>CM018043.1:54036946-55236946 GCA_008638375.1 Nyssa sinensis | reverse complement strand
AGAATCTACCTCAGAAAAACCTTTGCTGAGACTAGCATGTCATCATTTTACAACAGATTCTCTCGGAACACCTGCATTTATGACACTGAGTTTAAAAAATTGGATATGTTTAGCAATATTTATAAGTTAATAATTTTAAATAATTAAAAAATTTTAAGAAATCAATTAGATTTTACGTACTGATTAATATTCTTTTATAATATTAATTATAAAAGAGATAAAATAATTATATATATATCATTTTTGAGATGTCTTAATAATTATAATTACTAATTTTATGTAATTAGAATAAAAATATTACAAGTAGGAAAATTTAAAACACAACAATTGTAGAAAATATAACTAATTTAGTTTAAAGGGACATTAATTTTTTTTTAATAACTTAACTTAAACGTTATATATGTTTTTTTATAAAAGATTAAAATTTTTTATATAAGATTATTTTTTTACATCGAAAGTGATTTATATATAAAATATATTAAAATTTTAATGATTAAGTAATTGAGACAATTAAACAAATTAACGGCTTTTATGCTATTAATTCATATTAAATGCATGCCACGTCATCCGGGACGTACGAATTCTTTCAGCCAAAGCAAACCCTAACAAACTGCAACGTAAAAATAGTAAGCCCTGGAGGCGGCGGTTGTTATGGACCTTCAAGAAGAGGACGATGACGACATTGACATCAATCCCTTCACGATGCTTCTACTTGATGATCAACAAGAAGACGGCGATGTTAGATTACCCACCGTAGATGAGAATCAACAGCTGCAGCAGCACTGCATCCGTTCGATCGAGTCAACGCTACTGATCAGGCAAATCCGATCAGAAGGCCTCTCCTTTCAGCTCTGGCCTGCAGCCACCACCCTTTTCACCCTGCTCGACCGCCACCGCTGTCAAACTAGCACCAGCCCCCTGGCCGCCACTCTCTCCTCCTTGTCCAAATGTCAAGTTCCCCGCCGCCTCCGCATTCTCGAGTTGGGCTCCGGAACCGGTCTCGTCGGAATTGCCGCCGCGGCCGCTCTCGGCGCTGATATCACAGTCACAGATCTTCCGCACGTGCTCTCCAACCTCCAATTCAATGTCGACGCGAACGCCGATGTTTTGGCACAGCAAGGTGGGACCGTTAACGTGGCACCGCTCAGCTGGGGAGACGCGGATCACATGGAAACCATTGGTCGAGAATATGATCTGATTTTGGGTTCGGATGTAGTATACCATGACCATCTTTATGATCCTCTGATTCAGACCTTACGGTTCTTCTTGTTAGGTGGTGAGAAGAAGGTGGTGTTTGTGATGGCTCATTTGAGGAGATGGAAGAAGGAATCGGCATTCTTCAAGATGGCTAAGAAGCTGTTCGATGTTGAGATCATTCACACAGATGGGCCATCCGAGGGGTCGAGGGTTGGGGTTAGGGTTTATCGTTTTGGAGGGAAGCGTCGGATTTTGAACGCTGTGCCCAAGTAACAGCGCCTCATACCTATGAACCGATCAGTATAAATTGTTTTTCCAATTTTGAGGATTTCTTCAAGAAACTCTTTTTATCCCTTAGCCTTACTCAGCAACGTAAATTTTTTTAAAGATTTTGAACGCAAAACAATCAAAACTTTTCAAAAGTCTAAATTGTGTCCCCATTTTTGAATCTAAAAGGATATAAACATGCAACATTGATGTATACTTGTTACATGATTTGGGCTAACTCAATGTGAGGCCTGTTTCACTGCAGGAGCCTCTAGAGAGGATTGCATCCACACAATTTACTTTCGTAATTTTGATGAGTTTTTGTAATTCAAATACAAACTTGTAAGGGTATATTCAGTGGTGATTCAAAATCTTACCAAATTTAAATTTGAGTCAAAATACATAAAAATGATCTTCCAACCGTAGATTTAAACTCATACCAAATCAATTTTTACTCAAATGTAAACTCAAATCAGTGCATTACTATTCACATAACTAAATTAATAACAGCTATTTCTTTTTCCCTATCTAGTCTCACCTCAGATGGAAAATGATGCTGCATTTTTTGGCCCACGTGAAATCCAAGCTCGGCTCCCTACAAAACACTCGAAACGGAAGATCAGAGGACCACCGGGATGGCTCCGGCGGTAGCCGCTCCGATGCTTAAGTCAATAAATTGAATTGAAAGACTTGTAATAAAAGCCAAAATAATGAGCATGAAAAATAAAGCGTACCTTTAGGGTTGAATTTATAGGCAATGTCTCTCCTAAGTTGATTAGGACTTGGAGCCATGAATATTGGGATTGGATCTTCGGAGATATCAGTTACCTTGTTGAATATGGCAACTCAGTGTGGCAGTTTCCTTGTTGGAGACAGTTTCCTTATTCCCTGCTTGAAGCCTATGGAGGCGGTGATAGGATCTGATTATTGATTTGCTGTACTGCAGGCTTGCGTAGGGATATATTTAGATTCGTAGGAGAGCTGCCTTGCTTTGATACTCTGAGCTCGGTTTATATAGGTTATGCCTTTGATTGACCAAGGATGAGGTATACGACCGAGCATGAACTGAATGACCGAACATAAGTTATGTAACCGAGTATGAACCGGATGATCGAGCATATACTGAATGACCGAGCACAGATTCTAAGGTCGGACATGAACTAAGCAACTGAGCACAAGTTATATGGCCGAGCATGAGCTGTGTTATTGGTCATGAGCCGATCTTGCAGTCACACGTGTCATGCAGTGGTCGGTGTGTCACATAGTGGTATGTCAGTTACTCCCCCCCCAAGCCTTAGTTTGAGCTCGGGGCGTAACTAAGGTTTTATGCTCGTCCGAAAAGCCATGCGTTCTGTCGTCTCGTTTTTCGAGACGTCCGTTGGTACATCATTTATTGCGCAGCCGTTTCTTCGTGTTTCTCAAGTCATTATTGTTGCGATACTGTCGTGACGGTTCGCCTGGGTAGCAATTACTCTCTGGATGCGTATAAAAGGGAGAAAGAGCCTTGTACGATTCTTTTACCGTCTTCTATTCTACGAAGTGAGATATACATCCCGCCATTGTCGAACTAGCAAACCATCCTGTGAAGAATCCCATCCATCCGAAGTCCCTTACTTTGATTCAGGTTCGGTTTTAGTATTTTTGTTCATCTTTTCACTTTCCCCTCCTCTCCTTTTGGTTATTTTGAAATGTCGACTTCTTCGGCATCTTCTGGTATTGGTAATGGGTCAGGGAGCCTACCGGAGGCTCATTCCCTGTCACAAACCCTAACTAGGGGTAGCAGTTCCTCGGGGACTGGATCAGAGTAGGCTCATTCTAGTCCCTCAGTTAGGATTGTTGATGCCTTCTCGGAGTCTAGGGATAGAGAGGGTGAAGTCTCGGGTCGGTCTTCTCAGACAGAGAGTACTGTAGCATCCTCTTGGTTAGAGGTTATTAGGGAGAAGTATGAGATTCCTCCAAATGTTATCCTCCGGGCTCCCGATGACCTAGACTACCCTTGGGATGTTCAGGAGGGAGAAATCTGTGTTTATACTGCCTGGTTCAAGATGGGGCTGCGTTTTCCCTTCTCTAGTTTGCTTAGGGATTTTTTCTGTTGGTTTAACCTCTGCCCGGCCGACCTGCTTTTGAATAGTTGGAGGCACCTGTTAGGGTTTATAGCCTTAGGTCGTCTGAATGGTGTTGAGGTTTCTTTAGATTTGATCCGTAGTAAAATGGATCTTAAGTATATGAAGGCGGAGGGCCTCTATTACATGTCGTTCGACAGGGGCTTCCGGCCTTTGACCTATGTACCGTCTTCCAATAAATTTTGGAAGGATCGGTTCTTCTTTGTTAGTGGAGAATGGGAAGTGATCGACCCCGAGGACCGGTTCTCCACGTTCCCCCGGAGCACGGGGTTCATGGGTGAGACACCCTTTTCTTTTGTAATTTTGTTCTGTGCTTGTTTTTTGTGTATCTGACTAACCTTTGCTCAAAATTCTTTTGTGCAGACAAAAGCGTCAAGAAGAGGCCTCACTTCACCCCTGTTCTGAAAGACCAGTACAAAAGGCTTCTTCAAACTCCAAACAGGGACTACCGGGCTATCCTCCACTCGGGCTCCACAATGCCTCCTAAGGATAAGGGTGTTGTTGACGACGTCCTTAAATCCATTGCTAGTAAATGGGGGTCATCAAAGAAGAAGAGGGTGGCGAGCCAGCCTCCTCCCTCTACATCTTCTTCGAAGAAGACGAGGACGACCGACCCGTCCTCTTCTGCGCCTCCCAAGAAGGGGGCTGTTTCTTCTGCTTCTCCTTCTTCCCGACCTCCTCTAAGAGGTGTCATGATCAGGGAGCCCTCCTCTGCCCCCCAAAAGGGGGTGGTGATCAGGGAGCCCTCTTCTGCCCCTCAGAGGGGCGTGGTGGCGCCTAGGCCTGCTCCCTCCTCGGCTCAAAAATCTCAGCCGAGGGGTAAAGCGAAAGTTGGTGCTGAGATGCCTGATGGATATAAGGCCGTCCATCAGGCCATCGAGGATTTCTGGGCGGAGGCCCCTCGGACTGACATCCCTTCCTGCAGCACCAGGAAGGGCACTGAGAAGACTGTGGCTGGTACCATGAGGGCCCATTTGAAGGTAATGACCGACCTTTCTTCTTTTGGTGCTTTTCTTTCTTTTCCTCCTTACTGATGTGCCTCTTGTTTTATTTTTGCAGACTTTGCATAGTTTAGCCGCTTTAATGGAGGCCACGGTGGATCTCCAGGCCTTGGAGAGGCTGGAAGAAGAACTTGATGATGCTCAGCTACAGCTTGGCACGGCCCAGTCTCATGTTACCTCTGCCGAGGACGAACTCAAGGAGGCGAAGAATTGCCTCTCAATTATGGAGTCTGAAAGGGATTCCATTAAACTTGAGAGGGATTCTTTGCAATCTGAACGGGACTCCCTTCGTCAGGACCTGACCAAGCTGAAGGTGGAGAACAGTGCCCTTCAGGACTCCATTGCTCAGAAGGTTGAGGAGGCCAAGGTTGAGACCGAGGCCAGGCTGAAGACCGAGCTTGAGAAGATGGGAGACACAATCGCGCAGCTCGGTTATGACAACTTCAGGTCCAAGCTTCTCGCCAAGTACCCGGATATTGATCTGTCTGGGATTGACGATGATGACGAGGATGAAGGTGGTGATCAGGACGATGGATCTGCAAGCCCTTTAGTTTAGGGAAACTTTTGTAATCCTGCTTCACTATACCGAGTTTGCATTTTAATGAAAATATTTTCTCTTCAGTTTCTGTCTCTATCTTCTTTGATCGTTGGCAATCTTTGAGTTTTGCTCTATAAATGTATCAACGTCTTGTTGTGTGTAAACGGGCTTCAGCCTTTAAGATTTGTACTTTGACATAAATAAACCTGCTCGGAATCTAGAGTATTGTTTTTACCGACCATGGGTTTTCTCCAGAACTAACTTATGGTAATCCCGAAGTAATGTGAAGTAATAACCAACTTGTGCCGAACTCTTGGTTTGGAGGGGTTTTTGAATCATGGATTTTCTTTAAGAAAGATGACTTGAATAATAATCAATCAATCTGATCACTGATCATTAACCGTGAAAACTGGCGTAAGACAGTTATTCTGACCTCTTAGAACAAGACCCGAGCTTGATTGCAGAGCAAAGGGACTTGTATTTGTAAGGATATTTTGACGGTCGGTATGACTGAGCGCTTAGAGTCTATTTTTGTCTGTCTATGACTTCTGACACAGAGCCTTTGTGTACTTGTAATAAAACATCATCCTCATATATCAAGATGGACCAGACTTAGGGATTTTGTTCATTAAGATGGAACAGACCTGGGGTCTGTGCATTGAGATGGACCAGACTTATAGTCTGTGCATTTGAGATGGACCAGACAAACAGTCTGTGCATTGAGATGGACCAGACTTATAGTCTGTGCATTTGAGATGGACCAGACAAATAGTCCGTGCATTTGAGATGGACCAGACCTGAGAGGTCTGTACATTGAGATGGACCAGACTTATAGTCTGTGCATTTGAGATGGGCCAGACCTGAGAGGTCTGTACATTGAGATGGACCAGACTTACAGTCTGTGCATTTAAGATGGACCAGACCTGAGAGGTCTGCGCATTTGAGATGGACCAGACCTGAGAGGTCTGTACATTGAGATGGACCAGACTTATAGTCTGTGCATTTGAGATGGACCAGACCTGAGAGGTCTGTACATTGAGATGGACCAGACCTATAGTCTGTGCATTTGAGATGGACCAGACCTGAGAGGTCTGTACATTGAGATGGACCAGACCTGAGCCTGTGCATTAAGATGGACCAGATCTGAAGTCTGTACATTGAGATGGACCAGACCTGAGCCTATGCATTAAGATGGACCAGACCTGAGAGGTCTGTACATTGAGATGGACCAGACCTGAGCCTGTGCATTAAGATGGACCAGATCTGAAGTCTGTACATTGAAATGGACCAGACCTGAGCCTGTGCATTAAGATGGACCAGACCTGAGAGGTCTGTACATTGAGATGGACCAGACCTGAGCCTGTGCATTAAGATGGACCAGATTTGAAGTCTGTACATTGAATCATTTCACGGAATATTTTGGAAAAAGAAATCATTTTATTGATAATACTTTCGTAAATGCTCCATATTCCATGGTCTGGGGACAGGTTTCCCATCCATGTTCTCCAACCAGTAAGTGGTCGGTCTTACTGTTTTGGTGATTCTGTAGGGGCCTTCCCAGTTCGGTGATAACTTCCCCATGGTGGGATCCTTGGTGTTCTGGAACACCCTTCTTAGGACGAGGTCCCCAACTTGGAAGCTGGCAGGCTTAAGGCCAATTTTTGAGCGGCTAACCATCCTGCGCTGATATGCTTCCATTCTGATTACAGCCTGCTCTCTTCTTTCTTCAAGCAAATCCAAGTTTTCTGCTAGTTGTTGGTCATTGGTTTCCTCGTTGAAAGCTTCAGTCCTCAGGGTGGGCATGCCGATCTCAACAGGGATTACAGCCTCGGTTCCGTAGGCGAGTGAGAAGGGAGTTTCTGATGTTGGAGTTCTCCTGGTTGTTCGGTAGGCCCATAGTGCCCCAGGGAGTTCCTCAACCCATTTCCCTTTAGCTGCCTCTAACCTCTTCTTGAGAGCGTCCAGGATCTTCCGGTTAGTGACCTCGGCCTGCCCGTTTGCCTGAGGATGACCAGGGGAGGAAAAGTGCTGATTGATGTTTAGATCTTGGCAGAATTTCTTGAATATTTTTTCAGTAAACTGTGTGCCATTATCTGAGATGATCACGTGAGGTATGCCGAACCTGCAAACTATATTTTTCCAAGTAAAACTCTGGACCTCTTTTTCAGTGATGTGAGTTAATGGTTCTGCTTCGGCCCATTTTGAGAAGTAGTCAATAGCCACCAATAGGTATCTCCTGTTCGGTTTGGCTTTAGGCAATGGTCCTATGATGTCCATCCCCCATTGCGCAAAGGGTCATGGGCTAGTGATGGGGATGAGCTTATGTCGTGGCTGATGCTGATAAGGGGCGAACCTTTGGCATTTGTCACACTTTTGAGTATATTCCTTTGCTTCCTTCAGCATCCCAGGCCAGTAGTAGCCTTGGGTTAGAGCTCGGTGGGCTATGGTTCTCCCTCCGTTATGATTTCCACAAATTCCTTCATGGATTTCTGCCAAGACGTACTGAGACTCCTCGGGTGCTAGGCATTTTAACAATGGCTGAGTGTAAGATCTTCGGTAGAGCTTTCCGTTAAGGACAAGGTACCGAGCTGCTCTGATGCGGATTCTTTTTGCCTTATTTCTGTCTCCTGGAAGGAGTCCTTCTTCCAGGTACTGGAGTATAGGAGTCATCCAGTTCTGAGGCTGTTCCGTGACTTGGGCGACCTGGACCTCCTCGGTGCTAGGCCTTGGCTGGTGAGAGAATTTTATCGTTGAGTCCACCCCTGTCTTCATGTGAGATGCCATGTTTGCTAAGGCATCGGCTCTGCTATTTTGACCTCTTTCTATTTTTTGGATTGAGAATGCTCGGAAGGAATGTTTCAATAAATTGACTAACTCCGAATATCGAAGCATTCTCTCATCCTTGACGGCGTATTCTCCCTGAACTTGGCTAACCACTAGTTGGGAGTCAGAAAATACCTCGAGGTTCTGCACCTCGCATTCTTGAGCTAGCTTCATCCCTAAGATAAGGGCCTCATATTCTGCTTCGTTGTTGGAGGCTTTGAACCCCAAGCTAATCGCCTTTTCGGTCGTGAGTCCATCAGGAGAATGCAATACTAGCCCGGCTCCAGCACCTCGGTCGGTAGATGATCCATCAGTATACAACTTCCAAGTTCTCATATCGTCGGAGAGTTGTGCTTTGCTCAGTAGTGCAGGAGTGAATTCTGCGACGAAGTCTGCCAGGGCTTGCCCTTTAATTGAGACTCGTGGAACGTAGGACAAATCGAACTCCCCTAGTTCCACTGACCATTTGACCAATCGTCCTGATACTTCTGGTTTTCTTAGGACGGTCTTCAGTGGGTAAGCCGTTGGTACTTCAATGGGATGTGCTTGAAAGTAAGGTCTGAGCTTTCGCGCCGATATTATGAGTGCCAAGGCTAGTTTTTCGATCTCGGGGTACCTCTTCTCTGTGTCCAGTAGTGCCTTGCTGACATAGAAGATGGGCCTTTGCACGCTCCTGTCCTGTCTGACCAGTACCGAACTGACAGCGTTCTCAGAGACTGCAAGGTAGAGAAGCAGTCTTTCCCCTTGGATCGGTTTTGATAAGAGCTCGGGCGAGGCTAGGTACCTTTTGAGTTCCTGGAAGGATTTTTCACATTCGTCAGTCCATTGTAAAGATTTGTTACCTTTCAGAGCCTTGAAGAATGGTAGGCAACGATCCGTGGACTTGGAGATGAATCTGCTAAGAGCCGCTATCCTGCCGTTCAGAGCTTGAATGTCCTTCCGGGTCCTTGGGGATTTCAGTCCGATCAGGGCCCCGATCTGGGTCGGGTCTGCTTCTATACCTCTTTGAGAGATTATGTACCCAAGGAATTTCCCTTTTGTTACACCAAAGGTACACTTTGAGGGATTGAGCTTCATCTTATATTGTCTGAGAATATCAAAGGTTTGTGCTAGGTGCTGGAGATGACTGCTCTTCCTTAGGCTTTTGACCAGCATATCGTCGATGTAGACTTCCATAGTGCTGCCGATTAGAGAGCTGAACATCTTATTAACAAGACGTTGGTAGGTAGCTCCAGCATTCTTCAGTCCGAACGGCATCACTCTATAACAATAGAGACCTCGTTCGGTGATGAATGAAGTCTTCTCCTGGTCAGGGGGATGCATCTATATTTGGTTGTACCCAAAATAAGCATCCATGAAACTCATGAGCTCGTGCCCTGTAGTTGCATTAACTAACTGATCTATTTGTGGAAGAGGGAAGCTATCCTTCGGGCATGCTTTGTTGAGATCCGTGTAGTCAACACAGACTCTCTATTTGCTGTTCTTCTTCTTGACCAGAACAGTGTTGGCCAGCCAATCAGGATAAAATACCTCTCGTATCATGTTGGCGTCGAGCAAGCTTTGAACTTCGTTGTTGATGACCTGATGCCGCTCTGGAGCGATTGGCCTTCTCTTTTGTCTCACTGGTGGATGATCCGGATCCACCATTAGTCTGTGTGTGATCAGGTCGGGATCTATCCCTTCCATGTCCCTTGTTTCCCAGGCGAACACAGAGAGGTTTTTCTTTAAGAACTTGACCAGCTCAACCTGCTCGGCATGTGTTAGGTCGGGACCTATCTGTAGGTAACGTCCTTGATCCTCCGAGCTGACCAGGACTTTAATGGGCTCCCTTATAGGCTTGGCCCTGCTATCTCTTCCTCTGGGGCTTAGTGGCTCGTCGATCTTGGAGGGACAGTCTTCTGCCTCGTAACAGCAAGGGTGGATTGCATCCTTGCATTCACGGGCGTGCAGTAATTGCTATTTCGGGGCCTTGGCCTTGAGTGCGAGGGCATGACATTCTCGGGAGGTCGGTTGGCATCCTTTGATGGAGTAAACTGTCTGATTGTGAACGTATTTCAGGCATTGGTGGAGAGTCGAAGTGACTGCTCTCATCTCATGTAGCCAGGGCCTCCCAATTATGACGTTGTAGGGAGATTTGGCTTTTAGGACCATGTACTTAGCTATCGTGGTCTTTTGCCCGTCCTCTTCACCTGCAGTTGTGGCCAGATCGACCCTCCCTAGTGGAGTGTTAGTGTTTCCGTCGAAGCCCGCCATGATTATACCCGTGGGCTTAATGTCATTGGGGTCGAGTTTCATGTGTTTGAAGGGGTCGTAGAATAGTACATTAGTTGAGCACCTAGTGTCAACGAGGACTCTTCGGATTTCGAAGTTGGCGATCTTGAGGGAGATGACCAGGGCGTCACTGTGAGGACAATGCACTCCTATTAGGTCATGATCCGTAAATTGGATTTCTAGTACGGGCTTTAACCTTTTCTCCAAGTTAGCGACCTGTATGATGTTGGGGGCAAACCTGGCCTTCCGAGCATAACGTTTTCTTGACCTGTTAGAGGTACCTGTTGCAGGGGAATCTGCGTGTAGAACAAAGATCACCTGGTTGTTCTGTCGTGGGGGCTCGTTCCTGCCCTCTTTCTGTTCTTGTCTCTGGTCGGCCTTTCTCTGTTGGGGTTGTTCGTCACGGGGGTTTTGTCCTCCGTCCTGCTTGACGAACTCCTGTAACTGTCCTCTCCTTATTAGCTGCTCGATCTCATGTTTGAGAGCTTTGCAGGTATTGGTTGTGTGCCCTCGGTCTTTGTAAAAATCGCAGTATTTGGTCTGATCTCGGTAGCTGAGGTCTCCTTTCAAAGGTTCTGGCCACCTCAGATTTTCCCGAGATTTTACTTGCTTCAGAATATTGTATGGAGAGGTGTTCAGAGGAGTAAAGTGGTTGAGTTCTCTTAGCCCAGAATTGTAGGAGTTTCTGGGGGCCCCCCTTTTTTCTGGGCTTCTGGCTCTTTTCTTGGCCGAGCTGGTATCCTTCCTTTGGTCCTCCTTCTTCTGACTGTCTTTCTTCTGGTCGTCTTTCTGAGCTTGTTCTTTGACCTTTCTAGAGGTGTCCCTGGCCTCCTCTAAGTTAATGTATTTCCTTGCCCGGTCCATAAGTGCTGCCATATCTGCAGGGGGATTTTTGGTCAGGGAGTCTCTGAAGCCTCCTTGTGCAAGGCCAGCGGCCAGAGCAGCCACTAGGAAACCAGGGCTGCAGTCTGTCATTTCAGTGAGCTCAGCGTTGAAACGTGCTATATACCCCCTGAGTGATTCTTCCCTTGTCTGCTTTATGTTCAGCAGGAACTCCGGACCCTTTCTCAGCCTCTTGCTAGTCATGAATCTGTCCAAGAATCTTCTACCGAGCTCATAGAAGCTAGACACTAAGTTCGGCGGGAGGTGGTGGAACCATTTCAGGGCGGTACCGTTAAGGCTGGACACGAACGTTTGGCATAGAAAAGCGTCAAAAGTATCGTGTAAAGCCATGGTGTGCTGATAGTGGGAGGGGTGGTCCCCCGGGTCCCCAGTCCCATCATAAGGGGTGAACTTGGGGACGATAAATTTCTTGGGCCTTTCCTCAGCCATGATAGCATTAGTGAATGGGGTGGCCGACCTCCCGAGCAGCCTGGCCAGCTCGTCCTGCTCCGGATACTGGGCCCCTCTTACAAAGGCAGTGTGGTCCATTGATTCGGCAACTTCTTCGGCTCTTACCAACCCTCTTGGCAAGACGGGCTGGTGTGAGGCAGGTCTCGTGACCTCAGGGCCTACGTGAGTAGGTTGATCTTGGCCCATTACTGGGGGGTTGTTCTGATTTTCTTGCACTGGTGGTGCAGGAACCACTCGAGGTGGCGACCCTTGTGGAGCGTGGTTTACTCCCGAGGCCCCAAGGATGGGGATTCGGGTAGTGCTTCGATAATGGACCTCCGGGATAAAGGCGGGAACTCCTCGGCCGACTGCCATCGACGGTTGGGGATCTCCATGAATACCGGCAGCCGCAGGAGGCTGCTCCTCCTGAGTGTTTGTGGCAGCGGGTGGATTTTGGAGGTTGGCTTCATGATTCTGGGTAAACATCGCCAGGGTCCTAGACATAGTCAAAAGTTGTTCCCGTAGCAACTGGTTCTGCCGCCTAGTTTCGATCAGCTCTTGTTGTACGGGATTATTCACTCTCCCTCTTCCTCGTCCGGCAGTTGGTTGAGGATGAGGGTTTGGAGTGTTCTTCTTGGGTTGCAAGTTGGGAGCCATGATCCTTTTGACAAACGGAAGATGAACTTAGATTGAGTAGAGCACTTGGTGATTGTCGTTCCCACAGACGGCGCCAAACTGATGCCACACTGAGTTTCCATATTCAACAAGGTAACTGATATCTCCGAAGATCTAATCCCAATATTCATGGCTCCAAATCCTAATCAACTTAGGAGAGACATTGCCTATAAATTCAACCCTAAAGGTACGCTTTTTTTTTCATGCTCATTATTTTTGCTTTTATTACAAGTCTTTCAATTCAATTTATTGACTTAAGCATCGGAGCGGCTACCGCCGGAGCCATCCCGGTGGTCCTCTGATCTTCCGTTTCGAGTGTTTCGCAGGGAGCCGAGCTTGGATCTCACGTGGGCCAAAAAGTGCAGCATCAGAAAATGAAAGGAAAAGGCAAGGAAAAGAAATGAAAAGAAAATCAGGAAAAGGAAAACAGACTTGGCGAGAATCGGCGATGGCGGGAACGATCGGCGATGGCGAACGGCAGTGACGGTCGGCTATGGCGATGGCAGTGACGGTTGGCAATGAAAAACGGTGGTGACGGAGAGAGAGACTCACTGTGCAGATGATCGAATGATTTTGCAACTCATTTCCAGCTTTTGAAAGAAGTGAAATCTATTTGAACCCTCAGTTAGAAGCAGCCTAACTAGGCTTTGATTTTGATGGGAACATACCTGACGATGGTTTCGTGAGAGAGGGAGGGACGGAGGGAAGTGGGAGTCATGAGATCCTGGAGGCATGGAGGGAATGTCATGAGAGAGTGAGGGATTGAGAAGCAGAGAAGGTTTTTGCGTGAGAGAGGAAAGGCTGTGGTGAGATGGAATGGAGAAAGGGGCAGTTGATGGATTGAACAGGTTCAGTGACCATTGGAGGATTAAAATAATAGAAAAAAATGGTGAGAAGATTTGGGAGGGAATGAAAATTAAGAGTAAAAGAGCTTTGGAAGAAAAAAGAAGAAGAGGGGAAATGATTTTTGAAGGGAAATGACATAAAGTAATTTTTGGGATAAGGTGAGAATTTTTAAAAAAGATTTGAGTAAAAACTTAAATGACTATTTGAGAACATCAAATTCAAATTCACTTTTTACTCAAATTTTAAGTAAAATTTGGGATTTAATTTGAGTCACCAGAAGATGGTTTAACATATAAGTCCAAACAAAATAATTTTATCTTGACTTCTTTTTTTTTTTTGGGTATAAGAAAAGGTGAAAGAAACAGAATTGTGACAAGACCTTTTCTTTTGTGTATAAGAAAAGGTGAAAGAAACAAAAAACAAAGCCGATTTGAATGTACAATTATGTAGTATTTATGCATACATTACTGACTTTTAACATTATACATCATTTTAACAGTGATATCCAAAAAATATTCATTCTATGCTTACTTTTATTTCTCTTCTCACCAATTTATCTCTTTCTCTCTCTTCAAACTAACTTTTAAATCTCCTCTTCATGGTATTCATATCTATGTTCACTTCTTTACTATTCATGATTGGATTCAAAATGAGTGTTAAGTTGGATGCTTTTTTGAAGTATGAATAGTACATTAATAGAAGCCATATTGATAATTAGAGAAGATGCCTCTACTCCTAAAACCACTCTTGGAGTTGCCATAAGAAAAGCTGCGGACATAAGTTCTGCCCTTGAGGAAACTTGTTAAGCTCTGCTGTGGGTATGGCCATTTCTTCCATCTGCTCCCCTTATCTCTGACCTCTGCTGTGGGTATGGCCATTATGCTGAAACTTCCAGTTTGCGAACTTATGCTAATCATACCACTTGCTGATTTTTTTGATTACATGATTTGATACACCAACAATAACACACTACTATATTATTTATAATTTAAATAAGAATTTAATAATTATAAAGATAATGAGTTAATTACAGTCATCCTTCCTAAAATATTTGATAGCTACAAATAATACTCTGTTAAATTACATTTCCTCCGTCGTATGATTGTCAAGGGCCAATATTGTATTTACTGTTATTTAACGTAGAAAAATCTGGACACCAGTGGATGTTAAGAGTCTCATTCATCCAAATTATTGATATACTTCACATGTGTGTGATTCATCCGTTGCTCGCACAATACACTAATAAATAATTTAGATGAACAGAATTTCAACATTCAAAAGACAACTACAATTGTCAAAAACAAAGTTAAATCAATTTATTCATCAATTATTGTTCTAATATTTTGAGTCATACAGAAGATAAACTGGTTGTCATATCATCTAACCGGATTCATTTTTAAGAAATATAAAAATAATATTTTATTTTCATGTCAGAACGTGATTGATAGGTTCATAAAACCAGGCCATTCATGTAAGAACATCTTGAAGAAAATGCAATCTAACTAACAGCACTGTCACATCATCTAGATGAGAAGAAAATGCAATCTAACAGCCAGCACTACCTTTAACCTTCCCATATCCTCTATTTTTTCTAGGGTGGGAAATAATCAAATAACACAAAACTAATTTGGCAAGATATTAAGTTAAGATGTGTTGTTAGAAATAGCAACATTAGGCTGGTAATGCACCCTTGAGTTCATCTACTTTTTCCTTGATAACATCAATGTCAGTGTCAGTGTCTGTGCCTGTGACAAATACATCTGGAATAAGCCTAACCGCACTCTTTTAATGCTAATATTCTACCAGTTTGCAAGATAAAATCAGAAATCACGAGTTTTTTTATTTTATTTATGGAATGCATTCTTCATAAAATTACAAGACACTTCACATTCTTTACAACCAAGCAATTGAAGGATGGAATAAAACCCTCAATACCTTCAGGGAAAAGAAAAAAAGCAAAAGAAAGGAAAGTAAATAAAGAAATAAAAAATGCAAGTCTCACACTTGATCTTACAAATCAATATAATTAAAAAGTTCCTGGCCTGCTCATCTCTCTCAAGTCACTGGTGTAATTCAATTGAAGGATGGAATAAGTATGGGCCATGGTGGTGGGGTGATGGGTAATTGGCACCATTAGAAGGCCAAAACCAACTCTTCTATGGCCCCTTCTTAATAGCTCCAGGTCATGCATGGAAGAAGTTGCAATGCGATAATGAGAGTAACAATTATAATCGCTTCCGTAGCGGTGAGCTTCTTACGACAGCCTTCATACTTTGTGAATCTCTAAAGCAAACAAAGTGCACAAGGGTTTTACCATTGGGATACACTGCAAAAACACTAGTCCCTATCTTCTTATTGCAAAGGGAGCACATACTCTCACTGGTGATCTTCACAAGGGTTCTTCTTTGGTTATAAAGTTCATCTTTTGCCTGTTTCATGCAATGAACTTTTAGAAAGTGGATAATAGGGGAGAAAATCGTTCAAGAAGTCAGATCAGATAGAACATAAGTATGTTGATTCGAATTTAATTGATAAAATTATCAACAGGACACAAGCACTAGTATCCAATAAAGCACATAAAACCAATACTGGAACATAAGTTGTCGAATCTACCAATGGCTTGGTGAAAAAGGAAGAAAAACGCAAGTCATCTATAATTGCCACAATAGCACCCTTGGTATGCAATACAGCATGTTGAAGTCACCATTAGAAACAAGTTTCAGTGGATACAATAGTTCATACAGACCTAGGAAAATAAAATCAATTCAGACACAGGTTATATATATCACTTGCTGGATTGGGTTACAATGTTTCCCCAATCCACCAAGTGATACATAAGAGAGGGATCAGTAATGAGAAGGGTTGTTTCCCTCAGACATGAAGAATAGAGGGGCAATTGGACGACAATGGAGGTGAAATCTTCTTATGAAGTTTGTCTTTGGAACAGTATTAGGAAAGGACGGCAAAGCACGAGTCATTAAAACTACCTTCTTGTATGCGAGGGTAATTGGGTGAGATTTTGGCAAGATAACAGGTGTGGAGATGTTTCCAAATAATCCTTTCCAAACATCTTTGCCCTGGCAGTGGACTGGGATGTGTCAGTGGATTATCTTTGGGCTTCCAGTGATGGGATGTTAAAAAACTTGGAAAATTGTGCCTAAGTGGGAGGTTGAGGATGTGACTTCCAGTGATGGGATGTTAAAAAACCTGGAAAAATGTGCCTAAGTGGGAGGTTGACGATGTGGATGTGTTAGGTCTCTTGAATAGAGTGGATGGATCAAGAGAAGTGGAGGATGAGGTAAGATAGGGAGCCCCAAAATTCGGATAATTTGAGGTGAAATCTTTTATTAGGTTTTGATTGGGACTGCGGGTAGAGGTTTTCCATGGAAAGCTATTTGCAAATCTAAGGCTCCTGGTATTGTGAGATTCTTTTGTGCGGATGGCTGCTCATTGCTGAGTGGATAGGGAGATTTATTTCTTTTTGTTGGCCTTATTAGAGTGTCTTGGGTCTTCCCTCATACTGTGGGAGATTTACTTCTCAATTAGAGAGGAGGCAGAGCACTGTTATTAAACCCAGCCCAGCCCGGTGGGTCAACCCGCTGAACCGGAGGCTAGACTGGTCTGGTTTTGTTATTGGACCACTTAAGGATGTGAACTAGTAAAAACTGGTTAACCCAACCGATTTTATAGTTGACTCAGTGAACCGGACGGGTTTGTGTGCACTAATTGTGTTGTAAATAATTACAAAAAAAAAATGACTTAATAACCAAAATTTTAAGTGGTTTATCCTCATGAATGATATTAAAATACCTTTAAAATATTTTTAATATAGTCATTAGTGTTCTTACTTTTTATGATCATGCTTATGTAATATTTAACTTGAATTTTTAACAATAGATTTGATACTTTAACTATAATTTAGTAATTGAAATAAGGAATGACAATATAAAAATTCATATAATATTATAATTTTTTGTTTAATATTAATTTATTAGGTATGATGATACAATAATATGTTAATTAACATGTTACATTCATATTTTATTATTTATCTATTTTGATTTACTCTACGATATACTTTAAAATATATATTTAATATTTTAAAATATTTTTTTAATATTTAAATAATATGACTGATCTGACGAGTTGATCCACTGGTTAAACCGGTGACCCATTGACCTAGTCTCTTTACTAAGTCGATGTCCAGGCCGGGTTTAATAACTATGAGGCAGAGTGACTAGGACAAAGAGGAAGGCTCGGAACACAGCTCCTTTGTGCTTGATTTGGTGTATTTGGCAGGAAAGGAATAGAACAGTTTTCTATTTATAATGTCAAAAATATCTTTTTGGGGGTTATTTTTGGTTGGGTGATGTGATGGGAAAATCTCGTAGGAAAAGTTTTGCCTTTTGTTCAGAATTTAGATGCTCTGGCCTTGTATAGGACCATATAGGTCTTTTGGATAAATTGTGTACATGGATATGCATGCGCCCTTTGGTGCTCTTTAAGGGTATTTATTTTTTTGATAAGTCTCTAATGATATTTATACATATCAAAAAGTGTTTCAAGAGCTTAGAGTTATCATTGTAAAATTAGATTAGCTTTGCAATAAAGAAAACGCTAAGAATTAATAAGTGCAATCACACTTTTAAAATGTGCATGCAAGTCTTATAAACCCAGTGGAGAATTCTTCTTATACTTGTAATGTAGCATGCTAGGTCATTGTAAACCAAGATATTTCTCCAGTTGATGCCCCAATTTAACTTCAATGAATAGATACAGACATACCTGCAGGTTCTCACTCTCTCTCAAACTCTTGATGATTGAAAAGTTCCGGTATGCTTCACTGGATTTCCTCAAAAGAGGTCCAAGAAATGGAAGCAAGTTCTGCACAAACCCACCACGAAAATAAAAATTGAGACACTTGCTCCACCATTGAGAGAGAGACTACTATTTGAAAATTAACAGACTAAATGCCTACCAAAAAAAGCTAAAAGATGCCAAAATATTTGTTGACTACTGAATAGAAGGATATCCTTCCAACAGAAAGTGACTACTCAAGCTAAATGCATGCCATATAAAGAGTGGGAAGCATGAAAAGATAATAAGAAGCCCACTCTCCAAGTGCACTCCTCATGGCAGAACTTGAGGAAATGTTTTCAGGTATTGGCTAACGGTTACAATCACTTGATGCTTAGCCCTCAAAATGTGAAAGCACACCTTGTTGACAATTTTAATTCTGAAAACATCCCTCACAAACTGCGCACAAGAACACCATATAGGGTGCTCTAATACAAAAATCTAATTACTTTGTTTTCCTCTTTACAATATTTCAACTAACAATTTGTTTATTTTAGTTTAACATATTTCAAGTTCATTGCTTAAAATTAAGGGCTGCCTTAACGGAAATGGGATTTAGAGCAGTTACACTACAATTAAAATCATTTTATTCAGCATCAGGCCATAATCCATATATGTATTATGGCATTTCATTGAGCTGTTATTGCTTGAAAGTTTTGAGAATTTTAAACTGACAATTTTTGAAAACTTATTTTGTTTCAATAAAGAAAATAAAAGTGGATAAAAATTTGAATAATCTGTTAATTTCACCTGCTAGACTAAATTACGTACTTTTTTTTATCGGTAATTAAAATATATACATGATACCAATGTCTTACAGTCTTACACCATGCAGCAAAGACTGCCTCATGGGAAGACAAAGAATGTTGCCTCAATTATTCCTTCTAATTTATGACATATAAATTCCCTACGGATTAAATGTTGTACGTGCGCCACCCAAAAAAAACATTACCTGTAACTTTGTTTCCTTGGGCAACAGTTTGAGCGCCTGCGCTCCATTGATTCTATCCCACCTTCGGCTCAATAGATCAAGGACCCCATCAAGCATAATAGTGGAACCTCCTTCATCAATAGGATCGTCTGCATCAACATCACTCCTCCCACTGTCGGTGCTACTGGGACTGATTCGAATGTCCTCAGCACCCTCTATCTCTGCAATTTTCTTACCTGAACGACTTTTAGTCTTAAATGAAGTTCCTGAACTAACCCTTGGACTGCCAGTATTCTGAGATGATACCAGATTAGTGATTCGCTTTTCAAAGTTTTTAGTTGTCCTTCGAGGATTCAAGTAGATTTGCAGGAGAGTGAGGTAAATATTGCTATAAGATTTTACAGAAGGTTGACGAAGTAGAGACTCATACACCCGATCGCAGTAGGACAGTGCCAGTTCAGGAACATGAAGCTGCATTGCCAAGAAAACTCGATTAACCCAGAGAGAATCTATGAAAAAGGTAATCATTGTAAACAAAAAAACAATAGAGAGGAACTAATGGAGAGGTAGACTTGCAATGTATATCAACATCATGCTGCATTAATGAGTTCTCACAATACTGTAGGCAAACAAATTATCTTATTAAGAGGTCATGATAGTAGGTGGGTCGAGCACCAAAAAAGCCTTGGCCTGACTGGTTGATCTATTAAACAGGTTAACAAGTTCAAACCAAACCCTTTCCAAAATCCCTCAAGTCAAGTCGGAACCACCTAACCTATTTGTTTCCCTCATTTTCATTATCCATCGAAATTGAGTCAGAAATTTATAATAACATAAAATTTGTTGCTTATACTGAAATACATAACTTAATACTAACTTGAAGTCATCAGAATCATTTCAGTTAGCACCAATTTCAGAATGAATAACAAGGATAAAGTAATCCACATTGTTGTATGTTATATTATTGTAACCTAGTACACTGACCCTTTGACTGAACAGATAAAATAACACTATATGGTGAACAGCTGCCACCCTCGTAAGAATCACACGGAGAACTAGTTTAATAGCTGTTATCCAAATGACAAGAATCTTGCATGAATGCAACCAAGGGCACTATTTATGTTCTCTTGTAAGTGGCACTATTTTCAATTGCAAAAGAGGAATGACCGGCTATATAGAAAGATACCTTGTGAACATAAAGAGATAAAGCAAGCTCATGTTGGTTCATTTTTCCCAACAAAATTGCACGCTCTTCATACAAAGCGTCTGCTGGAAGTCGCTTTAACAAAACTTCTGGATTATATCCAGAGATACTCTCTAAAGCAGACAATAATTTCTTCCTCGTAGGGAAATAAGCTTTCTCATCCCATTTCTGTTGAGCACTTAGATCCGCATACCAATCAAGCACTTCCGATAGATAGATTTGCACCTACCACACATAAGACCAATAATAAGTAAATTCATTTGATATACATTTTTAAGCACCAGAAAAAGACATCAACAATGTTTATTCCCAAGTAGTGGAGCTTGGCTGCACCCATCTATCTGCCAAGTCTTCCTAATTTGTAATCTTCAAATGAAAACAAATCATTCTATCGAAGTTGTTGAAAGAAATAAAATGCAATGACCCAATGTTGGTCCCGCCTATGCAGAGTGCTGGGAAGGGTAGACTTGAGATACACATAATTTGCATTATTTTGGCATATAGTGGTTGCTCTTTTACTCAAACATTCATTCTCATGCTTGATAGCCCAAGCATTTTACCATTGCACCAAGCAATGGCCCCTAGTTAATGCAGGAAATGCTAGACAAAAATATTTTTACCATTTCATTCTGCAGATTTCCAGAGATCCCATTTTCATTCATTGCAAGCATGAGTTCTAAATATGTAGCCTGCATACTTGGAGCATGCTGTTTTAAGTAAGAGTTGACCAAATCTGCCGGAATGTTTCCAGATAAAAAGAGTTCAATAGTTTGTGTTGGACAGCTGACAAGAACGAGCAGTGAGAACTCTAGGACAAGCATAGGGTCAGTCCCACAGAGAGGCTGCATGAGAAAATTCATCAGAGTCACAGTAAGAAATATTGGCTCTGAATCCAAACCAACAATCAAATCTTTAGTTTAAAAAAAAACAAAAATTCTAATGCATTAATGCAATTTCAGTACAGATCAGGCACCAGAAAATAGTACACTATCAAGTTAAGCCATGATAGAATCAAATACACACACATACGTACAAACAGTCAAACCTCTGATATTTCCTCAACCCCTGAACATGAGGAATAGAAGCTAGGGGTAAAAATGCACATAATTTTTTGACAGGTTTGACACACACACCCACTATGTCCCAATTGGGACTTGAACCCCCATCCTCCTTTTTGGGAGGTGGAGGTGATACCATTTAAGCTAACGCTTGATGGTAGGAGGAAGGCGGGGTCACGGGATGAAGATTTGGAGGACTACTCTCATTTGCTTGTTTTGGTGCATATGGAGAGAGAGAAATCAATGCATTCTTTAAGGAAGAGACAGATATTTATAGATACAAGGATAGTTTTGAAAATATTGCTTTTTTGGAATGTCGAAGCATACCCCGCAAATGTAAATAGTTTTGTAGAGTTTTTGGATACTATTGAGACTTTAGGATCAAGAATCTTGTTTTGTAAATGGGTTCACCCTCCTTGGGTGCTTTAAATAAATACATTTACTTATAAAAAAATCCATATTAAATAGAAAATAAAAAAATGCTCACCAATTCTAAACCATACGTCTAAGGCCCTAGAAATTTTTTTAAAGCACAATTTATAACTTGACTACTGCAGGATAAATTTCAATATAAGTTCAATTTTTTTGTCAATCTGAAGTGAAAGGTGATGAATGGAAATAAAAGGAAGATAAGCCCCTTTCGATAGTGTGTAATGGGTCTGGAATTTATATACCCTATATAATCATCCGCATCACAAAAATGCCATGGAATGTTTGAAAGCTACAATCTCGTATCTGATTCCAGAATGTGAATGATCAAGAAATTTCAGATGCTTCCATATTGTTAACATTTAAGTATTCATATTGCAAACAGGATAAAGAATATTGCACTTATAAAAAATAAAAATAAAAACTTATTTTATTGTTAGCTTAAGAATCAAACCCCAAACCCCTAACCCCATCCTTTTAAATGTGTTAAATCACCAACTCATCTAAAAGCTTAAGCTGTTAGAGATGGTGTAACTTTATTATTATATTCTCAAACACGCCACCTCACGTGTGGCCAATTTGAGCCTACACGTGTCAATTCAAATTTTGAGAGTGACGGTGAGATTTGAACTCAGAACCTTTGGCCTGCTCTGATACCATGTTGAAAATTGGAAGCCCAATTCTAAATGAGCTCGATCCTTAAAACCCAAGTGTTAAGGAGAGGGGATGAGGGCCTTATATATTGCACAGGGAAGGAGAAACTGGGCGACGTGGGACATTCCGAACAAAATGCAATGCTAACACTTTTCCACAGTGCTACAACACTTCCGGCCATTGATAAGATAACTTACTTTGAGATATTCAATAATCATCTCAGGCTTGAACTTTTGGATGAGCTCAGTTTTTGGTTGTTCTGATATCGACTCTTCTACTAATTGATGCAGAAGTTTGAGAGCTTCACGGTGCATTGCATTGCACTTGTAAAGTTCTAACAAAGCAACATATTGATTTCTTTTCTGAAGGAACTCCTCACATATTTTAACATCACAATAGTTAAGACCTTTCAGTAACTCCAAAGCAGCTGAAGATTGTCCAGTTAGAAGCAGAGCCTGTAGTAGCGCTGTGTCCAGTATCGCTGCCATCTCCCTAGCACCTGAGCCAATGGTGATGTTAACTCGGCCCTAGGGGACCAAAGAAGCTATGGTTAGAACATTGAATGAAATCTAAGTAAACAATGAGAAAATATAACTGATATGTCATACATCAAGGACTATTAGTAGACACCAAGGATATTCAAATAGCAAATATCAGTTCATCAGTCACTAAATTAGTTAGATCAGTTAAGGTATTTCAATATTATGATGTATCAGAATGTATTGTTGTATGACCAATGTCATTCATCAAGGACTATCAATAGACATACGAGGATATTCAAATAGCAAAATACCAGTTCATCAGTCATTAAATTAGCTAGATCAATTTACAATATCTCAATATGATGATGTATCAAAAAGTGTTGTTGTAGATATTCAACCATTTTGCCAATATTGTTGACACTCCAAAGATCTTCTTGTTGTTTCATGAGAGAGTTGGGCAACAACGAAGGAAACCCAATATCTCCTCTGCCGATGATGATGTTATCACGATCCATGCCTGAAAGGTGATCGCTCAGGCAAGGGGGAAGACATTCGAGGTGAATGTTACTGGTGGAGGGTAAATCAGTGAGATATCCCAACTGGTGGAGAGAGGTTGAGGAGCTGTTTGCCAAGTTGAGGGGGAAAGAAAGTGGCTTGTGTGGATATGTAAAACTCTGGTTGAAGCCTCACGGCATGATGGAGTAGGGAATTTAGTCAAAACTCTCAATGGGGTTGGTTGGAGGCTGAAGAAGGTCTGTACACAGAACATAGAAGAGTCCTTTGTGTATTTGGAGGACAATAGGCATAAAACCATATACAGGTAGCTGACAACAGGCGTAAAACCATTAGTCAGACCCACACGAAAAATGAACCAGTAGACTTCTCTTTTGTAAGCATGCACTTCATAATGGCACTGTGTTTGAATGTTGGAATTAATGTATGAACACTATTGATAATATTTGTACAAACTTTTATATACCCATCAATCACAGTTGTTGAGAGCTTGATATACATTATTGGCCCATTCTCTGACAGCTTAAGCTTTTGGAGCAAGTGGTGATCTAACATGGTATTAGAGCCTTGATTATAACAGGTCTTGTGTTAAAGTCTCTCAATTTGCTTTATATCCGTTTAGTTTGTTTGTACAAAGTTGCACTCTGTTGTGCTTCGTATTTGTTGTGGTTTATTTGTCTCTTCACGTGCGAGTCCAAGGTCACACGTGAGGAGGAGTATTGAGAGCTTGATATACATTGTTGGCCTATTATCTGATAGCTTAAGCTTTTAGATGAGTTGGTAGTTTAACATGGTAGATTAAGCTTTTAGATGAGTTTGAACCTTGTTGTCACTCTGATAATTATTATAATTGATGCATGTGTTGGTACACTCTTGGTGGGAGTCTAGCCACACGTGAGGGGGCTTGTTAAAGGATTTAAATACTTAAGTTACACCCTCTCTAATTGCTTAAACTTTTAGATGAGTTGATAGTTTAACAGTAGTTTTATTACTTATTCATTTCACTAATTAGTTTTTAAACAATCATCACATATTTCCACCTTTTCACACACCCTCTTCTTCCTATATTTATATCAACAGTAAAGCTATGCTGCCCAAAGGTTTGGGTCCAAAGTACTGCTCAAGTGATGTGGAAGTCTCTCACCAGCCTGAAGTTAATTAATTTTAACACAATTTTGGCAGAAGTAATCAAGTAGTGGATGTTCCATTCAGTCATGCTTGCCATTGTGAAAGTATTAAAGCATTTTTCTCATATTATAAACTCCCACGTTCACCAAAAGGTATTCAACTTGATACGATGGATTAAGATTATTAAGAGGGGCATCTTGAAATGTGTTGCACTTTTACTCAGCAAAAAAAAAATTATATATATATATATATATATATATATATAACTATGAGACTCAGCAAAACCGTACAAATGTCTGTATTGAATCCAAGATAAATGTTATTTTTAAAAATAAAAATAAAAAGATATCAAATGAAGCTTCTAAAATCCGCGTGGCGAATTTTTTTACTATAATTAACACAACCTAATTAACTCATGTAGATAAAATGTACAAAAGTAAAATCAGTAATTTACCTTGCTTGATTTCTTAGACTGATTCAAATCATAAGAAACAAAATTATACAAAAGTAAGACCATTAATTTACCTTGCTTGATTTCTTAGACCTATTCAAATCATAAGAAACAAAATTATCTCCAACAGCATCTGAAACAACCTCCTCAGTTCCCTCAGCAGTGGCCTTTTCAATTATGCTGTATCGCTTCTTTTGCAAGAATTTGATGAGAGCCATCAGCGTATTGTGGCTCATTTTCTTGGACTCCAGTGCTGCATTCTCTTCAGATTCCAATAGTTGAGGAGGAGGTGAGAATTCCAGATCATCTGACATACCAGATGAACCTCTTGACAGATATGAAGCATCTCCAGCAATGTCCAGAAACTTCTCTGGTTCAGGTACAGCTGCTGATTTGGGAAGGATAATTGATGTATACAAAGTAAGCACATAGGTGATTTCTATTTGAGATGCCAAAAAATGTTCCATGGCCTCCTCGTAGCTCCCATTTTCAAATAGATAGTGTGCATATCTGTAGAAATTACAATATGTTTTCATCACAGACTTCATGATTATAGATGAATGAAACTGAAATGGTGCCTAGCTTTGGTGAATACTTTAGAATCCACATATGTGTATGTGTTTATCTGTATATGTGTATGTGTTTATCTGTATATGTGCCCAACGTGCTAACAGTGTGTTGATGTTAAATTATATTCCTGGATGCCAGTAAACTCTTTCGAAACACAACAATGGTAGATGGTAATACTCCTTTTTTTCCCCCACAAGCAACTATAGACAATGCTGTAACTGATTAGATCAAAAACTCTTGACAAAGCTCCAGCAGGGAGAAACAAGGCCAGCTTAGACAGGCAGAAATTTGAAAACTTTTTTGGGGCAAAAAAAAAGGAAAATTATAATGGAAGATATTTTATTATTTTATAACTCTAAATAGATTCTATCCGTAGGTTTTTTTTTGGGATAGATAAGACACAAATTTGTCCCAATTGGGACTTGAACCCTCAACCATAGTTATCAAAACGTATATCAGAAGCCGTATCGTTTTTAAAAAAATACGTATTGTATCGTATATCGTAAGATATGTGTACTTTTTAAAAAAAAACATTTATAAATATATATATATATGTACATATCAATATATATAATGTTTAAAATGATATAAATAACATTGTAATTCACTAGTCGTAAAAATTAGATATATAAATTATTATTATTATTTATCCAACAATTAAAAATTAAAGTGGTACCAAGCATAGTTGTCTTGTATTTCAAAAATATTGTATCGTGTCATATATATATATATATATATATATATATATATATATATATATACACTGTATAAAATGATAAAAATATCATTTCAACTCATTTATAAAAAAAAAAAATCAACTTAAAATCCATACAATACAAGAATTAAGATTTATAAATACTACGAGTTTCAAACCAAAATTTAATAATCCAAATTTTCAATATAGTACATCAATACCAAAATTTAAAGACAAAATCCAAAATTATTCACTTTTATAATCCACCTAATTTTCATTTTAATATCTAGTTTCAATGGCTTCGATATCATCATCATCAGATGCCAACAATTTTTATGCGCTCACTCCTAGTCCTCGTCATTGTCTGCGTCATCGTCCGTGTCCGCGTTCTCGTCCTCCTCCTCTTCTCAAAATACTTATTTTCCTTCTTTCTAATTTGAGAAAATATCTCTAGATATTACAAAGATAAAACCAAACAGGAAAAAAAAAAAAAAAAATCATGAATATAACAAAACAACAAAAAAGAAGTCAAAATGATGTCGTTTAGCTTGATTGTGCGTATCATATGTATCATGCGTATCAAAATATATCGTACGATACGTATTACGTATTGTGCAATATGGTGCAAAACGATACAACTATAAGATACATATCATTTTATGTCCATATCAAAATGTATCGTAATTGTAAGATATGTATCACGTATCGAATGATACTGACAACTATCCCCTCAACCTCCTCTTTGAAAGGTGGAGGAAATACCACTTGAGCTAACAGTAGGAGGTAGATTCTATCCATATGTATGCACATTCATATCTTGTAAAAATATTG
Source organism: Nyssa sinensis (assembly GCA_008638375.1). Classification (NCBI taxonomy): domain Eukaryota; kingdom Viridiplantae; phylum Streptophyta; class Magnoliopsida; order Cornales; family Nyssaceae; genus Nyssa; species Nyssa sinensis. Next base: position 55,210,071 of record CM018043.1, on the reverse strand, counting down.
ATACAAAGTTTCAGAGAGAAAAAATTTGAAATTTTTTTTACAGGTGACCAACATCACTATGATAGAATATCCCAACTACATATTTATTTTTCATTAATTGCTAATGCATTAAAAATTCATGTTCCTGTTGATGAAACTAAAAAAAAAAAAGTTTCATCCAAACTTTGCTTAGTCAGTAGTAATGGTGAAATATATTGTTTTTTTAAGTGTATCTACACCAGAAATGTTTTCAAATCCAACTAGGACATGGCGCTTTTTTTTCTTTTCATAAGTGCAAAGATATCTTGGAATAGATACATAGGATTTTCCAAGGTTATGCAACATCATCCATAGGAGCTAATCCTATTATAAGGCTAATACAGCATGACACTTGCTGCTGAAAAATTACTCGTTATACTTGCAAAAAATTTATATCAATAAAAGGGGAAAGCCAAAACACATTATGCATTTACAAGGATATGAAAAGGCCTTGACCAACTAATTGTACTGGATGGTACTCAGTTTAGTCCAAGTCTCCAACTCTTCCAATATAAATATCAACCTCCCACTCCCAAATAATCTTATTTCTCCTTTGATACTTGGAATAACACCTGGTGTGTCAAAACAAATAACAATGAACAGAGGACATGAGGAGCCTTAGGAAAATGTAAATCTTTTGCAATAGATGGATTAAGGAATAAAGGTTTTCTCGGGTATCATCATTTATTTTTTTATAAGTATCTCGGAAGGAGCTGCATATTACTTGGAGGATAGCCCCTATTTGCCTTGTCTGATGCCTTTGGCGGGAGCAGAATAGCAGAATTTTTTAGGGGATGGAAATCCCCCATCGGAGACTTAAAGATAGATTTTTGTGCAGTCTTTATTTTTTTTTGGATTAAGGAAGAATACCCTATATATTTAGAAAAGCTTTTGGATTTTTGGGGGAAACTTGGGCTTTAATTTTTGTAGCCGGATCTCTTTTTATAATTTTGGGTTTGCTCTCCTCGGGCACCCCTTTTAATGACACTTGTCAATTTTTTTTTATCATACTCCAGGATGAGTTTCTAATATGTTTTTGCCTACTTTTTAAACATATCCCATTGAAAGAAGACTCTAAAATTACAGGTGCAAGGAAGCTAAGTTTGCTAAAATGTTATCCAGTAGCAAGGATCAAAATTTCGTTTCTTTTCCATCGAAACGGCTGAAACGTTTCCGTTTTTCAAGGAACCGAAACGAAACACTAGTGGAATATCGAAATTCACATGTTTCCATGGAAACAAAATTGTTTCCGTGAAAACATGCTGAAACTAGTGGAAACATACCGAATCAAAGGAAACATTTCTTTTGTATCAACAATAATTCTAGAAGTTAGTAAAAAATAATATCTATTTATTTTTCAAGGATTAAGACTCAAAATTACAAGAAGATATTTCTATTATTTTTTCTAAAATAATAGAAAAGTAGTAGGGGAAATAAAGTGTAGAGAAACAACTATTTTAATACTAAGTTACTAATTATAATAGGTTTAAATCGCTATTTGTTTTAGTTTTTATTTTATATGTAACTTGTGTCAAATTATCTAATTCGTGGATATTATATAGTATATATCTATTATGTCATTTATCATGAATATGATGTATATGCCTTAAACATGCGCAAATATTTAATAAATATGCTTATTTGTATAAATAAATAAATTTTAAGTTATATTTGCACATGTTTCCATTTTTTTTTCCATTTCCATTATGTTTTCGAAACGTTTCCGAAATGTTTCCATTTTCGGACAGATCGAAACTATACATCGAACGATATTTTGATCCTTGTCCTGTAGTACATGGAATTATTTAGGCACTTCATTTCTCATCCAGGCAAAGTAAAATTGGTGTGCTTCATTTTATCGCCCCCCCCCCCCCCCCAAAAAAATAATAATAATAATAAAAAATAAAAAATAAAAATAAATAAATAACCTTAGAAATCAGTGTTAGTGGGGGAAGGGCACATTAAAATTACGAGTAGCTTGACTCTTTGTAATATGATGCGGATGATTCTACAAGGTACTGTCAGCAAAGATTTTAGTTGCCAGTTATCCAAAAGACAAAACTTCCTTTAAATTTAATGACAGATCTGCAGAGGTGCCAACAAATTGATTTCCCGTTTCCAAATGATTTTAGCATTTAGTTACTTATTTTACAAAACTCTTTTTGAATTATTCACATTTCTTGATATATTACTATTAGTATACCATACCCTAGTACTGGGAACTGGGAACTGGGAACATTTATACATGTCTACTAATATACAAACAAATAAATCTATAGTTCTGGACATCCAACTTCAACTTCAAAAGTTTCTGAACCAAAACTAAGTCCTGGAAGTAATGGAACTTTGCAAAAGTTCCCAAAATCTAACATTGATATGCAACGATTCAGCCATTAAAACAGAATTACAATTTACTCAGCAAGAGTACAGAGATTATAATTCATATTGACAATAATATAATGGAGCATGTGTATGCTTGGCGCAATGCTAAAGTTGCTCCATTGTGACCCGAGGTCACAGGTTCAAATCACAAAAACAGCCTCCCCTCTCGCGGGGGTAAAGTTGCGTTCATCTAACCCTCCCCAGACCCACAATGATGGGAGCCTTGTGCACTGGGGTATCCCTATGTATGCAAATATGCCAAATATTATTTAGTTATATATGGCTGTATTGACATGTATGTATGGTTGTATCATATTTTGATTTATTGATAATACCATCTCAAAGAAAAATCCAAAAGTAAAAAACTGTCCTACGTAAGCATTCACCTTATATGAATTGACTGCTCCTTTGCAGCTCGAAGGCTTGAATCTTCTGGTGGAAGCAGCTTACACAATGCCAAAGCTTCCTCAAAATTGCCAGATGCTGTTAATTGTACAATCTGCATTGCAGATACACCATCATAATTGCAATTTCTTGAGGTGATTATGCATTTCCAGCTAGGCTATGCATTTCATGCGCACAAACAATGTCTCCAAATTCCTGGTCTTTTTATGCCAGTTGATTTTCTACTTTTCCACTATCATTTTTTCCCTTCAGGAGGGAGAAGGTAAGGCATAGAGAACTATAACATCTAGACAATGTTTCTCAGTCCAACAACAATAAATTCATTATTGCTGCATTAAAGTGCTAAGAAATTGTAACAGAAGCAAAGAAGATCCCAAATTTTGTTGACACTCAGTCCAACCAAAATTTGGTATGAGATCCCAGTCTTCACTTATTTTGCACTTTTTACTAAGAAACAAATAGAGGATAACTGGAAACTTGTTAAGAAGAAAATGCTAGCTCTGACATTAGTTTTTAATGATTTAATCTATTGTTTTTTGCCACATTATGTATCATATTCATGGAAAAATGCATGATAGCCAGAAAAATGAGCAAGACTAATAGCTTGGGACATTTTTCTTTTGATCAAAAACCATCTCTCTGAATGACAAGTGTAAACTAAGAAACACGAAGGAACAATGGCAGGGATCAACTGTACTAATTAAAGAAGAAGAAGAAGAAGAAGAAGAAGAAGATGATGAAATGACAGGGCTCAAACTGGAAGCTTCTCCCACAACCTCAAGCATCATCAGCCCCAGATATACCAAGAAAAGAGTTCAGATGGGTGCCAGATGAAAACCAATACACATATATATGCCAATACAATGACATTATACAAGTATGCATCAGAATTCAGGAATCTAAGAAACAGCCAGATTTTTTTTCCCAGCATATCTAACTCAATCATTCACTACTTACAGTGTGCAGTATACTGAATTAGAAGCTATGATCAGAGAGCACTGGCATTAATCTTCCAGAGACTTAAATTTACCTGTGCGCCAAGAGGAACGGGAAACAGCCCATAAACAGAGTTGTCTAATGTAACAATTATGCCATTGTTGCTTTGGAGAAGGCGCCGAACATTGCGGAGAACAACAGTCTGTATCAATGGATAAGGAACTCGGAGGGAACGTATCTGCAAACATCAAACAAATAAGAAAAAAGAATCATACATTCACACCTTCCTAGGACCACACAAGAGAACCAAAAGTCTCCCATTGCAAGGTAAAATGATCAGGCCACCTCAACATATCTTGGTAAGAGAGCTATTGCATATGGCTTCTGAATGACAATGACTGCAGGGGCCTCAGACCAACAAATCCTGCCTTCTTGAAGAAGCTTTCCATTTTGGTCCACAAACACTCCAATGTTATCCTAAAGAGCAAGAAGCATCTGCAGCTGTTATAGAAGCTCAAGCAGATGGATTGCAAATTTAACATACCAAACTTACGATTAATGTTAATTTATTAATATTAATGAATCAACAAGAATCAAATTAGAGAACTTGCAATGTTAACAATGCTGAAGAAAAATATTTGATCATAGGATTGTTTGTAATCTTTAATGTAAAGGCATTTCGTAAGATAATGTTATAAATCTGATTGCAGTATTAGTCTTTGCCTATATAGCACAGTACCAACTATCCCTAGCCGTATCTCATATCATGGCACTTATAGGATCGGAACAAGGCCCAAAAATTCTTATTCCATTTGCTACCATCACTAAATCTTACAATGGTAAGTGGAAATTTCAAAAAATAAAAATAAAAAATAGAACATAACAAGAGTCTTCAGGTTAAGTATTCTATAATATTTCCCTCTATTACCAATCTTCTATAATATTCTTCATTCTCTCTTATCTTTTTTTTTTTTTTTGGTTGATAAGTTATGCTCTCTTATCATTGTCCCTAGCCATATCTCATGGCACTTATAGGATAAGGACAAGGCCCAAAAATTCTTATTCCATTTGCTACCATCGCTAAATCTTACAATGGTAAGTGGAAATTGCAAAAAAAAAAAAAAAAACATAGAAGAAAAAAACAGTGGTCCAGGATAATAATGACAAAGTCTTCTGATCTCGTAAAGTTCCCAAAGCAATTCCAAAATTAACTTGCAAGTGCATGTGAAACTTGGATGATATGGATAATACATAGTAGCAGTTTACAATAAGTTGACCTAGTGACTAAAATTAATGTACAAAACTTTTGCATGGAGTCATGGACATAATTTTGTTAAGTAAACAACATAACAGTTTCTATGTGATTTTACTCCTGATAATTCAATATGACTAATTGACTACTTTTTTTATCAGTAAAAGTACATTATATAAATAAGGTGCCCGGAGGGGGCAAACCCGTGTACAAAAAAAGGGACTGGAGCACTGGCTACATCAAATAAAGCCTAAAATCACCCAAAAAAAATTATAAATGTATCTAAATAGAAAGGAAGATCTTTTGTCTCCCAAAAAAAAAACTTTGAAATGGCACTTGGATGACTCAATCCCTTCAAAAGTCCTTCGATTCTTTTCGCTCCACAAGCACTAAATTATACAAATGGGGAATCATCTTCCAAGCAATCATTATCTTCTTCATAATCTGGCTGTACCTCCAACCCAAAAAGACATCCTTGATTGAGGTCAGCATCACCCTAGCAATGAGAACATCAAATTCCAAGTATCCCTCACCATCTTGCAACAGGAAGATGGTCTATTGTCTCCTCCTCTTCTTTCCACATGCAACAACGATTTGGAAGGTAGAACCCTCTCCACCTTAAATTATCCGCAGTCAATATAGCACCCCAAACCACTAACCAAGCAAAAAACGCAGCTAATTGAGGTACCCGAGATCTCTATATTAACTTCCAAGGAAGACCCCCTCTTGCTTGTCCACTAACATTCTATAGAGTAATTTAACTAAGATTTTTTTGCTATTATCCCCTATCCCTATAAACCCATCTTCTCTACCCATGAGCAACACAACCTCATACAATATAGACATAAACCTCCACTTCTCAGTTGATAAAAATTCCTATGAAAACAGGGGCTCCAAACCCTCCTACCTCCCATCAAAGAGACATAGTCCACCACCAGTGCTTCCTCGTTGACTGCTTTGCTAAAAATAGTGGGAAATTTCTCTCACAAAATCCCCTCACTATCCCAGGATCCAACCAAAACTTCACCCTTGTCCCCTCCAGGCCTCCTCAACATCAAAACAAACAAACTGAACTTCTCTCTTCCTTTTCTAATAGCCTTCCACACACCACACCCATGTGTATCCATCACTTCCTTTGAAAACCAACCTTCATCTTCACATCCATATTTAATTGAGATAACATCCTTCAATAAAGCATAACCCTCCACCCCAAATAGCCACACCCATTTCCCCCAAAAGAGCATAATTAAACACTCTTAGACTTTTAACACCCAACCCTCTCCTGTCCAAAGAGCATTTCACCTCTCCCAACCCACAAGGTGAATCTTCCTAACATCCTCCATAACATCCCAAAGAAAATCTCATTGAAGTTTTTCTAACTTCCTTTCCATCAAGTTGTGCATAGGAAAAAGAGACATAAAATAAGTTAAGAGATTTGCTAAAGTACTCTTAATAAGAGTGATTCATCCTCCCATCGATTAATATTGTTGCTTCCATCACCCTGCCAAACAACATTGAAACCTCTCGATAACTAAATCCCATATTGTCGCCGATTTCAATGAAGCACCCAATGGCAAGCAAAGATACTTGGATAGAAATGAGCTAACCTCGCAACCCACCCCATGCCATCTCCTCCACCTCTTCTACCAGAATAATCTCACTTTTGCTAAGACCGACTTCCAGGCCTAAAACGACCTAAAAACTCACCAAGATGCACCTCCAGTATCTAAGTTACAATTCATTTGCTTCGCAAAAAATGATGATGGTATTATCTACAAACAAAAGGCGTGATATCTCCAACTTCCTACCCCAGCCATCTTTAAGCCCAAAGCCCCTCAACAAAACCCACCAAGACTACTCTATCTAGCATCCTGCTAAGAAACTCTATCATCATAACAAACAAAAATGTGGACTATGGATCCCCCCCATCTCAAAGGTTTGACCGAAGAAGCCAATCGAAGCTCGTTAACCAGAACTAAGTACACACTAATTGACTACTTATAATTAATTAGAATCAACAATGATTTATTTAAGGAGACATGAATTGCAATGAAATTAGCATTCCCGGCTATAAAGTATTGAAAATTTCAACCTCGGTAAAATTATGTAAATCGGAAGAAAATGAGGGGGAAGATTTTTGACATTTTGATTGTATCTAGAGGCCATGCAGCTATAGAAGTAGAAATTTCGTTGATGCCAATCAACCCACGCATGTGTTCCCTACTCCTACTAGACTTTTCAAGTTGCTTCTGCAAGTTGATACCCAAATGGATTCTGTAACTAGGGCTAAATCAAGTCAGGACATCCATGATCCACCATGATATAACCATAAGTAAGCAAATCACTATTAGAGTGCCATTGTGCAATAAAAAGAAAGTAGTGTTCATCTTTGCTTGAATGTAACTCATTAAGCTTGAACATTTTATAAAGCACTGGTTGAAGATATCACAATCTCTTGACAACTTGTCATAATGCTATGGACTAGAAGACAAGCATAGCAAACAAAATCCCATAGCAAAGTTAAACATAACTAAAATTGTCACATCACATCGGGGAAGAGAACGAGCTACTCGGTCCAAATATTTTATATTTTTTATTTTTGGATAAGTCAATCCATATTATTTTTTATTTTTATTTTTATTTTTATTTTTTTTATAGGTAAGGCACAAACCCACTATGTCCCAATTAGGACTTAAACCCTCAACCTCCTCTTTGAGAGGTGGAGGTGATACCATTCAAGCTAACACTTGATGGTTAGTCCAAATCATTTTTATTACCCAACGGATTGAGTTCATAGTTGAATTTATCCGTGCATGGTTTGACCACCAGACACCCAAATGCACATCTGCAGAGCGTACAAAAAGACCATGTTGTAGAAGGTGCCAGCTAGCCTATGGGATACATTACCACCTTCATCAGGTTTGTGGCAGTTTACCACCATAATCATGTATCCCATCGCATTAGACCAAAACAATAGCCATAATAAGATTATGATGTAGACAAAACATATAATGGCAATGCAGCAGAAGACCATTATTGGAAGGCAACTCTTAACATAGATCCTAACCTGAAAAATATTGATGCTTATTTTTCTCAATATACAAAATATTGATTTTTTCCCCTACAAAACGTGAAATTTTTTTTTTTTTTTTTAATAAGTAAGAATTGTATATATCTTGGTGCCCAAGAAGGGCAACAAGGCAAAAACTCCAAAAGATTACATCTGATTTAGAGAACCCAAAAAATCTACAAAAGAATAAACATTTACAGGGAAAGCCTCTTGGACCCAAAAAAATAATAAGCGTAAAAAAGCATATTTAAAGAAGGGATTAGAGAGCTCTCGATCTTCAAAGACACGGTTGTTCCTTTCAATCAAAATACACCACAAGAGGCAAATAGGGGTCAATCTCCAAACTCTCTTAATCTCATTTGGGAGATTACAACCTTCCCGAGCCAACAGAAGGTCTTTAACAGAGCCTGACATAACCCATGAGAAGCCAAACAGAGCAAAAATAATATTCTAACAGTTTCACGAGACATGACAGTGGATGAGTACATGATCCACCCTCTCCTCAGCATTCTTACAAAGGTAGCATCTGCTAGCCAAAAGAAAGCCTATTTTCTTCAAGTTATCCGCAGTTAAAATAACCTTCCTAACAGCTTTCCAAGCAAAGAAAGAAGCTTTAGGGGGGACTTTTGAATGCCAAATGAGCTTCCAAGGAAAGGGAGGGCTATCCAAATCGAACATGCTCTTATAGAATGATCAGACAGTAAATGATTTCTTATCCGGCCTCCAAACTCTCTTATCCTCCCTATCTTCCATAGCCCTGAAATTGTTAAGATAACAAAGGAAAGAGCCCACCTCGTCGAGTTCCCAATCAAAAAAAACCCTCCTAAAGCGAGGACTCCAAATAAGCTTGTTCCCAACTTTCTCCAAACACTCGCTAGCCCAAGCCGACTTATTGCTAGCCAGATTGTATAGCATAGGGAATTTCACCCTCAATGACTTGTCCCCAGTCCAAACATCATCCCAGAATTTCACCCTACCACCATTTTCAAGAACAAAACTACATCTATCCATGAATAACCTCCAACCACCTCTAATGTAAACCCAAAGACCACATCCCCTTGAACCTTCCACATTGCCCGAGCACCGGCCCCCATCACCATACCCATATTTGGAAACAATGATCTCCCTCCAAAGCGCATTGTCACTTTTGCCAAAAGTCCATAACCATTTACCTAAAAGGATTGTATTGAAGATCCTCAAATCTTTCACCCCTAAACCCCCGTGAGACGTTGGCTTCTTGATGTTTTCTCAAGCAACTAAATGAATCTTTTTACAATCGCCATCGTGGCCTCATAAGAAAACTCTTTGAATCTTCTCCAATCTCCTACTAACCGTCTTTGGCATAGTGAAGAGAGACACGAAGTAGGTGGGGAGGTTGGCTAAAGTACTTTTGAGCAGGGTTAGCCTGCCTCCCTTAGAAAGGAGTTGGCCTTTCCATCCTGATAGCTTGTTGAGAAATATTTCAACCACTGGATCCCACACCCCAATGGATCTCGATGGAGCTCCCAACGGAAGGCCCAAGTAAACTAGGGGAAGGCAGCCCACACTACATCCCAAAGTGCTGGCTAACATGTCCATCTCTTGGATCGACCCTAACGGAGTAATGCTACTTTTGGCAAGATTGATCTTCAAACCTGATACAGCTTCAAAACACACTAGAATACAGCGAACAAAGCAAAGCTGCCACACAGAAGGGTCACAGAAGATGATGGTGTCGTCGGCAAACAATAAGTGTGAAATGGCAACGCCTTCACCCCCTCTGTTCCCCACCTGGAAACCTTTGATGAGGCCAACTTCCTTAGCACGAAGCATGAAGCGGCTCAAAGCCTCCATAGCTATCACGAAGAGAAAAGGGGATAGGGGATCCCCCTGTCTCAAGCCTCTAGAAGTACGGAAGAAACCTACAGGGGAGCCATTGATGAGAACCGAAAGGAAAACTGTGGATATGCACAACTGAATCCACTGCCTCCACTTGCTCCCAAAGCCCATCTTAGCCAACATACCCAATAAGAAGCTCCAATTAACATGGTCAAAGGCCTTTTCAATATCCAATTTGTACACAAGCCCCTTCATTTTCTGTTTAATCCTAGAGTCGATGCATTTATTCGCAACGAGAGCCGCATCCAGGATTTGACGACCCTCCACAAAAGCATTTTGGCTAAGAGAAATGATACTGCCCATAACCTTTTTCAACCTTAGAGAAAGAACCTTTGCAATTAGCTTGTAAACACTGATCACTAGGCTCATAAGGCGAAAGTCCTTGATGCTATTAGCTCCCTCCTTTTTAGGAATGAGGGCAATGAAAGAAGCATTGAGGCTTCTCTCAAAGCCCCCCTCCCTGTAAAAAGACCCAAAAACCACCATCACATCCGTTTTCAACACATCCCAACATTTTTAAAAAAAAGCCATAGCGAACCCATCTGGACCTGGAGCTTTATCCCTATTACACGTCTCTAAAGCTCTCACTACTTCATCTTCCGAGAAAGGGGTCTCTAGATTAGAGGCTTCATCACCATTCAATCTTCTCAATAGAATGTCATCCACCCTAGGTCTCCAACTACACGGCTCAATATAAAGGCTAGAGAAAAATTCAACAATTCCCTGTTTGATGGGTTCCTCCTCGGCGAGAACTTGATCATTGATAACAATAGAGGAGATTTTATTCTTCCTGAAGTGAGAAAGGCCATTATGTGAAAAAATTTGGTGTTACGGTCACCCTCCTTAAGCCAAATAGCACGAGATTTCTGCCTCCAAGAGATTTCCTTCATCTTGAGTATCTGCCCAATTTGGCCCTTTAGGCCATCTCTCTCAACCCGTTTTTCATCAGATAGAGAGCCCCGCTAATCTTCCTTATCCAACTCCATCAGGTTATTCAGCAAAGACTGCTTTCTCTCCTGAATTGAGTCAAAGACCTCACAATTCCACTTTCTAAGATCTTCTTTGAGGAGTTTTAGCTTTTTGGCAATACAAAAGCTTGGAGACCGAGTCACAACATAAGAATCCCATCAGTTTCTCACCAAATCCACAAAGCCTTGCTTTTCTAGCCACATCTTTTCAAATCTAAAGGGCCTTTTCCAGCACCTAAACCCCCGCAGCACAACATGATTGGGTGGTGGTCAGAACAAGACAGCGGAAGACACTTTTGGGAAATACCAGGGAAAGCGTCCTCCCAGTTGTTGACACCAAAAATCTATCCAAACGAGATATAGCAGATTGATGACCTCTTCTGGACCATGTGAATCGCCCTCCCTCCAAAGGCAAATAAACCAGGCTTTGAGAATTAATGAACGCGTTGAAGTTTCTCATAGCCAAGGTCAGCCGACCACTCCCTATCCTCTCATCTTGGGTCCGCACAACATTGAAGTCCCCCCCAAGGCACCAAGGGACTTGCCAGGAGGAAAACGACGCCTGTAACTCATTCCAAAAAGAGCTTCTAACACCTTCCACAACTGACCCGTAAATCCCACAAAAGCCCCACACCAAAGAGTTGGAGAGCAGGTTAAATTTGCACGAGATGGAGAACTCACCCACTCTGTGTTCTAAACAATTGACCAATCGGGAGTCCCATGCCACAAAAATACCTCCAGCAGTGCCCTAAGCATTCAAAGCAGCCCATTTGACCCATCTAGATCCCCATATGGAGCGAACAATTCTCCTCGAAATACTTTCCAACTTAGTTTCCTGAAAACAGATGATTGCAGGTTTCCATTCTTGCAGCAAGCCTTTAACGATTGTACGCTTATCAGGATCATTTAATCCCCTCACATTCCAGGATAACATTTTTAAATTCATAAAACAAAAACAGTTAGAGCCTCTCACTGCCTTCCACTAAGGCTTCCACCGATTTGCTACCCCCATAGTTAACCAAGCAGGACAGCTCTTTCATTACCCTTTTCATTCGTTTTGCTAATTTTTCCTTCTTATCTTTCACAGCAGTGTTACTTGGGCCAGGTCTTGACAGAGAATTGCGCGTCATTATTTCTTGGAATAGTTCCATCAGGCGGTCCTCAAATCCTGTACAGGGGACACCTAGCAGTTTACTCACCTTCCCCAATTTTTGAAGCACCCATCCCTCTATCATTTTCTGCCGGCGATATAGTTGGTCGTCTGAAAACGCCTCCTGAATTTGAGTGGAACCGTCTGAACACCCGTTCGACAAACCATTGCTAGTGGATGGTAGTCCTCCAGATTCTCAAAGTTTTCCTAGCTGCGCACCAGCACTTCAACCCCCTGATCATCTAGCATAGATTGCAACAACATCACTTCGCCTCCCTGATCCTCTGGCATAATTTGCAATTCCTGGGCCGCAATTGATTCCACCTCTGCTTCAAAGGAACAAGCTGCAACCCAATTGTTTTAGAGGATATCTTTGCAATAGCTACGTTCCAGATAATTAAGAAAATCCCGCTCATCCATCATGCTGCTATGATCAGAATCTGGCCACTCTGAGCTGGTATCTGCTTGCGTTGCCTGCTTCTTTTTTCTTTCCTCTTCCTTTTCCCGCTCCGTCGCAGGTCCCCTACACCCTGCTCCAGAGTTCTCATTAGCCTGCGCTTTTGCTTTGCCTTTAACCGACCGTTCTGGGTTAAATCGGGGAGTGAGATGGAGCCTGCGCTGCGTTGTTGCGCCCCGAACTGGGCTGCCTTTTTCTAGCCCTTAACAAAACCTCCCCTTTGGGCCACAGAAGGAATTGGAATTGGAATTGGCCCAGTCCAGACGGTCATTACAGAAGCCTTCGCAGCTTGCGAGAGCTCGTTGCGCCCCGAGCTAGGCCGCCTTAGTTCTTGGGCCGTCTCATTCCATTTCTTAAGAGAACCTGTCCTTTAGACCATAAGTGGAGTTGGCCCATTCCAATCTGCCTCATTTTGATGTTAGCCCATACCAGTCGACCCAAATCTGCCACTGGGTGAGTACCCGAAGCCCACGTTGCCCCTTTTTCTCCAACCTTCTGGAATGTTCCTATCCACAGGCGTCTATCTCCCATTTCTTCGAGATTTGAATTTGAAGTTTGAAACTCCTGCGCGAGGAGAGGGTACGTACTGACGATGGCGTCTGATGTCAGGGCCGGATTGTCGATGACGACTGATGTCAGGGCTAGTTCTAGATGGCGTACGCGCTCTAGTCGCGTGGGTGCCCGACGCTACCTTTCCTTCTTTGCCGTTCGTCGCTGCCACGTCCGGCCGGCATGGATCTTCCTCAAAGCACACTGGGCCAGCTTCCGACCAGATCGGAAGAGAGAAAGACCACCTTCCACACTTGATGCTAAGAGATGCAAGGATGTTCTCCGATCGGCTTCTGACCAGCATCCTTGCCCATCGCAGGTGGCGACGCTCGACTGTGTCCTCGTCCATAGTCACAAACTGGCCACAATGGTCCCCCATGGCACGGAAGACCTTCGAGCTCCACAGAAAAGCTGGTAATCCCAAAAACATTAGCCATATTAAACTTTCATCTTCTAATCCTAAGTAGCAACTTGACGGGGACCACGAGAGCAGAGTCACGGTTAAACCTTCGAAGAACCAATTCCTCCATTTGAGAATCCGATTGGCTTCCTCTACCGACGGCAGTTCGAAGAGAAACAAAGCTCCGTTTAAATCCAGTACCTTCAGCTCTGCTTGAACCCCCCAGTTTTTGAGAGCCCAGTCTTTTATTTTTGACGTGTTTGGGATTGGAGTATTCAGATCACCGACTCTGCCGAAAGCATCTGCGAAGGTGATTGAGGCGGCTTTCACAAGAACCCAAGTGGACCTCGATGTCTTCAGGGACATTAGCTAGCTTCGCTTCCACTAACACAGGTTCCACCGGCCACTCTTTGATTCGACAGACCTCCAGGTATGTTCCTATGGGGATCGAGGCAGGTCTAGGTTTGGATAAGCCTAACGACCTAAATGCTTGAGCGTATATTGACCATCCCCCTCCCGATTCATCTTCCGGCAAAAATAAAAGTCGAACCCCCCTTTGGGAGCGACCCTTAAGCTGTATGAAACTCCCCCTCCGATTTAAGCCTTTCCTCAGGAAGATGCTTCTGCTTCTCCTGTGCACACTAATTGGAAGCACAACTCTATGAATTCCTGTTGAAAGAGCATCTAAGGTGTTACAGATCCATTCAAGCTCCCACCTTAACACCCATATCCTTCTGACCACCCCTGTCCCCCTTTCCACTATTTGAAAAAGCTCGCCTGGCAACTCCAGATCATGAACTACATCAAAAGATTTTCCACCGATTTGTGCGAACATTTTGCCATGCGATCAAACCATCATCCCCTCAAGTTGTGCGAGGATGGATCGGTCTACCCATTGTTTGGTAGGAGGGATCAAACCATCAGTCTACCCATTAACAACTTGCATTAGACATCCGTTATAATGTGGTAACTTGTGTGTGAGGATGATTATGATAGGATACAAGTTGCTTTCCACGTGAAATATTTCACAAGAAAGCACTGCGATTTCTTAACCTGTGGGAGTTACAGTTGGCAAACCATACATACCAAGATAATATATTTTACTCCTCTATTTTATGTCCCTTTTTCCCATTCCGAAGTCGGTTTGTAGAAGGTTAGAGAAGATTCAAAGGGACTTCTTATGGGGTCATGAAGGGGAGCGTGGAAAGATTCATCTTGTGGCCTGGGATAAGATTAAGCAGCCCGTCTCTCTCGGAGGGTTAGGGGTGAAAGACTTGGGCATCTTTAACATAGCTCTCCTAGGAAAATGGCTTTGGAGGTTTGGCGAGAGTAATGGGGTGCTTTGGAGAGAGGTTATTGTTGATAAGTATGGGTGTGTCATAGGAGGTTGGTGTTCAGGCAGAGTGGAGGGGACTAGGGGGTGTAGTCCTTGGGGTTCCATTAGAGGTGGCTGGAGGCCTTTCACTGCAAAGTGTAATTTTGTTATCGGGGATGGTGGCCGGGTTAGTTTCTGGGATGATAGGTGGAATGGCAATGAGTCTCTCAAGGTGAAATTCCCTACTTTATATAGTCTGGCAAGCGACAAAATGGCTCGGGTTTGCGATTACTTGGAGCGGGTTGGGAACAAGTTAGTTTGGTCTCCTCGTTTTAGGAGAAACTTTTTCGACTGGGAGTTGGAAGAGGCGGGCTCCTTTCTCGGTCACATTTGTCGTTACCACGCTATGGAAGGGAGGGCGGATAAGAGGGTATGGATGCCAAATAACAAATCTTTTTCAGTCAGCTCCTTCTACAAGAGCTTGTTCGATTTGGAGAGCCCTCCTTTCCCTTGGAAGCTCATATGGCACGCTAGAGCCCCTCCTAAGGCTTCTTTTTTTGCCTGGGAAGCCTCTTGGAAAGCCATTTTAACTGCAGATAATTTGAAGAAGCGAGGTTTCTCTTTGGCTAGCCGGTGCTATTTGTGCCACAAGGATGAGGAAACAGTGGATCACATTCTCCTCCATTGCCATGTTTCCTGGAGCTGTTGGAACATGATTTTTGCTCTTTTTGGTGTCTCCTGGGTCATGTCTGGCTCCGTCAGAGATCTTCTGTTGGCTTGGGCAGGGTGCAATCTTTCAGAAGAGAGAAGGAGATTTTGGAGACTGGCCCCTATTTGCTTGTTGTGGTGTATTTGGCTTGAAAGAAACAAACGTATCTTTGATAATGAGGAGCTTTCCATTCCTTTCCTCAAAGATGCGTTTTTGCGCTTGTTATTTTTTTGGGTTAAAGAAGCTGCCCCTGTTAATGCTTCTTCTTTTGTTGATTTTATGGGGTCGTTAAGACCTTTGTAATGCTTTCTTTGTAGGCTTTTTGCCCTTTGTGCCCTCCTTGGGCCCTTTTAATATAATATTCCTCGTTATTTATCAAAAAAAAAAAAAAAATTATAATCTGATTAAGTACTATTGGGCACATGCCTTATCTAAGCTCGTCGTTTTCCATGTAGAAGTTTCTTTCGTTGTTTTAATAATAAAAAATTAGCGCAATAAGGAACTCCATGCCAAGAGTTACACTAACTGGCACAACAATCAACTTTCTAAATTTGAGTTCCTTTTTGAAATAGAGATTCGCCAAAGAGAAAAATGCATGCAATTATCCAACCATAATTAAGTTTGTGATTAGCTTCATACATGGCAGTTGGCCCATCATTAAGGTAGTAGATGCTTTCTTTTCTTTCTCTAGAGATATTAGCATATGCTTCAGCTATATTGATCAAAATATCAAATAACCAAAAATTCATTTAATGAAGCATTCAAATCTGGAACCTATATGCTGACGCTCACAGTTTTAATAGTTATATTCAGAAGCCACGACATTATTAAAGAATGAAAGTACCTTTCCAAGAAGAAGTTCTCCAGATGGAAGAGACACCACTAAAGGCGGGGCAATCCTCCCAGAAGGAAATACCTCAAACAATGCACCATTTGTGGCATTCAATATCATGTATTCCCTTCTAATCCCCAAACATATATTCTCACCACACCAAGACATTGACTTCACCGTGTCTGGAACACCAAATTCTTTCACCTCCACAAATCCCCGTCCTCCTACACAAATAGCAAGAACAATTTAATCAGATTATTCCAGCACGAATGAAGCATTGATGAATATATTTTATCATTCTCTAGTCAAATTATAAATTGGCATAATATATTTATTAAATGGGGACAAAGTGAGCAGTGAGCAAAAAACCCATTAAATCTTACATGGGGAAAAAACTAATGTTTTGTTTACTTGCTAAGAGAATGTAAGAGAAATAAATTAATTTTAAAGGTATGAAGTCCTAATATTTTTCATTAGGAATCTAGAACACAAGAATTCCACTCAACCAAGCCTAAATTCAACTATTGCATTGGTGAAGTTGAGTATTTCAAATTTTATTTTATTTTTTCACAAATTATTGTAAACTATAACAAAAAGAACCATAAGACCCAAAATTTTGTTTATTTTTTGGTTTTCTGTACTGTTTTAAGAAACAAAATTAGGAGTTAACTGCTGTTATTTTTAACTATTTCATCAGTGAAGAATATTTCAAATTTTATATATTTTTTTCATAAAATTGTTATAAACTAAGACAAAAAGAACCATAAGACCCAAAATTTTGTGTACTTAATGGTTTTCTGTAGGGTTTTAAGAAATCAAAGCGAGAGTTAACTACTGTTTAAAGAAACTAAAGTGACAGTTTAACTAAACAATTATAGCCTTGAATGTATTAGATATGAACTATCAGCCAGTATTAACAATCTTTCCTGGTTTCAAGTTAAAACACTGTCATTATCATACCCATTTACAATTCTCAAGTTTCCAATCATCCAAACATTTATAAATTTCATTTCCAATTTATCAATCAACAACAGATGAACTCGAATTCACGGAATTACCATCGTGTCTAAAAATACAGATCTTCTTTTGCCTTGCAAAACACAAGAACCCCCTCCGATCATCCCATGAGTACACATTCGCGCCTTTTGCCTTCGTAATTACGGCAATAGTTTCCAAATTGGGCAGCCTGTGAAACGCGATCGACTCGGAGAGCGAAAGAAGAAGCTCTCTCGAGCCCAACACCTCCATTGCCACCATTGGCTTCTTCGAAAACCCATTTACTGTTCGTTCGAGGGTGTACGGTTCTTTTCGAAGTTCTACGGTTTGAGCATGACGATCGGACGGCAGGGAACGGTCGGAGCCCGAGGTTTGTGGGCCGTAGATCCGGAGAGAACCATCTGAGCAGCCAAGGAGAAGTTTCGAACCGTACGATTCAATAGCGTCGATCTTTGTAGGGGAATCATTGAGGAGCTCGAAGGAATCGTAGGCACTGTGCACCATTTCTTCGTTGCCCCTCTTGCTCCCTCTCCGATCTCCAGAGCTTTTCTCGTTTCCACTTTCCAGCGGTGTTGCGAGGGCAAATATTAAAATGACGCCGTACGATTTGTTAAACCTTTGGAACGAACTCTAATAAGTGATAACCTGTGATATCACTGATATGACATTGACAACAACAGGCCCAACTTGTCACCCTTGGCCCGCTCCGTGCTTTTTTACGTGCAAGGCCTCCCACCGGTCGCAACAGTCCCATTCGTTAGTGGAATGCTTGAATTTTCTTTGATGGATGATCTAGATGTCGGGATTCAATCATTCTTGCTCCATTGGACTCAACTTTTTCACTTCAAAAGTTGATTAAAAAACATCTTATGAACAAGTATTCAAGGCCCGTAATATTATCTGTATTCCGAGATTTTATCAATTATTTTTATTTCTTAATCTAATTATTATGAGTATTAGTTAATATCGTATTTTAATATGTATAAATCTTAATTAATGTGGTCTTAATACCAAAATAGTTTATTATCTAGTACAGAAGAATCTTTGTTACCTAACATTCGAATATATCAAAATATTATATTAATTAACACATAAACAACCACATTAATAGGTAACAAAATTTAATAAAATCTCATGTAATTAACTCAAGGCTGATATTGAATAAATAGATCATAAATTTAATTAGATTTTTTGCATTTTTATTTTTATTTTTAGAGTAATACTATTTTTACCATAACATTTTATCAAAAAAATTTATCTATTGATTCGGCTATTCGGATGTTAGTAAATTCCGTCTCTCGGTGTTAGTCATGTCGGATAAATCGAAGAAGATTAATTGACTACCACTCACGTATACCAAAAGATATATTTAACTAACATCTGAACAATTACATCAACAAATAAAAAAATTTAATAAAATTTTATAATGAGAATATCGTTTCTCTTGTTTTTATGTTTTTGTTTATAACAATGTGCAAAAGTATTCGGTCATGTCATTAAATTTTTGTAATTTTTATAAATAAATAACTTTCCAGACTCTTTTTTCAAACTCTTGTTCTTTTTTTTTTTTTTTTTTTTTTAGAAAAATGAATTGCTATGATTAACTAAGGTTAAATGCAAATGAACTAACTTAGAAATTGTTGAATTAGGAGGAAGAAAATAATGAAATGTTATGATTGGCTCTAGTATTATTCTTTTTTAACAATGAATTGTAAAATTAGAAGAAGAAGAAAAATCTCTTCCCTTTCTTTGCCCCACTATCTTTCTTTTATTTCTCCTCTCTTATTACCCAAGAACAATTCCTCTAATCTATCTTCAATTTCTTCAAAAATAAAATATTTTCTCTTTATTTTTCTTAGTATTTTTATTTTCTATCCACTCTCTCTTCTCAATACGTTCTACTTTTCTTTTCACTTTGTTTATCAATAATATTAAATGTTATAAACTATTTAGTAAACTTTGAATATCTAGCATAAAATTATAATTAAACATATTTTAAATAAAATTTTTAAAAGCCTAATCACTCGTAAGAGTTGATAGTAATAAATACTTATTAACCCTCTCTCTTCTTACTCGTGAAGACTTGAATCATATTATTCTCTCAAAAAAATAAAAAAATCAAGTAATACTGCTCAACCACTCCACATTTAACAAAATTAATGTTAAACATATTATTTAATAATAAATCAATAGTTTATGGGTCAATTATACTGACATTTGTTGAGGTTTTTGATAATTACAAAACTTTTTATGAAGTTTTTGAAATGATATCGAGTTTCCTGTTTTTACTGATAAAGCTTTATTTATTTTTTTAAATTAAAAAAATACTTCTTTCGTTTATTTTTATTTTTTTTCAATTTTGACCATTTTCTAACCTTTTTTTAAATAGTTTTTGTATTTTATATAAAAAAACAAATATATGATAAAGAACTTTTATTTTTTAGTCAAAATTTTTTTAATTAATATTTATTTAAAAATAAAAAATAAAATTTAAAAATTTAGTCAAAATTTAAAAAATACAAAAAATAAAAAGAAATAAACATTTTTCTCATTTTAAAAAAATTGAAAAGAAAGTCTTTATAATTTATAATAAAATTGTGACGAAAGACTCATGCAATTTATTCATAATTTTTATTCAGTAAATTAATTTTTAATCTTAAAAAAAAAGTTAATTATTGTACAGTACATGAACTTAATAAAAACACTTCTTAAATTACTTTTAATTATATTTCTTCTCTTATTTCATTGTTGCGTTTCCTACTCTTCTCTAGAAACACGAACACTACACGCGGCACAAATTGATTGGAAAATAAAAACTTATAAAAACCTACTGCGGAGACGTGTCCGTGACCCAAGCTGTTAACCAGTGAAGAAAACACAAAAGAAATAGAGAGATGACTCTGGGTCTGATTAATGCGAACCCCGTGGTTCACGCCAAGAAAGAGAGGATCGCTCGCACCGAAGATCCTCACTGTGATGACGCCGTTGATCCTCTCGACATCTATGATATCCTTTTCTCTCCTTCATCTCAATTTTGCTTTCCCAACTGTTTGGTTGCTTAGAAAATGAAGGAAAATAAAAGAAATTGACTATCCGAATCTTTTGCTTTATGTATTTTTGTTTTCGTGAACTAAAGCACTACTTTAACAAAGACTAGTTTTGAATTCAAATTTAAACTCAAAACTAGTCTTTGTTATACTTGACAAAAGCTGTAGTAATTGTATACTGACCTCAATCCAGTGGAGGGTTTTAAGTGTTTTTTAGTTGATAAATCATGAAAATTTTATGATCTAACATCTTCAATTTATTTCCTCAAATTCTTGGTTAACGATCAGATCTCGGTGAATTATCATGTTGATGATGTGTCGATGTTGTTAACTTGTTGAATTTATATGTGGATTTTAGTGGGATTTATGCGGTTGTGATCTTTGACTTGAATCGGTACATTTCGTGAGGGATATAAGAGATCCAGAACATCCGTATTCATTAGAACAGCTCAGTGTTCTTTCCGAGGAATCCATTACTGTTGATGAGAAGCTTGGGCGCATTCTGTGAGTGTTAATTACTAATCTCCGACTCTCATATACATTGTTTTATCATATTAGCTATTAACTTATTGTCACTGAATGGACGAAGCATGTAGATTGTGGCTTTCTTTATGTTTAACAGATTGCTATGATCATCTAAATCGTAAAGTTTGGATTTTGCTCTGGATAATGAGTTACAACCCAGTGTAACTGATATTATATGATAATCGATTTGAATACATGTCGTCACTATTGTCATGTATTTATTTATTTTTGATAATAAAAGAAGTATATAAAAGGTGCCAAGGGGGGCAAACACATTAAAAGCGACTTAAAGACCCCAAAAAATCAACAAAGGATGCATCATTTACAGGAAAAGCCTTATTCACCCAAAAAAATAGAATTCGCAAAAACCTCTCGACTTCATATAAAAAGTTTAAAATGCTTTAAAAAAAATTATTGTTTAAGCAATGCATAGGAGAATTTGT
This sequence comes from Nyssa sinensis, assembly GCA_008638375.1. Lineage (NCBI taxonomy): Eukaryota > Viridiplantae > Streptophyta > Magnoliopsida > Cornales > Nyssaceae > Nyssa > Nyssa sinensis. The sequence goes on along the minus strand of CM018043.1, from coordinate 55,188,739 downwards.
CACATACACAAAAGCTGTAAGAACTTGTGTAACCTTTTCTCTTGGTGAAATAAATAAAAGAACAAGCATGTATCAACTTTGAAAAAATTAATCTCTTCACTGTAGTTTAGTTTTGTTATTCTAATTGTTTATATAGTTAGAAAGTTCTCAGGAAAAGAAAATTTGAAACTCTATTGGTGATCAAGAGTTCAGAGCAGAAGGGGATGAGAAAAATTATATGAAAAAGATTGTTTTTGGTGTATCAGTTCAAGAATTCTTTTAATTTATAGCCCTTCTTGGCACAAAGTTTATTTAAGTGCCTCTGCATTTTCTTAGTACCACAAAATCATTTTCAAAGCTCAAACCAATCCCTGAACAATGAGAAGGAAAATGATTCGCTAAATCAAGTAAAAAGTTTTGAATGATACATGGCTGTTTCATCCATTTCTTGCATTTCTTTAGATTTTTTTTTATTAGAACTTTTTTGAATGATACGTGGCTGTTTCATACGAGGGTCTCTGCTAACTAGTTGTCATTATCGTGATTATTTATGCCTGAAGTATCATAAAATAATATTGGTTTTTTTCTCAATTAATGCAAAGAGATATCAGCTAATGCCAGTATGCATCTCAACAGGTTGTCAATTGACAATGTAATAGCACTAATTTAGTCATCCATTTCTCGCATTTCTCTAGATTAGTTTTTATATTTTTTAATTGTACTTGTTGAGGATGTCTCTAAATTAATACTTAGGAATTTTGTTTTCATTATGTAGTACTAAAGTTTCACCCATTTGTAGGATAACTTTCACTCCAACCATCCAGCACTGCAGCATGGCAACAGTAATTGGCCTATGCCTGAGAGTTAAACTAAAGGAATGTTTCCCTCCATATTTTAAGGTTGGTTTCTATGTGCATGACATAAATTGAGATTGTGTTGCTGCCAATCTTCCCATTAATGAATTTCACTTTCAATGCATTGTTGATGAACCAGTGTTTGTCATTTTTGGCATCTCTTCTTAAATATTTGCCGTACTCACCATTGTAGAATTTGAATCTTCAGAATTTGCCTTTATACTTGTATTACTTATTATAATTCTTGCATAGATACATAGAGAGTTCTTACCACATACTGAAATGGTGGAGCAATAGCAAAGGCAAGAAAATTGCTTTATTCTTATTTTCCTTCATTGGAAATAAAAATTAGTAGTTCGTGCTAAATCAAGGAAATTTTAAATGAAATATCAAAAGTCTTATCCTTGTAAGTCTGTTTAACATTTTAGTTAGTTATTTCCCTTAAGGTTGCAGCACCAGAGGCTTTTGTTTGAATATTTTCTATCTATTTCACTTAAGTGACATTCTTCTCATTAATTATGAGAAGATATCCAACTACTCTACTTATATATATATATATATATATATATATTGATAAATAACTACTCTACACAAATTGGTTACATATCTTCTCATGATACTGTGAAGTGTGATGTTAGCCTATTCACAGATCTGAATTAATTGCATGTGGAATTATGTCAGCATTGTGCTGTGGGATATCCTACCTAGATGGCAAGATAAGGCATTTCATATATATATATATATATATATATATATATATTATATTTGTATTTTGGGGGAGTTTGAACTGAAGATAAACTTAGTGTTCTAGAACCTATGCCACACCAATGGCAGATCTAGACTATGCACTTGGGGGGAGGCAAAAATAAAATTTAATGGGGTTTCTTAACCCCCCCGCGTGTATGTATATCCGCCACTGAGCCACATATGCTTATCTGAAAGAAAAAAAAAGGTAATAGCACGCACTCTTCCCATATAGATTTCAATTTTATGGAACATCAGTTCATCTGCATTTTGCATCCATCACAATGACTATCCTGTAATTTTCTTATCCATATGTTTAATGATACAATTTTACAGGTGGACATTAAAGTAGCTCCTGGATCTCATGCAAATGAAGAATCAGGTGATTTTGACAAAAAGCCCAGGATCCCTGATTACATTTATAGTCATTTTCTCATTTTTTATTTGAATGTCAGGAAATTTTTATTTTGAAACTACCTGAGAAAGTAGTTGAACAAGGATAAGATGTGCGGTAAAACTAAGAATCTTATTGAAGCTATTAATGAAGCACTCATGCAGGGATCAAAACCTGTTACCTATATGTGCCCCTATATCTGCTCATAGACCCAAATTTCCTATTCCTATTTAATTATATTAGGAATGTGCTATTGGTGTTCCAGTTTTTGCTTCATACACTACACATTGTGACTGCATGAAAATATAAGAAGTAGACTACTGGAAGCTATGAGTGGAGTGCAAATTGGGATATTTATAGTTCTTATCAGGGAAAATAATAAATTTTTCTGTCTCTTATTATTTGAATTGGTGTAAAGTTATTTAGTTGTTCCCATGACAATGCAAGGTAGGTGATTGAATAGTTGCATGTGGGGGAAAGAAAAAAAAAGAAAAGAAGTAGAGCTTTTTCACAGTAAAAATGCTGATTTTATTTTCTCTTTTACCTCCCTCATTCCATGTCGCTCTAAACTAATGCAAAATTTTGCCATCTGCCTCGGTGTAGTTAATAAGCAGTTGAATGATAAAGAAAGAGTTGCTGCTGCTTTGGAGAATCCCAATCTCCGCCAACTTGTGGATGAGTGCCTTTACTCTAGTGAACTTTGATCAAGTATAGATTTGCCATCACAAAGCCCATTGTACAGTGAAGACTTTATTTATTTCTTGACTGCATGCAGGACTTTGGTTTTGTATTACGAACTCTATCTGCAGAAAATAATTTGTTCTTTGTTGTTGACCTTGCTATTTGTTTTGTCTCCTTGGTTGCTTCATTTTATCTGTGAAGATGGAGAAAAACGAACTCTCTTGTAGCACCAGAAAAATATATGATGCTGCATTGCTGCTTGCCGAATCATCTAAAAGAGACGGCTATCTGATTTTCATAGCCAAGAAGAAAGCCCATACGTTGGACAGTTTTTAAATTTTCTTTTGGCTGGGGTATAGTAGTTTTGCTTCCCATCCGAGGACTGGCACAAGAGGTTTACAATTGAAGTGATGATTTTCTTCCTGACCTTTCATTATATCAACATCACTTTTTTTTTTTTTTTCAAGTCTTCTGTTTTCGAGGATCTGCATCTGCTGAAGCTGGCTTTTCTCTTTACTGCTATTTTAATCCTAGTTTAATAATTTATGATTTTCTATCATAATGAAAAAACTTTAAAGGAGTTGACAATTATTGACATGACATGAGAACACCATCAGACAAAGAATTAGTGAGTTTGGTTGAGTATAAGTCGGTTCATTGATTTAAGATGATTAGTGAATAAGCCGAGCTCGGTTTTTAGTGTTTTACTGTTTTAGTTATGTTAATTTACTCGTTTAATTTTATTGTTTCAACATGAATAAGTATTATGTTTGTATTTGAGTTTTCATTAAAATGAATTAATGTAATTAATATTAATTAAAATTATTTGAGTGAGCATGATTTATTAATATTCTTTATATTAATCAAGTTGGATACACGAGTTTTTAAGATTTCTTTCTATGTTTCTTTATTTTAAATAAATGTATATGGTCCAATTTCCTGTATTAAAAAAATGGTTAAACAAGCTTAAACGGTCCTGTAAAGGGTTTATGTGTTAAGTGTATTGATCCTAACATGACTCATTTTTATGTGGGTCAGATGTCGTATTATACAAATTTTAATTTTAATTGATCTTGTTGTATAATTAAATATTCATACCTCAATATAATACGACTGTCACTCCTATAAAAAGATGGCACCACTAAATGATCTTTAATAAAAGTACAGTCTCTGTACCTTATCCAAATGGATTGTAGAGGTTGGCAGCACGAAAGGCAGGCCCTTGAAAAAGAAAAATATGAGATGCTAAGGAAGGTTCCTTGCGTGGTGTTTCGAGGACTCGCCCCTTTATATTTGTAATGAAAAAACAAAAAACAGTATTTTTTTTTTTGGTTACTTAAATTTTATATTTTATTTACTTTGTAGATTTAATATAGAAAAAACAATAGTTAACGAACTAAAATTACAAACTAATTTTAAAAAATGGTCTTAAATTTGTAAATCAAATTGAACCTTAATGTCAAATAATAAAGTAAAATTGGTCAAACTCATAAAGTAAGTTACATTGGATGAATATTGAGCATCGAGTCGTATCTCCTACCTCTCTCTTATAGCAGAGGTCACAGTTTCAATTAAGTTATTGGTTGTTGAATTTTCCAAAAAGTCCAACTCTTATGCATAATTTTATAATCAAATTTACAGGAAGGGAAAAATTTAAATATATTTTATAATTCGATGTAACCAGAGGAGGCTTTAATATTATTATTGTTGTTTTTTGTTGGTGGTGCACAAAGTGGATATTCATACTCCTAAGCAATGAACCACAAAACTACCTTAAGAGGCACAAGCTGCACCATTAAGATGGACCACAAAAGTACTTGGGCATTATGAAGTCGAACTATTAGATTTATCAATGGGAGCTAAATAATCCCTTACAGTTTGGTCTAGCACATGGAGAGGAAGAAGGCAACTTCCTCCCTCATAGCCAGCACTCAGCAGTAAGCACAGCAAGTATGCTTATTCATTATTCACTTCAACAAGTGTACTCATTAGTAAATTTGATACTTAAGTCCGTATTGTTTCAGTACATGCTCGTATTCTATATATTGCTTTAGGTTTTTACATAACAGTTATTTTTAACTCACTCAGCTTGCAGGTGGTGCAAGACTCAATGGTTCTGGAGCCACATCCGCTCCCGAGTACCCATTCGTAGCATGGCAAGACTTATTACCAAATCCCCAGAAATTAGCAGTTTTCACGTCATCCTGGGCCATCAAGCGGGAGAACTCTTCATGGTCATATTTCAAGCTGGCTTGTCCCCCAAACTCACTTGGAAGGTTTTCGACATCGAAAAAGGACTTCATGACTTCCTCACTCTCTTTGTTATTTGGGTAAACAAACTTGATCTTCTGAAATGTTTTTGGGTCCACGAAATACTTTACAACCTGCAGAATTGGAAGTAGACAAATTCATTATAAACAGTTGCTAGAAGTATGATCAATACACCTGCAACAAATTATAGTCATGCTGCTACCACAAGGAATCTTATCTAAAATGATTGTTCATATCCAAAAATAGCATAATCCCGCCTCTATCTTACGTCCAGAACACAATTGGAGGGAAGACCAATAAGAAAGGAAGGAAAAAAAAAAAAAGTACGAATAAGAACAAGAAAAAGGTAGCTCGGGGTTACCCAACTGATAGAGTTGATAGTGGGACTTAGAGATTTCTTAATACAACTATCCAAGTCTAGCGCACTAAGAGGATAAATTTCACTAATGATAACTCAACACTACAATATTATCACTGCAGCGTGGAGATAAACAACAAGTTCTAAACTATTAAAGAACATTCCATAGAAAAATAGAATTCATGGAACTCATCTCAGAAACAAAAAATGAAATAAAATGATATGAAGGATCATGTGTAGGTGAGGAACCTTTAAGGAACTGCTCAAATGCAGTGAACATCCTGTTCTTTCAGAGTAACCAATAAACCAGGGTGAAATAGGCAGGATCTCATACCTTCCAAAATGCCTCAAAAATTCTTGGTGGATTATAGAGAACTACTATGGCAAGTCTCTCGGGGTAGTGGTTCTGTAAAATGTAAATGATATCTCTGGCTGTTTTAATGGGGATGTTAGTGTTCAGTGACCATCCAGTGAAGTCTATCAACCATGACATTTGTTCTTGACCTTCGGGAAGGTTAAGGATAGCATTCTCTATAAGATAGACTAGATGGCGGATATTATCTTCCGGTGAAGTTGAGTTCTGCAACCAAAAAGAAATAATAATACTAAATAAATAAATAGATTAATGAGTCAAATTACAAAAGCTAACAGATTGTACCCCAAGAAGAGAAAGCCCAAAGCACAAACCTGCATCCCTGGCCTCATTATAAGGACAGTCCTCCCAAGCCGATCATGAAAATTTGCTCTGGACACTTTGCCAGTCTCACCTTCATGTGCTACTTCATGCTGGTGATAATGAGCATACATTAGAGAAGCTTATGATAGATTATTCAATCGTGTAACAGAACATAACCCCAAATATCACTGGCAAATCATACTGAATGTGAAAAACATGATACAGGCAATAATATTTTGACTACAGCAAGAATGTTTTTAATTTCAAAGAAATTTTCTGACATTTCATAGTATCATCTCAATTTTTAGCCGTTCTGGAATTGACAAGTCAGCCAGCATTGTCCTACCAGACAATAGTATGTTAAAAAAATATTGGGATCTAATTTAGACTTGGGAGAAAGGTTGACCCAAAACAAAATGCTTACACCATTAGAGGAACATAAACATGGATGTTGCACATGTATATACAAATCATAAACAAGAGATGATAATGAACTCACTCCTGAACCCAACAGCAATATATTTCTGTAAATTCTGCAATTAGGGGAAAATGACAGCATCAAAATGTTAGGGCATTTAATGTAAGGTATATATGGCTTACTTAAAAAGGATTGTGGACCCCTAGTGAGTTTGTTATTCAATGACATGTTAACTAAAACAGTCAGAGAAACTGAAGGAGTCATTATTTTGGATAAGTACTAAAAAATAAAAGGAGGTGATACAGATCCCATATGTCACAAGTTATGTTCTCAATATAGCAGTAACCCTTTTCGATGCACACTTGTTCACATTATGTTGAGAATAAATTTTTGTTGAGCGTGTTAATTTAAGTCCTAGCCAAATATTTCCATCTTAAGTGTCTCTAATATAGAGGCCACAGATTTCGGCTCCTTCAAAGTTCAAATTTAATTATGAAAGAAAATTCTACTACAGGTTATAGCAATTTAATATTAACTATGAAATCGTTCTATTTCTTTTTACTCCCTAAAATGTAATTCTACCACATCTAGATGGTACTTGGTGAGTTTGAACGAATTAATAAGAAGTTAAAATTTATTTAAAAAAATAGGAAAAGATTATTAATGGCAAATGGCTACCACTAATTGTCGTGCAAATAGTTTTGTTTTTATAGCTTGGGTGAGAATTATGAGAATAGGATATTTTACGAGAAGTCTTGACTGCACATCATGTTTAGGGTACACTCAATGTTTTGGTCTGTTTCTTTGTTTCTATATTTTTGCCAAAAATCCATGATTAAAGGGCTGCACCTATTTTTTTTTATCTTAACATCTAGACACCACCCCAATTTTTTTTCTTGTTTACACGTTCTACAAGAATTATAATTAAAGGGATACCAATAAGCTCTAACTTTGTTGATATCTCCTCCACCTCACCATGTAGAATGTCGAGGGTTCAAGTCCCTTTAAGGGGCAAAGTGTGTGTGATTTACCTATTGAAAAAAGGGCTGTTCACATTTGTCATGGCACAAATTCATTTAATTGTTGATATATTTTTCACCTTAAAAGGGAACATGCGCTCATTTTTTTTAAGGAAGCGATTATTAATGCTTGCAGAGGCTCCCTTGACAACTCAAGAGAGGAGGGCAAATTGTAAAGCATGAACAGTATAAAAATTATTCATCGAGATTGAATTTATATAAAACATATCACATTTTCTTCGTATGAAGGATATCAAGAACAATTAAATATACTATCAATTAAATCACACAAACACAGAGATTAGTACAATAAAAAATTCGCAACATATATACACACACACACACACAAGTTGCGCATATTGTCCACAGATTTACCCAACGGATTTCCTCTGGCTTATAGGTTGACCTCCACTTGAGTGTCTCTTCCAACATTTTTTTTGCTTTGTCAACATTCCAGTTTCGAGCTACCAAATATCTTCTCAGGCATGCATCAGTGCAGAACTGCAAGCTACGTCCAGACAGGGGTCCAAGAGCGTCCTTTATTTCCCTGATCTGTTTGTAGAAAAAGTATTCAGTGTCCATTTACAGTAAAAACTTCATACTTAACTTATAGTATTCTATTGCATAGGTCCTTTCATTTACTAACTCGTAAAAGAACTGCAATGTTTAACTTTCCGATAGTGTTCTCCGAACCTCCCTTCAGCATCATTTACAATATAATGAAGGGATTCCCTTTTTAACTATTATTATGTGGATGCTGGAGAGACAGATTAATTTACTCGTGATTTGCAAGTGAATATCACTTATCAACCTCATAAATGCAACCGGAGGAGCATTACAATAGACTGCCAGAAAATCATGAGAATCAGAAACAGCAAATACCTAATATATACTTCGTATGAATTTATGTGTATATATGTAGACACACACATACATCAAACAGATTTCTGCCTAGTAACCTCAAGATTCAAGCTTCTTATTACCTTCGCATCCTGTTGTGAAGGATCATTGTCCTTATTCTGAGACTGCCATCTCCGAAACATGGCAACTGTTAATTGTGGAAATGGAATGCCTACCAAAAAAAATTAAATAAGATATTGAGAAGTCGCACGAAACTGTTTTGCATCAACTGATAACTATCTCCGTCATTAAATAATTTTAGAAATTGGATAAGACAAGAATTATTAGGAAGGAGCTGAAGCACAATCAAATAACAGCCTACATCGAAAATAAACATATGTTCAATTTAAGAAGATTTTCAGTAATCGTGAGCACTGTACATTAGGATTGCAAGACATATCCTATGAAGGTCCATTTACCATACATGTAATTTATTTCCCAATATAAGTGACTTGTGTCATTTAACTTGTTTTATCTGTAATAACATGATAGTTGGGATAGAGAAAAAAACTATGATATTGGTGACAAGTTCCAAAACAAATCATTATGGTGCAGCTGCTATAGAGAGAGAAGCAAGTTGGTCAGGATCTAATTAACCAGCCATAAAACAGGGTGGTTGCCTCACAAATCACTAACCAAAACTCTGTTGGTTCAACTAGTTCATCTAGTATTTATCAAATTTTACGAAGGGGGTCAACAAGAGATGTGGCCAATTCAAAATCTTTTCATAAAAAAGGGAAATTTTTAAATAATATTCTTCTTTTTTGCCATCTTGTTTCTACGTTTCCTTTTTAGTATCCTCGTCACATCTTTCTTCCTAGTAGCAGCAAGAATTTTGCCGCAAAAAGTTATCAACATCATTGAAATCCAGAATATAGGGAACAAACCATGGATCAATCCACAGGTGTACTAACAAAAAACCGAAACATTTCCGGTATCTTCCCCTTTTCGCTTTGTGATACTATTTAATTGGATAAAAATGAACATATCTTTGTTCCTTTGCTTGAAGACTGTCATTAGAATCTTGCACATGCAATGTCAGGAAACATATAAACAACCTAATAAAAGCATACACTTGAAAACATCACAAAGTACATATGCATACAAGAAAGAACATTAGCACAAGAGACAAGAGTGATAATATTGTTCAGTTATACAATTCAATGGTTCCTAACTCACAGTTCAACAAAGGGCTAGTTTCTACTTTCTGGGCCCTCAAGCATTGACTGGTGCATCAAAACAAGTTAGAAGCAACAAAACTAAAATTTGTTAAGAACTAGGAAGGTGTTTTTCTAGAGTACAGGTCATTAACAGCGAATACCTTGGTGAATAACCTATAGAATCCAATTTTGAAACTAATAGGCAAGATAAACATTAAAATCTTTTGGAAAATGATCCAATTGACTTTCTATTTTTTGTGAGATCAGCACCGGGTGGTAACGCATATACACATGCACCACATTCATTTATACATACATACATACATACATAGATGATAGAATCTATTGTTCCAGGTAACTCCCTCCTCCAGTTGATCAGGTCAAAGCTTGATCCCAGTCATATGGAATAGTCAGACATACATATCGAAGTGTCGTTTCAAACAAATCGTGTCTTTAAAAACAGATTAGCAAAAATCTCTCTGGAGGACCAGAAGCTGAGAAGTAGTTGTGCACCGTTAACGACCGTTGACTTAATTGTTAGTATGAACATATTCAGTAAGAATAAGAATTGGTCATCAAATAGAGATAATTAGCGATCAAAATTAAGATTTTACAAAGCCAAACCCAAATTAAGAACACCTCCTTCACGATCATAACGATCATACAAGTAGAGTGTCGTAAACCATATCAGACAACAAAAATAACCTCACGCATCAATAAATCAGCACACGCACTATCAGCTAATGTATTGACGCTAGAGATCCGAATAAGCATAGAAACAAGCACAAAATAGCTATGTTATTTATTTAACTCCAATTGAATTGAAAAATAATTCATAAAAGGAGCAGCCTCTAAGCGACAGATCTACAATATATTCACCAAAAAAAACTAAATTATTTGTGGAAAACCATGCAATGAATACAACAAAAAGTTCAGACATTTGCAGTTTTTGGAGGTACAGATGTCATCAACGACTGTACGCTTACCTGTTCAAAATAGTCAGAGAGAGAACAGCTCTTTACTCCGTAACTCTGTTTTTTATCCTTTTGGCCAGAACAGAAGGATGATCGATCAGAGAGAGCGTTTCGCTATTGCATTTATTTCTTCTACTGAACCAGAGCAGAGAGAGAGCTCACCGGCAGCTAGAGGAAAAGAGAAATGCTATTTTCAATATATTTACAGAGGGAAAGCAAACGAGACGAATGTGGTCCCAGATACGACACTACAGAGGAAAAGAGCAATGCTATTTTCAATACGATTCGCTATTGCCCAAATGCCGTCAAAACAAGGTCACGAATATAATATGATTTGCCATTAAAAAAAATTGCTAAATATATCAAAAATATTACAAATTATTAAATGATAAATTATACTAATTTTTTTTAAATTCATGATAATTATATTAATTTTTTTAAATTATACTGATTTTCTATATTTTAAAAAATAATATATAGATATTTTTTTCTTTTAATTTTTTTCTTCAAAATAACGAAGCTATTCTTTTTATTTATTTATTTTTATATTTTTCTACTTTTGACTAATTTATTTTTATTTTTTTTAAAGATTTTTAAGTTTTTTAAATTTAAAAATAAATTTAAGATAAATAACTAATTTTATTTTATATAAAAAATATATTTAAATTTTTTATCAATATTTATTTAAAAAATAAAAAAAAAATTGGTCAAGATTTTAAAAAATAAAAAAAATTAAAATGGGTAGTTTTGTCATTTTGAAAAAAAAATGATTGAAATGAGGTATCTGTATATTATTTTATAAAATAGAAAAGGTCAATATAATTATCATAAATTTTAGTAAAAATTAGTATAATTTACTCATTATTAAATTAAATCTCATAAAAAAAATCAAACAACTAAGTATTGTTTGATTAATTTTTTTTAATAATTTAATATATTACAACTTAAATTGACACTCTTTTTAAATAATTTAATATTACAAGTTAAATTGATAAATCAATTATATAAATGAACTAATGATATATCATCACAATTTATTAAAAAAAATATAATCTCTAATCTCTTATAAACTTATTGCTGAGAAGACTAACGTCATATTCATTTGGTGGAAGACTGCGAGTGCCCACCTTTACTTAAATGGCATAAGTTTGATTCTTGGTGGAAAAAAAAAAGGACTTATTGTTTGGATTTATTTTTGTTGAATTATTTTATTTTTCAAATAAGAGAAAAAATTGAATTCCTTAAATTTATTTTTACATTTTAAATCTTAAATTAGAGCTAGTTAATTTCAACTTAATGAGATCAAGTTATTGTTTTTGAAAGAGAGTATTTAATCTAAAATACTTGTTTGGGTATGATAAATTAGAATTAGTTTATGTAATAAGACTTGCATTTTTTAAATTATTCCTTACTATTTATTTGTAAGTTGACAAAAACTAATGTAATATTATTTAATTATCTTTTATTTTTATCATTTTTATTTTTCTATACTTTATTAATTATTTTTTAATAATTTTGATCAAATACCCATATCTCATTCAAGCCTATTTTCACCAGTTTTTTTTAATTAAAAAAAATTAATAATTATTTATTTTAAAATAATAAATTTAAATTACTCAACCAAAAGGTCAACAAGTAAGAGTTTAAAACCATTTCTCAAAAATTAACAAACAAGTTATTAAATATCTGGCAGCTGCTGATTATAAGTACAGCATAGGTGAATTGTGTGCAAGTACTCAACATTTATTGGCTAAACATGTAGAATTGCATGGACCTTCCTAGTGAAAATATAAGATCCCTCGTCTTTTGAAACATTAAAATGTTCTTCTTTTTTCTGGTGAAGCATTGAATGGAATTGAATTTGTGTCGGTCCAACACAGAGCTAACCAGGTCACGCACACCAAAGTTGCTATTGTAGGGTCATAATGATATTATTTTGGAGCAAGAATAGTTATGTTTCACCCTTTTTCCCTGATCAAATCACGAGGCGGCATGGTGGTGGTGGTGGCTGCTTTTTCAACCCTATTTTTCATAGGCTTTGCTGATTTTCTTCGCTGTGGTGATTAGTGTTGTAAATTGACCGGTAAATTTGATTTATTAAAATAAATAATTTTTAAATCATATTTAATTCTGAATTATTAATTTTTTAAGTTGCTAACAAACGAGTCTTTTAATCGAGTCAATTGTGAGTAGAGTTTAAATATTGTTGACTTAACGAGTCGAACATAATAAATTAATGAATTTTAAAATATGTTCAAACTTGACTTATTTATTTTATGAATTAATTTCGAATAAACCTTTAACTGAGCCAATTATAAGTCGAGTTTGTCGAATAGCTCAACTCACCTTACGGTCTTATTGGTGACCCGTTTTTAGTTGTTTACATATAGAATTGAAGAGTAGGAAAACCAACTTTTCCTTGTTGAGAAATTATTCTGCCAAGACCATCCTCTATATCATTATCTAATATAGTGGGAAAGTTTTTTAATGAGTCCAATATATCACTATTTTAATACGTTCTTCTAATAATATCCTGTGTGTATTATGTCTCAATTTTTTCAATGAGTCATAACACATATGCCAGAGTTATTAAAAAACATACTGTCACGTGATACTCTAAACTTATTAAATATTTTCTTACTATAGTGTGTTGATCTCTCATAAAATTTTTAAACTTTTCTTAATTGTTGACAATTAATTATTTTATTAAATTAAAAAATTTAAAAAATTTATAAGATATTGTCACCTCACATTTGATAAATGACATGAGTAGCAGTCTCACGTTCTAATTATTTCTCCGTTAGAACCGGTGCTTGAAAAATTGCATAAACTTGAAAGTAAAACAAAAATAAAAAAGACTCCCAAAAAAAAGAAATTGAATTGATGGAAAAATTATTTCATATTAATTGTGGAAAGATAAAAATCAAACTGTTTTTAAGGATTCCTTTTATTTCTTCTTCTTTTTATTGAATGTTGAGTAAACATGGCCTCCAATATTGAAATTTGAACATGAACTTCAGTCAAATAGCTGTATTTAAATATATGGCCATCCATCTCATACCGTGTAAGACCAAGTTAAAGCCTCGTTCGTCAACGGCACCCATCTCTATTTCAAACTTGCACATCTGGCGCTCCCTATTATATTAATGCTATTTAAACCTCAAGTTCATGTGAGGTAGTTCGTTTTAATCATTGAGATTTGTAATTGACTTAATTTTAAAGTTATTTAATAATTAAAGAATTTTTTTTTTGATATTTTTGATAATTATATTAATTTTTTCTAAAATATTTAAAATTATACTGACTTTTAGTACTATATTTGACAAACTATAATGCCCTCATTCATTCAATTTTTTTAATATATTTTATCAATTTCAACCAATTTTTTCGATGTTTTGTCAATTTTAAAAAAAAATTGAATAGATTGAATATTTATAATTTATCAATAAAAATAAAAGATATCAATGTAATTGACCTATAATTAAAATATTTTACATCATATAAATTCGAATTTACAATAACATTATTATTACTAATGTAAGTTGAATTTATTTGAAATGAAAATCTTTTATTTGTGAAACTAACATATTCTATCATAGAAGCATTAGGGGTGTCAATTCCTGTTATCGTGTCGTGTTCGGGTCATGTCAAGGTATACATATTCGAAAATATGTGTGAACCCTTACCCGACACTATTAACTAATCGTGTCAAGTTTCAAAACCCAAACTCAACCCATTTATTAAACAGGTTACACGTGATGACACACTTAACCCGTTTATTTTAATTTTTATATTTTTTAAATAAAAAAATTCACATATCTTTTAATATGTATAAATAATTTTCAAGTTTAGTAATTTTGGATATGGGCCAAATCAAAGTGAAAACATCTTTTATAAATAAAAAATATCAAAACCTCGATAAATATTTGATGTGAGACGAATTACCTTAACTCATAATATATTTTATAATTAAACGTGTTAAGTCATGTTAAACTAGTTGATACTAGTAAAACTCAAATACGACCTGTTTATCAATCGTGTTATACGTGTCAATCCATTTATGACCCAAATTTATTTATGCTAAACTCAAACCTGTTAATTTCATGTCGTGTTCGAATCGTATTGTCATGTTGTGTTAAAAATTGATACCCTTAACGAGCATGAATAAAATTGTCATTATTCAATTTATCTTTTTTCTTTTTGGGTAATAGAGATAATTCTGAATCAGTTTGTATGTATTATACTAAATTCTTACAATTCCACTCATATTTATGCCTTCCTTTTGAATTTCAATTAAGGAAGCCCCAAGTTTTTGAAAACAAAAAAAATCGAACTTGAAAATTCCGAAAGTATAATCCAAATTCCACTCAATTTATTATTTAAATTCAAATTTATAATAGCATTATCTAATGTCGTGTGCAGTTTTATCACGGCAAGTTTCAATTCCATTACATCAAATCATATTCACACATTCAAATTTGAAATCGAAATTATTAATTATTTGCGGAGCTTGAAAATGTGATTGATCATGCAGCTTTGGGCCCAGAAAGATACACTTGGAATGCAACCCGCAATCAACTCGCCAACAACCAGCTTATCATCCAAATATCAGTACTTGTTTTGCTGATATCCACTAAATTTGATTATTCTCAATATTCATTTATTTATTTTTATTTTTTTTCTTGACTTCTGTTTTGTTGTTTTTTGATCATACAGAATTCTGAATTTAATCATAACATAAAAGAAATATATAATTATTATGAGCCATCAACCATTGACCATTTTTCTCAAGAAAGTGATATTATAAGCTTTGAGTTTATACCATCTTTTATTTATTAAATAATTTAAGAATTAAAATAATTGAAATTAATAAAAATTTAATACCTAAATCATCCCATAATTAAAAGATTATGTAATATTATTGTCCTTTTCCTAAACTAACCCTGGGTAATTTCTTTATTATAATTTATAATAAAATTTCAAGTAACCATGACAGTTTAAAAAATCAATTAAATGATTTTCTTTTTCTTGGGGTTGGTGTGAGGCCTCATGTTTCTTAATGAGATTCAGCACATAATATTTAAAATTTGTATAATTTTAAATATTTAAAATATGCTTTTGTCTTTTTAAAAATAAAATAAATTTGTAGAGTTGGGGAGAGGAAGACAACACACAAGAAACATATTTCTGATTTGGAAGGGAAAAAAAATGGAAATTAAACAAAATTTTGATGTAGGTTAATATAACGTTGATTGTTGAGAGGTTGAGTAGATGTAGAAGCAAGGTCACTTGAACATGTGATTACACAGTTTCAACTTTAGCAGGCCACATCATATCTTTATCAGAAGAATGAGGCATCCTACTCTTTGATTTTATTTCCATTTCATCATGCCCATACTTTTCCATAACTTTCTTGAATTTAAAACAGCATCAAATGGCTAAAAAACTTGTGGATTGGTTGATTTTGGGCAATTTATCTCTTGAGGGTGGAGCCAACATAGGCCTTGGGATCAATTGCACCACTCAATTTTATTTTATTTTTTATAATTTTTCTTGTATTTTTTAAAATCTTTTTAAATATAACTTATTTTGTCCCTAAATTTAAATTTTTTTCCACACTTTATCATTATTTTAATTTTAATTTGAACGCTTTACTAAGTTATCAAATTTTTAGAGGTTTTTTTTATTATTTATATTCTAAGGTTTTTTAAGAGTATCTTTTTTTTTTTTAATTAGAGTTTTTGTTTAACTTGTAAGTTACTTTCAATTAATTAATTTTTTTAGCAAAAATATTATTAATTAATATTAAATGTGTAAATTTATAATTAAAAGTTTTTTAATAAAATTTGTCTTCATTTACTCAAAACATTTTATAACACAATTAGCACAATTACTCAAACAGGTATGGGACCTATGTAAGTGCAATGGGTTACCAATTTCACACCCATGTAAGTATAATTAATCCTCTTATTATTAATATTTAATAAGTTAATAATATGTAATAATTAATAAATTTTTAAGGAACTAACTTGGTTCTATTGTGTATAATTAATAATTTTATTACTTAACAATTAACTTTTTTTAAAATATTAATTATTAGAGAAAAAAATAGTTTTATATTTACTTATATATATATATATCCCATTTATAATATATTTTGGTTATTATATTTAAATTATAGTTAAATGTATTGTAAATAAGAAAAATTATGATACGAATAAATGGAAAAACATAATTTCTTTAATTCTAAAGAATATTATGAATTTTTATATAAACTGAGTTAAATATTATATGTACTTTTTTTTTATAAAATATCAAAATGTCGTTAAAAAATTGAATATGAAATCATTTTTTATTAATAAAATTTATAATTAATAATTTTAATAAATAATAAATTTTTTATTGCATAAATCTATTAATTATAAGATAGGGGACCGTAATTGTGCGGGTAATTATTATACGCTTCGCAGATGGAGCAATGTTGTGGCGTTGAATGTCAATCTGTTTCTAGGTATGTCTGATTGACGTGACGGAAACTTTTCAGTTTTCAACGACTATGGCTTATGGTATTTAAATGGGCTTAAGAAGTAAGTGCTTGTCAAGCCCAATGATGACTACTATGTAAAATGGTTTCAGTTTTCAATGACTATGGCTTATGGAATTTAAATGGGCTAAAGAAGTACTTGCTTGTCAGGCCCAATGACGATATAAAAAAAAAAACAGTCCAGTTCTAAAGAGGTATTGAATAATTAGATAATACTCTTATTTTTTTATACTAATAAATTATAATTTTTATCCATAAATAAATAAAATAGATTCTACCAATGTCATGGGTTTATTGACCCCACCTAACATTTTTTTAGCTTATTCCTCAATATTGTTTAAGCCATTAAGGGAGAGGCTGGCTTCCATGGTTGAATTTGACCTTCAGCAGAGTGGTGCCCACGCCATATAACAATCACGGTTGATTACGTGTGAAGACGTGAAAGCTGCTGATAAAGAGTGGAGCAAAACGCGGTTAAAAAGTCAGAACTCAGAAGCTCAAAAACAAAAAACCTTTAAAAAGGAGTAAATCTGCTGGTCCGCGGCTTATGGTAATCTCCTGCCCTGCAACTCCGTGACATGGCAGGAGACCACTTGCTGATTGTGGTGTACCTGTCATTTCCAGGCACTTCTCAAATGTCAATACGGGGAATCTATTTATTACGAGAAATATGCAAAGCACAGCAACGGGATTATGGAAAAGATCAGCAGAAGTTTCAGGCTTGAGAGAGGGTCGTCATTGAAGCTCGGTAGATCCAACAGCTCACTGCTCGCATCTGAGCTGGTTTCTTCGGAGATCGCCAGAATTACAGGCTATGAGAGGTTAACGGAGTCTATGAGGCTAACCGACGAGCTCAGTACCGATAGGCGGAGGAAGAACAGGGCCTGGAAGTTTCTGGTGAAGGTCTTCTCTTTCAGGAAAATAGGTGACGACGATGTGATCGGACAACCGGCGGAGGAAAAGAAGAAAAGTCGGTCTTCGTGGTTTCCAGATCCGCACCGACGATGGCCCGTTCAGGGTTGGTGATATTGTGATTGTACTGATGCCGTAGTGGAATTGAAGGAGGCTAAAAGCGTCATTTGGAGGTGCAGCTTCATCATTCGATATATTGTTCATATAAAATTGATTCCTTCTGGAAAAAATTGGGACAATCTGGAAGTTGACAGTAAAGGAATCAGTCCATCAATATCAATGGGTTATTAATTTGTTCTTATTCGTAGTATTTAATTCCTTCAATTTTGATTTTAAATTTTTCTTGGGAAAAAAAGTTGTTTAGTGTATATTGTATTGATTCTTTCCAACTATCAACATAAAACATACATCTATTTTTATTTAGTTGCGGCAGGGACTGCAAGTTTTCGCCATTCATCCATATGATCCCATCTCTTTCATATGTATGAATTTATCATCATATTAAAAGAGGTGGGATACAAAAGATAGGGCAAAAGCAGAAGCCAGGTTTGTGTCACTTCGGCCATGAGATCAAATGGAAAAAGTTCAGCTAAAGCAAAGTGCAATACCCAAATAGGTTGACTGATACAAATATTACAAAGATAGATGGATCAAATGTTAGCAAAACAACATCTAACACTAAATTTTCTAGTGTAAACCAAATAATTCTAACAGTAGGAACCAATTTAATCATGTGGATACACGACCTTCAACTTCAAAAATCCTACTTACATTTTCAAAACTCATTGAATCAATTTTTGCATTTCATTTTTACGTTTGTATTTAGACTCAACTAAGAAGTGCCCATTTGGAGCAAAATTAATTTTAAGTATTTGAACGTATACGTTTTAGAAATTATTATGATGACCTAATTAATTATTAGATAGTTTTAAAAAATTATTGAAAAAAATATTAAAAGGTCCTTAAAATAAAATTTTCAATGCAAAAAAGTTTATGATAATTTTTTTTTATCTAAAAAATAAACTTTTAATATAAAAAAGTTTAATTATTAGTTTTTATCTTAATACAGTTAAAAAATATTAGTTATTAAACTCAAATAATCTTCAAGATATTTTTTTAAAAAAATTAATTATATATATAATAAATTTTTAAATCTAAAAAAATAATAATATTTTATTAAGTAAATTTTATTTTAGGCTTCAAGATAAATAAAAAATGTTAATTTTTTTTAATTGAAGGGTTTATTTTATAAATTATTTAATATTTTTTAAAATATATATTAAATATTATTTTAATCTAATTAAAAATACTTTTTAACAATCTTAAGTTAGAAGTTAATAATTTGTATTAAAAATTTATTTTTTAGATTTTTTGTATTAAACATTTAAGTTTTTGATCTTTTAGATAAAAAAAAAAAATTATCCTAAACTTTCTAAATTAAAAAATTTATTTTAAAGAATTTGTTATTATCATTTTTTATTTATCTACTATTTAAAAAAATCACTTCATTAAGTGTAGCGATTTTTTTTAGTTTGAAGAAATTATTTTATATATATTTTAATACTTTTTTAAATATATTTGAAAAATTATTTTAAACTAATTAATAATATATTTTTAACAGTTTTAAAATAAAAATAAAAAATTAAATTTTTTATATCAGAAAATTGATGTCCCGCGTTTGATAATTAATTGGCTCTTAAAATTATATTCAATATCTCTACTAATTCATATTTTTCAAAGAATTAATTTTATGATGAATAACTATCAATTTAATTACTTATTCATAAATAATTTTATATTTTTAAATAATATTTATTATTAAGAAATAAAATAAACATTTTACTTGACATGCATTGAGAATTGAATTTATTAAATTTAAATAATTAATAGTCAAAAATATTGTAGGTACCCAAAAAATTGCAACCCAAAACACATTCTTTATTTTCAAAAGACATTAAAAATTTATCTATGCCTCGGTTAACGCATTATATGAACTTTTTTGAAAAATAACATTACAAAGTCTTATTTTTATAACAAAAAATTATTTAATATGACAAAGTTAATGATTAATAATAAAAAAACGTCTATTTAAAAGGTTTGAATTACGTGTAAAAAGATCCGAGTGGATTCGAACCACCATCCTCTCAAAGTCAAGAGTTGACCTGAGCGCCCTTACCATTTCCGAGCTTACGGATCTTCCTAAACCATAAACGGCCGTCAAGACACCGACGAAATCAAGATCAGAGACGAGGTCCAAGACTCAATTAAAATTGGAGAAAGTACGAAAAAAACAAAAGAATTGGTCCAGTTAAAAATTTAGAAAGTCAAATTAAAGTTCATTAAACTAATTTTCTATTAGAAAATACATTTCTAAATAAGCAATACCGTATAGTATAAAACAATTCTATTACTCATTTTTTCTAAAAATTCCATTCATAACACCAATTATCAATTATTAGAATGAGAATTAACGTAAACTATAATGATAATATTAATTAAAAAATAACAACATATATTTTATTTGAAAGTATTTATCTGACATTCAAAAATGTATAACCTTAAATCTGCTTGAAAGCGTATGTTTAATATTAATCTCCTTAAATTTGTCGGTTGTATATATTGATCTCCTATACTCCTGATTAAAATTGTGCATCTGTGACCAACTATCTCAACAAAAATGTTAATAAAATTCAAAAAACCAAAATAATGGGGATGGCTACCTTTTTAATGCAAAAAATTAGTAGCTCCAATCATTCATAAATTCTTAACGAAAAAAGGAACAATTTAGAGAAAACACTAACCGAACATGTAGAAAACATTATATAAATATCCATACAACAAAAAGAGAGATTCACTTGAGCCAAATAAAAAAAGAGCGGCAGTAACAAGACGGGGGAGGTATAAACCCAAACACAAGCTAAGAGGAAAAAAAAAAGAGTAAAACAATTCAGACTAAATTTTACCCGGCAAAGCTGGGAAATCCAAACAAGTATAGTCAAACTCTATCCACAGAATCACGAATGAAGATATTTTTAATAACAAAAATTAATTCAACAGCACAAATAATTTTGCCGATCATATCATCGTTGTCGAGCAAAAGAAGAATGCCGCAAATCGTGAAGAACAGTTACCTCCGAATCTGCAAGACGGGCTCAGCAAGGCAGAAGAACTCATTTTCCAGCTTTACATCATCACTCCACCTCAACTCCAGCGAGCTACCCCTCCATTCAGGACCGACAAGAATACTAATCTAGCTCAGCCAAGTTCCCGGGTATTCTTGCAAACTATTTTACAATGATATATCAAGAGACATCTACTGCCGCGTACATGCACTTTACAATACCAAATAAACTTTACAAAACCAGACAACACTTTTGGCTATGTAAGATAACCAACGAAGATCCCAAGTATGTTAAAACTAAATGGTCCAACACCAAAATGGTTAGATAGTTTGCCTCAGTCACGTGTCATTCTGATTCCCAATAACATCTGATATTTCTCACAAGTGTGACCAGTATCACAACCTATATAACTAGTGAAAAATAGTGAAACTCTGAAATCGGAATAAACCCCCCTTCAATAAAACCAAAGGTATTTTTTTTCCTATTTTATGTGGGGACAAAACGAGTTATTGAACCATCACTGGGCAAGATCAGAAATCCAAACCGGTTTTTCCCTTGTGGAGACAAATTAACAAGATGTTAAAAGCAATTTTACTCGACAATTGTTCAATCAATTAACTCTTCTAGAAAAATTAACCATTGGGTTTCTTTCCTTATTTATTGTTTGCCAAAATGAACAAAATCTACCAAGGCAATTTAACAGAACAGTGGCTCAATAAATTAATTTTTCTAGGCTACCTCTCATAATTAACCATTAGGGTATATTCTCCGTCGATATATGCATGTGCAATAAGTATCTTAATGTAGAAACCATTACCTCTATAAACTGTAAATTGATGCGAATACTCCGATGTACTCCTCATGGCAAACTGTTAATAACAAACATCACAAGTGAATTCAAGATAGTTGCTGGGAAACAACCGTAAGAAAAGCAAGCCCAGAAATGGAGAAACACAGTGCAAGGGTAAAACTGGACTAAGGACCTGATTTAAATGGTTGGACGGTTTGGATTGCCTCGATAGCTCTTAAAAAGGTATTAATAGCAATGATTTGTTCAAAGGTTGAGACGGGCCTACTAAACCATTAGTGGTGGAAAATTAAGATTTTAAGAGATTCAAACTGCATGTACCTTCTGAAAGTTGACATCTTTCCTTGCGTATCAGTAGCGTACAGATGATTTTTTTTGCTTGCATATCAGTTGCATGCTGATGACGTTTGATCATAACTGCTACAAGTGCCGTATTCAGTTGAGGATGGGCGAGATAAGAGGAAACAAAATGCTAAGATGGAAAAGGAAAGACATGGGCACAACACACCACACGAGGGGAGAACCCGGGCAAAACCCGTGCGATCTCCCCAAAAAACAAAAAAGATGTATTTTTATTAGGTTTTGAGTGACCTGCCATACAAGCGCACCTGTAATGGCAAAGGTCTGATGACAAAAGATCAACCGAGACATAAGGCCCCTGTAATTACGCCTGTTTTGTCTCGCTGACTTTTACATCTTCATTCGTTCCTCCGTATCTTCAGCCGATTACAAAAAACTACCTCGCTTGATAATCGTTACATAAGAAGTTGATTTCCATGTTCAATTTACAATCAAGACGACTCGAGCAACCATTTCATCCATGAACATGTCTGAGGGGGCAACAACAATATCGCCATGGTGCTTCCAACCGCAGATCTGGGATCATCTCGAGCTCTCTGATGAAAAATCTCAGGATCCACTTGCTCCACACCTGTGATAGCAAGAATACAGATACATAGATACAACATGACGAAAGGACAACCAACAAACCATGAATCACACGGATCCATAGATAACAAAACAACCGAACTAGGGAACCATAAAAAGCAAAAACTACATACATATAAATGGCAAAAAGAAAATATAAACAGAGCTCAATCACCTATATATTATGGCCGATGATCCAGATCTATCGGCAGATGTACAAGAGATCCATGAACCACGACCTTCTCTTCCGTTAGATCTCGCATACAGAGATCAATCACCCTATATATTATGGCCGATGGTGCAGATCAATCGGCAGACGTATAAGCCATGAGAGATCCATGAACCACGACCTCCTCTTAGGTTATAGATCTCGCATACAGACCAGACACCGAGCTCAAAGAAGGGCCAACAATTCAACACCTTCAAAGCGTAGATCGTTGAGCGATCTACGATCTAACAAGAATCGAAAAAGAAAATCATAGAACAGCAAAAATGAAAGATAGATCTGCATAAATATTTGGCTTACAGAGGACGCCAATATTGCACAGAGGCGCTCAATACTCATCCGCGGGAAACCCTAACTTTATAGAGGCTCCAGGAGGAATGGACGGATGCGATTGATGGTACCGACAGAGATCTACGGCCAATATATAACCTAATCGCATGAGTCACGTGGAGAGGGTTCGTTGAGGCGGTGGTGGTGCAGAATTTGACCGTTTGCATGAGCTGGCGAGTTTTCTCTCGACAAATGAATGATCGACACGTGTCTATTCTGCCGTAGCGAGTGAAACACGCTAAGGCTGCAACTTGCAAGGCATCTATGATATATCCGTCGCCTTGGGTATTGTTTGTTTGTGATGTTTTCTCCATTCCTAATCCGGACAAGGAATAGCATCTTCTAGAAAAGAATAGGGGCATCACTTTGCAGAGCAATTATTTGGTTTTGTCGATGGTTAAATTGAATAAGTGTGATTTATTATTCGATCCTACTATTAAGATTATTAATATTAATTTTGCTTATTCGTATCACAACATACAAATTTTTCGACTCAATAAAAGAAGATGTCATTATAAATAGTTATAAGCAAAATACGGATAGATAATTGAAGGAGAGAAGGGAAGTCAAATTTGATTTGAAAAATAATTAATACAATCTCTTCATTGATTAGTTTAAATTGTTTAATATTTTTTTAAAATTTAGAAATAGATATTTATTTTGCTATTATTATTATAAATGCATGTATAATAATAGAGCTATTTATATAAATATAACGCTGCAGTAGAAATGAAATAGACATCTCGCCTATCCCAATTGGCTCCTTTTCTTAGAGTTGCTCTAATGAGTATTAGGTCAATGGTTGAGTCAAGTTAAGGGCCAATTCTAATTAGGCGGATTATAATACTTTTTTTCTTCTTTTGGTTAATATGAATCTCATTCTTAACCACAAGAAAATATATTGAAATTGTACATAAAGGAGGCAGTTCAAGTAAGCCTGTAAATGAATCGAATTTAAATCAGATCAAGGGTGATTCGAATTTTATTTGTTAAAAAAATTATCGAATCCGATCCTATAATAATACTAATATATATTATGTATACAAAATATTATGTTATAATATGTAAATTTTAAAATGTATAAATTCAAGTCAATTTAATTTAATAAATTCTTATATAATTTAATATTTAACATATTATAAAAATATAAAATTATATATCTTAATTAATAATATATAAAATTAATATATATATATATATATATATTATATTTAATCTAATCGGATCGGATCGTTAACAGATTAAATTTGTTTAATCTATATCCGATCCATTTGACTAAATAAATTACTAGATTCAAATCAAATCAGATCATCGGATCAAATTTTTCATACTATATCCGAATAAATAGATCGAATTTAAATTAAAATTCGATCCATTGATAGTCCTAAATCCAAGTGTGCAAGATTCTTGTTATTATAAGATTTTGAAGAGAATTTGATGTACATAAATTTAGAAACAATAATGAGTTCATTTACATCTTTAAGATTTCCTTTGCTCTATTGAATATTGAACTGAATCATATTAAGAGTGTATTTGGCGTGCCGTTTTTATTGAATAAAACGTGATTTTGATCCCAAAATTCATTCTAGACAAGAATAAAAAATGTGTATCTCAACAATAATTTAATACGTGGCTGAAACGACTGGTCTTTCTAACCACGATTTAGATAGAATCGGACATTTTTATTTTATATGAACCAACAGACTTTAAAACCTTTTATGTGGTATATTCGTTTCAAATTCTTAGGGCCTTTTACTCCTGTTTTGCGTCCAATGAAATTTTTCTTTTCACAAAACACACTTGCGATGTGAAGAATAAAAATCGAACTCACACCATTTACATAAAAGGATAATCAAACTCATGCCATCTGTATTTAAATAGCAAAAGTTAGTGCTATGCTTTCAGTTTGGATTGTCTTGCATTATTCAAGATATAATAAAAATGTATAATTTTCATCTAAAATTTGTATTTGATACTGCACTTTTTCATCCTGACTCATAGTAGGCTCCCTAGCACAATATTGTCCGCTTTGCCTGCTCGTGGGTCTTATGCTCTGTGGGTCTTGCAGCTCACGGCTTTGTTCTTCTAGGGAGGAAATGGTCTTGTGCTAAGAAGAGAGCAGTCTGGGGCTTATAAGCGACGCCAGCGCCTGACTCCTAACTGATGTGGGATTCAAAGTGGCACAACAGCTACTCCCCCCAGTCGGGACTGGTGGAGCACAAGAATGAGGCACGTGGCCCAAGCGTTCTCACAGACGGCACCAAACTGATGCTGTACTTTTTTATCTTAACACATAGTAGGCTCCCTAGCACAATATTGTCCGCTTTGCTTGCCTGTGGGTCTTGCTGCTCACGGTTTTGTTCTTCCAAGGAAGAAAAGGCCTTGTGCTAGGAAGAGAGCAGCCTGGGACTTATAAGCGACGCTAGTGCCCGACTCGATGTGGGACTCAAAGTGGCACAACAGTATTTGTTTAATGTATTCTTTAATATATTTTTATATTTTTTAGATACGACAATACTTGACTCCAAATCAGGTAAGAAGAATCTCCTTTAATTCATATACATGTCATAATATAATAAATCACGTATGCACTCACATCTATATTATGTAATTATTTAATTTTAACAAAAAATTAAATAAATTAAAAAATACATTTGCATTACATATGAGTGCATATGTGGCCCATTAAAATTGTAACACATACATAAATACTTAATTTAGAACCAAGCATTATTCTTTTAGATATATTAATTATAAACTCAATTGAATCACCGTATGATTTAGTAAATCATAGATCCACTTTCTTCGCGGATTTATTGTTCAATTTAATTTCGATAATTATGGGTCTTACACTAGGCATAGGCTTTTAGGATGGACAGGACAAGCCCACTGAACTGGGCTGAACCTTTTCTCAGCTAAATGGGCCTTACTGAATCATGTAGCTTTTACACTGTCGACTGAGGCTGTGTTTGGTTGGACAATTTTACCTTTTATTTGGTTATTTTCATGTTTCAAATAGATTTTTGGAATAAATGTATATTTGTTTGAATTTTTTAAAATTTTTGTTTAAATATTTTCAAGACCAAAATAAACTTTTTAGAAAAGTATCTCTAAATAACCATTTTTTAAATGCCTATTTCAAAACACTCTTTCTTAAAATGTCCGTTGTCATCGCCGATCTGAACGAGTACTTTGAATTAGGCTGAAGGGGCTGACACATGAATAGCTGTGGACTGAGTTGAGTTCTGCAAATGGATATACTGCATGTTACGAGATGAGTTTTGAGAAAAGAACATTGGAAATTTTGATTAAATTTGAGAACCTAAATTCAAAGTGAATGCAGATCATACTATGTCACTCTATTTGGGATGAAAAAGTTTGAATAAAATTTTTAACAATCTTGCGTTATTTTCAAAATAATCTCTCTCTCTCTCTCTCTCTCTCTCTCTCTCTCTCTCTCTATATATATATATATATATATATATATATATATATATATATATATATATGATGCTGCACTTTTTGACTCGCAACACATGAGGGCTCCGCGACCTGTAGAACACTCAGAAAGATGATCAGAGGACCACCGGATTGGCTCCGGCGGTAGCCGCTCCGATGCTTAAGTAAGTAAGGGAATTGAAAGACTGTATTGAAAGTCAAAGAATGAGCATCAAATAAAAGCGTACCTCTAGGGTTTAATATATAGGCCGAAGCTTTCCTAAGTTGATTAGGATTCGACGCTATGAATATAGGGATATGATCATCGGAGATTGCAGTTACCTTGTGGGCATTGAGTCGTAGATGGAGATAATCATAAATGGTAGTTTCCGTATTGGAGACTGCTTCCTTATTCTCTGCTCGGAATCCGCTAAGGCGGTGACGAGATCTGAAGCTATGGTCTGGACCCTGTGATCAGTTCTGGATATATTTGTTTGGTCACTTCCGACCTTATGTGATGATCTGGATGTCATTGGCTGAGCGAGAATCATGCTAGCTGAACATAAATCGGACTGTGGTCATACGTGTCAAGTGTTGATTGGCCTGTCCTTTTATGGTATATCAGTTACTCCCCCCCAAGTCCTAGTTTGATGTAAGTAACTAGGGCTAAGAGAGTTATGTATCTCGCTTGTTCGCCTTCCAAGACAATTGTTGAGGCGCCATTTATTGCGTAGTCGGTGATTAAGTCTTTTCAAGGTCACAATTACACTGGGCGGACAGTTGGTTTTCTCGAGAACATCATTGTTCTGAACCGTCATGGCGTTTGGGCTTGGTGGGTCCCTTCTGATACCGTGTTTATAAATACGGGATGACATTTTTGAAATGACCTTTCCCTCGACATTTTTACTGTGCTAGAAGATTTCATTCGCCATTGTTGGTTCGTGCGACCTTGAAGAATACAGATCCCCTAAGTGAAAACAGGTTCGAC
The DNA here is from genome assembly GCA_008638375.1 of Nyssa sinensis. Classification (NCBI taxonomy): domain Eukaryota; kingdom Viridiplantae; phylum Streptophyta; class Magnoliopsida; order Cornales; family Nyssaceae; genus Nyssa; species Nyssa sinensis. Next base: position 55,161,016 of record CM018043.1, on the reverse strand, counting down.
TGATTTTTCCCCCTCTCTTGCTTTTTTCTTCTTGAGTCTGAGAATAATGTCTGTTCCTTCGGAATCTCAAATTGTGAATGAGGGAGTGGGAGACCATTCTGAGATGGCTGGTCCGCCTGTTGTAGGAGATGTAGGTAACCCTGCTCTTAAAATTATTGAGGAGGGGCCTGTAGAACCTCTCCCTAGTCCAGGGGTTAGAATAGTTGATGCTTTCGAAGAGCCCCGAGACAGGGCCGGGGAGACCTCTGGTAGGTCTTCTCATAGAGAAGAGGGTGAGAGTGCCGTCACTCAAAGCCTCTTAGATGAATGGAGGGTGAAATTCGAATTTCCTCCAAATGTGACTTGCAGAGTTCCAGGACCCATGGACCGTCCCCAAGATGTTAAAGCCGGGGAGATTTGTGTTTTCCTTGCCTAGTTTGAAATGGGCTTAAGGCTTCCATTGCCGGATTTAGTCAGGCAATTCTTCTGTTGGTTCAAGCTCTGCCCCGCCGACCTGAATCTCAATAGCTGGCGGCATCTTCTAGGATTTATGGTGCTGGGGCACCTGAACAAAGTGGACGTGTCTCTGGACTTGATCCGTAGCAATATGGATCTGAAGTTCAAGCAGGCAGAGGGCCTCTACTATATGTCCTTCGAGAAGGGGTTCCGACCCCTGTCTTCCGTTCCTACTTCCAACAAGACGTGGAAGAAGTGGTACTTCTTCGTTGGAGGAGGATGGGAGCATAAGGACTTCCAGGCCGGAGAGACCTCGTCGTTTCCTTGTGTTACGGGCCATAGGGGTGAGACTTATTCCCTTGGGTTTGCTTTAGCTTTGCTTATATCCTTAGAACTGACAAACGTGGTATTTTTCATTTCCTTTGTGCAGTCAAGAGTGCTCGGAAGAAGCCCGAGTTTACTAAGGCTCTACAGGATCAGTACCGGGCTTTGCTTTCAACTTCTAACCGGGCTCATACTGTTATCGTCACTCCGGACCGCGTGATGGCCACCCGTAGTGCAGAGTTTAAGAAGAGGCTAGCCTCGAGGTGGGAAGTGCCGAAGCCCCAAGTGGTGGGGGAGGCTTCCTCCCAAGCTGAGCCTGATGTTCCTCTAGAAGTGAAGAGGAGGAGATTGATTTCTGGTTCCCCTGAGCCCTCCCCTGCCGAGGCTGAGGAAGCCGAGCCTACCATTCCCGTATCGGCCGTTCCTCCTGCTCCTTCCGGTCCGATCAAGAGGTCTAGGAAGGGGAAAACACCTGCCGCACCTTCCGAGCCATTTGTTGGGCCGGATTATCAAATTGCCAAGAAGGCATTTGATCAGATATGGGCTCAGGGCCCACACCGGTACAGAGAGGATGATCCCTCCAAATTGATGACTGAGATGATGACTCTCCAGATGAAGGTAACTTCCGAAGCCTTTTCCTGACTTCCTTGTTTGCTCATTTGTTTTACTCTAATTTATCTGTCCTGCTTTATACAGAGCATGCATAGTTTAGCTGCTCTGATGGTGACCCCCATGGGCCTTGAGGAGGCCGAGAAGCTGAGGACGGAGGTGAATGAGATGAGACTGGAGCTCGGAACAGCCCGTTACAAAATTCAGTCTGCTGAAGAGGGTCTGAAGGAAGCTACCACCAGCCTTAAGGTAGCAGAGTCTGAGAGGGATATACTTGCTCAGACGGTTGAGAGGCTTGAGGTGGAGTTGGTTGGTCTCCGTAGCTCCATTGATCAGAAGGTTCAGGAGGCAGTTGGTCAAGCCAAAGCTGAGGCTGAGATGGAATTAAAAGATGAAGTTGATCAGATGGGTGATGACCTGATCCTGCTCGGCTTTGAGAATTTCCGAACTAGATTCCAACTTCAGTTCCCGGACTTTGATGTGTCATCAATCGTTCCTTCTGAACCTACCTCATCTCGTCCTGATCCGGATAAGACTGTTGGGGCTCGTGCCCTTAATTTGGAAGAGGACGCAGGCCCCTCTGGGAAATCCTGAGGCTTTTATAGGCTTTTGATTCTTTTTTTTTTTTTTTTGATGTAGTGAATATATTTTCCCTTTTGATCAATAAGATTGACTTTTCTTCAGATTCTGCTTGTATTTTTCCCTCTTGTGAATTTTGTTGCAAGTGTGGCTGCTCTGAACCCTTTGCATGTTAGATCAAACAGTTGCTTTCTAATCTTCAATACTTGTCATTGAATAGTGAATATAAATCTGCCTTATTAAAATAAGACGAGAAAGTAGATATAGCCAGATAGATAGAGCCTGACAGAGTGGGAGTGGATTTCTGTAGAGCTCTGAGATAGAATGCTCTGAATTAAGAGTCTGTGAGGTTAACCGAGCAGCTTGTGCTCGTTATTATGATGCTCGGTATGCTGAGTACTTGGGATTGGGATATATCCGATCAGTTTGGTCTTTGTTATATGTCTTGACCCGTCATGAAATAGTTAAGACCGGTAGGTCTGAATCTTTGAATGGGGGGTCTATTTACTTTAGACTTTGTTCCCCTCTTTATCGCTTTGGGAGCTTAAGTACTGGACTGCGGTCTCTGTCTTGAGAATTCTGTACTCTGTCTCTTGGTATATTGAAGAGGCTTATTTAATGCACCGCTTAGTCATTCGACCGTCGTTTGGGTTTTCGAGGCCACTCTCTTTTTCACCGTTGCGACGGTTCAGTTAGGTGGCTTTTGGACTCCAAGGGTCTATATATATGGAAACGGGGCATACGGTTGCGCTCAACCCTTTTGCTCCCCGATTTGTTCGTGAGAGAAACCTCATATGCTGCTGGAGTTTCTCCCATTCGTCCGGAGATGATGGAAGATTCCTTACCTGAGTTAGGAATAATGAGCCTGTGGCCGAGAGTTAACCTTCCTCTTTTTTCAGTCTCCAAGGAAGGATTGAAGGAGGCACAAGTCTTCTTGTTTCCTCTGGCATCCGGTCGAGATTTCTCCGATTGGTGGTGGCCCCTCCCTGATTCAACCGAGGCCTGGAGTGTTGGTGATGAAGACGAAGGTGAGTTGCTTCCCCTTCCTCACGCTCTGTCAGAGACCCTTGCTCCAAGTGGCTGGGGTGAAACAGACGGTGTGAAGAAGAAGATTGAAGGTGGGTTACCTTCTCCCCCATGTGACTTGGCAGAGACCCTTGCTCTACTCTTCTGAGGAGTCATGCCGATTACAAAGGTGGAGAATGAAAGGTCTCCTGAGGCTCAGAGCCCTTATCATCCGTTGGTCATGGGACCAGTGATAGTGATGATGAAATGGCCTGGGCGCTACTTGATGCAGACTGGGGTTCAGGGTTCCTTCCTTTCAAATGGAGCCGATGAAGGCGGTTTTGAAGGTTTTGGATTTTGTGCCGCTTTATCATCTCAGGAGAAGAGCCATTATGTTGCCAAGCGTAGCTTCTGTAATAGCTTCTGTAATAGCTTCTGTAGTAGCTTCTGTAATAGCTTCTGTAATGTCTTGGTACTGATGTAAATTTTTTGAGTTATCAATAAAGTTGAATTTCTTCTTCTCAGATCTGATATTTTCTGTGAATGTGCTCTTTTGAAACTTAAGCACCTTCTAATGCATTGCCGATTGTTCTGAAAATAAATCAAAAACTTAGAAAAATGCCAAAATCGAAGTACTTCACCTTTGGTTGGAATCATAGTACTGGTTTGTTTGGCAGATAAGCCAAATAATATAAGTATCAGATCCGAGGTGTTCCGATCTAGGAAACTTTAGTTGATAGATGCTCGGAACTTCTACCTTTGGATAGACTGGATCACAGAATCTGCTAATTGAAGACGGACCAGGCTCGGAAGGCCTGTGCATTAGAGTAGTCTAGGCTCGGTAGGCCTGCATATTTTATGAGCCAAGTATTTAAGATCTGTATAGCATGGACCAGACTCTGAAGGTCTGTGCACTATAGATGGACCAAGTCATGAGACTTGTGCATTAATAGATGGACCAGGCTCTGAAGTCCTGTGCATTATAGATGGACCAAGTCATGAGACTTGTGCATTGATAGATGGACCAGGCTCTGAAGACCTGTGCATTATAGATGGACCAAGTCATGAGACTTGTACATTAATAGATGGACCAGGCTCTGAAGACCTGTGCATTGTAGATGGACCAAGTCATAAGACTTGTGCATTAATAGATGGACCAGGCTCTGAAGGCCTGTGCATTAATAGATGGACCGAGTGAACACTCGTACATTATGGACCAGGCCCTGGTGGCCTGTGCATTAATAGATGAACAGTTTTAAGGAAGTAAAAGAAAAAATCTTCATTGATAATACTTCCGCAAGTGTTCTACGTTCCATGGCCTAGGAACAGGTTTCCCAGTCGTGTCTTCAAGCCAGTAAGTGGTAGGTCGAACGACCTTCGTCACTTTGTAGGGGCCTTCCCAATTTGGTGACAACTTTCCCATGGTGGGATCCTTGGTGTTCTGAAAGACTCTTCTTAAGACGTAGTCTCCAACTTGAAAGCTGACTGTCTTGAGTCCTATCCTGGATTTATTGACCATTCTTTGTTGGTAGGCTTCCATCCTGATGCTAGCCTGATCCCTTCTCTCTTCGAGCAAATCCAAGTTCTCCATCAGCTGCTGATCATTGGATTCTTGCTCAAAGGCCTCAGTCCTCAGAGTTGGCATACCGATTTCAACCGGAATTACTGCTTCTGTCCCATAGGCTAATGAGAAGGGTGTCTCGGAGGTGGGAGTTCTTCTGGTTGTACGGTAGGCCCAAAGGACTCCTGGGAGCTCTTCTGCCCACTTCCCTTTGGCTTGCTCCAACCTTTTCTTTAACCCATCAAGGATTGTTCGGTTGGTGACCTCTGCCTGCCCATTTGCTTGTGGATGGCCTGGAGAGGCAAAGTGCTGCCTGATGTTGAGATTTTCGCCGAATGCCTTGAAGCCTTTACCAGTAAATTGTGTCCCATTATCCGAGATAATTACACGTGGTATGCCAAACCTGCAGACAATGTTCTTCCAGGTGAAGCTTTCGACTTCCTTCTCTGTAATATGCGTTAAAGGCTCGGCTTCGGCCCATTTAGAGAAGTAGTCGATAGCCACGAGGTGGTACTTCCTGTTTGGAGGTGCTCGTGGTAACGGGCCCACAATGTCCATTCCTCATTGAGCAAAGGGCCAGGGACTAGGAATCGGGATGAGCTCGTGCTGAGGCTGGTGTTGGTACGAGGCGAATCTCTGACATTTGTCACACTTCCGAACATATTCTTTAGCCTGTTTCAGCATGCCGGGCCAGTAGTAGCCCTGTGATAGAGCTCGGTGGGCTATAGTTCTGCCCCCATTGTGATTCCCGCAAATTCCCTCGTGAATTTCAGCCAAAACATATTGTGACTCGTCTGGAGCCAAACACTTTAACAGAGGTTGAGAATATGACCTCCTGTAAAGTTTGTTGTTCAAGATCAGGTACCGAGCCGCTCTGATTCGGATTCTCCTGGCTTTGTTTTTATCCTCTGGGAGGAGCCCGGATTTTAGATACTGGAGGATTGGGGTCATCCAGCTCTGGGTCTGTTCATTAATTTGAGCAACTGATGCTTCCTCAATGCTGGATCTTGGCTGAAAAGAGATTTTAACGGTGGAGTCTGTTTCAGACTTGAGACGGGAGGCCATGTTAGCCAGAGCATCTGCTCTGCAGTTCTGACTTCTCTCAATCTTCTGGATAGTGAAAGTCTGGAAAGAATGCTTTAAATGGTTCACCAATTCGGAGTACCGAAGCATCCTGTCATCCTTAATGGCAAACTCTCCCAAAACTTGGCTTACTACCAGTTGGGAGTCAGAGTAGACATCGAGGTTCTGAACCTCGCATTCCAGGGCAAGCTTCATCCCTAAGATTAGGGCCTCATATTCAGCTTCATTATTAGAAGCTCTAAATCCCAGGCTGATTGCTTTTTCCGATGTAAATCCATCAGGGGACTGTAGTACCAGTCCTACCCCTGATCCTTGATCGGTTGACGATCCATCAATATACAGCAGCCAGGTTCCTGTAGTTTCGGCATTTTGTGCTTCGTTCTGCAGTGCCGGGGTGAACTCGGCTACAAAGTCAGCTAAGGCCTGCCCTTTAATGGAGTTTCGGGGTACATATGCTATGTCAAACTCCCCTAGCTCCACAGACCACTTGACCAATCTTCCCGATACCTCGGGTTTCCTCAGTATTGATTTTAGAGGATAGGCAGTTGGAATCTCAATTGGATGGGCCTGGAAGTAAGGTTGAAGCTTCCGGGCTGATATGACCAAGGCATAGGCTAGCTTCTCTACTTCTGGGTATCTTTTCTCCGTGTCAAGTAGTGCCCTACTGACGTAAAATATAGGCCTCTGTACTCCTTTGTCCTGTCTGATTAGTGCGGAACTGACCGCGTTCTCAGAGACTGCTAGGTACAGGAGCAACTTTTCTCCTTGTACAGGTTTTGACAGGAGCTCTGGAGAGGCTAGGTACTCCTTTAGTTCTTGGAAGGAAAGCTCGCATTCTTCTGTCCATTGCAAAGCCTTGCTGCCCTTTAGAGCTTTAAAGAAAGGTAGGCAGCGATCGGTGGACTTGGATATAAATCTGCTCAATGCGGCGACTCTACCGTTCAGTGCCTGAATCTCCTTTCTGGTCTTTGACGACTTCAGTCCAATCAGGGCTTGGATCTGAGTGGGATCTGCTTCGATACCTCTTTGAGAGACGATGTACCCCAAGAATTTTCCTTCGTAACTCCGAAGGTACATTTCGAGGGGTTGAGCTTCATCTTGTGCTGTCTGAGGATATCGAAGGTCTAGGCTAAGTGCTGGAGGTGGCTGCCTTTCTGGAGGCTCTTTACCAGCATGTCGTCGATGTATACCTCCATGGTGCTGCCAAGCAGTGGGCTGAACATCTTGTTCACCAACCGTTGGTAAGTGGCTCCAGCATTCTTTAAACCGAAAGGCATCACTCTGTAGCAGTAGAGTCCTCTTTCGGTTATGAAGGCGGTCTTTTCCTGATCTGGAGGGTACATCTGGATCTGGTTGTATCCAGAGTAGGCGTCCATGAAACTCATAAGCTCATGCCCTGCAGTGGCGTCAACCAGTTGATCTATTCTCGGCAGTGGAAAGCTGTCCTTGGGGCATGCTTTGTTGAGGTCTGTATAGTCAACACAGACTCTCCACTTGCCGTTCTTCTTCTTGACGAGCACAGTGTTGGCTAACCACTCGGGATAGAAAACTTCCCGTATCATCCTTGCGTCCAGCAGCCTCTGGACTTCTTCGTTTATAACCCGATGCCGTTCGGGAGCGATCGGTCTTCTCTTCTGTCTGACCGGGGGGTGATCTGGATCTACCATTAGTTTGTGAGTTATCAGATTAGGATCTATTCCCTCCATGTCCCTAGTTTCCCAAGCAAAGATAGAGAGGTTGTTCTTCAGAAACCTGACTATCTTTTCCTGCTCGGCGGGCGTAAGGTCTGGGCCGATGTACAAATAACGCCTCTCTGCTTCTGAACTGACCAGTATCTTGATGGGCTCGCCAACAGGCTTGGCTCGGCTATCACGTCCCCTTGGGCTCAGGGGCTCTTCAACGCCGGATGGGCAATCTTCCACCTCGGGAGTGTGAGTGAAAACCGGATCTGCACAGTCCCGAGTGTACTGTAATTGCTATTTTGGAGCTATCTCCTTGAGGGCAATAGCGTGACATTCTCGTGAGGTTGGCTGACATCCCCGGACCGAGTGCACGCTCTGATTGTGGACGTACTTTAGACACTGATGAAGGGTCGAAGTGACCGCCCCTATCTGGTGTAACCAGGGTCTCCCGATGATGACGTTGTATGGAGACTTCATGTTCAACACCATGTACTCAGAGATGGTGGTCTTCTGCCCTTCACCTTCCCCAATAGTGGTAGGAAGGTCAACTCTCCCCAGGGGGGTGCTGAGGCTGCCATCAAAAGCTGCCATTACGGCAGTGGTGGGCTTGACGCTGTCCTGGTCTATGCCCATCCGCTTAAGCGGTTCATAGAATAGAATGTTGACTGAGCTGCCAGTGTCGACTAGGACTCTTCTAGTTTCGAAGTTGGCGATTCTGAGGGTGATAACAAGGGCATCACTGTGAGGGCAGTGTACCCCTGCTAGATCTTGCTCGGTGAACTGGATCTCTGGCCCTGGCTTGAGCTTCTTTTCGACGTTGGAGACCTGCAAGATGTTTGAGGCGGTTCTGGCCTCCCGAGCATATCTTTTTCTTGCCCTGTTGGACATTCCTGTAACAGGGGAGTCAGCATGAAGGACGTAGATAACATGGTTGTTCTGCCTCTGAGGCTCGTTTCGTCCTTCCCGCTGCTCTTGCCTCTGTTCGGGCCTCTGATCTGGCCGCTGCTGAGGCTTGTCTTCTTGGGGGTTCTGCCTTCCATCTTGTTTGACGAACTCCCGAAGACGTCCCTTCTTTATGAGCTGTTCTATCTCATATCGGAGGGTCCTGCAAGTGTTAGTAGTATGCCCATGATCTTTATGGAAATTGCAGTACTTACTTTGGTCCCGCAGGCTGGGATCTCCTTTGATCGGCTCTGGCCACCTCAGGTTCTCCCGATCTCGGATCTGCCGGAGTACCTGGTTCAGAGTAGTGTTCAAAGGCGTGAAGTTGGTGAACTCCCTTGGTGCGGAGTTATACACAGCTCTGGGAGCTGTTTTCTTCTCTGGGCTCCTGACCCTCTTTTTGTTGGAGTCTCTTCTGTGATCCTCCTTCTTATGGTCCTCCCGCTTCGGATTATCCCTCTGGGTCTGATCCTTGCCCTTCTGGGCTGAGCGGTTGGCTTCTTCCAGGTTGATGTATTTTTTGGCCCGATCCATCAATGCTGTCATATCGGCCGGGGGGCTCTTTGTCAAGGAATCTCTGAAGCCACTTTGGGCAAGCCCGGCAGTAAGGGCCGCAACAAGGAACTTCGGGCTGCAATCCGTGATCTCAGTGAGCTCGGTGTTGAAACGGGCAATGTAGGCCCGAAGGGATTCCTCCCTGGTCTGCTTAACATTCAGCAGGAATTCTGGCCCCCTTCTGAGCCTTCTGCTGGTCATAAATCTATCCAAGAACTGTCTACCAAGCTCGTAAAAGCTGGCAACGGAGTTCGGAGGGAGGTTGTGGAACCACTTCAGAGCTGTTCCCTTCAAGCTGGTGATGAACGTTCGGCACATGAAAGCATCTGAAGCTCCGTGAAGGGCCATCGTATGCTGATAATGAGATAGGTGATCCCCTGGATCTCCAGATCCGTCATAGAGAGTGAATTTGGGCACCACGAACTTTCTAGGCCTCTCTTCGGACATGATGGCGTGGGTGAATGGTGTGGCTAGTCTTCCGAGCAGCCTGGCCAGTTCGTCTTGCTCTGGAGGGTTCTGAGGTCCTCTTATGCCGATTGTCCGGTCCATAGACTCGGCAATCTCCTCTACCCTTCGCGGGTCTCTGAGTCTGACATCTTGTGAACCCTGCTTGACAGCCTCGGCTTCAGGGTAGTAGGGTGGAGTGCGCCCTTCGGATGGAGGAGGAATCCGAACCGGTGGGACTGGCGCTGCATGATAAGGTTCCTGTGGTGCCGGGGGTGCTCCCGAAACCCTAGGAGTTGGGGCTCGAGTAGTGCTCCGGTAATGCACGTCGGGGACAAAAGCGGATGTTCCCCAGCCAAGAACTGTTGATGGCTGTGGATCTCGGCCAGCGTGAGCAACGCCTGAAGGGTGCTCAGGCTGGTTAGTGGGGGCCTGCCCCCGAAGTTCTTCATTCCCCGTGGCAACCGGGGGTTGCGTTCCTGCAATGAAGTTGACCGGCGGGCTAGGAGAAGCCGCCGCTTGGTTCTACGTGAGCGTTGCCAGCGTTCTAGTAATGGCTAGCAACTGCTCCTGCACCAGGTCATTGTGTCGTTTTATTGCTTCGATCTCTTGTCGCATAGGGTTGGCCGCTGGTCCTCTTGTGCGCGGAGCAGGCGGCTGACGCTGAGCGTTTTGCGAACTCTGAGTATTCTGTCGGGGTCGGAGATTTGGTGCCATGGTTTTCCGGTGGGGAAAAAGATGAGTTTACGAATAAAGCACGTAGAGATTAGTCGGTTCCCACAGACAGCGCCAAACTGATGCTGCACTTTTTGACTCGCAACACATGAGGGCTCCGCGACCTGTAGAACACTCAGAAAGATGATCAGAGGACCACCGGATTGGCTCCGGCGGTAGCCGCTCCGATGCTTAAGTAAGTAAGGGAATTGAAAGACTGTATTGAAAGTCAAAGAATGAGCATGAAAATAAAAGCGTACCTCTAGGGTTTAATATATAGGCCGAAGCTTTCCTAAATTGATTAGGATTCGACGCCATGAATATAGGGATATGATCATCGGAGATTGCAGTTACCTTGTGGGCATTGAGTCGTAGATGGAGATAATCATAAATGGTAGTTTCCGTATTGGAGACTGCTTCCTTATTCTCTGCTCGGAATCCGCTAAGGCGGTGACGAGATCTGAAGCTATGGTCTGGACCCTGTGATCAGTTCTGGATATATTTGTTTGGTCACTTTCGACCTTATGTGATGATCTGGATGTCATTGGCTGAGCGAGAATCATGCTAGCTGAACATAAATCGGACTGTGGTCATACGTGTCAAGTGTTGATTGGCCTGTCCTTTTATGGTATATCAATATATATTAAAATTTTGAGAGAAAATCTTAATCTCAAATAACGTCACAGTACAACGATTGTTGGGCATCAAATACACTCTCACCTTATTTTTGTGATTCAAAATTTTGGAAAAAATTTAAAAATCTAGCATTACTCAAATAATATTCAACTTATATATGTATACTTCAATCTTCTTTTTTGCTTGTGATGTTAACATTTTTTTTTTCAAAAAAAATGAAGGTAAATTACATTGATTTTCCCTCCGGTTCAATTTCTTTTCAAAAATGACAAAATTTCCCCTCTTAATTTTTTTTTGTATTTTTAAAATTTTCACCATTTTTCTAACATTTTTTTTAAGATAATTTTTTCCATTTTATATAAAATTAAACTTTAAATAAATAATTTGTATTTTTTTAGCCAATGAAGATTCTAATTAATATTTATTTGAAAATGAAAAAAAAAAAGTTAAAAAAAATTGGTCAAAAGTACAAAAAAATAAATAAAAGGGGCAATATTATTATTTAAAAAAGAATGGACTGGAAGGGAAATTAGTATAATTTTAAAAATTTCATGAGAGATTAGTAAAATTGGCAAAAATTTCAAAAAATGTTAATGTAATTTACCCCCCAAAAAAGAAAACTTTATAGAAGAAAAGGCATAAAAAACTTGGTAACTGCCCATTACAATCTGGGGTTTCCTAAACCCTTCTATCTTCCTCTCTCACCACAAGCATATTTCTTTTTTTTTTAATAAAAAGCTATTAGTATTACAATAAATCAACTCACAAACACAAATCAAGGAATCTCTCAAATATGAATCTTGAAGAGTAACATAACCCAATTTATAATCAGGTAAAAATAATGCTTACATATCTCAAACTCATGACATTTCCTTTAAAGAAAAGCATGAGTGACCAACTGAATTTTTACTGAATTATTCCTGATAGTTAACATTTTTATTACTAGTATAAAGATTTTGGGCAGTAACAGTGTATCAAACAGTATAAAACGTTATAAGATGTGGACTGTCTAATTGGGCCAAGTCCAGTCCTACATGGCCTTGCCCCATCTGAGTGGGCTTAAGGTCCATTAATATTAGTCATCATTTCTTATGCTTTCCCAAAACATCTTCATATTTGAAGACGAGGAAGAAAATAAAAACATCAAATCCAACCCATCTTCAAACTTGAAGATAAGTTTTTATTTATGATTTTCAAAATTACAGATTGAAAAAATATAAAAATCTAGTTAGTTTTCATGCACTCTTGATCCATTATTCATACATTAATTATTTTTATAATATATCTTTATTTTTGTAATGTAATTTAATTTGTAATTTCTTGAATATATTACTGAGTTTTAACGGAAAAAATGAATAAATAATTTGAAATTTAGATAAATAATTATATTTAAGATAAAAATAATATTATTAAAAGTGAATTTTTTGAAATAAATAATAATTTAATGATGGAGATAATTGAAGTAAAATTGTGAAAATAAGAACTCATAAATTTTAAATTCGATAAAAAAGAAGAAATTGAAAAATGTGAGTGGTAGGTCTCACTGGGGATGAATAGCATTGGCTGTATAAATGGTCAAATACCAAATACAACCACTTGGAGAAATTGAAAAGAGATGTGGCAACATGTGACGTCGTAGTCCGGAGGCGCACTTGTCTTGGACGCAACCTAACCACAGTTGAAATGACATGCCTTAATATACTAAAGACTACAGCTCCCCTCTGTCTCTGTCTAGACAAAGTGGGACCATTCGACCGTTGCCCCAGTTTATGACGTCATGCCACTTGTCCTTGTACAGAGACGTATCAGATATCTCCTACACCCGCACACCGCCACCGAACAAAATTTCAGTGTGACGGTAACATCAGCCGCAAGCCACCACTTAGTCCCGCCGTTGCCCACATCGCTGGCATAAATTCAATTTTCACTTTTTCCGGCGTTTTATATATATATATATATTTTGTTGTTATAATTTTTGATTAATGAAATTTTTGTTCGTTGTTATTTGTTAAGAACTTCAAAAAATTAGAGGTTATCGGTAGAATCTGATAATAGTCATGTCGATAATAAAATTAGTAAAATAAAAAATTATAATTACTATCGGAGCTCTAATGACAAAGTTAGTAAAACAAAATATTGTAATTAAAAGAAATTGATTGACTGTAATTTAAAAGCGCAGCTTAGAGTTTTATTTATACACTGTAGATTTTTCAAGTTGATTAAGATTCAAAGTCGTAAAAGTAGAATTTGAAGATATCTGAAATTAACAGTTATCATATTGAACTCTGTTTTTCTTATTCCGAGATCGGTATAGTATGTAAGGCAATAGTTCAAGATCCTCTAGGTACATACTTTGTATTTTTTGTTCTGAAGGCAGGGCTAGAGGTCCAACGATATTCCAAATAAAGAAACTTTGAATCTTGTAAGCCTGTTTGTCCTGAATAGAAGAGTACGCAAATGCCCTGTATATAGACGTATCATGTTTGAATTGATTTGTCATTTTATAGTATATTATATATTATATATATATATATGTATAAAAACGTGTAATACTTATATGATAAAGAATTAGTGGTCCGGACTATTTTATTTTTGTAGTTTTGGAGGCCATTAGGCATGTGGGCGTGTGATTGATGGAAAAAAGTTTAGTAACAAATTCTAATGGGAGTATACCACAGTCAAGTTTGAAAAAATGTAATTGGTACTTCAAACATAGTCCTAAACCGAGTAATTAACACTCCACTCCATAGTTAGCAACCTTTTATCAGCTCCCTAGAAAAATACCAAAAAAGAAATAAAATTTAAAGGAGACACATACCAAGTCCACAAATAGTGTATGCAGGGGAGACAACACAAATATTAAAGGCCGCAATTGTATTTACTAAACCATACATTGGAAATTAATGTCACCTAATGATGCTCCAAGACCTTGAGGGTAGGGGTCACATTAAGACAGGCCTGACACCACAAAACCGTGCATCCTCATATTTCCTGCCTCGGCATAAAGACTGGCACATTGGTTTATTTTGAGCCCCTTGCCCTGCTTACCTCTGCCATGACAATAGTCGTATCAATACGAGAGAGAGAGAGAGAGAGAGATGCCGAGGAGGGAAAATTTATTCATTAATTGTAATAATAAATGCATGACCCATCAACTTAATATATATGTCACGTATTAATATATAGAGTATGAGTGAAATCTTTTTTAATTTTTTGAGTTGTGATTTACTCTAGAAAATTTTGGGTTTATCTGGTTTATAAATCAAACTAATTACAACTCATGTGGATGAATTATTAAACATTCAAGAACATTTTCATGAAAGAATGTAAGAGAAGACACACATCCCTAACTACCAATTTAAGTTTCATTTATTTATTGTTTGCACCCTAACAAAGAAATCATAATTAAAAAATTTTACCCTTTAATAGAGAAGTGATGATTGGAATCATTTTGACTCTGCTAATGACCAATGTCAAATAGCAAGCATATATGCTTCCGATGAAAAGAGACGAAAGAAAAATCGCAACAAAAAATTACTGAAAAATAGAGATTTGTCTACGGGATTTATCAAAAATCATTGTTAAGAGTACATGTAACAAAAATCATTGTTAGAATACATATATAGTGACGAGAATCAATGGTATAGGCAAAAATCATTGTTAAGAGTACATGTAACAAATACCATTGTTAGAATACATATATAATTACGAGTCAATGGTTCAGGCATAAACTGCTAGTTAGAAACAAATGAGGTTATTTTTCACAAAAAAATGTCTCCACTTTTGAAAATACTCCAAGAAAAAAAATTGTCTTGTAATTAATTTGATTCATAATCTCAGGTTAAATTGATGAAAACAAAAAACAATACAACACATCTTAAAAATCTATCCCAAATGTGACAGAATATTACTATATTTCATTAACTACGTAACTTAATACACTGTTAATATTAATATATCCCGTTATTTAAAATATAAAATAAATATTTAAAAACTGTTAAAAAAAAAAAAAAAATTTACACCGACATAATATGAAGAGATTCTAATATCTGACATCTTATGTATATTTTAGATTATAACATCACATGACATTAATTATAGCACACGTCTAAAATTAATTTAAATAATCATAGCAATTTGTTAATGCTACCAGTATCCATTAAACCTTTTTCCTGTTGAAGACCATAAACAGGGAAAACCTTGTAGGCTTTGGCCGAATCTCAAAAAATAAACCCCTGATCAGTTACTTTTCCAATCTGTTTCAGTCTTTCACAGAGATCAAAACAAAGCTGAAATCAAACCAACGATTCAAAATTATATACAACACAATTCCAGCATCCAAAGGATAGTTTTTTTTTTCTCTCTTTCAAATTCCCCCTCTACTCTCTCAAATTAAAAACAAAAAGGAAACAATAAGATCAGCCATATACAACCATAGAAATTAACTGGCTTGCGTCAAGCTGAATACAGGTCAATGATTCAAATTTATATAGACAATTGCAGACATCCAAAGGAAAAGTTTCTCCCTCTCGCCTTTCACTTCCCCTTGTTCTTACAGATTGTGCATGCAAGTCTCAAAAAAGACCAAAAAACAGAGAGATTTAAAGTTTAAACAGAGAATTATATTCAAGTTGCAAAGTTAACAAGAACTGGTTTGGGTCCAAAAAAAGGCTTCACAAAGTTCTACTATCTATAATGGGTATGTTTTTAATGCTAGGTTTGCAACGAAAAACAGGCACAACTTAAACCAGACCTAGTTTTTCTTTTTTCATTACTGATCAAGGAGGAGCTCCAAAAGAGATCATTAATGGCGGACCTGACTATAAAAAGTTGTTTCCACACCAGAGAAAAAAGACCAGGTGGAAAGCAAACCAATTTTAAGTCAAACCTCAAATCAACGCCATGAAGAAACAGTGAGGAGTGGGACTTTGTTCCAGGCTAGAGAGAGAAACCCAGGAGAAGATTCAATCAGAGAATACAAAGAACTGTAATTGTAATTCCAGAGAAGTATCTCCGCTTGACTCACTGCGTAATGGCTGAAGGCTACCGATTCGAAACCGGCACTTTCCACCAGAACCCTCCACTGTTCTTTGTCCTCCATTCGTTCTCTTCTGATCCCTGGTTCTTCTGGCCCAATCACTCCGGCAATTCGCCGGCCGAGGAGTAGTTTCTCGAGTTGGAGCCTCTCTGGCGAGTCTCGGGTTAGGTTGGGCTCGAGCGACTCGAAAATTGCAGAGTAGTATTTCAATGCGTTCCTGAAACGATTCACGAAACCAACACGATTCAAACTTGCTTCGTACTCGCCAAGAGTTACAATACTTGGCTTCAGCGACTTGGCCAATTTGAGAGCTGTCTCGACGCCAACATTACTTTCATCCAGCAAGTTATACAACTGTAGCATGAAATTCACTGCCAATACTTCATCCGGATCAACATGGAAGCTCGATCCATTAAGCTCCTGGATTGGAGTCAGAATCGGTTCGAACACGAAGTTTAGATCGAGAAGCTTAGCGAAATCGTGGAGGCGATTACCGGTGGCATACAACGCTGCCTCCGGAGAGCTTCCAAGGGCTGGTGCTGGAATGCCCGAGATCCGAATACGGGAAGGTTTTCCGCCCGGCCGAGTAGCTAGAGCTTGCAAAAGCGCAGCCCACTGAACACCTTGAACGATCCCGAAGTCGACGATGTGAATCTTCTCTGCTTTCTCTGTGGCTTCGAGTATTGCTTGGTTTGCTGTCAAATGGGCGAACTTTGAATATGGACAAGCATCGTTTAAAGCTTTGTATGACAAAGTGTACTCCTCGGAAGTAGTCTCAAAGATTGTTGGGGTCTTCTCTGCTTGGAGAGAGACTCTGCTATAGAGAACTTGACTGAAGTAAAACGCGACCCTCTCTGTTGGATCTCCGTCTTCGCTCACCGATTCCCTGAGTCGAATCAGTGATTTCACAGCCTTTTCAGGCTCAGAGTCTGCAATCCGAGCACAATCAAGCAGAGCTTTAAGCAATGGTTGCGCCGAATCGGTTTCCGGTGAACTAGACGATGCACCGCGGACGACGTCGTTCTTAGGTGTAAGGTTGGTTTGTCTAGAGTCTTTCGCCGCCGCTTGCGGAGGTTGTAATGTAGGGGACCACGTGGGACTGGATTGAGGTTGAAGTGGACTGGCATTTTTCTGGGTATCTGAGAAGATGACTTTGTTGAGATCCGACGGCGGTGATAAAGCTATGCTGAGTCGATTCGGGCAAGTAGTAAACGGATCGGCTCCGTAGAGAGTAAAATCAGGGTTACTCTGCCACGCATCGCAACTCGACGGAAGATTTGAACTTTCCGTTGAATCTCCACCTCCCATCAAGCTATCCATCCACTCGTCCGAGTCGAACTCACCGCCAGGTCCACCACCAAACTCAGCAAACCTAAACCCGACGGATGGGTGCTCCAAGTTCGGGAAATGAAATCCAGGCTCGCCTGCATCTCCCGTTCCGGCGACCTGAAATGGATCCGAAAAGCCAGAACCAGTTAACCCGTAGCACAACGTTGGACTATTCGACAAACTTTGGTGGGTAGTAGTCCATGGACTGAGACAGAAAGGATTAACGCCGAGGAGTTGTTGCTGCTGCTGTTGTTGCTGCTGCTCTTGCTGTTGCTTCTGCTTGATCACCTGTTGAGCGACTGCCATTAGATTTCCACTGTCCGCACACATATATGCCATTATCCGGCCAAGTATCGCCGGAAGAACTTCACTCACATCACCGGTAAAGCGTATGTGAGCAAGCGAGATTGAGTTCAAGTGTTCAAAAAATCAGTTTTCTATATCACAAAAAAAAATTAGATACAGAGAGATTGTGTGTATATGTGTGTGAGGAGCCCACAGGAGAACGGTAAGAGAGAGGAGAGTGAGAGGAGCGGTAGAGCTTTAAAGAACGAAACTCAGTCTACAGGAGGAGGACAACCGCTGATTAAAGTCTATCAAAACGAATGGAGGGTCCCACATAATAAAAAGAATTCTTAAATTAATGGATGATAAAATGTAGGGGGAGTCGAAATGATGAAACTCAATGCGGGCCCCTCATCTGCCCTGCTACAAGTAGACTTAACTTTTCTGGAGTCGCAATAGTGAGGCGGAAATGACGTGGCGCCCATACGGATGTGGGACCCAATGACCTCGATATGACAACACCAGGTCATTAACGTCCACGTGTACCACTTTTGCTCCCGCTCTGTTTGGGAAGCTGCCCCATCAGTTTGGGACCCGCCCGAAATTCGTCGTGACAGCTCCTATACGGCGCGTCGGTGTCGCCGTCGCCCCATGACGTCATCGCTTTTGATATTTTGGGGAGTAGCGAAGCCAATCTTCACCGCCCGTTTCGAAGATCGAGCGGCTCGATTTGTTTTAAAAGAGCACACTGCGCTATTGCTATTACCCCCTGTAGTAGGGAAAGAAGCAATAACGTTATCGTTACTCGACACGTGTACTACTAAAATTGTATATCTGTCACAAATTTATATCGCCAAAAGTGACACGGAGTGGTTGTTTTTGTGTTTTTTTTACCGCTTTTCTGCTACGGTCAAACTGTGATCTGAGGGTAAATTGGAAAGAGAAGATAGAAAGGTAAAAAAACTGGAGTCTCTGTTTGTAAAAGTGGGAAGAGGGTGGGGTCCATGGACCAGAGTGGGACCCACTTGGGGAGGACTAAAATGAGGAAAAAGTGATAGTGGGGGGACAATATAGACCAACCAAAACGCAACAACGAAAAAGCAACGGTGTGTGATATTTTGACGGCCGATAGCAACCCATCAATGACGTGACCGGTAGTGGAACCTCTGGACCGTTGCGTCAACTTGCAATTGGCTGTTCAACATTCAAGCTCCAGGTAAAAGTCGTGTTTGTTTCACCCTAAACTAGTATTATTTTGGTAAATTACAGTTAACTGCTTTAAGTTTTTTTTATTTTTTTTTTATTTTTTACAATTAAAATAATCCCGTTTAAAATTTTCAAAAGTACACCCATCTTTTATATTTTTATTTATTGAAAAATTATAAATACTCATTTTCAATCATTATTTTTAAAATAACAAAATTATTCTTTCTTTTTTTTTAATAAAATTGTTCTTTGCAAGAATTTTGATTAATTTTTTTCTAACTTTTGTTTAAGATTTTTTATTTTATAGAAAAATAAATTTAAAATTTTAATCAAATTTATTTAAAAATAAAAAATTGAAAAAATTAATCAAAATTAATCAAAATTAATATATATATATATAAAATAAAAGGAGAGTTTTGTCATTTTAAACAAAAAATTTAACTTGATAAAATATTTATAGTTTGTTAAATAAAGTAAAAAAGATGTGTGTAATTTTGAAAATCTTAAGAGAAATTAGTGTAATTGTCGGAAAATGATTTATTTAAAAAAATTTAGAAAATATTTCTCTCCCTTGTAACTATTTAAAATATTTCTATAATAATATTGTTTTGGTGATTATTATTATTATTATAAAAGAAGAATAATGTAATTTTATTCTTTTTTTTTTTCCCCTCTTTGAAGTTATTATAAGTATTGAGTTCTTGATAACTAACCTTTTATAAGTTTTTTTTTCATAGAGTAAATGGCTTCCGAATTTAAATTTTGAATATTATTTTTAAAATTTTTATGTATATTTTCAAAATAAATGCAAAAATATTAAATAATTATAATATTGATATTTAATTATTTATTTTAGATAAATAATATATTAATTTCATTAAAAGTGAGATTTGATATGGTTATAAATGAGTTGAATTGAATTAGCCGAGTAATAAATTATTTAAATTTGGCTTGCTAAAACAAACAAATTTTAAATTATTTTTAAGCTTGGTTTATTAGTATTTCAAGTTGATCTCGAATGAATTTTAATCAAGTCAATCGTGAACTGAGTTTAAATATATTAATTTTTTTATATAATATTATATTATTTTTGAATTAACAAGTCAAACTCGATCCAAACTCACTAAATTTATGAGTTTCAAAATATATTTATGTTTAATTTATTAATTTACGAATTAATTTCAAAAAAATTTCTAACCATACTTACTGTGAATAGCTCGACTCATTTTGCATTAATTATGACAGGATTTAAGAAAATATAAAGAGGGACAGGGACATGATTTCTCGGTGTTAAGCTAATGAAATGAAGATAATCAGGTGATTCCTGACTCAATCAAGGATTAATGAAAATCATGGCCATAAAAGGGTTATGATTTTTTTAAATTAAAAAAAAGGTAGTGTGGACAAATTATGGAGGCAAAATTAGAATTATACTAATAAAGGTTAGAAGCTGCCGTCAATGGATGACTTGCAAAGAAATGGAAAGGTTTCATTTCACGTTAATCTTTTTTTTACTACCGTTGGGCCCCAAAAAGCACCTTATCTTAAGCTTCCTTTCCCAATTTCCTTTCACACCTCTTTTCTTTTATTTTCATCTTTTTTTTTTACTTTCTGACTTTCGAATAGGAAAGAGGAAATTATAGAGTTTAGGAAGGTGCACACTTAAACCATCTTCCCTTAATATCTTTACAAGGGGAAAACCTTGATTAGCCATATAAAATATACATTTTTTATCTTCCTCGTGAACATGTTGCAGGGTAGATTGTTCTAATAGACTCTACTTTTCTTAATTTAAGAACATGTTTAGCATGGTAGAGTGAATATTTTAAAATTATTTATTTTAATTTAATAGGATCAAAAATGTCTATTTTATAAAATTAACATTTCATTAATAATTATTTTAAATATTTATTTGGGGTAATTGAGTAATTCATATTCTATTTTATAATCCATCCGTTCCGAATTAATAGTTCTTTTTTGGGAAAACTAACTTTTTATTCAGGACAATCATTTAATACTTTTACACTTGATTAAGAGGATAAATTTACAAAACTAACTTTCATTCACTTTGAGTAGTACATTCACATTAAATTTGTGAGAGTAATTTAAAAATTTTACAATTATTTATACATTAATTTTCTAAACAAGACTCTTATTATGGGATATCTCAAAATGGAATAAGGAACTTTTAATTCGGGATGAAGGGAGTATCATTTTTATTTCATAAAATGACCATTTTATTTTTGTAAACCAAATATAACATTTTCATCCTTCAATAAGTTCTCTTAAAACCAATTGATTCTAAATCAATTTATCTAATGTGACCTATAATATCACAGTTGTAGTAACACAAGAGGTCCCAATCCCGGACGATAGCTCAAGTAGTAGCAAGTTAAGGGATAAGTGTTTAGTACTTTCAAGTTTTTAGTTCAAATTTTACTAGGTGCATAATTTTTTTAAAAAATCACCGACTTTAGATTTATCCGATCCACGTCTATAGTGATTTGAGTAGGAGGATTTATTTTGGCATGATCCCCTATCTACCAGTTGAAATGTTACTTGGTAAGATAAAAGGTGATCAGAAGTTTCTGTTTATTGTTAAAACAAAAAATAAATTTATCAAAGGCCTTTCAAGTAAAACTTCTAATCCACGCACCGTTCTCTTCCCTCAATAGAGAATATTTGTAGTACCTCAAGACATGATCTTCTATCTGTCGGTTGAAATGCTACTTAGTAAGATAAAAGGTGATCAAAAGTTTTTGTTTGTTGTTAAAACAAAAAATAAATTTATCAGAGGCCTCTCAAGTAAAACTTCTAATCCACGCACCATTCTCTTCCCTCAATAGAGAATATTTGTAGTATCTCGAGATACTAACGAGATTATGTCAGCTTCTAATTTTGGGATGTCGTGGGTGCTATATACCGTTTAGAAGAATGCTAGCATCAGTCATGAGTACTGTCACTCATGATCTGATTGACGCTTACAATACACATGTACGCATGTATTATATACGCCAACCAAATTGCGAGTTTTCATTATTCGCGACTCACAGTAATACTTCTCATACTATCTATTTTAGTAGGGCATGACCTGCATGTGAATCCACCGAGGAATGGTTGCATATCCACACGGTGCCCCTGAGGCACTCAACACTTTCTCCCATCAATAGGCCTCCATACAAGGACAGCTGAAGCAGGATTAGCATGGGTTTCATCTAGCCCAGAAAAGGATACCTCTAGCAGACTAGTCTAGGTTGCTTCAATTAGAATTTTTCTGACTCAAAGTGTAAGCAAGCTTTAGGTCTCTAGCTCGGGTCATTTCCGAATTGTTAGCACTGCGCCAAATTAGTCTCCTGGTAAAGACTGAATGCTGAAACTGATCAAGAACTGGGCACATCCAATTTCTAAATGAAACCTACATGTGATTCATATATTTTCACTAGCAAGTTGTGATTTAATTAGTGTATATATATGATATGCCAAAATTATGCTAACAAATCACAATCTGACAAGTGTCTAATGTATATTCTGTGCAGGATGTAAATCAAATAGGTATGCCGACCTGGCGTCGGTCCACCAAACTCGAAGGCGTCAATCACCGGAGTACCGATCTCATTTACAAAACATATTGGACTACCGAACAGGATAGACTACCGAACAGGTTGTCATCGTCATCTTGCTCTACCGACCTCGGAATGACAGTATAGACGGCGATGTGCGATAGTCAAAGAAGCAGTTGGTAACAGTAAGGCAGGTGGTAACAGTAGGGCAGGTGGTGATAGTAAGTTTGATAATCATGATTACTACCGTCAGGCAACAACAAACCCATGCCTTGGCAGCACCAACTTCTACCCACTTTGGCAGATAATCAGCTTATAAATGCAAACTCTTAGGTCCCATTTGGTACACAGGAATGTAGGTAGGAATGTAGGTAGGAATGGAATAAGCATTCCTGTCTCCATTCCATTCCCACGTTTGGTATACTTAAACATGTTAGAATGCCCATTCGTTCGGAATGGCCATTCCACTTAGCACAGGAATGGCCATTCCTTGACAAAACCTAAGGAATGACCATTCCTTTCCTCACGGAATGGCCATCCATCTTTACAGCCCACGACCACAAGTACAGTCAACTTTCTTATAATTAATAATTTTGGTGGATGAAAAATTTATTAATTATTATAATTATAAATTATAAATTTTCTTATATTTTTATTAATAAAAAAATATTTTATACATGTAGATGAATTACAATATATTTAACTCTAATTTAAATAAAATTACAAATATATTTGCCAAAAATATTATAAATAGGATATATATAAATATATGTATAATTATTTTAATTTTTTAATAACTAATTTTATAAAAGATATATTTTTAAAAAATATTAATTATTCAGTAATATAATTATTAATTATTTATCATAAAATTAATTATTCTCATTCCATTCCAACAATTTGATGGTTCAAACCAAACACAAGAATGAAATTATCATTCCATTACTAGGTATTCAGCCAAACAAAAGAATAGAATAATTATTTCCATTCCATTCCTACTCTATTCCATTCCTGATGTTATTCCATTCCTGTTCTATTCCATTCCTGCGTACCAAACGTAGCCTTAAGGTACGTAAAAGGGGGATATGATCACTCGGTGAATTATTACTCAAAGTATTATTTTTATACTCTATCTAAATTAATCATCGGAGAGGCTACCACCGGAGTCCTCTCCGGTGGTACACTAACTCCATTCTTTTTCAGACTTGATATCTTTAGAGAGTAGAGTCTTGACGGGTCAAAAAGCTGCAGCAATAATATATATATTGAAGTTCTGATAAGTGAAGAGGGTAACTAGGAGTTGAAGAATGATGTAGAGATTTCTGGGTTTGATAAATGAGTTCCACACCTTATTATATTTCAGTGTGTGAAAGCCTCCAACTCTGACCAATTCCAATTTAATATAAGCTTAGCCCATCACGGGATTTGCTTGATAATCAGATGAATTTAGCTCTTTTCATTTACAATTCACTGGGAGACAAGAAATGGAATGACAGTTAATCTGAATCATTAGACGCGGTTTTCCCTTTTTACTACAACATTAAAATAGTAAAAAAATTCTACCCAAGTTCTTGTGTTTGCATGTGTTAAACTTTGAATTTGAGTTTTTTTTTAAAAAAAGAAAATAAAAAGACATTGCTATCTCCTAGTGAGCTGGGACCCATTGCACGCTGTATATTAAAAGTCAGAAACTATGAATAAGAATGAAAAACAAACGAGTAATTGTAATGAAACCCACAGAGTTAAGGGTTGGGTAGCGATGAGACAGTTGCTCACCTAAGATTGTTGAAATGCGGCTAAAACTGCGAAAATCAGCTGCAGCAGCCGCAGCTGTGATTCAAATGTGTTACTATTTTCTTCCACTGCCCGTTGGTCCCTTTGAAACAGACATTAACTATAATAATCCTATATTATAATCAGTTAAAGCTACATTGATTTGTCTCTTGTGTATTTTGTTTACTTCTAACATCTCACCTACTTCCTTTATATGTGTATGTATATATTTATGTATGTATATATATTTTTTCCTCCTTTGGTTGGCACCCTTCAAGTCCTCCCCCCCCCCCCCCCCCCCCCCCCTTTTTTTTCTCTCTCATACAAAGCATACCTGGTTTTTCTCAATGAGACAAATTAGTTAAAGCTAGATTGATTTGTCTCTGATGTATTTTGTTTACTTCTAACATCTCACCTCCTCCCTTTATATGTGTATGTATATATGTGTATGTATATACGTGCGTATATATATATTTTTAATAATACTATACTGACTTAAAATTTTTATCAAAAATATTTACACAATTGATGTGACAGCGTTATATTAGTTTTACATCAGATCATGTGGCAGCATTGTATTGATTTTAAATCATATTATGATGTGATATAAAACTAATACAATACTACTACATCAACTGTATAAACATTTTTAATAAAATTATTGGGTTAGCATAACATTACTCTATTTTTTTTTTTCCTTCGGTTGGTACCCTTCCTCCCCCCGTGCCCTTTTTTTTTCTCTCTCTCGTAAAGAGCATACCTGGTTTTTCTCAATGACACAGAAAAAAATAAAAATTCAATGGTAGTATCATGCTACTACCATTTTGATTTGAGAAGATTAGGAATCAGGCCAGGAAGTTAAGTTAGGAGGAGCAGAATTTTCGTTTGATATTTAATTATAAATTTAGAAATTAAAGAATTATAAAAAATTAATATTAGTTAATAATATTTTTAATAAATAACTAAATTTATTAATACAAATTTATATTTTTAATCAATATAAATAAAATTCAACATTTTGATAAAAATCTTATTAAGCGGTCAAATTAAAATTAAGATAAATGTAAAGTGTGAAATTTTTTAAATCAGAAGGGAAACTGAAATTAAAAGGTTACATTTAATTTAATTTTTTTTTAAATTATAAAAAAGTCAAATAAATAAAAAATTGAAAGGGAACAGCTGCCCCACAAGCATGGGGTGGCCAATCCCGAAGAAGAGTAATATTAGACATTTCAATCATATCTCTAAAATGTCACTGTATGATATTATTAAAAATTAAATCACGTGAGACCTAAATATAAGTAGATAGTGAGATCTTGCTTTGAGAATATAATCCGAATATCTCTAACATTTTTCATTTGAATGCATTGTTGTGAAATTCACGTGAATCCTAATACCGTCTCACTGAATTTTTTTCTCTTTCACACACAAACAAAGTGCTTTCTTTCTTTCTTTTTTTTTTTTTTTTTAATGAAGCGTGATAGCTTAATCTTAATTATATTTTATTTAACATTATGTGACAAATGAAAAGTTATATTTTTCTGTGAATGATGACATCTTTTAATTATCAGGATAAGAGATCATGATCTCAAAATCTGAACCACGTTGTCACCGAAAGCTCTTTATCATGGTTCGACTGCAAAAAAGTAATGCTTTTGTATCTCTAATAGTTTCTTAATGATATATAATTGTTTGGTTGATATACAATATACAATATACATTATTATCTTCCTAAATTATGGGTTTTCTACCCAATCTGCAATATAATATAAAACAATCATTTTTCAAAACATTTACAGGGAAAACTTTGAATACTAATCAGCTTATTCTAACAAGTGATGTAAATGTATTCTGCACCAAAGTTTGATCCGCACCTAATATTTCTTGACTATGAAGCAAATCAATACAAGTACGTATACCACTCTTTGGCTAAATAATACATACATATACTTATATACACACACAAACATATATATTGTTGTGGTAAAAATTGAATTAATGATTGAAATCTTTTCAAAAATTCCTTTAAAAAGAATAATAGTTATTCTAACAATCAACTCAATAGCGGAAAAGATAGTGATAATATTAGTAATCAAAGTTTCAAATCGAACTTAAGATTGGACCATACTTTGATTAAATTCTTATGAGTAATAGTACTTTTTGTCGTTTCGATCAGATTTGGAGAAATTTTCATATTTATGGTTATCATAAAATGAAAGTTTTCTTGTGGGACTTTGACAATCTGAAGTAATTCATTAGCATTGAACTTGGTTAGTTAGTTTCAAACTATATTTGGCAAACTAAAATAAGGTTTTAGCTTATTATATATACTGAATTGAACCAATGATTCATTGGTCTATTCCAAAAGGTTGAAAGACCAAGTTGTTAAACAATTGTTTTGAACTCATCGTGACTTGAATGTTCATGTGTCCAAATTTTGAAGGTGGATTAATTCTGAGTGCATATAGGTGTGTGTATGTGTATGAGTATGTGTGTGTGTGTATATATATATAGTGGGCATTTATTTCTTCAGGCAGACCTAACATTGTCTGTAAATGATTGCTGATAAGTAGATAATGAAGTAATAGTCAAATTTTCCACAAGAATAATGACAAGGGTGGTTGTTAGTCAAACTTGTAATGGATTGATTTATTGATCCAAGAGCTGCTTTAGTGGAACTTACTGCTTAATAATATATTTATGTAGTAATAGGAACGGAACAAAGTAGAGACACTAATGAGTATTGGCTTTTGATTTTGAACGTCTTTGGGTCAGAAAGACGTTGCTAGTGGGAGACACTCACTCTACATTTGACAAATCAAATATATATATATATATGGTCCTCACTATATATCTTCTTCTTCTCCATCCTTTTCTTCTTTATATTTATCTACATTCAAGAAAACTACTCATTGCTCATTAGTAATTACGAGAACAATCCAAATTTGAACATAGAATACTGATTTAAATTAATATATAAACAGTTGCTTACTTATATATATATATATATATATATATATATAAACACCAAC
The DNA here is from genome assembly GCA_008638375.1 of Nyssa sinensis. Classification (NCBI taxonomy): domain Eukaryota; kingdom Viridiplantae; phylum Streptophyta; class Magnoliopsida; order Cornales; family Nyssaceae; genus Nyssa; species Nyssa sinensis. Next base: position 55,134,224 of record CM018043.1, on the reverse strand, counting down.
TTGTTATACCAAAAAAAAATAATAATATAAAATAGACACCAACTTGTAAGGATTACTAACTTTTTAGACATTTTTATTCGTATATAAATTTTTTTAAAGTGTATTGTGATGGTTGAATTTTTATAATTTTATTAATCTGTGTAATTTATGTGTCTGTGCGTGAATTGTACACATTAATAAGGTCGTGAAAATTCAATTTTTGCGACTTATCAAAACAGCCCACATTCATGTATAAAACTCATTCAAGATTTTTACACACACACATATATAGATATATATATATATATATATATCATTTTTCTTATTATATTTTATTACTCTTGAATATAAAAAAGTGGAATCTACACTAGTGCCAAATCCAAAAATTATAAATTTATAACTAAGGAGGCAAATGTGTAAGGATTAAGATTTAAGGTAGTTCTTATTAATACTTTAGGGGCCATCTTGTCATTTAATAAAAAAAAAACCTCTTAATAAAATAAGTTGTAAAAATATAATTTATAAATTTTTTTGAGGACCATCACCTACCTTAGCCTCCCCTCCCTCGTCATTCATCTACCTACTTACTTTTTAGTTTTATCTATAATTCAGAAAATATGGTGACAAAAACCATTATATATATATATATATATATATATATAAAACATTACTTCATTAACACAGAAAAATCAGCTTAATTAAAAGATTTCAGTAATTTCATTACCACCCTTGTTTAATAAGTCTGTAATTTTGTAATCTGCAATATCCTTTTTTTTTTTTTTTTTTATGTTTAGTGTTGCAAACCACACCGTACTATCGTGGTTTTTTGGTAAAAAGGAGCAAGTTTTGGAGTTATCATTTATTGGCGGATAGGAAATATTTATACGCGACGACCCGATCCTAACACTGAATCTCCAACTTCATATATTTTACTTGGAACATTCTTATCAGTTTTATGGGACAGCTTGGATAAATTCACATCCTCTTAACCCTATCGCTAATGAGATTTTAGAAACAAATTTCCTTTGCATTGTCACGACAAATGCTACAAAAGCTTTTTAACCATTTCATGCATCCTTCTACTCCTACTCAGCTACTTCAATTTATCCCTACTCACAACAAAGGTTCAATCTTTAAATTACATTAATCTTACACCTTGTGTGTTCTCTTGCATCACTTGACAAAATAAAAATCCCCCCTTCAGTTAATTTTTTTCAAAATAACAAAGTAAGACCCTTTCTTCTTCTTTTTTGTGTTTTATTTCAAATTTTGACCAATTTTTTCTACTCTCTTTTTGAAATTTTTTTTTATTTTATATAAAAATAAATTTAAAGTTTAATTAATATTTATTTGAAATTAAAAAAAAATGTAAAAAAATAATAATAAAAATGACAATTTTGTTATTTTAACTAAAAAAATTAATTAAAAATATATATTTGTAGTTTGTCAAGTAAAATAAGAAAGATTATTGTAATTTAAAACAAAAAAATTTAAAAAAAGAAATGGGCTGACTAGCAAAAATTTCAATGCCTTCCGGCTTAAAAAAAAAAAAAATCCTTAGATCTAGCATTCTATGCTAACATAGCAGGCCATGAAAAAAAAGAGTTAAAATTAAGAACTCCAAAAGACATTCAATGCATAAAATTCGTTACCCAGGCAGAAGGTATCAAGAGTTCTTATTTACTACAGCGGATACAAAAGCTTGACAACAATTGAAGATTAAGAAACACAATAACATCGATGATGACTGCACCAATATTTTATCAAAATTCTGTGTTTCTGACAATTTATTGCAACCTTCCCTGTCAATGATTTTTTTACCCCTTATGAGCACAGATGTGTCAGTACACACGCGCTTTAGGTGGGAACGTCTCGATCTCATCATCTAATGTGTTCATGTGAACTGGCCTGTAGTCTAGCCGAACCTTCTCGTTCTCCCAATATCTGCATATCGTATTGGACAGAAGCAATGTTATATTAATTGGATTTTCATGACAGGCAAATGATATCTTCCAAATTATTCACACAGCATAATCAAAGCTATAAATGTACTCATTAGAAAGGTTTTCTCACGACTAATTCACAAAACACCTCAGAAGCTCCCTATCATTTTCAATGAAAGAAAAGCTAGCCCCTCCGAAGAGAGAGAGAGACCCAATAAATACCATTGCGACTGAATTCAAGATCCCACATATCAGATACCAATCAGCATATTCTAAGCCCACAAAATACAAGCAACTTTTATTAGTAACATTCTACACCAGTTATTGATTTATTTTAATTATTATTTATGGGTTCCCTCCTTTGCAAGAATTGAAGTCTGCACAATGAGATACCACAAGTTACGGCATTCTTTTTTATTCGGGCTTCACAGTTTTACAAAACTAGCTCAATGATACAGTGGCAAAGATAGTATGATACACAGTTTCAAAACAAATGTAAACTAAGAGAATGAGTAGTTCAGTTAAATCTATCTGAGATTTTCATTCCACTACAAGGGAAGTTCATAGTTCAATAATGCTATTATACTGCGAGAAACCTTTTAATGCAAAGCATGATTACAAGAAAAGGGCAAATCAGATGTTCAAATGGATCACACTTAAGAGACCTCATGTAATCAAGCTTTGGGTTGAGTTTGAGTATTTATTTGTCTATTTCAATTTTTTTTAGGATTTAGGAGTCAAGAGTGTAGTTTGATAATTTTCATATTTACTGGGTATGGACTACAGTAGTGATTCATAGATCTAATTTTGGATCAAGTCATGTTTTTTAGTCTTTATGGTGAATCCTAATTAGGTCCAGAATAATTTAATTTCCGATTTTAGAGTCCTAATCCTAGTAGAATTAGGGGAAGTATAACAATCTACAAAATTTTACGTAAGTTTACCATTAAATGAAGAGTTGAATTTGTGAAAAATTTAAGATTATGTCTATGCCAGGAAGCGTAAAGTGAGTGCTCACACTTGTCCCCTTACAACGCAAAACACAAGTCTCAAGGTATTTGAGACGCAAGTTTTTTAGGACTTGAATTTTTTTATTAAGAAATATAACTAAATAGTATTTTTAGTCAAAAATGAGAATTTCTATTATTTTAAAATTTGGCCATCATTATAATTTCAAAATTTAAAGGTATGCTATATATTTTGACTAATCTTCTTAAAAACAATAGTTTGAAATTTCTATACTCAAAAACTCATGGCACAACACATTTACCTTACTCCTTTCTTCCCTTCCTCTCTCTTCGCTTGTCAAAAAAGAAAAATATTTAATATCATGTGAAACCCATAAGAAAATATAACCACCTATGTAAAGGCTCATTTCAATTATGTTGTTAGGGTTTCATAATTCCATGAAAGTATAGTAGCATTATTATTTGTCATAATTCCACTCAGTTGAGAGGTTTCGTTGATCTGAATAAATACAGAAGCTTATTAAAAAGGAAAACAAAAAAATTGAAGTTTTCCTCATTCTTTTGTGCCATTTTTAATAAAGTAAAAGTTTTTATTCTTTTTAATTTCTTTGAAGCCACAAAGTGAATCTTAAAAAAGCGTTTTAGATGAACAAAAAGTATTTGAATAGTCATTTTTGTTACGAAGAAATTAGTAATTTTTATGTTGGCAATTCTTTTTCCAAAGGTTGTAATTCTTACGGCTAATATTTGTTGAGTTTAGTTGAGTTACACTAGTCTCAAATGAAAACTCAAGTCAATCTTACAAGTACGATAACATTTGAAGAAGCGTACAATTCAAGGTAATGTTGTCATGCATATCATACATTACACTTTAGGCACATGACCTTAGGATTCTAATAGTTTAAAATTTGTGGTAAAAGTTTACAATGACCACAAGTAAAGTTTAGTTTTGACTATAGGCTAGATTTGACCATTGGAAGTCATGAAATTTGATTTTAAACTCGTTTTTAATTAATACGACACAAAAATGCTAAAACAGTAAGTCGCCTTCCGAACAGTGGCGTGAAAGTTTATGTCGCAATAAATTCCAGCGAGTGGATCATACGAACGATTCAAAGCTCTGTCCGAACCATGATTCTGCCTGAACGCATAAAACCTCCGTCCAAACGCATCTCACTGATATATGAAATCTAATTGGTGGCGAAAATTCCCTTTTGATTGGGATTAGGGGTTTTGTGCTTTTAGATATATATAACTTTGTGTCTCACATGAGGAACCCTAACCTGTTGAAGCCAGAAAAGGAGTGATACAGTCTAGATTGCAAGGTCAACTAGTACCTTGTGTGAAAAAGTTTATATACCTACGTGTCAGCCAGTACACTATAGAGGTATATAGTAGGTTAGGCACATCCATTACACAAGGAGTTACACATTGTGAGAAGTAATGGATTTGCGGATCGTGGAAGTGTGTTGTTGCGGAAGACTAATCAACAGAGTAGATAGGCAAGGAGAAGAGATTTTGCAAATAGACTAGCGGTAATCCATAGGAATGTGGCAAGTTAGTAATTTGAAAATTTTCTTTTGTAGACTTGTGCTCTTATTTTAATCATTTAGTGGATTCTTTTGTAGTAAGTTTGTTTTTATTCTGCACTTTTGATAGATAAGTGTCATTAGTTTTTATATTATTTGAAGTTTAAATTTTCCTTCACAATTTTGAATGCCTTTTAGTTTGAAGCACATGCTTTCTAGGGTCACAGCTTTCCTTTCCAAGTTTCAAGGCATTTTGGGAACGTCCCGGTTCAAGACAAGCTTTGACAAAGGCTTTTGAAAACACTGGTTTGTGCAATGTAGCTTAATCAAGACCTAAAAAATTCCAGGTGAGTTTCCTATATGATTTTTGTTCTCTTCAATTACTATTCATGGATCCACTGCTCATAGTTCTAGAACAGCCTGTACTTTGATACAAAAACAGGGGGGGGGGGGGCTAGCATGGGCTAATTCCACCCACCCACTAAAAAAAGAAATTTTTTTGTACTTTCTAAAAAAAAAGTGAACTATAACCTTTTAATTTGTATTTTTTTCCCTCGTAGGTCTAAATTTTTTAACACTTTTACCCTTATTTTAATTTCAATTTGACTCTTAATGGGACTTCTACAGACTTCTTGAATTTTTTTTTGGATGACCTTTAGTTTGGGTCTCTTTTTTTTAATTTTAAATTAGACTTCCTATTTAATTTATATGTTTCTTTACATCAATGAATTTAGTTACTTTTTCAATATTTTATTAATCAATATTAAAATTTTAAATTTATGATCAAACATTTAGCCAAAGAATTGTCCCCCCTAAAACAAATTCCTAACTTCGTCCCTAACAATAACCCTACTGTGGCAAGCACCCATTAACCCTGACCAGTTCTTGTACTCCTATTCTTTTAAATTTAACCCTGAAAACCATAACATACTTGTATAAAAATTCCAGCACATATCTCTTCTGAAATTCTTGCAGCTTCTTACTTTTGACCAAGCAAATTCCAACCTTTTTCAATCTCTAGAGCGTTTAATCTGTTTTCCACTTATTAAAACCCTAACTTTATGAGCTTTTTCTGACCAAAGCACACCATATAGTTAATTGTAAGAGAAATATTCTAAGCTTCATATTTTTGTTCTGCATCACTATCCATGCAGTCCCCACCAGAGAAGCAGCAGAAATTCTATAACTTTGGACCAAAAACCAAAACAAGTTTTTCCATTAACCCTACTAAAAAAACACCAATACCTCAGAAAAGGAGCAGAGGGCAGAACAAACAAATAACCTCAAAAAAAAAAAACTTACCCCAATGTGTGCTTCATCCAATTCTCATCGTCTCTTTTCTGCACAATGATAAAAATTAATTCTATTATTATGAAGGAGGAAAGGAAATATTAACAGAAAAAGAATATAAACTAACTGTAAAATCTTCACGGGCATGTGCTCCTCTGCTTTCTTTCCTAGCTTCAGCAGAATGCATGGTGATACATGCATTGATTAAAAGGTTCTCCAATTCTATAGTCTCTATCAGGTCCGAGTTCCTGCCAAAAAGTTGTATTTTGAAAACAGAGCGCATGAGATATGGATAACTTTCATGGAACTATATTATCAACCAATTATTCTTATACACAAAGTTTTACCATATCAAACTCCGATCCTTTAACTTAACATCATGAAAGCTCTCCCAAGCTTTGTCAATTAACTGACAACCTGCAACAGCAACAGATACACAAGCATAGACAAGAAGGTTACGAGAGTTTAGGTAAAGGTCAAGAAGCACAACAGTCATAGTGTTCATTTTAAGCCCATTTTACATTCTTAAAAAGATGAGTAATATCAAATATGTACAATTGATGAAGTGAAATGTGCTCTGATATGGCAACTAAAAAAAAAAAAACTAATTTTTTTTCCTTCTTTGCTTTTTCTTTTTGTTTTCATTCTTCTTTCTGTTTTATTTATTTACCTTTTTTTTTTGTTGGGTTTGGGGTTTTTTTAGGGGGGGGGGGATTGGAGGGAGGTTCTTAATATACCTTCCTCTAATGTTTCTTGTGTGCGGAAAACAGCAGCATTATTTTGCATTATTCGTTGCATATTCAACCGGATTTTTGAGGTTGGAATTGAACCATTTGAATTCCTTAGTTTGTCCAACCATGCGATAGTCTTCTCTCCAGCATCCTTTTCCAAAGGTTTTTGTTTCTCCCCTGCACAACAGAAATTGTTGGCATCATCATTTGTATCATAAAACGTGTTCTGCAGAAATTTGACACCAAAACGTGCCTGGTTTATGGATCTCTGCTACCCTATTTGCACAAGCTCGACCAAAAACAACAATGTCTAGAAGAGAATTTGCACCAAGCCGATTGGCACCATGAACTGATGCACAGGCTGCCTCCCCAGCAGCCATCAGTCCAGGAACTACTGCATCTGGATCATCACCTTTAATGGTTACTACCTGAGGAGCAAGACATTTCACCAGTTACAAATAAAAGACTTTCACAATATCTACTGATTGAAAACAGAAATTACACAATATCAACTTCATATATTGTACTTAAATCTTGCCTCTCCATGATAATTTGTGGGGACTCCACCCATATTATAATGAACAGTAGGCAAAACAGGGATTGGCTCCTTTGTAACATCAACACCAGCAAAAATGGCAGCAGTTTCAGAGATACCAGGAAGCCTCTCCTTGAGGACCTCTGGGGGTAAGTGATTCAAGTGGAGAAAAATGTGGTCCTTCAGGGGTCCTGTTGAAAATCAAAATATGGATAATAAGGGCATATAACAAGTGCAAAAATCATATAAGTGAAAAGAAAATCAGTCTCCGAGGTGTCACATCATTTTGTTTAACATATATTATTGCCTTATTTCATACAAATCATGCACAAAAATAAATAGTAAATAAACATAATCGGTATAAAGATTATATCATCAATAGATAACAATTGACCTAAGATACTGTAGGTGGCAATCTTGCTCGAAAAAAACAACACAGAGAGAGAGAGTCTATAGGAGATTATGTATGCTTTTAGGATATCATAGGTGACAAGGCAAATTTTTAAAACTCACCACCTAACCAACACTTAACCATATTTCCACCAAAATCTGATAGTAATTAAAGAGACCGTACCTACACCACGACCTTCTCGTATTTCCATAGTCATAGATCTTGAAACAACATCCCTTGATGCAAGATCCTTGGCAGTAGGGGCATACCGTTCCATAAATCGCTCACCTTCACTATTCCTCAGAATGCCACCTTCACCACGAGATCCTACAAGTGGCAGAAACAAATCAGGAAAGAAGAGGGGGAAAATTATTTTAGATTGAACAAGAGTCCTGCAAGTTAAAAGTAGAACAGAATATGGAACCAGATATCTGTCTTAGATTTCTTTTTTATACTGTACCATAAACAAGTTAAAAAATATGAGGTAGAAAACACCAACCTTCAGTGATGAGGCACCCAGCACCATATATACCTGTTGGGTGAAACTGTACAAACTCAAGATCCTACAAGAAGATGTAAGCAATAGTTATAGGGAGAGGACAACAAAAAATTATAGAGAAAACATCTTAAAATGAAAAGCAACAAAACAAACCTCAAGTGGAACTCCAGCACGTGCAGCCATCGCGTTGCCATCTCCCGTGCATGTATGAGCTGAGGTTGCAGAAAAGTATGCTCTACCATAGCCCTGAGATAAACATAAACGTAAAAATTAGATATAAATATCGCTGATTTGAAGTCAAGTATAGTTCAACAACAAGATGGATACCCCTGTGGCCAGAATTGTTGAAGCAGCACGGAACCGATGCAATGTACCATCCTCCATGTTTAATGCAATTACTCCTTGGCAGCTACCTGATATCATACAAACAAATAGACAACATAAAAAAGTGCCTCCACAACAGAAGAACAAAATACATGTGTGTGTGTGTGTGTTTTATTTAAGCATATACTAAATACATATATGAAGCAAGATCAACTTAAACTTTGTTTAAGAATGTAGATGGTAGGATTTCCATGGAGTGTGACGTGATACACTCATAGCTAAAGAAACTAAAAGCTCCACGAGTAAGACATGACACTCCCAGACGTGCACGCACAAGAAATAAGCCCTGAGGAAAGACTAAGTCTTGATCCACAGGAAAACCTGAGGTGAGATCCCCGAGCTAGGACAATCCATCCTCCACATCAGCAACCACTATCTAGTTGGCAAAAGCTACATCAGATATAAGTTCCTTGAGAACTCCATAAATTGTCCTTCCATCATTTGGATGCCTAAGGACTTAGGGACAGGTCTCCGAAGACTCTTAGAATCTGGCACATACCTTAGTGCCTCTACTGTACTATAGGACATACTCAGGACACCAGGGTCTTGTGACATGATGACTTAGGTACGAGGATTCACCAAATACCTCGCATTAAATGTGAGTACTTTTTTCATTCTAAAGATGTGGGATTATGACATGCATTAATGACAGTCGAAAGTGAGAAACCTGCAGACACATGGCCAAGGGAAAACCATTGCTGCCCAAAGGCCAAAGCTCTGGCATGTGCCTCTTTGACTATAAGTAAGGCAGATTCCTAAGACAACACAACAAACAATTAATAAGCTCCAACCCTCATTAAAGAAGCTATCATTAATATCCTAGGAAGGATATTCCGAATCTTCTCTTTGTCTTGTCGTATTCAATGCACAAGATTTAAACAAGGTTCAACTTGTCCCTTCCTTCCTAGATCCCATTTTCTCTAATTTTCTCTTACTTTCCCCTCAAAACCACTTCACCTTATAGTGTCATTAATGGTGTACTTACTACTCTCCGATCTAACCCACGTAATCTCCTCGCATACATTGTGAGACCCCACTTGTACTCTCATATCTTCCTCTCACCACCGGTGGACCATTTCCACAATGAATTTCTATTTACACCTTTCAATAACTTCGCATAGAAGCCATATTTTGTCTAGTCCACAATTGGAATCACATGTTTCTCCCATGGTTGTTATGCATGCCAATTTCAAAAAATCATGTCAATAGGAGATCGCTAGTTGTCCCATCTACTACCAAATTCCAAATTAGACAGTGGCGGATCTAAAATTTGTGCCTTAGGAGGGAGGGGTCTGAAAGTATGTGTCTCACAATTTTGGGGAGGGGTTCTTATGAAAATTCAAAAAATTATTCTTTTTTTTTTTTTTTTTTTTTTGTTTTTTTTTGGGGGGGGGGGGGGGTAGGAGGCCCCTTGCCACTCCTACTATATATATCACTTTTTTTTTTTGCAATTTCATTGAATGAAATTTAACTTTATGGATCAAGTTGCAAACCATCCTGATTGATTGATTTTTTTTTTTTTTTGTGCATAATGAGTAGGGAACCCCACTCACCCACTTGAGAGACAGAGAGAGAGAGAGAGAAAGCATAGCACAACAACTTAATCCAATAATGGGCTTGGCAAGATATGATTCAATGAAATTATTCACAGCTATAAGAATTGCAATTTCTACACTAGGCTGAAGTTGATCACAAACACATACATATGCATGATTGTACCTTTATGCATGCGTGTATATATACTAATTATGCATTATATGTACCCCGGCCACTAAATGACTCTCAACTCTCAAGTAACAATGGAATAAGCTATGCATCTAGAATACCAATCATTCAAGGAATAGATTAGTCAACAAAAACCTCATAAAATACTACAAAAGCAATGATTTGAATTCCTTGGACTTGAAAATTATAGTCAGTGAGAAATATTGTACAAGTAAGTGGCCCTTGGGATGAGAGTTGAACCTGGACCTTGAGAATATTACCCAAGACAAGAACGTTAAATAATACGGTTAGGAACTTTAAACAACAAGGTTGGGTATCCAAACTCTGAAGGCTTACAGCCCGTTTGAATGGAAGGAGCAAAAAAGAAAGGGAAGTAAAGGGGAAGGAGTGGAGCTTATTTCATGTTTGGTTTAAAAAATAAGAAAGAGAGAGAGAAAGGAAAGCTCAACATTTATTTTAACCATTTTGTAATGCGTCCAAAAGTGGGCGGAGATGAAAGGAGAGGAGACAATTCTTTAATGAATTTTTTATAATACCAATAATACCCTTACAATTTCATTGAATGAAGTTTAACTTTATGGATCAAGTTGCAAACCATCCTGATTGAATTTTTTTTTTTTTGGCATAATGAGCAGGGAACACCAACCACCCACTTAAGAGAGAGAGAGCATGGCAAGACAACTTAATCCAATGATGGGCTAGGTAAGATATGATTCAATGAAATTATTGAAGGCTACAAGAATTGCAATTTCTATATTAGGATGAAGTTGATCACAAACACATACATATGCATGATTGTACCTATATGCATGTGTGTATATACTAATTATGCATTATATGTACCCCGACCACTAAATGACTCTCAAGTAGCAATGGAATAAACTATGCATCCAAAATACCGATCAAGGAATAGATTAGTCAATAAAAACCTCATAAAATACTACAAAAGCAACGATTTGAATTCCTTAATACTTGAAAATTATAGTCAGTGAGAAATATTGTACAAGTAAGTGGCTCTTGGGATGAGAGTTGAACTAGCAACCTTGAGAATATTACCCAACACACTGACATTTTCCTTAAAGGAAAAATTGGCATACAATTCGTTTCACTCATACAGATGGGCATCCCTTACTCCTTTCCTTAGGGAAAGGCAGGATGGCAAGCTACACTGATAAGGCAAATAAGGGCATCCCTTACTCCATTCCTAGAGGAATGGTGGTACAAATAAGTGGCCCTTGGGATGAGAGTTGAACTAGCAACCTTGAGAATATTACCCAACATAGGAACCTTAAATAATATGGCCAAGAACCTTAAACAACAAGGTTGAGTATCCAAACTCTGAAGGCTTATAGCCTGTTTGGTTGGAAGGAGTAAAAAAGAAGGGGAATGAGAGGGGAAGAAGGGGGAGCTTATTTCATGTTTGGTTTAAAAATTAGGAAGGAAAGGAAGGGAAGGAGGAAAATACTACACTTATTTTAAGCATTTTGAAATCCATCCAAAATTGGGCGGTGACAACTCTTTAATGAATTTTTTATAATACCAATAATACCCTTAAAATGATGAGATTACTAATTACTAGTATGGTTAATTTAAAAATGGTATAGTAAATTAATATAAAACCCTTTCCTTTCTTTTCTCTCCTCTATCATTCCTACACAAGATGGTTACACTACCCTCTCCTCTCCCCTCATTAGTTATTCAAACATGAAGGAGGGATTACCCTCTCCCACCAACTTTTAGTGCTAAGCATAACCATGATGAAAGATACAACAGCCAGTCAGACAATTCCAATTTCCGGCTTAAAAAGAGGAGGGTTATGCTACTCGTCAACCACGAGAGAGAGAGAGAGAGAGAGAGAGAGAGAGAGAGAGAGAGAGAGAGAGAGAGAGAGAGAGGTTATGCTGCTATTCTGAGTACAAAATACAGAATTGTAGACAAATCCCAGTAGTCCAGCATGGGTTTTATTCAGGTGTGCAAACAATATTATAAGTATGAATATAACCTTCACTTCCTTGCTACATTTCTAACTGTTTAAGTGTGACATATTCTTCCAATCATCAACTACTAGCAAAAAGAATGTGAGATTTTTATGACAAGGAAACAGAGTTTTGAAGTATCCACATACCACTATTATCCATTAATAGATCCAAGGCAAAATATTCAACAAAAAACTGTGTATTGTGTTTCATAGCCTGGCCATAAAGAGAGTGCAACAGAGCATGCCCAGTTCGATCAGCAGCACACGCGCAGCGATATGCTTGACCACCTATAGAAGTAATAGCATAGATGAAGCCAAGGTCAGATAGCTTTCCACAGAATCAGAAACCAAGTAATAACATTCCAATTACAAACCAGCATCTTATACCTTTTCCAAAGTTTAGACTCTGACCACCAAATGCACGTTGATAAATTCTGCCATCTTCAGTTCGGGAAAATGGTAACCCATAGTTCTCAAGCTCTATCACAGCTTTCGGTGCCTCCCTACACATATATTGAATAGCATCCTGGTCACCTATAGAAACATAACAGTGCTTGCATCAAAGATAAATTGAAAAGAAAAGAAAAAAAAGAAACTTATCTCGCAATAGGTGAAAATGAAAATTTTTGGTCCTTTATCAAATGCCATTTTGCTTCCATGAACAACATCAAAGGAAATGCAGGGAATAGCAGCAGGTAAACACAGTAGATGTACTGGACACCCAACATTTCTCAAGATTGATACAAATGATATAGTGTCTCTGATTCCAACAATGATTCATGCATGTAAAACACTTGTCGCTTTTTCAGATTAAAAAAAAAAAATCTAACGAGTGTCTAACTCCTGACAAGCATTGTACCTAACCAGTCACTTCCCTTGACTGTGTCATACATGTGCCACCTCCAGTCATCCTCGGTCATATTTCCTAATGCAGCATTTATACCACCCTGTACAGAGTTTTTTTGCCATCAGAGATTAGAAACATATCAAACTAACCAAGAAACTAACTTTTACATGGTGACACTAAGCCAGCACATCCAAATGCAATATAAAGTCAAAACAAGGTAGCCAATGTTGGCCTTTTTTTATAAAGGTGGAACAGAAGCATTTCATCGCTGAAAATCTTCACAAGTATAATACAGTGTAATGTTTATAGAAAAGCATGTATTGCATAATACTGTATAATGTTAATAGAAAAGCAAGTATTGCATAATTCGCCAGTATGATAGTACATAATTTGAAAAGCTATTGAAACTTTGAGGCAAGGTTAATTGATTTCTAGGTTGAGACTAGAGAGAGTAAAAACTAAAACAAAGGTAGATGCAGAAGAATCAAATAAAATACCACGTACTCAAGATTCTTGAACTTTCGATATGTTAATTGTGGGATAAATTGTGACTGACATAATAGAAACATAACAAAATGTTCCCTACTTACCGCAATAAATGCAGAAATGTAAAGGCTTCTAATGGAAAATATGGATACGCTGGTTTTGAAATTCTAATCTCCTATTTAACTGGTAATAGATCCTAATCAAGTGGTATAAAGGACCAGGATGAAGCCAAGGATTCATTGGGGTATGCTTTCAAGAATGAAACATCAGGCTCTTCAACATCATGCTGAGAGAAAGAGTTCAAGAGCAATTTTTAATTTATGCAAAACGCGGCACTGCCATAACTCACTTCGACCTCCATAGTGAGTAACTAGTTGAAAGGAATTTCCAAATCCTTCATGATCTCTTCACCGGCAAAATGAAAAGGATTAACTTTCCCATAGTATCAATTCTCCCAAATTTACACACAATAAAATTCCTTCTTTTATACACCCAAAACTTGCAAGACCTAGATATAGTTCTTCGCATCTGGAAAAAAAGGCAGATTGATATATGTCCTTGTTTCCATTAATGATACCTGTGCTAAATAATTTATTCCCTGTGGCCTAAAACTTAAAGGTGGTTCAAACAGTATGTTCCAGTAAAAGGATCTCTCTTCAAATGCACCTGAAATCACTCAGAAAAACTTCATCCAGTGGAATCAATTCTTAAGTCCAACCTAGAGTCTTCATTTAGTGGCCAAGCGAAGGCCACTGAGGTGCAATTTGAAAATCAAATGTCCTCAATTATCAGTCTAGGAAGCTCCAAAACAGAAACTATAATAATCCAAAGGTCAGGATCGTGGTGGTCAAGATTGATAACAATGTTGATGCAAAAAACTATATATATATATATATATATATATATATAAATAATATAAAAAAAAACAAATAAAAAAAAAATCAATAGCCATCATTAAATTGAAAGATTTCACAATTATATAGGGAAGATACGCATGAACTTGTGGATCAGTGACAAAGATCAACATTTATAAATTATAAACAGTGAAGTTCAGAGCCATAAATACTTAATGGATGTTACCAAAACTATATTCTGGTAAGAAAATTCGTAAACAACACAGACAAATGCAACCTTGCGTGATTAACACATACATTTTTTTTTTGGTTAACAGGAAAGAAATGTGATCCAAACATACACAATTTTTTTTATTACTAACACATACATGAATACATTGAAAAGTGATCCAAACATACACATAGAAAGCTGATATTTTCATACCTGAGCTGCAACTGTGTGTGAACGAGTTGGGAAGAGCTTGGTAATGCAAGCGGTGTTGAAGCCATGCTCAGACAGCCCTATGGCTGCTCTAAGCCCGGCACCACCTGCGCCTACCACAACCGCATCATACGTATGATCAACTATGGTATATGATGAGCGTCCCCCAGTTTGCTACAAACAAATTACAAAAAAGAAAAAAGAAAAAAGAAGAAGCATTAATTACGACCAACCAATCGCACATTATACAGAGAAATTGAAGCCAAAAGATACACGCAAATATAAATTACGAAGCAAGTGAATCGAAATATGATTTACATATATTAAATTCAGTAAGACATCGATATACAAAACATAAATAGAAATTAGTCAAATGAACTGAAAATCCGACAAATAAAATCAATAGATTGAAGAACAAACAATCAGAAACTCAACGAGCCTTGTACTTATAAATAAAATCATTGAGGATAAAAATTACGAAATAATACATCAATATGAGCTTTCAAAAAACTTAAGATTCATAGAATGGGAGAGTTTTGAGCTGGTGATTAGCGTAAACAGATAAGGAGTTAGATCATACTGTTTCGGTGGAGAAGAATCTCTGAAAGTGAGGTTTAAGAGATTCGCTAGAGATCGATCTCTTCGAAGGAAGACGAACGCCACGAGAAACGCATCGCCACATCTCTATATATATCTATGTATATATCACTGTATCTAACTCCGGTTGTACTCTATCTGCGGCTTGTTTTTTCGGAGATCGATGGGGGAGATGGAAAAAGGGAGGTAAAATGGGACGCAGAAAGATGGGACAGAGATAGTTGGAGGCAGGCAGGTGGCATATGCAAGAAATTTGGGATTTTGTTTACAACTGCCCCTACTTTTGGGATATTACTACTAAAGTACCACCTGCTTTTAACATTTTACTATCATACTGTATAAATAAATAAATATATATATATATATCTATATATTTCGCAAGTTATAATAAATATGAGAATAATGTTTTATGATCCCAACTTGCATATCATCTCACATTTTTCTAAGGAATGGGATCAATTAGTTGCCCATGTTGACGAATCCATATTTGGGAATAGTGGCCGAGTCAAGATTTTAGGTCAGTGAAATTAATTAAAAATAATTAATTTTAATTTAGAAAATTTATAAAATAAATTGTTATTAAAATAATTATAATGAACAAAAATTAAAATTTTTTTTCTGTAAATAACAAATATTTAAATATTTAATTATAATATCAGCAAAAAGTATAAATAAGTTAAATTCAACAGCCACATTTTTTTTATTATAATTAGAGAATTTGTAATTTTCGTACGTGTTGAAATTCATTTTATTTGATTGTATCTTATATATCTTTTTACTATTATTTGTAAGAAAAATATTTATATATTATTTTGACATTAATATCATAAAAATATTAATTCTAATTCATAATTCTTATACAAAAATCTTAATTTAATTGTTTCTAATTATTATTCTGTTGTTCAGTAAATTCGTATCTCTCTATTTATTTTGTTAGTTTTTTATTTCACTCTTCTAATTTAAATTTTTTAATGCCACATAAAGTAGCCATATTAATAATTTGATGGTTTCATATTTGAATTAGTTATGAAACATAAACTAATTGTAACTATTTAACTGATATTTAAATATTTACTAAAATTTTTTGAGAGTACGTTTACTATATTTTTCAGTCAATTTCAATAATTCTTAAGACATTCTCTCTCAATTTATATATATATATATATATATTTATTAGTTATCAAAAAATATTGAAAGAAAAATAACATTAAGAACTCTTACATGATGTGTCCTTCAATTAAAAATTAAAAATAAAAAATAATTAAATATATAGTCGTATGTTTATTTGTATATATATTTTATTCTTCCTTTTTTAAGTGTCAAATTATTGAAAAAAAGGTTTCTAAAAAACGTTTTTTGAATAAATCTTTAAATGGTACCTCAAAGAAAACAAAATCATTAATTATTTTCCTATAATCTAATCCTAAATATATTAAATAAGTAACGTTAAAGAGAATAATGTCAAAAATTAGTGTTTAAATTTTAAATTATGATATAATTTATGTGTGAAATAATAGTGTATCAAGATTAATCATCCGGAGGTGCGGTTGAACGGTAAAGACGTTAAAAATAAAATTCAAGTGTCTCGAGTTCGAGTTTCCTCTGCGCCGATCCTCAAGGGCATGTTTAATATGCTGGAATGGAATAGTATCAAGAATAGAATAAAGCAGGAATGGAATGAGAATAATTATTTCATTATTTTGTTTGGCTGAATACCTAATAATGGAATGACAATAATAGAATAAAGTAGAAATGAAATGAGAATAATTATTCTATTTTTTTATTTGGTTGATGATGCTGCATTTTTCGACTCGCAATAAGTATGGGCTCCGTGACCTGTAGAACACTCAGAAAGATGATCAGAGGATCACCGGATTAGCTCCGGCGGTAGCCACTCCGATGTTTAAGTAAGAAAAATGAATTGAAAGACTATATTGAAAGCCAAAGAATGAGCATGAAAATAAAGCGTACCTTTAGGGTTTAATTTATAAACCGTGGCCTTCCTAAGTTGATTAGGACTCGGAGCCATGAATGTAGGGATTTGATCATCGGAGATTGCAGTTACCTTGTGGAATATTGCATAGAGATAACCATAGATGATAGTTCCCTTGTTGAAGACTGTTTCCTTGTTGAAGATTGTTTCCTTGTTGAAGATTGTTTCCTTGTTGAAGACTGTCTCCGTGTTGAAGATTGTCTCCGTGTTAAGGATTGCTTCCTTATTCCCTGCTTGGCATCCGCTAAGGCGGTGACGTGGTCTGGAGTGTTGGTCTGGATCCTGTAGTTAACTCTGAGACCCTTATCCAGATATATGTGTTCTGAAGGCATACGCTCGGTCGCTACCGACCTTTTGTGCTGATCTGGATGCTCGAGCTCTTAGTCATTGGCTGAGTGAGAGTTGAGTTAGCCGAGCATGAGTTGGATTCATGATCATACGTGTCAAGTGCTGATTGGCCTGCTCTTTTATGGTATATCAGTTGAATACTTAATAATGGAATGACAATAAAATTCTTATGCTTTGTTTGAACCATCAAATTGTTGGAATAGCATCAGGAATAGAATGAGAATAATTATTCCATTCTTTTGTTTGACTGAATACCCAATAATGGAATGACAATTACATTCCTGTGTTTGGTTTGAACAATCAAATTGTTGGATGAAGTTAATATTAAGTTAGATAGACAAAGTATTTGTATAAATTTTAAAGTTTTCATGTATGTTTAATGAAAAAAAAATTGAACCTATATTTTTTTATTGGCAAAAAAAAAAAAAATTCAATCTTCATTTGTTTTATTGGCAAAAAAAAAAAAAAAATTCAACCTGCATTTTTTTACTGGCAAAAAAAAAAAAAAAAAAATTTTGGTAAAGAATGGAATGAGAATTCCGTGACTTTTGGTAAGGAATGGCGATTCCGGCTTCTTTGAAAATAGTCATTTTATTTGGAATGACCATTTCGGCTTAAAAAGTCTAAACAAACACAGGAATGAAATAGCATTAAGAATGCACATTCCATTCCTACCCTCATTCTGGCCTACCAAACATGGCCTAACAGTTAGAGCTTAAAAGGGTGGGCCTGACTGTGAACCTGACTGTCTTAGCTAGCTCAGCATACTCCCTTATCGATTTATAAAAAAAAAAAAAAGTATATCAAGATTAACCAATTGAAATAGCATATTAAAAATGAAATAACAACTCATTTTTTGTACATATTAAACCAAGGAGATATTTATGAACTTAAGTTAATAAAGAATATGTATCTAAATTATTTAATATTTTAATAGGTCTATTTTCATGCAACTATATTGTCTATTATTAGTGGGCTAACATGTACATAAATTAATTATAGGATAATAGTGAAATTTAAACTTAATACCTCTCTTTAATCTGTATCATTTTATTTTAAACAACTAACTTTCAAAAAAGCTTAAACTAATAAAAATGATGTAATTATTTAATAGTTTAACATTTTGTTTTTTCTAATGTCCATCTACATATATGATTAATTAAAAAGCATTGTCAAAAAATACAGTATAAGAAAATTTTAAACAAAATTATTAAGTGAAGACAAATTTAAAATATTTTTAAGAATTTTAAAAATATTAAATTAAATCAAAATTTCTTTTAAAAATAAATTTATTAAGTGAAAGCAAATTTAAAAATTTTAAATTAAATTCATTTTTTAAAAAAACTTAAGTGAAACGGTGCCCCACCTTGCATCCGCCCCTGTTTTGAAGGGTAATATTTATGCGAATTACTGCTTTGCAGGACTGCGTGATCAACAAGCAGCCATAGAGTCCAGAAGAGGGCACGAAGGACTAGATATGCACACATGTGCTAGGAACTTGGTCATGGCAAGGTGGCCCCTCCGTCATCTGCACCCACTCCGGCCGGGCAAATCAATGAGCGTACTCGGATGTATCAAGAAGACCAACGACGTAATCATGGAACCATGGATTCAACAAATCAAAGAGAACACAAGGGTTGAGGTGCAGGCATAACTCTGGAAAAATTCCTCATTGCTCTAGGTTCACCGCACCCGAAGTAATGAATAGCTATTACATTAGTAGAATGATGATAACATATTAATGTGTCAAACATTCATTGATTTAGATATACTGTGCACCTGAGACAATAAAGACCAATAAATAATAACTCAAACTCTAAGGCCCAAGTGGCAGAGAGATTGAAAGTATGGAAGAGTGACAGAGACAAATGGAGGCTGATGGAAGCAAGCCAACAACACACAGAGGCTTTACTTCAGCAAATGGTGCGGCAACATAATATAGACATAAAAGTATTACACTTGATTTTCTACTAAACCGAACTTGATTTGTCAATATTTTCTTGATTTAGGACTATCAAGTTATAAACCAAATAGCAATAGATGAAATCCTAAGGTTATGATGTAGATTCACATAATAACATCACAGTGTCAATGCACCTGGTTGCCATTCATAATTAGCAGGCAGGACATGCCAATCTTTTAAACGAAGTGTGAAAGCATGTGACATATATGAAGTGTAACCGGAAACTTTTTAAGAAAAATACTGAGTATATAGACCTCAGTATTTCCAAGTTTCACCATCCTCTTCTTTAAATTCTCACTCAAGAAAGATTGTGACCGTGGGGATAAGCCTTCGGTGGAATGAGCTACTTTTGTTGGTCTACCACTGCTTACCTGAGTTCTCTCAAAATGAATCCAGCCCATTGGAGACTTGGCCAAATTTGTCTATATAAAAACTTATTAATTTGAAAGAAAGTATATATACATATATAGAGAGAGCAAAATGATATCCATGTAAAGAGTATAAGTGAAAAATCATTATATATATATATATATATATGTGTGTGTGTGTGTGTGTGTGTGTATGTATTAGAAGAATGAAGGAGCATGATCAAGAAAATCTAAATGGTTGCATAATGTCCTAATATAAAAATTGTCCAAATCAGATGAGATTAGATAGCTCAATGGACTGCGTTCAGATTTGTAGACTGTTTTAGATCCTCTTCTATTGAGGTAAAATGGTTGCGTATTATCAATGAGCTCAAGTTCAAAGCACTTCATAATTGCTACTGTCGATTGCAAGTTTGATGCTTTTGGCCATGTCTTAAGTCAATCAAATAGGAATTATATCCTCTATATTCTTGAATTTTTGCAGTGTTCAACCTGCCTTCATCAATTGAACATCTCGTTGGGCTTAAAACTTTATATTTGTACAATTGCAAAAAAATTAAGAGGTTACAGTTCAACATTTATAAGATGAAATCTCTTGAACATCTCTCTCTCTCAATGGCTGCTCAAAACTTGAAAATCTTTTGGACATCTCGAGGTTAAGGAAGGGTTTAGGATTGCTTAGCTTGAGAAAAACTTCTACCGAACGATTATCATCCATCATAGCATTAGATCTTTGTGGATGTAAAGGTCTGTTACAATTGGAAGAATCCCTTTCGGGTTTGTGTTCGTTAGTTCATGACCTATCACTCCATAACTGCAACTTATTGGAAAGATCTATTCCCAATAGTCTTGGCAGCTTGTCATCATTGAAAGAGTTAAATCTACGAGAAATCAATTTTGCTAGTCTGCCTGCAGTAATAAATCAACCCACGAAGCTTGAACGCCTTTATTTGGATCATTGCTCAAGGTTGCAAGTATTGACATCACTTCCCTCATCTATAGTATATGTTTCTGCAAGAGGTTTCAAATCATTGGAGCGCGTGTTGTTCCCACCGAGAATAGGCAATGGAGACGATCCTTGTTGTCAGTTTGTATTGACTCGTTGCCCCAAACTCTCTCTATCAGAAAGTCTGCGTCAGGTCTTTCCCTCTAAATATATAGAAATTTTACTCACACATTACTCATTTTTACCCTTTTCCTATTTTTCCATTGGTAAATCAGTCATTGTCTTTTTTTTTGGGAACAGGAAACGGATCTGATTGTTCTTTCAGGAAGTGAGATTTCGGATTGGTTCAGCTCTGAAAGTGAAGGGTCATCAATATCACTATGGGCAGATCCACATTCTTACAGTAAGCTTGAAGGAATTGCCGTATGCGCTGTTTTGAAATTGGATAGGAACAACTTATTCTCCAATGCCCCTATTGATCTCAAAGTTAATGGTGATACGAAACGCCTATGGGATTTTGATATCCGGTGGTTCGTAAATAGTGAATTTTTATCAGATGAGATAATTTATTTTCAAAAAATACTTTACAATCCTGGCCCATTCCCTCTCATTCACGAAAGGTGCGACATCTGGGCTTCAATGATACCTCGCAAGTACAGGAAGGCCAAGGTGAAAAAGTGTGGAATTCATCTAGTAATGGAGAAGCAAGATGAGACCAGGCAATGTTGTCCTTGAACAGAATTGCAAGTGCATCCAACAGTAACATTGTTTCAGGTATATCTCTCTTAATGATTTTTTTTTTGTGCAGTCCGAGGCAAGTTTGGACAATAAAGTCTAGCACTTCTATTCCAGTAGTGATATGTTTTGAAAAATATAAGCACGTGATACAACATAAAACAGGTAATATAACTGAGTTGAAACCCATAAAAATCTTTACAATTGCACTACTTACACTTATTTGATTAGAAAAATAATTCATTAACAGCAAAAATGCAAACCAATAAATTAAAGTAAATCAACTACAGATGGAATGAATCAATGTTTCGTGTTTTTCTTGACCAGACTTCAAAATATTAACATCACCACAGTTGATGATGCTTATTTGATGGCCTTGTTTATAGCATATAGCAAAGTATTCTGTTTTGATAGGCAACAATTGAATGAGAAAGCTACCATGCTGACTATTATGACCCAATTGCTGGAACTGTGCATGACTGCATTAGCTTCAACAATTTAACTGACAAAAATAGAACTTAAACTCGTTTAGGCTACCCAATTGGAATTTTTTTTCTTTCTCTGAATGTATCTTTGCTAGCAGTTCTTTCCAAAATGTTTTTTTTTTTTCTGAACTATTTCGGAGCTATCAGAGCTTTTGATAAGTACTAGAACCAGTTTTTTTTTTCTTATTATTCTTTGACAGAAATTTTGGAACATTATTAATGAACTCATACTAAATTAAATAGCACCGGCTTATGCAAATTTGATGTTTAGGAAACATGCTTCCCCTGCCCAATTTTAGCAATAATAAAGCAATCAGACAAAAAGGAAACACAATCATCTACTCTGTTTTCTAATTTGGTACTTCTTTACACCTGAACTTGCCAAGGATCTTTCTTCTTGATTATTCATCCCCACCCCCACCCCCACCCCCGCCCCCTCTCTTTCTCTTCCCCTTCTCTTTGTAGATTAGAAGCTTAAGTAGTCATGTATATTGCATATTATGATTTTACCTCTATTTTTTCATATGTATTATAAGAAGCAGCACTCTTTATTCTCCAATCTTAGTTTCCTATACTATGGAATGGAAAAGGGAAATTTATAATTAAAACCAAAAAGGAGCGAATGATTTCTCTTTTCTATCACTAGAACTGTACAATAAAAATTGAATGCACTGCAAGCAAACATGGCTTCGTCCCTGATCAATCTTCAAATTAAGGTCTATATGTCAAACAAAATCATAACTGGAAATCAACAATGGCCCCGATGATTGAATAAGAGAACTACTATGCTGACTGAGGTGAGCACATGGAAAGCGTTGCCATCCATTTGAATGCTCCAGCTTGGACTGTCTAATGTACAACATAATATTTTGACCTGCTTAGAGTTCCTAATGGGAAAAGAGCATCATATTCCACATGCAAGACTGTTTAATAGATATTTGTTTGTAGTCTCAATTGTTTCTAATGCTGATTTTTAGCTCTTTTGTTTTGTTCATAAAAACTGCCTCTAATTTCTCATAAACATTCAGGCTTATTCTAAAACAATTGATAATCTTCAAATTAGCACATCTTAACTAGATGTGTTTATCTCCTTTTCCATTTCATTTCTGTTTCTGTTTTCAGAGGGGTGCATGATTAGGTATACTTATCAATGGCAAAGGCTAAGGAGCTCAACGGAAAGAAGGCTGTGAATGAGGCTTCTAGTGAGCCATTTGATCCTTACTCCGTCAAGGATGAATTGGTGGCTCTTGACATTGTGGACCCAGCTTATTATAACAAAGCTGTTGAGAAATTCACCATACTAGAGTGGCATCACATCTTCATCAAAATGCCAATGAATAGGAAGTATCTCTGGCTTGAGGGGCTCTAGATTTGTGTGATGCTATTCTGTCTCCATTGTTCTGTTTTAAATCATCTTTGTGTTGCTGTTTCTGTTTCAGGACACTTTTATTAATGTGGTTCTGTATTGAGACTAATGTCTGTCGATGGACATGTTAACGCATTGTTTTTCTGTGTATTGTTAGTGTGCTGGTAATTTATGTTAAGCTCCATGAGTATCATGTTTGGATGATTTTGATGTATTGTTCAGTTGGATACCCTTCCAACTGTGTTGATATTGGTTGTTGCAATTGAATTGATAGGTTACAATCATCATTTACAGGCATTTGTGTTCACTTCACAGAAAATGACCATTAGATATAAATTTAACAACCAAGATCTGATGTTAAATCTGAATGAATATTTCTTGCCTGTCTTGGAGTATTACTTATCAAAAGCATGTTTCTACTGGTCAATTTATAATTATATTCCAATCAGTGGAAAGTAGAATGATCTTATTACATGGATGAGCTTGTATTTCCTTTTTCTTCAGCTACTATATATTATATAAAGATATTAAAATTAGTGGAATAAGGGATGCTTAATTGGTTGCTGTGTGAACAAAATGGAGTTTCCTAAGGATTGTTTCTTTTACAATTGTATCTTTCTTTTATTTTAATTCTTTTTTATGATAATATTTGTGTTTGGTTACCTTTCCAACACAGTATATGGACTTGTATTGTACAATCATTCTCCATAGTCTTTTTCTTAGATTTTCTGCATCAGCAATAAGGAAATGTGGCCAGAATAGATGTTTTAATGGGTTTTGGTAAATACAGTTACTATAATAATAATTATGCATGCTATCCTTCATGACCCGCCTTATGACGCTCTCTTCTTAATGTTCTGGTTTTAGTTGTTTCAGTTGGTTAATTCTAATATTGTTGTGAAAGTAACACACATTTCATAAGTCTAGCAAGTCATTCACAAAATTTATTTACTATATTTCATTGGTTACAGAATTAATTGTAATATAATTAATAAAGTTATAAAAAAATTATTTTTTTCTATAAAATTTCATTATTTGGTAACTAATTATTTTAATATACACATTTTTTTAAAATTAGCTTAGAATCTTGCTAAACTTATCTTATTACGTTAACAATAATAAAATATGATGATTTTGAACAAAATGCAATTAGTGAAATTTAGAATTAAAAGGAGTGTTACACTTAAAAAGAATTTAATTATTCAATTATGCAGTATAATTTGAAGCAAAATTATAATTTATTAGACATTATAACGCATTTAGATTTAAGCGATCGTTTTTTATGTCCAATAAAATAAAAAGTAAATCAATGTAATTTTTTAATTTATGAAAAATAATATGTAATAACTTTAAATCTCCAAAGGACGCTAATGTTTTTTACCAAGAAAAAATTGACTATTTAATTTTAACTAAGTCAAAAATCAATCTCAAGCTTAATTTAGTTAATCAATTGACTCATAATTAATTACTGTAAATAAATTTCAAGAAGATCAAGAAAAACTTTATCAGTTTGCACAATACAGCAAGAAACTTTATGCCAAACCACACAGTTAAAAATTATAAACCGACCCAAGTCCACCCCATGTCAATAATTATGTTTACTGTTCAGCTTTTATTCTTTTTTTTTTTTTTCTTTCAAACCAATAAAAAAAAAATGCAGTATTTTTCTCACACAAAAAGAAGATTTCACGTTTCTTTCATATTTTGTCCTTTTCCTTTTCTTACCTAATGGGAAACGCCCCGGAAGGTTCATCTGTACTTATCCGTCGAAGCATAGACTTTGGTTCAGGGGAGACTTTAGATTGCTGCGAGCCTGCCTTACACTTCATTCTTAGCTATGTATTAAAGAGCAGCTTATTAATTGTCACTGCTATTCAGATCTCCAGCAGCTTTAAGCAATTTGGCACTCTGAAATTTGCAAGTTTTCAATGGCTTCCTCTTCCTCTTCCCCTTCTTCCATGCCTCAATGGGAATATGATGTATTCTTGAGCTTCAGCGGCGAGGACACTCGTAACAACTTTGTTTGTCATCTGTACGCGGCTCTACAGCGAAAAGGAATATACACTTTTATCGATGATTAAAAACTTGAGAGAGGAAAATCAATTTCTCTGGAGCTCACGAAAGCTATTTAGGAATCGAGATTTGCTATCATCGTTTTCTCCAAGAACTACTCTTCTTCCTCTTGGTGCTTGGATGAACTTGTGGAGATCCTTCAATGCAAAGATATGAAGCAACAGATAGTTTTGCCCATATTTTACAACGTGACTCCATCCGAAGTACGAAAACAAACGGGAAGGTTTGCGGAAGCATTTGCAAAGCATGAAGAAATTTTTGGAAAGAATTCGGAGAAGGTGAATGGGTGGAGAGCAGTGTTGGAAACAGCAGGCAATCTAGCAGGATGGGAATTATCAAAAGTAGCCAATGGGTAATTTACCAACTGATGTTTTATTAATTATGCTTTGATTGATCCTTGGCTTTACTATTTTATTTGAAATTAATTATTTTTGCCAGTAAAAAAACAAATAAACTTCAACGATATTAACATCCTAGTACAAGACAAATTCATTAGAAAATTAGGCTCTTAAACTTATTTGGTATTATAGATTTAGAATTTTGGAATTAAAATTGGTTAAAATTACGAGTTGCTTTGTATCTAATTCCATCCTATTACAACTTCAAAATCACAATTTCATAGTGCTTGTTATAGTGTTAAGAAATTTTTTACTAATTTAAAAACTCAGTCAAAATAGAAACGACTTCCATACCGTTGACCATCGTTGAAAATTACAACCACAAATATGAGCAATGAATTTACCATCTAATCATTAAGAACCGTGGTCTATAAACGTACAATTTATATTATCTTTAACTGAATTATACTACCACTCCTAAAGTTTATGATAATTATATTAATAATTTTTTTCGAGGATTGCCCTTTTATTTATTTATTTATTTACATTTTTTAATTTTAACCAATTTTTATAACTCTTTTTAAAGATTTTTTTATTATTTTACTTAAAAATAATTTAAAATAAATAACTTATTTTTATTTTATATAAAAATAAATCTAAGATTTTTGTCAATATTTATTTGAAAAATGAAAAAAAAAGTGGTCAAAATTTTAAAAACTGAAAAATAAAAATAAAAATGGTACTTTTGTCATTTTGAAGAGAAAACTTGGCAGGAGGGGTATATCTGGATATTATCAGATAAGTAGAGGAGGTTAGTATAATTATCATAAATCTCATAGGGGGTCAGTATAATTTATTCTAATTTTAATAATTATACTTTTTGAAAGAAGTATTGTGCTTTATTTTTAAAATGTCTCCTTAATTTCTAGTAATGAATAAAACTTATATTTATTTTGATTTGTATTTCTTTTTTTAGTGCAATGGGGCTCACTAGATTTTTAATATGTTTTATACTTGGTAGGCATGAGATGACGTGTATTCAAAAAATTGTTCAAAAGATTTTAAAAGAATTGGGGCGTGTACCACTCGATGTTGCCAAGTATGAAGTGGGGATAGATTCCCATGTGAATGAACTAATCAAGTTGTTATATGATGATGGATTAAAGGATGTACGTATTGTGGAGATTTGTGGAATGGGTGGAATAGGGAAGACAACCATTGCCAAAGCTGTTTTCAACTGAATTTTTGATCAATTTGACAATTATTGTTTTCTTGAAGATGTGAGAGAAGATTCGGAGAACCGTGGTTTAGCTTATTTACAAGAACAACTTTTGAATGAGATTCTAAAAGAAAAAGATACAAAGATATATAATCCTGCTGGGGGAATCACCATGATAAAGAATAGGCTTTGCCGTTTAAAGGTTCTTGTTGTTCTTGATGATGTAAATGAGTTGCATCAATTAGAGTATTTATCCGGAGGTCATAATTGGTTTGGTTCTGGAAGTAAGATTATCATAACAACAAGAGATGAACAGTTGTTGGGAGTGCATAAAGTTGATGAAATATACAAGGTTGAGCCATTAAATTGCGAAGACGCACTTGAACTTTGTAGCTGGCATGCCTTCGAAACAACTCATCCCCTTGAAGATTACGAGAAAATATCATGCCGTGTAATAGATTATGCTAAAGGCCTTCCATTAGCTCTTAAAGTTTTGGGTTCTTTGTTACATAAAAGAAGCATACGAGAGTGGGAAAGTGAAATTAATAAGTTGAAAAAATTCCCAAATAGAAAAATTGTAAATGTTCTTCGAATAAGTTATGACAGCCTTGATGACATAGAAAAGTATATATTTTTAGATATTGCATGTTTTTTCAAGGGGAAAGAGTTATGTGAAGTAATAGACCTCCTAACGAGTTCTGGATTTTACCCGGATATAGGAATTAGTGTTCTCGTTCAAAGGTCCCTCATAGCTATTAATAAGGGCATGGTGTGTATGCATGATTTGATACAAGAACTGGGTAAGGAAATTGTTTTCCAAGAATCACCTAAAGGTCCTGGCCATCGTAGTAGGTTATGGTGTCACGAGGATATTTGCGAAGCACTCATTGAAAATAAGGTATGTCCTAAATGGATATAAGTTCCATTTTCAAATATAAGTTGTATAAATTTCGTTAGGCTTTTGTACTACGTGGTATACTTATAGTATGATGTTGCGTATCAGGTTACCAATCGTATTGAAGGCATTATGCTAAACACGCCAATCACAAAGGGGTTACAAGTGTATACTGATGCATTTGAAACGATGACGAACCTAAGAGTGTTTAAAATTAATAATGTGTGCCTTTCTGGACGTCTTACAAAATTTTCTAGTTAGTTAATTTATGTTTACTGGGATGGTTTCCCTTCAAGCTCCCTGCCAGTTAATTTCCATCCAGAAAAACTTGTTCAACTTCACCTTCGTGGTAGCCACATTAAACAAATGTGGCCAAGCATCAAGGTAAGGATGTTATTTACATATATTACTTTGTCCAAGCAGTACTACAGAGCGCATTGCCTTTGGAGCTAATTTATTTTATCTGTTTTATCTGTTTTACTTGTTTGTTTTGGTAGATTTTAAACAAGTTAAAAATCCTTGATCTCAGTGGGTCTCAATATTTAGAGAAAACCCCAGACTTTTCAGGGCTCCCATGTCTCGAGAGCTTGAATCTTGAGTATTGTACAAGTCTAGTTGAAGTTCACCCATCTATTGCATTTCACGAAAGGCTCATTAGTTGGAAAATGAGAGGGTGTAAAAATCTTAGGAGTCTTCCAAGAAGCATTAAGATGAAATCTCTGGCATTTTTTTCTGTTTGGGATTGCTCAAAACTTCAGAAGTTTCCAGAGATTGAAGGGGAGATGATTTGTTTAATCTGTCTAGAATTGGATGGGACCGCCATAAAAGATTTTCCGGGCACTGTTTGGAAGTTGCCATCTCTAGAAAGGCTTGGTCTCGGTGACTGCAAAAATCTTGAAAGTATTCCAAACATCATTTGGAATCTGCAATCTCTTCGATTGCTTGATCTCTCCAACTCGAAAATTAAGGAGATTCCAAGGATCATAGGGGATATGATTCGTTTAGTGGATCTAGATTTAAGTGGGTTGGCAATAACAAATTTGCCTTCATCAATTGAACATCTCATTGGGCTTCAGACTTTACAATTGGACAATTGCAAAAAGATTAAGAGTTTACCAAGCAACATTTACAAGATGAAATCTCTTCAAAGTCTCTCTCTCACTGGCTGCTTAAAACTTGAAAAATTTCCGGACATCTCGAGGGAAAGGAAGGGTTTAGGATTGGTTCTTGACTTTATAGAAACTTCTACAGAACAGTTATCATCCATCATTCAATTAAGTAACCTTGAATCATTAGATCTTAGTGGATGTACAGGTCTATTACAGTTGGAAGAAACCCTTTCGGGTTTGTGTTCGTTAAAAACCCTATTTGTCAAAAACTGCAACTTATTGGAAGGATCCATTCCCAGTAGTCTTGGCTGCTTGTCATCATTGGAAGAGTTGCGTCTGTGTGGAAACAATTTTGCTAGCCTACCTACATGCATAAATCAACTTACGAAGCTTAAATGGCTTTATTTGGATTAATGTTCAAGGCTGCCATTCCTAAGGGCACCACGAGATGACAGAAATCTTGCTGACATTCATCTAGGACTATACGAGGATGTGATTGTGTTTGAGAATGTACTCTTCACCACTTAAACATAGAAAATTTGGAAAAAAAAAAAGACAATTAGATGGCAGATATCTGTATCATCAGACATAGTCTTGTTGCTGTTGCTACTATACGATATTTCACATTTTGCTTACTAATTTCATTTCAGTTAAAGTTATTGCTTTATCTATTGTTCATATTAATGAGAAAATGATTTCCATTTAGTGCTTTCATGTATTCTCAAGCATCTACAAGTATAAAACCAGAGTTGACAAAGTTTTTCTTATAGATACTATTATCATCGATCTACCATTAAATTGCATAGAAATTGATAAGTGGTAACCTTCTTTGACTCAATTTCATATTGATAGGGACTGTAGAGTTTATTCTGATTGAGGTTTTTCTGGGTGTACTTTGCCTCTTCAGAAAGCGTATGTGATTCACTAGGTGAGATTGAACCAATACTCCTCTGTTGAAGAGGTTCACGGAAACAAAAGAAGGACTTGAATGTTACAAATGTGATAGCAAAATTGCAGAATCCATCCCTAGGTAATACAAATCGGTCACACAAAGTCCTCCTAAGTAGCCTATGATAAGAATCTCTTACTCTACCATCTGAAAAGTTCCATAAAAATTATAGGTACCATATCAGGCTCGAAGTCATTGATGGTAATGATAGAGCTATTGTAATCTTATTTGATGAGCCGACAACTTCTCTCATCGATTGCACAGTTTCAGACTACATAAACTCGGTACGCAAGGTATACAATATTTTGATCCAAAAATAAATTCAATATTAGTACAATATTTGTATATAAAACATGACATTACATTTATGCTTGCATTTCAATACAAAATAAGTTCAAATCCCGTTTTTACAAAAAAATGGTTTCATGCAACTTGATGCAATACAAATTTTTGTTTAATTCAAATAGAGTAACCCATTCTACCGCGAGTCAAACTCTAACAATAATTGCACAAGGAGTTGAAGTTGCACGAGAAGATAACTTTGCAAAAATAAACGAAGAAGAAAAACATGAAACACAAAAAAAGAGGAAACTAAAGAAGAAAATTGTTGAAGCAATTGATGAAATTGAACTGATCCGGATTGAAGATGAAGACATCAATAACTTCAAGCAAAATGAAAAGGAACTGATTGAAATGGAAGATGATGAGAATCTTAATGATTTTTACAAGAAATAGAAGCAAATTCCAAGAAAAAAAAAACACAAACATCTTTTAAAAAAAAAAAATTACGGTTGAGAATGTCTAAATCTATCCACACCATTATTGCTTCAAAATTCCACCTTCAATTATATGAGATGTAATGCAACTAAAGCAACACTCTTTTTTTCTTTAGGGGGGGTTCTCCAGTGTTTTCAACGATAAGGACATGGACTTTTAGATTTAATTTACTATAGTTAGATGCTTTTAGATTCATCTATCATGGTCTTTTTTATTTATATTTACCACTTATTTGATTTTAGATTTATCATGATCTTCTTCAATATTTTCAATCGTTTTTTTATTTATTTATTTACTGTAGCTCTTTGTATCACTTAGAATTTTTTCAGTGTTTTCTCTCTACTTTTCACTCCAAACTGTATGTCACTCACCATATTACTTTGCAACAAGAGCCAAGAGTGACTCTATCCAATAAATTGAGGACTCTCACACGTCTACTGCCTCTAAAGAGCAAAGTTAAATCAATGGCACATATCAAAGTCTATTGTTTTCGAGTGAAATGTACATTATCCAAATGAGCTATAGAAGAAGCCGCAGCCACTTTAGATGGAAGCAATTGCCCTTTCTACCCAGGTCACAATTCTACAAACTATTATTGTTCATATTATTTACTTAGTAGAAATTTTTTTTGTATATGTTTTTCTTAATTCTAATTATTAAAATTATGTCTGCAACAACACTTCAGTGCATGTATAGGCTATGACTAAGAAGCTGGGAGACGTGAAACCCTTGACCAATTTTTTTTTTTTTGCAAAAATTTAAGAAGCTGAAACTGCAATACTTCGTTCACAGGTTTGACATATGCAGAATCATACCAAATTCAACTTTAATTTCCCCACTCTCTCTATCTTCCTTTTCACATGTTGAGATTCCATGTAACTCATATAGGGAAAACCTCAAGGCCCTGAGATAAATCTTTGGAATCTATTGTTGTTTCATTGTTAGATTCTGGTATTGGCAAATCAGGGATCTCTTGGAAGAATTGATGCACTGCTTGGCTACCCCATAGATTTGCCATGGTTCTTGCCTGTATCTTCATTTTTATTTAAATTTAGATACTTCACTGTTGGAATTGCATAATAAATGTTTGTTAAAGATTGTGATTAAATTTTTAAATCTTTTTTGAAGATGAAGCATCTGGAAGTGATTAGATGTCTACGAGTTTGGCTTCGTACTGCGGTTCCTGGACTTTTAAACAAGAATCTCAAGCATTCGAAAAATGTATAAATTGTCAGTATTTAAGCATCCTTATACATTTTGGATGTCTAATATATAAATATAAAAACTAAAAGTAACCGTTAGTAAAATTAGCATATCACCATTCCTTTTTCCCCTTTTATTTCCTGCAAGGTAGAAAAATAAAACATGGAAGCAGTTGTTTCCTATATCAGAATTTTAGTTCAATGAGAATAAAATTGTTAAAATGTAACCTCTTTCGAGCGCTTGACAACTTGATGCTTTAACATTTATATAATTTATTAGATATTTTTTGTTACTCATAATTCTGTGATGAAAAAATGACTCTTGAGACAATGCCCCGAGTGTTGAACCTTACGGTTTAACCCAAATGGAGATAAGCCACTTATATGATGAATATTATGTTTCAATGTCATCTCTCATACAATAGAGGGTGGTCAATGTATTTTATCATTTTTTCGTTAATTATTTTTTTTCCAAGGAGAGTTTCTTGCTCAGGAAATAATGAGAAATTTGAATAGGGTCTCCTGGTTTTCTTTGAGCTGTAGAAGCAATTATCTCTCAGCTCTCCCTTAAAACTATTTAGTTCTTGCTTCTTTGTTTCCTGCACCATTTAGACTTGCCTTTTTTCTTGTTATTCTATTTTGTTATAAGTAATCATTCAAATATAAAATAGTTGACTTGCCTGTTTAGCTACAAGAATGGTTGAAATAGTTATTTTATTTTCTTGGCCACTTGCATCTTTAAGAAGATGTGAGTTGATGCTGCCTTCAACCTGATATTAGTTGGCTAGGGCTTCTAATTTTTAGTGTTGCGACAATAATATTAGTTTTATGGGTGTTTTAAGGGTTGAAATGGTTGAACTTTGAGATGAATTTTGTTCTGCAATTAAAGTTAAAAGTTTTCTACAAGAAGCTTGTTTTGCCATGGCGCCCAAATAAGAATGTTGAATACTGAGAAGTAATTGAAGCCAAATTTCAAGAAATAGTCTTTTATTTTTTATTTATATATATATATATATTATTTCTCGCTTGTTTAGTAAAGTCAAGTTTTTGGCCTTATCTTGCAGGTGACGACGACGTCGAGTTGGCGGCGGAGAAAGACTCGGCATTAAGGCGAGCCGCCCGGTGGTGTGGTACGTAGTGGGTTTAGTACGCCCCGCCAAAACGGCTCCGAAACAAACAAAAAGGTGCGTGCCGCACTCACGAAGGACTGCCAGTGATATACTGGAGGAAGGTGGGGATGACGTCAAGTCCGCATGGCCCTTATGGGCTGGGCCACACACGTGCTACAATGGCAATTACAATGGGAAGCAAGGCTGTAAGGCGGAGCGAATCCGGAAAGATTGCCTCAGTTTGGATCTTTCATCTATTTATATTTTTAGTTAAATAATAGATTGAATTCAAGTACATTTGCTTTTAAAGTGGGGCAAAATATTCCGATCATTCAAAACCTCCTCATGAGTCATGTTACTACGATGTTAGAAGAGGAAATTCATGCACAAATACAAATTGTATGTTGCATATATTGTAACTCATTTTTGTTCTCAATGTCTTGAAAAATGTAAACAAAAATATTATATGCAGTAATGTAATTATAAATTGTTCACGTGCAACGCGCGTGCAATACCACTAGTCTATCTATAAAAGTATGAATCATCTTACAGTGTTTTCATAAAAAGAGTGTTTTATACTTTCACTTAACCAAAATACTATTTCTAATAAATTTTATTCTCACTTTCCCTACTTTACTAATGATATGACCATTCAGTTTTCAAACTTCCCAAAAATTTATTCCCAAATTTCTCTACTTTTTAGATGTTATGCCCATTCAGTTTTCAAACTTCCCACAACCAAAATACCCTTTTTAATAAATTTTATTCCCAGTTTTCCTACTTTACCAATGGTATAACCATTCAGTTTCCAAACTTTCCAAAAAAAAAACTCTTTTTGATATCACCACACAGCTCCACTTCAATGGCGTTAGAAAAAATGTCTGATACCTTGATATGTTGGAGTGGGACCTCAACAATGTTAAAGTTGAGGTCCGACCATCTCTCTCTATATACATACGCGTTGCATTTGGTTCCTTCGCTACTCCACTTTTTAATTTTCTAGAGCTGTACTTTGTTACTTCCGAAATATGATTATTTTTCTTGATTTGCTCATGTACTGCTTTTACTTGTATATGCTGGAATTTTGGATTTTATCTTGCCTTAAATTACATCCTAACAGCCATACCTTTCTTCATCATGCTATCTCAGAATGTGGTTTCATATGGGTCAAAAGCCATGCCATGTTATTCATGGTATTCAAAATATGTTGGAGATGTTGTAAATGGGACCACTGCTATGCCTGAGATTCTGAGAAGTCAAAATCTTCTATGGATTTCAATGCTGTGAAGTCAAATAATTTTACCTTTCTAAAAACAAGTGCTACTTTTGCTGGGAAATTTTCAACTGCGCTTTGGATTCGAAGTCGCTGCAATTTGCAGCCTCGTCTAATTTTTCCTAGCCTATCGTTCACCTGTCAAACTGGCTAGCAAGGTGGGCATGCTTCGCATATTGATTTCAATGTTTATTATGATTGTGTTAGGTGTTGACCTGTATATTTATGTCAAAGATTTCCAATGACTACCTCTTTTTGCAATTTAATACTACGATATCATGGAAAAATCTACCTTATACTCCAAGTTTCAACATATATATTCTTCTGCCACTTCTAACTTCCCTAATTGCATCACAATACTGAATGTTTTTTCGCACGAGACAGAATTAATAGATAGCTATTAGCCACAATGACAATAATAAAAGATAGCTGTACTCTCACCGTTTAATATCATTATTGTTATTATTTTATAAATGAATTAGTGCAGTGACGGAATCTAGTGATACTTGAACTCAAAAGCTAACAAATCTGCATAAAAAAATAATCCTATTGATTAGCATCTTATAAAATCATGTATAATGGATATATACGATTTGGAAACTTCTTATAGAATAAGTTAGGAGAATCTAAAAACACATTTAAAAGATATGTACAATTTTTTAGCAAGTCGTTGACATGCTGAATAGTTATGTATGATATGTTGTTATTCCTGGCTGTATAGTTATTTGGATATAGGTTGTCGATGATTAATAAAATCGAAGGCATCATTTTTCTTCACGCGAAGTGAGACTATTACTTATTATTGAAAACTAGAAAGCATTTAAGAAGGATCTGACACAGTTTGGTTCATTGAATTACTCTGTTATAAATTACCTCTATGATCTTCACATTTTTATCACCACATAAATATCTCTGTGTCCTTCATTTCAGATTTCAACCTGCCTTTAATACTCTGGCAATTCCTGTGAGTTTTGTCTAATTCATCCTTTCCCGACGGTGTCCATGTTCTGGCTGAATTTAGTTGACAGTAGAAAGGGTCGCCGACTCCCTATCACAAGAGGTTTTTTCTATTTTTTATGTTCAATTAACAACGGACACTATCCGAAACAAAACCTCTCTCCCCCTCATCTAGCCACTTTCTCAAGCATAAGAAAATCAGTGGTCAGAGAGACAGAGATGTGGTTATGCTCTGTTAGAAGCAATCAAGTGATAGAGGATTAAAGTTACCTTGTTAACACCTTCTGAAATAGTATTTATGACTCTGATCTTGATATTAGTAAACAATGGACTGACAGATCTTTGAATATCTCCCATGAAAAATTGACCCAATTTGATGAGCTGATGAAATTCATTATGTCATTTGGAGATGGGAAAATGTGGGTTTCCCCTCACTCAGTATATTTTCCAGTTCTTCTATTGCAAATTGTTAAGGTGAATGTGAAATGATTAATTGTTTCACAAGATGTGCAAAAATTACTTTAACCAAACACCACATGACTACATACATTGTGTGACAGAAATAAATAAAATATACAACAACAGTGCTGGTTTTGAGAAGCTAGTGAAAGAACTCAGACAGAAGTGTGCTCGCTCTGAGGTGGGGGAGGAAATGAGGGTGAAGTTTTGGGTGGATGCTTCTTGTGGGGATGTGGCTTTAAAGGAAAGCTTTCCTCATTTGTTCAGCAAGGAACTCAATTCATATTATGCTTCAAAGTAGAAAAAGGAGGATGGTTGCAATTCTAGTGGGTTTAGATTTCTATATGAGGTTGCATCTAACAGTTGTCTCAATTGTTTTCCACAGTTCTCACCTATGGATGTAGCTAATATCGCAAAATGGAAAACCACTAAAAAAATTATAGTCGTAATCTTTTTTTGCCTGATTATTTATATGTTTTTGCATTGTAGTTTCTGATTTATTTGGTTCTTTATCATTTATTTTTCTTATAAAAACTCTCAATTTTTTGTGCACCAGGATCAAATTCTGCATGCTCATCACAATGGTGATTGAGTTCAGTTGTTTATTTGTTAAGATCAATCAAATCAAGAGAACCACTTGAAATTTCAAGGGTGTCTTCTTTCTGTTCTTATCGTTTGAGTGGGTTTTGGGCAAATTGTCAAACTTCAAGTAGGCTTTGTTTGTGCAAAAAATAAAAATTTGTTTGAGAATTTAGTATATGTTTGGTGTTTGGAGTATTTGAGCAGTGTTTATGTTGTCAGAGAAACAACATCCAGTCTTTCTACTCTCTCTGTATATATTTATTTATATTTTTCTTTAAATTTTACTTGTTTTTTCTGCTAAGTGTTTTTAGTTTTGGTTGCATTCCTACATAAACAGAGAATTTTTGGAGGTATTAAAACTAATGCTGAAAGGTGGAAATATTATCAATATTTGCGAACACAGGAATAAAAAAAAAAAAAAAAAGGATTGAAGACTATACTCTCAATGCTAAGCATGAAGCTGATCCTTTTTTAATATAGATTTTTTTGGTTAATAATATGAAAAGGATAAGAGGACTGATTGGATTTAGGGATTTCAAAAGTGACTTGCTTATTAAACGCTTCCTCATGAAGTTTTTAATAGAAATCTGCCAATGTTGATTTTCAACATACTTTCCAATTGACTTCAGGAAAAGCAAACCTACATCTCCTTATTATTGTGAATACCCCATTAAACATAGATAGAAAGATGTAAGCATTGTTTGGTTGGGCCCTACGAAAGTACTTTGGCCAAGGGGGAAAAAAATAAATCTGCATTTTAGCTTTTCTCGATTTTGTTTCTTAGCCCCCACCCTACACACACACACACACACACACAAACAAAAAAAAAAAAAGTCCCATTCACCGTATCGCATAAAATCTATTTGTATTTATAAATATTAAGGAAGCAAACTTTTTTTGAGGCAAAAACTAAAAAGGAAAACATTTACTCCTTAAGGCAATAATTTTCTCTCCAACTTAAAAGCATATTTTTACTCTTCACTTGTTAACACAAATGCAATTTTCTTGTCTATTTCTTTTTTTTCTTCTAATTGACAAATGAAAAATTAAATAATATTACTTTTTTTAATATACTAATTACCTGGCACCTTTTTTTTTTTATGGCCAATTGGTAATAGTTTAAGCAAGAAAAGCTTGTGTACAATTGACAATACATGCCTGAGATTTGATGATCTCTATTCCCTTCTCAAAATTCTCCCTCGAAGCACGAGTATGTAGAGGTCCCAGCAAGGTATCTTTTTCTAACGGATCTCCTATTTTAACTTGTTTGTATACAACAAGTAGTTGTTCCAGTACTCTTTGATATATGCTTTCACGAAGTAGCTTCATTTCAAGAAGGAAAAAATGCAAGTTAATAAACTTCATTACTTATAAAAAAGTTAATAAACTTCATTATCTAAAGACTCTAAGTTCTATCACCAAAGCAAAGTGCAGCAGAAAATGTAATATATTTTATATTACCAGTCTACGGCATGTTGTGCAGCGCTGACCAGCTGTACCAACAGCAGCAAACAAAACAGAGCGAACAGCAAGTTGGATGTCGGCATCATCCATGACAATTATAGCATTGTTTCCACTTAATTCAAGCAAGCATTTACCGTATCTCTCATTTACTGTTTGCTGAACCATTAGACCCACCTACAGTTGAGCATGTGCAAGATAGATTAACAAAGGTTCTGAAGAACTGATTGTAGAGTCGAAGTCAACTGAAATGGGCAAAAAAGGAAGGAAAAAAACTAAATAAAAGATATAAAAAAAACAGTTAAGCAATTATGCAAGTATATACCGTGTAGGAAGCAAATCTAAAAACTGCAGTAAAGGTGTTTATTTTAGGAGATTGACAACAAGGCATATCCTGGTTTAGGATTTAATATTCAAAAATTATAAACTACAAGCAGTCACATGACACAAGTAAACATAATTTTATTAGATAGAAGTTTAACAAATTGAAAGAAAAAAAAATTGCATTCATCATATGCATGTGCCGCAGGAACAAAGAAAAAAAAGGCAAATGACTGCAAATTTATTCAATGTAGAG
Source organism: Nyssa sinensis (assembly GCA_008638375.1). Lineage (NCBI taxonomy): Eukaryota > Viridiplantae > Streptophyta > Magnoliopsida > Cornales > Nyssaceae > Nyssa > Nyssa sinensis. The sequence goes on along the minus strand of CM018043.1, from coordinate 55,095,883 downwards.
TTTTACCAACAAATTCCATGGACATGAAACATCATAACCTAAAGAGGCTAATTTATGGTATTGATTCTATAGAATCGATGTAAACATTAAATCTCAATATTAAACTAGAAATGGGTCGTTTTATAGGAATGGTTCAGAATAACATAATCTATGTCACGAGTTTGTGATGGTAGTAGAAGAATGATATATATATATATATATATGTATATGTGTGTGTGTGTATCCAGATTTAAACACAAATATCCAGAAACATAAATCATAGCTGATAAATGACAAAGGTTATTAACTCAAAAGCAAGGATCAAAATTTCGTTTCTTTTCTATCGAAACAGCTGAAACATTTCCGTTTCTTAGGAAACCGAAACAAAACACTAGTGGAATATCGAAATTCACATGTTTTCACGGAAACAAAATTGTTTCCGTGGAAACATACCGAAACTAGTGAAAACATACTGAATCAGAGGAAACATTTCTTTTGTATCAACAATAATTCTATTAGTTAATAAAAAATAATATCCATTTATTTTTCAAGGATTAAGACTCAAAATTACAAGAAGATATTTCTATTATTTTTTCAAAAATAATAAAAAAGTAGTAGGGGAAATAAAGTGTAGAGAAACAACTATTTTCTTATTAAGTTACTAATTATAATAGGTTTAAATCGTTATTTGTTTTACTTTTTATTTTATATGTAACTTGTGTCAAATTATCTAATTCGTGGATATTACATAATATATATTTATTATGTCATTTATCATGAATATGATGTATATGCCTTAAACATGCACAAATATTCAATAAATAGGCTTATTTATATAAATAAATAAATTTTAAGTTATGTTTTCACACATTTCTAATTTTTTCTCTATTTCCATAATGTTTCGAAACGTTTCCGTTTCCGGACAGACTGAAACTATACATCGAAACGATATTTTGATCCTTGCTCAAAAGTAATTCTTCTGTGTGTTCCAAGATAGATATAAAAAACAAGATGTCTTTGCCGGAAAGAACTAATGTATTAATAAATAGATTACCATGAAAGGGAAGCAGAAACAAGTAAATATGGCAAAATGGTACTAAACTAAAGTTTGCCAGTAAAATATAATATCACCAGGATATTGAACTTGGTGCTGCAAAGCTGAAATAGCACTCATGCACCCATAAACAGGATCTCTCAGCCTCACATTAGCCTAAAAAACAAGACTGTTTGCTGCATCAGCTCTTTGGCTCTCTGGAACCTCCTGAATCCATAAAGACATCACAACTGTCTATCGAAGGACAAAAAAATGGACAATCAATAAGAACTTGAATTTTTAGGATTTTCTATTAAACATCTCCAAGAGAAGTAAAAAAAGATGGATAAGAAATGTTAAAATTAAAAAGAAGATTATGATGATGAGAACAAAAATAAAATTCAAAAAAAAAAAAAAAAACTACCATTCTTATTAGTATTTCATTCCAAACACATAACACATAACATGTCTTCAAAATTACACTTCGACTGCAAAACTATAAAACAAGATTTAATACATGTTATAAACATCTTAAGTAAAAAAGCATTCGGCAAAATGTAATTTTAGTTACACAATAAATTTGTTAAACCGGACACTGTATCCTCAAATCCTAAAATTCAAAAGTTGTCGGACCAATACTTCATAACAAACCCACATAACTGCTTCAAATCTGCAAGAAAGGACTGTATGAGACTTCCGGAGGAAAAAGAAGGTACTGAAAATAACCAGATAGTTAAGGAAAAAAGACAAATGTTTTGATGTTTCCATGGAAAGAAATGAAGACTACCGTGACAATAGAATTAGAAATTGTATCATACAATTTAAAAGTTTACAATTAGAATTAACTGGATTTTAAACTAAAAATCAGATTGGTTTGTTCTCAATCGTGAGGATCAAGAGAGATATAGAATGATAAGATCCACAATATAATCAAAAGACAGTCCCTTTATCCCTATAAAGCTTCAATTTTACCTGATGAAAACTAAAATCATCACTATTACTGAATTAGCATGACAAAATTTAAACAAAATGAAATCTATTAGACAGTGACCATAAACCTTTTTGAATAGGAAAGTAGCTATGATCTCATCTTTACATTATTGGGCAGAATTTACAGAAAGAACAGATTACTTTCTAAATTCAGTTATGTTACAGAATTAAGATGGTACTTTCCACTCGAATCTTTCCAACTACCTTCTTTGCTTTCAGAGGGCAAGTTTGTTCTGTACTCTTAGTACCTCTCCTTTCCTTTGATTGTACACCACGAGGTTGCAACAAAAATTTGTGTAGTCTATATAATCAGAGAAACATGGAGAAATCCTTTTTTAGACTTTAGAACTCGCGTTAAACTTAAAACCTCACAAATTATAAATGGAGATATAAGAGTTACAGGTACAAGAAGAACGTAGCATACCCAAACGCACTTCAGAGTACCACACACTTGTCACGTAGAAACTCAGGTGCCTCTGTGCAGCCTCTTGCCTATGCATTTAAGCATAAACGAATGCATGCATCGTAAGCTATTAGTGTTTGCCACGCATTTTGACCACTGTAAAAAGGGAGATTTTTTTCTTTCCAGAATTCAGAATGGATGATTGCGAGTGTATATGACATAAAAGTGAAGTACAGCTTCACACCACAAAATGAGAACAATCCTCCTCTAATGTGATCATCAACATTAAGGAACTGCTACTTAGAGGGAAAATTGCTCAAAACCATACAGAGTAAACAATCTTGAGGAAAGTCTAATCATGAATAGCTTGCCTACCAACTATGGACCACAAAGTCTGGTATCTATGCACAAGAACTCAACTCAATAAAGTAGAGCTGAGTTCTCACCTTTTTAGAGCAATATCCTTCATTGATTCCTTGACAGCCATTAGGCATATATACATGGTATTGGGAGTCTGTTTAATGCATAAACTATAGGTCGAAAGAAGGAATTCTTCTTCTAGGAATTAATATGAGGTTGACACTCACAGGTCAAGATGTGAATAATCAGGCTAAAATAAACAAGAAGACTAGCAGACAACTATATGAATAACAAAAATGGAATCACCATAGCTCACACCTCGTGTTATAATGGGCTGATTGATCCAGAAGGTTGGCCTGCTGCCAAGGGGCCGGGGTTTCTGTTTCTCCAGGTATCGTCTTATTTTCCCTGAGCAAGAGACACCGACAACATTTTACGAGGAAAACAATTAAGAACACAGCTTTCACACACAAAAATTGATTGGGCCAACGAATTATGATACCTTTCACCGAGTTCACTTTTTGGAGATTGAGCTCTGCAACCTGAAAAGACTTCTTTACTACCATAAAAACCCTCTGTTGATTCTTTTCACATGCGCACTGCATTGCCAGTTTGCTCAATTTCTGTCCACCTGCCAGAATCTTTTCCCACTACACTTTCAACTTCAGACTTACTTCCTTCTCCTCCAATATCCATAATGGGAGGTGCACTGGGAGTTCCCAAGTCCGTCGAATCATTGAGCATATTGTTACGAATGGGAGTACCCTGCAAATCATCATGGAAATCAATTAGTACACAGCAAATTTTAGGAAGCATTTGAAAGCCTCTTGCGTCTCTGATTTGTAATTTTAATGGTAACAAAAATCAATTCTTACATTTGCATTGTTTAGTTGAACTTTTTCACGCAGCCGACAGCTGCCACCTGAAATTCCATTTCTCTGCACATTTCCCCCAAAACCCAATCCACCATCGGTAAATCTTCTGACATTTTCTGGTACTTCAATCCGAAGACTCTCCTTTGACAACCCTCTATTCAAAGTAAGCTCAAATCGGCCCTCTGATCCGAAAACTGTACTTTGATTCAAGTTCTTGTTCGATTTTAAACCAAATAATTCTTCGTTGTAGCCCTGTTCAACTGGCTTCTCCAGGAAATCAATATCACGATATCTCGATCCCTCTTCCTCAGAGTAATTTCCACCCAATTCATCTGGAACCGAAGCCACACTCTCGTCATCATCTTCGTCTCCATCGCTATCCAGACCAAGAGTTGGCCAAAAACCTTAGTTGTTAGAGTGAGATAATGAAGAGTGAGTTTTTTTTTTTTTTTCAGAGATAGGAAGAACAGAGAAGGAAATAGCAGTTCGCAAATCTTATAAAGAGGATTCACACAGCTATGATTTTGTATTTTGAACTCACATATTTCTATTCATGCTCTGTATCTTTATACAATCCGAGAGGCCTAATACTAGGCTAAGAATATATAACTGAAAAGGTAATTTACAATCACAATTAATAGCAATATTTTACAAAGATAATAAATTGATCCTAGAATCATTGGAGACACAAAAACTGGTGATGTTTATAATGACAGCTAGGTTTGAGTTGGCACTTGTTTGAATTCATCAGTTTCCTTGATACGCCCCGCAAGAACGGGCTACCATCAGATAGGCCGATCTTGTCGCGTAAGTAGGCTGTCCTTTGTCTGGAAAGAGGCTTGGTGAGTACATCTGCAAGCTGGTCATGAGTGTGAACATGGCGAACAGTAAGAATTTTTTTTTCAACCAAATCTCGCACAAAGTGAACGTCGATCTGGATATGCTTCATCCTGGAATGCTGGACAGGATTAAAACTTAGGTGTGTGGCGCCCAAATTATCACACAAGAGTAGAGGTGGGTGTGGTAATGTAAACTTCATTTCTTGGAGTAGAGATAACAGCCACATGGACTCTGCAGCAGCCATTGCTAAAGCCCTATACTCAACTTCGGTTGAGGACCGTGCAATGGCACGTTGCTTTTTAGAGCTCCATGAAATGGGTGTGTGACCAAGGAGGAGGAGATAAGCTGAAGTTGATTTTGTGTCATCCAAACTACCAGCTTAATCAGCATCCGAGAAGTATGTGAGTGTTGGGCTTGATGTGTGTCTGATAGTGATGCCATGAAAAAAAGTGTTCTTCAAGTAACGCAACAATCTTTTAGTAGCTGTCCAGTGGGTTTGTGTGGGGCGATGCATAAACTGGGAAAGTTTATTCACGGCGAAGCTGATATCAGGTCGAGTTAAGGATAGGTATTGCAATGCTCCAAGCACTCTACGATATTCTGTGGAATCAACGGATGATGAACCATCTACCTGCTTTAGAGAAACCGATGTAGAGAGAGGAGTTGTGACATTCTTAGCACCATCCATACTTGTCTTAGCAAGGATATCGCGGATATATTTATGTTGAGTTAGAAACGAGTCGTCTTTGGTAGGAATGACCTCAACACTGAGGAAAAAATGTAAGGACCCCAAATCTTTGATGAAGGATTGCTGTCCAAGGTGATCAATAATGCTGGCAACAAAGGTCGAATTGTTTCTAGTGAGAATCAAATCATCAACATAAACTAAGCAATAGGCAAGTATGGAACCATCATGAAACACAAATAGAGAAGAGTCGGATTTAGCATTGATGAAACCAAAGTCTAGCAGTGCCTGTTTGAGAGCAGAATACCAAGCACGAGGTGCTTGTTTTATCCCATATATTGCCTTTGTGAGGCAGCAAACATGATCTGGTTTGTCTGGACTCTTGAAACTAGGTGGTTGCTTTATATACACCTTTTCTATGAGATGCCCATGAAGAAAGGCATTATTGACGTCTAATTGTCGTAGAGACCAACCTTGCATAACAGCAAGGGTTAAGACAGTGCGTATGGTGATTGGTTTTACAACTGGACTGAAGGTCTCTTTGTAATCCAGTCCTGGTCTCTGATTGAACCCTTTGGCCACGAGTCTGGCCTTGAATCGATCAACAGATCCATTAGCATGCCGCTTAATCCGAAACACCCACTTACAGCCAATAATATGACAATCAGTTGGAGGTGGTACTAGTTGCCATGTATTGTGACGCATTAATGCAGTCAATTCAGAGGACATGGCGTCACTCTATCGGGAATCAGTGAGTGCTGCAGTAACACTTGTGGGTTCCAAGGAGGATGGAAGAGGGTGCTTAGTGACAGCAAAAGATTTTTTTGGCTTATAAATATCATTCATGGATCGGGTAGTCATGCGGTGGGTGTGCACTTTATTGTTCTCAGAGACAACAGGTGCAGGCACTTCTAAGGGTGGAATTTGGCTCGAAATCAAGGGAGGAGAAGAGAGAGTACTGACCTGGAGAGGAGGCGGTGCAGGGGATGACCCATTCTCAAGCGAGGGCGAGACGTCAGTACCCACGTCCGGAGAGTCGGTAGGACCGAGTGGAGCCAAGGGGAGTTGCGGCAACACAATTGTGACAGAGAAGTTTGCTGCAATTGATGGAGGTGAGAGAGAATTGTTAGGGGTTGATTTTTGAAAAGGGAAAGTCCCTTCGTGGAAGATGACATGCCGAGAGTGAAAAATCTTTCGGGTATGGGGCTCAAGATAGAGATACGCGTTTTGGGAGAGGGAGTAACCCACGAATGTGCATGGTTGGGCTTTGGGCTCAAGTTTGTGTTTATTATAAGGCCTAGTTAATGGATAACAGAGGCAGCCAAATTGCTTGAGCTTGAGGTAATTTGGGATTTGTTTGAACAATTTTTCAAACGGAGATTGATGTTGCAAAGTTGAGGTGGCCATTCGATTGATGAGATAGGCAGCGATTTGAAACGCGTATGGCCAATAGGAGAGAGGCATGTGAGCATCCGTGAGTAAGGTGAGACCCGTCTCAACAAGATGGCGTCTTTCAGACATACCATTTGTTGTGGAGTGTGGGGAGCGGTTGTGTATTGACTAATCCCATGAACGGAAAGGTAAGATTTGAAGCCAATATATTCTCTACCATTATCGGAATAAAGACTCTTTATTTTTGTGTTAAACTTATTTTCTACAAGATTGCGGAATTGCGAAAAAATTGTTTGAACATTTAATTTATGAGTCATAAGATAGAGCCAAATGTACTTGGTATAGTGGTCAACAAAAATAACATAATATTTTGAGCCATCAATACCAAAATCATGAGATGGGCCCCAAACATTCGTGTAAATCAATTCCATGGGAGTGGTGCTAGTGAGACCATGAGTATTAAAAGTTTGACGATGGGCTTTATTTTGAGAACATGAAGTACAAAGAGATAAATGGTCATTTTTATTGGTGGGTAAAGAAAAAACATGAATTAAATGATGGACCAATTTTGACGAGGGATGACCAAGTCTTTTGTGCCATCTATCGGTGGTAGTACGTTCATGAACATAGGCAACGACATGTTTGGAGTTTGGTGGAAGATGCTCCGGAAATGGGTACACTCCATCTTCACAGTCGCCTTTGAATAGTGTCGCCCCCGTAATCCGATCCTTCACCAAAAAATAAGTGGGATGAAACTCAAAGTAAACATTATTATGCTTGGTAAAATGGTGAACAGAAATTAGATTTTTTTGAATTGTGGGAACACAAAGGGTATCACGTAAAAGAAAGACACGATTAAAAGATGCAAGAGATAAGGAACCAATATGAGACACAGGCAAACCTGATCCATCACCGATTATCACCTCATCAGTACCATCATATTCAGAATTAATCGACAGATTAGAAAGGTCGGTGGTCATATTGTGAGATGCCGCCGAGTCAACTAGCCATTTGTGGTTTTTTTTTGTTGGAGGATGCTGCACAGTGTGCAGTGAATTCTGCCGAAGGCATTTTTGGGCAATGTTTGGCCGTATGGCCTACTTGATCACACCATTGGCACTTGGGCTGATATTTTCTGTGGCCCGAATGGGAGGACCCATTTTTGTAGTGCCCATTGTTGCTGCGAGGCTTGTTGGAGGAAGACGTAGGGCTCGGTTTATGTCCAGGGGCACCTCCTCGCCGATGAAAGTAATGAGCGGTGGGAACAAATACTGCTGTCGATTGATTCTCCAGCCGTCGAAGGTAACTCTCATGACCTATAAGAAGATCATGGATTTCCTCAAATTTCAGAGAGGTCTCACGAGCACGAATGGGTGCCGCAATTTCTCTAAATTCAGAACCCAATCCATTAAGAATGCAGAGGGTTAAATCATCATTTGAAACCGGATGGTCAATGATTGCGAGTTCGTCGGCAATCACTTTGATTGCTTGAAGGAACTCAGTGACGGTGCGATTTCCACGAGTGCTCAAGGTCAAATCTTCCTTGAGTTGCATCGCACACGTCCGTGATTTTCCTGCGTATAAACGGGTAAGTGCTGTCTAAGCCTCATGGGAGGTTTTGTAGGCAGCAAGGAGGGGGGTATTAGTGGTGGAGGTGGAGACAAGAATGGCGTGGAGGATGAGTTTGTCTTGGCGAACCTAGTGGGAGTTCGCGGCTTTGGAGGCAGCGGAGTTTGTTGCATCAAGGGCAGGGCATTTTTTTGCACTAGTGACAAAGTCAATGAGATCATAGCCAGTGAGCAATGCTTCAAATTGAGCCCTCCACTGAGGGAAGGTAGAAGGGGTGAGTTTTTCGTTGATGATGGTTGCGGCATTGATGGTGATCGATGATGGGTGAATCAGTGGAAGATGCAGAGATGGCAGCCATGTTGCAGGAAACAAGAAAGGAAAGATACTCGTTAGAGATTTGGGGCTCTGATACCATAAAGAGGATTCACACAGCTATGATTTTGTATTTTGAACTCACATATTTCTATTCATGCTCTGTATCTTTATGCAACTCGAGAGGCCTAATTCTAGGCTAAGAATATGTAACTGAAAAGGTAATTTACAATCACAATTAATAGCAATATTTACAGAGATAATAAACTGATCCTCGAATCATGGGAGGCACAAAAACTGGTGATGTTTATGATGACAGCTAGGCTTGAGTTGGCACTTGTTTGAATTCATCAGTTTCCTTGATATCTTACCTTACGCAAGTTATGGCAACCGAAATAAAAAGAATCAGAGAGAGAGTGTCGGTGACATCGAAGAGAAGAAAACTGAACGGAGAAGAAAATTGAGAGAGAAGTGAGAGACTACTATGTGAGTATATCAGTATAGAAAGCGTTTTTTGAAAAAATGCTCTTTCAAAATACTTTATTTTGATAAATAACTTTAAAACAATTTTAAAGTTGTAAATAACTTTCTAAATTACCTTAATCTGAAAAAAAATTCTAGAATAGGCAATGCAGACTACCCTCGTCGGTTCATATTGACTCCATGTCCCAAATTCTCTCTCAGAAAGTCCGCTTCAGGTCTCCCCCTCTAAATATATAGACATTTTACTCACACATAACCCATTTTTACGCTTTTCCTTTTTTTCCATTGGTAAATCAGTCATTATTTTATCTACTTAATTTTTTTTTTTTGTGGAACAGGAAACAGATTGGATTGTTCTTTCAGGAAGTGAGATTCCAGATTGGTTCAGCTCTAAAAGCGAAGGATCTTCAGTATCATTGTGGGCAGATCCAAACTCTTGCAGTAAGCTCAAAGGAATTGCCGTATGTGCTGTTTTGAAATTTTAGAGGAACTACTGCCTCAGTGTCCCCATTGATCTCAAAATTAATGGTTATACAAAACGCCTATGGAATTTTTGGTCAACATTTGTCCGCAGATAGTAAATTTGTATCAGAAGACATCATTCATTTTCAAAAAATACTTTACAATCCTGGCCCATTCCCTCCAATTCATGATAGGTGTTACATCGAGGCCTCAATGATACTTGAAGACTCCAACAAGGCCGAGTTGAAAATGTGTACAATTCATCTGGTAATGGAGAAGCAAGATGAGACCAAGCAATGCTATCCTTAAACAGAATTGCAAGTAAATCCAACAATAACATTGTTTCAGGTCTCTCTCTCTCTCTCTTAATGATTTTTCTTTTTGGTGCAGTCCGGGGGCAAATGTGGACAACTAACTCAAGCACTGATATGTTTAGAATAATAGAAGCATATGATATAACATAAAGTAGGTGATATAACTGAGTTGCAACCTTGCAAAGTATCATTTAAAGCTAATAAGTAATCTCCATGTAAATACAATTTTAATCTCCATAAATGCTTTAGGACAAGATTAATGCCGAGCACAAAGAAACATGGATGTAGTTCACAAACCATACTCTAATCATAAAAAATAAAAAAAAAATTGTTCTAGTAGATAATCAAAAGCATCAAATCGTTCAAGTTTAACCTCTAAACCTTATAGGATGATGCCATGGGGTGCCTAAATGCAGCAAAGATTGGAGATGAATACTCCTTTTGTAGTAAAAGGAAAAATAAATTTGTTATTAGCAAAATTCGAAAGGGTTGAAGGATTCCAGTATTGAACTTGTCCATCACAAATCATGCTTAGGGGTTTTCCTCCATCTCCACTATGACCAAGCCAGATTCATGTTAGTATAGTTTGACATTGCATTTTAGAGGAAATTGACATGATATTTTTTTAGGCCATAGCTTGTAGCCCCCAAGCAAAAATATCCCCTTTGAAATAGATTGTCATCTTCTGTTCATGGCCGTGAGCATAAACGTATACCTTCCTAACATATTATAACTTTAAGAGGTTGTTTGAATTTTTTCAAATTGGATCAGTTTTAAGACTATTTGTATTAAGTTATTTGGATTTTAGAAAAACTAATTACTATTTAATTTGACTTTATTTAGGTTTCAAGTATTTTTAAGAACAAATATGAAACATTGTAATACTAAAATATTTTTACCAAAAATTTGAAAAATCAAAATTAATTCATGTATATTCTATCGAACTAGTTCATCCTTTCTGAAATAAACCTAAGTACATAAAGACTTGTTTGGATGGGAGGTTGGGCCGCGCGTTTGGGCATTTCCTAGCCCAAACCACGCTTAACTCATTTCATGAGTGTTTGATTCAGCAGCCGAACCATGTTTAAGAGTCATATTGCAGCCCATAACGGGTGCTTTTTGAACCCGCGAGTGAAGTCCATTTCATGAAATTGGAAATTTAACCTTTCTTTTTTACCAATATTACGAGTTTGCCGATCGACAATGGCCAATGGTGCCACTTTTTTTTTTTTTTCAAAATAGTTTTTTTAATCATGAGACCCTTCGTTTTATGAGAGATGGATAGACTCCTATTCATTTTTTACACTTCACAACCATTAAATCCGACTATCCTCTACTTCTGCCCCCCCCCCCCCCCCCCCCCCCCCCGGCACCTTTTTTTTTTTTTTCCCTCCTCCTGTTTTTGTTTTTTTTTTTTTTAAATCTCATTTCTCAGTTTCCCATCTCTCTCTCTCTTTACCGAAATCAATGGATTTCAAATCCGGTTACTTTTCTGGCTAATTATTTCAAATTTGGTGTTTGTTGTCTGTTGCGTTCATGCCTACTACTTGGTGACTCTGAGTTTCGATAGAAATGAGTTTCAGAAGAAAAATAATGGCAAGACACCAATGCCAGTGTTGGCAAAGGTTTTGTATAGGCATCTTTTGACAATACCTAAAAGCCTGAGAAATTATTCAGTGAGAGCTTCACATAATGTTATTGTGTGATAATATCCACAAATTTTTAAATTTTTTTTAAATAAAAAAAAATTATAATGATATTTGCTTGTAGATGAGGGAAATTTATAATTAAAACCAGAAAGGAGCCAATGATTTCTCTTTTCTATCACTAGAACTGTACAATAAAAATTGAATGCATTGCAAGCAAACATGGCTTTGTCCCTGATCAATCTTCAAATTAAGGTCTATATGTCAAACAAAATCATAACTGGAAATCAACAATGGCCCCAATTATTGAATAAGAGAACTACTATGCTGACCGAGGTGAGCACATGGAAAGCGTTGCCATCCATTCGAATGCTCCAGCTTGTACAGTCTAATGTACAAACATAATATTTTGACCTGCTTAGAGTTCCTAATGGGAAAAGAGCATCATATTCCCCATGCAAGACTGTTTAATTGTTTCTAATGCTGATTTTTAGCTCTTTTGTTTTGTTCATGAAAACTGCCTGTAATTTCTCACAAACATTCAGGCTTATTCTAAAACAATTGATAATCTTCAAACTAGCACATCTTACTAGATATGTTTATCTCCTTTTCCATTTCATTTCTGTTTCTGTTTTCAGAGGGGTGCATGATTAGGTATACTTATCCATGGCAAAGGCTAAGGAGCTCAACGGAAAGAAGGCTGTGAATGAGGCTTCTAGTGAGCCATTTGATCCTTACTCCGTCAAGGATGAATTGGTGGCTCTTGACATTGAGGACCCAGCTTATTATAACAAAGCTGTTGAGAAATTCACCATACTAGAGTGGCATCACATCTTCATCGAAATGCCAATGAGTAGGAAGAATCTCTGGCTTGAGGGGCTCTAGATTTGTGTGATGCTAGTCTGTCTCCGTTGTTCTGTTTTAAATCATCTTTGTGTTGCTGTTTCTGTTTCAGGACACTTTCATTAATGTGGTTCTGCATTGAGACTAATGTCTGTCGATGGACATGTTATGCATTGTTTTTCTGTGTTCTGTTAGTGTGCTGGTAATTTATGTTAAGCTCCATGAGTATCATGTTTGAATGATTTTGATGTATTGTTCAGTTGGATACCCTTCCAACTGTGTTGATATTGGTTGTTGCAATTGAATTGGTAGGTTACAATCATCATTTACAGGCCTTTGTGTTCACTTCACAGAAAATGACCATTAGATATAAATTCAGCCACCAAGATCTGATGTTAAATCTGAATGAATATTTGTTGTCTTTCTTGGATTATTACTTATCAAAAGCATATTTCTACTGGTCAATTTATAATTATATTCCCGTAAGTGGAAAGTAGAATGATCTTATTACATGGATAAGCTTGTATTTCCTTTTTCTTCAGCTGCTATATATTATATAAAGATATTAAAATTAGTGGAATAAGGGATGCTTAATTAGTTGCTGTGTGAACAGAATAGAGTTTCCTAAGGATTGTTTCTATTAGAATTGTATCTTTCTTTTATTTTAATTCTTTTTTTATAATAATATTTGTGTTTGGTTACCTTGCCAACACAGTATATGGACTTGTATTGTAAAATAATTCTCCACATAAACAATTGTCTTTTTCTTAGACTTTCTGCATCAGCAATAAGGAAATGTGGCCAGAGTAGATGTTTTAATGGATTTTGATAAATACAGTTACTATTATAATAATTATAATGCTATCTTTCAGTTGGTTTATTCTAATAATGTTGTGAAAGTAACACACATTTCATGTCTCTTTCATATTTTGTCCTTTCCCTTTTCTTTCCTAATGGGAAAGTTCCCGGAAGGTTTATCTGTACTCATCCGTCAAAGAATGGACTTTGGTTCATGGGAGACTTTAGATTGCTGCTTGCCTTCCACTTCACTCTTAGCCATGTATTAAAGAGCAGCTTATTATTTTTCACTGCTATTCATATCTCCAGCAGCTTTAAGCAATTTGGCAATCTCAAATTTGCAAGTTTTTAATGGCTTCCTCTTCCTCTTCCTCTTCTTCCATGCCTCGATGGAAATATGATGTATTCTTGAGCTTCAGAGGAGAGGACACTCGTAACAACTTTGTTTGTCATCTTCACGCGGCTCTACAGCTGAAAGGAATACACACTTTTATCGATCATGAAAAACTTGAGAGAGGAAAATCAATTTCTCTGGAGCTAACGAAAGCTATTCAGGAATCGAGATTTGCTATCATCGTTTTCTCCAAGAACTACTCTTCTTCCTCGTGGTGCTTGGATGAACTTGTGAAGATCCTTCAATGCAAAGATATGAAGCAACAGATAGTTTTGCCCATATTTTACAACATGACTCCATCCGAAGTTCGAAAACAAACGGGAAGTTTTGCGGAAGCATTTGCAAAGCATGAAGAAATCTCTGGAAAGAATTCGGAGAAGGTGAATGGGTGGAGAGCAGCGTTGGAAACAGCAGGCAATCTAGCAGGATGGGAATTATCAAAAGTAGCAAATGGGTAATTTACCAACTGAAGTTTGTTATGCTTTTATTGATCCTTAGCTTTACTATTTTATTTGAAATTAATTATTTTTGCCAGTAAAAAAACAAAAGAAGTTCAACAATATTATAGATTTAGAATTTTGGAATTAAAATTGGTTAAAATTTTGAGTTACTTTGTATCTAATTCCATTCGATTACTACTTAAAAATCACAATTTCATAGTGCTTGGTATAGTGTTAAGAAATTTTTTACTAATTTAAAAACTATCAATCAAAATAGAAACGACTTTCAAATTGTTGACCATCGTTGAAAATTACAACCACAAATATGAGTAATGAATATGCCATCTAATCATTAAGAACCTGGTCTATAAACGTACAATCTATATTATCTATAAGTAAATTATATCGACCTCTCTTAAAATTTATGACAATTACATTGACTTTTTTAGAGAATTATTCTTTTATTTATTTGTTTTTATATTTTTCAATTTTGACCAATTTTTGTAACTCTTTTTAAAGATTTCTTATTGTTTTACTTAAAAATAATTTAAGATAAATAACTTATTTTTATTTTATATAAAAATAATCTAAGATTTTTGTCAATATTTATTTGGAAAATGAAAAAAAAAAATTGGTCAAAATTTTAAAAAATAAAAGGGGTAGTTTTGTCATTTTGAAGAGAAAAATTGACAGGAGGGGTGTATCTGTATATTATCAGATAAAGTATGTGATGTCAGTGTAATTTACCTTAATTTAAATAATTATACTATTTGAAAAGTATTGTGCTTTATTTTTAAAATGTCTCCTTAATTTCTAGTAATGAATAAAACTTATATCTATTTTGATTTGTATTCCTCTTTTTACTACAGTGAGGCTCACTAGATTTTTAATGTGTTTAATATTTGGCAGGCATGAGATAGCGTGTATTCAAGAAATTGTTCAAAAGATTTTAGGAGAACTGGGGCATGTACCACTATATGTTACCAAGTATGAAGTGGGGATTGATACCCATGTGAACAAACTAATCAAGTCGTTATATGATGATGGGTTAAAGGATGTACGTATTGTGGGGATTTGTGGAATGGGTGGAATAGGGAAGACGACCATTGCCAAAGCTGTTTTCAACCGAATTTTTGATCAATTTGAAAATTATTGTTTTCTTGGAGATGTGAGAGAAGATTCGGAGAACCGTGGTTTAGCTTATTTACAAGAACAACTTTTGAACAAGATTCTAAAGGAAAAAGATACGAAGATATATAATCCTGCCGAGGGAATCACCTTGATAAAGAAGAGGCTTTGCCGTATAAAGGTTCTTGTTGTTCTTGATGATGTAAATGAATTGCATCAATTAGAATATTTAGCCGGAGATCATAATTGGTTTCGTTCTGGAAGTAAGATTATCATAACAACAAGAGATGAACATTTGTTGGGAGTGCATAAAGTTGATGAAATATACAAGGTTGAGCCATTAAATTGTGAAGATGCACTTGAACTTTTTAGTTGGCATGCCTTCGAAACAACTCATCCCTTTGAAGATTACGTGAAAATATCATGCCGTGTAATAGATTATGCTAAAGGCCTTCCATTAGCTCTTAAAGTTTTGGGTTCTTTGTTACATAAAAGAAGCATACGAGAGTGGGAAAGTGAAATTAATAAGTTGAAAAAATTCCCAAATAGAAAAATTGTAAATGTTCTTCGAATAAGTTATGACAGCCTTGATGACACAGAAAAGTATATATTTTTAGATATTGCTTGTTTTTTCAAGGGGAAAGAGTTATGTGAAATAATAGATCTCCTAACGAGTTCTGAATTTTACCCAGATATAGGAATTAGTGTTCTCGTTCAAAGGTCCCTCGTAACTATTAATAAGGGCATGGTGTGTATGCATGATTTGATACAAGAACTAGGTAAAGAAATTGTTTTCCAAGAATCACCTAAAGATCCTGGCAATTGCAGCAGGTTATGGTATCACGAGGATATTTGCAAAGCACTCATTGAAAATAAGGTATGTCCTAAATGGATATAAGTTCCATTTTCAAATATAAGTTGTATAAATTTCGTTAGGCTTTTATACTATGTGGTATACTTATACTATGATGTTGCGTATCAGGTTACCAATCGCACTGAAGGCATTATGCTAAACACGCCAATCACAAAGGGGTTACAAGTGCATACTGATGCATTTGAAACGATGACGAACCTAAGAGTGCTTAAAATTAACAATGTGCGCCTTTCTGGACGCCTTACAAAATTTTCTAGTCAGTTAATTTATGTTCACTGGGATGGTTTCCCTTCAAGCTCCCTTCCAATTAATTTTCATCTAGAAAAACTTGTTCAACTTCACCTTCGTGGTAGCCACATTAAACAAATGTGGCCAAGCATCAAGGTAAGGATGTTATTTACATACATTACTTTGTCTAAGCAATACTACAGAGGACATTGGCTTTGGAGCTAATTTATTTTATCTATTTTTCTTGTTTGTTTTGGTAGATTTTAAACAAGTTAAAAATCCTCGATCTCAGTGGGTCTCAATATTTAGAGAAAACTCCAGACTTTTCAGGGCTCCCATGTCTCGAGAGCTTGAATCTCGAGTATTGTACAAGTCTAGTTGAAGTTCACCCATCTATTGCATTTCACGAAAGGCTCGTTAGGTGGAAAATGGGAGGGTGTAAAAATCTTAAGAGTCTTCCAAGAAGCATTAAGATGAAATCTCTGGCATTTTTTTCTGTCCAGCATTGCTCAAAACTTCAGAAGTTTCCAGAGATTGAAGGGGAGATGAGTTGTTTAACCCGTCTAGAATTGGATGGGACTGCCATAAAAGATTTTTCGGGCATTGTTCGGAAGTTGCCATCTCTAGAAATGCTTGGTCTCCGTTACTGCAAAAATCTTGAAAGTATTCCAAACATCATTTGGAATCTGCGATCTCTTCGATTACTTGATCTCTCCTACTCGAAAATTGAGGAGATTCCTGGGATCATAGGGGATATGATTTATTTAGTGGATCTAAATTTAAGTGGGTTGGCAATAAAAGATTTGCCTTCATCAATTGAACATCTCATTGGGCTTCAGTATTTACAATTGGACAATTGCAAAAAGATTAAGAGTTTACCAAGCAACATTTATAAGATGAAATCTCTTCGAATTCTCTCTCTCAGGGGCTGCTTAAAACTTGAAAAATTTCCGGACATCTCGAGGGAAAGGAAGGGTTTAGGATTGGTTCTTGACTTTATAGAAACTTCTACAGAACAGTTATCATCCATCATACAATTAAGTAACCTTCAATCGTTATATCTTAGTGGATGTACAGGTCTATTACAGTTGGAAGAATCCGTTTCCGGTTTGTGTTCGTTAAAAACCTATATGTCAACAACTGCAACTTATTGGAACGATCCATTCCCAGTAGTCTTGGCTGCTTGTCATCATTAGACGAGTTACGTCTTTGTGGAAACAATTTTGCTAGCCTACCTGCATGCATAAATCAACTCACGAAGCTTAAATGGCTTTATTTGGATCGATGTTCAAGGCTACAAGTATTGACTTCAGTTCCCTCATCTATATTATTTGTTTCTGCACGCGGTTGCAAATCATTGGAGCGGGTGTCATTTCCACCTAGCATAGACTCTCCTCGTAGGTTTATATTGACTCATTGCCCCAAATTCTCTCTCTCAGAAAGTCTGCTTCAGGTCTCTCCCTCTAAATATATAGACATTTTACAACACTCATTACCCATTTTTACTATTTTCCTATTTTTCCATTGGAAATCAATCATTATTAATTTTTTTTTTTTGAGGAACAGGAAACAGATTGGATTGTTCTTTCAGGAAGTGAGATTCCAGAGTGGTTCAGCTCTAAAAGTGAAGGGTCTTCTGTATCATTGTGGGCAGATCCATATTCTTACAGTAAACTCAAAGGAATTGCAGTATGTGCTGTTTTGAAATTGGATACGCTGCACGACTTCAATGCCCCCTTTGATCTCAAAGTCAATGGTTATACAACAACCCTATGGAATATGCATATCTGCCGGCCCGTTTTTGTTTCAAGTGACGTCATTCAATTTCAAAAAAAACTTTACAAGCCGGGCCCATTCCCTCTCATTCATGATAGGTGTTACATCGAGGCTTCAATGACACTTGACTACATGGAGCCCGTGGTGAAAAGGTGCGGAATTCATCTAGTAATGGAGAAGCAAGATGAGAATCCATGAGCAATGCTATCCATAAAACAGAACTGCAAGTGCATCCAACAATAACATTGTTGGGTGTGTCTACAAGAAATCTGTCATGCTTGGCCTAATTTGATAGGATGAGGTGTTTCTGATGTGTACCTGTAGGTGTTAGGCCTTTGTGGCTGCTGATGTAATGATTGTTTGGACTCCTGTTGAGGCTCAGGTGGCATCCCTTAGTGGGTTTGCTTAGTCTCTGAACTTTGGTGCTGATCGCTTGGGGTTTCCCCTTTTTGGTTTGAATACGTTTACCTTACCAAAAAAAAACACTTTTTTTTTTTCCAGTAATATAGTAAATAAAGTGAAGTTGTATGCTTTCTCTGTTTATAGTTATGAACCTTTTGAACTATTGCCTTACTTGTTCACTTCCTTTAATGGATCAGTTTTGCTTTAATGCATCTGGAATGGTAGCGTGACCGAGCAGGTTGTTGATGATCCAATGACGATTCCAAGAAGTATCTCAGAGAGCTGGAAACCCCAACTTATGGATGACCTTCCAGATGCATTTTGTGGTAATCTGACTCTGTTGAATAATTATATGTTTATTTATAAATCTATATTGCCTTTAGTTCATTTCTCTCGGCATTTGTTTCAAATCACTTAAAAATTGATCCATGGTATAGCATCAGTGAGGATCTGAAATTATAGCCCCAGGGGGTGTGTGTGTGTGTTAAGTATCAAAATTTAAGTGGACTTTTATGAATATACAAAAAATAAAAAATTGGGGTTGGGGGGTGGGGAAACTCCTAATATTTTTCCAATTTTTTTGGGTGGCAGTCCTCCCTCTCCCGCATTTGTTTAGCATCAATCTTTTTTTAAAGCAATTTATTCTACATTGGAGATAGATTACTTGGAGATTGTAAGGAAAGCATAATTTTTAATTGGGATTTCCTAAAAATTGTGTAATTTTGTGTTGAAATGTTCTTTTTCTTTTAAGCCATATGTATACTATACTCTTATGCATGCAAGCCTTAGTATTGGAGTAACTGATGCTGTTTTCCTGAGGGGATAGTAGAGATTTTCTGGGATTCTGACCTCTGGCTCCTGGTTATTGTCTTCAGAACACTAGATGGATCTATTGTCTGTCTGCTTTCAACCAGTTGGTGTGTCTACAAGAAATCTGTCACGCTAGGCCTAATTTGATAGGATGAGGTGTTTCTGATGTGTACCTGTAGGTGTTAGGCCTTTGTGGCTGCTGATGTATTGATTGTTTGGGCTCCTGTTGAGGCTCTGGTGGCATCCCTTAGTGGGTTTGCTTAGTCTCTGAACTTTGGTGCTGTTCGCTTTGGGTTTCCCCTTTTTGGTTTGAATACGTTTACCTTACGAAAAAAAAAAAACTTTTTTTCCAAGTAATATAGTAAATAAAGTGAAGTTGTATGCTTTCTCTGTTTGTAGTTATGAACCTTTTGAACTATTGCCTTACTTGTTCACTTCCTTCAATGAATCAAAAGGAGTCAAGGATCCCCTTCATTCCGGTGGAAAATTTAGTCAAATATATAAAGGTTTAAATTGTTTGTATGTTTTTCCCTCGACTCACATTGACTTGAACTGTCATAGATGAATCCTATATGAAACATTGATTCTTCAATCATCCAAATATCTATACAATGCTATCCCTGGAAGAGTCCTCTGAATCGGTTGTGGAATAAGTGAAATTGGTAAGGTAACAATTGTACAAGGTTCTAGCGAGTATTTTCCAGTTGATATATCCACTGGGAGATGATTCTGGTTGATTTCAGTGGAGACATGGTAAAACATTTTAAGATGAGTCACACATGAGCAGCAGATCAAAGATATGGGTACAACTCAGTTTGGGTTAGATGTTTAAAATTAAACCTAGGCTTAAAATTGGAGCCGAGCATCATATTGAGAAGTATTGTAACCCAAACCACCCTGATGCTACATGACGCAAAACCAACATTCTTAAACAGCGCCTCGACCTGATCTGCATTTTAGTTTCTACTTGGGTCAGATGAGATTCAGTTAAGTTGCTACATAGACAAACCTAAAGCTATAAAATATCTAACTTACAACTTACATATGTTGACATCAATGGTTAACTAAAGACGTTTTATCTTAAAATGCAGGCACACAATAGGTGTGCATACACACAAACAACACATAGCCAAATCAAGGCATGATTTCGATGGGGATTACAAATGCAAAAACAAGGTCACTACACGACTTAGATGTGAAGTCCTACTATGGTAGGGGAAGCAAAAATAAGAGTGCATCCAAAATATGAATCCTTCGCTCTATGTCCCTCCAATCTAAACGTCCTAATTTCTGCAAAATATCCTTGAACCAAATAATTGAAAAGGTTGCACCAAACTGAGGAAATGAAAAAAAGTGTGTTTCATTCTCTCTGATGTAATTGAGAGTCCCAAAAAAGAAATAAAATGTTTCAGAGATTTGTTTAAATTGGTAGCTTCCACTTTGCTGTCCAACCAAGTCTAAAACCATATAAGCAGGCCTAACAGACCATCCAAAGCACCATATTCTAATAAACTAATTCCATATTGCTGTCATTAAAGATGCCTTATGTGGACTGACCAAAATGTAATGCCAATTAAACAAATCTGCCAATCATAACTCCTTTTTTTCAATAAGTAAATATGCTGACATAAACAAATTAATCCCATTAAACCAATTTAGCTTAGGCGTTGGAGCAGGTTGGGCGAGATTTTTCAGACAGGAGGGTCCAAGGCCAAGAGAAAAGTAGATGGAGAGTGAAACAACGTCATTCCCTTTTCTGAGTTGTGGCACATCCTTTCTTTAGTATTGAATCTCTTGCAAGTTTCCTGAACTCCAAGTTGCCTGTGTGAACAAACATATTAACACTGTTAGTGCATAATGCTTGACCTGCCTTGCTACGGTAAAACTGTACACGTCAATGAGAGAGTTCAAGAGATGGCTCAGATTCTTTATGTAACCATTGATCCACCTGCCTTAATTCATCGCTCCCCAGTCCCCACTGAGCATGAGCAGACAGATGTTCAAAAGGGCAACATCACACCAAGATTTAGGTTCCCGCCAAGTTGCAACTCAAGGAGTCGTCGAAGCTGCCTTTGGTTAGTTGCTTTTTCATAATCAGTGGCTAGAAAATTCTCCGCAGGGATATCTTAACTAAACATGCCTGATTTTCTCATCCAGAATGCACAATTGTCCACCTATCGGCTGTCAAGATGCCTTTTTGAATCACCCACACTCCCATTTAGCGTAAGTATTGACCAGCGCAATCTTACGATCTTCAGTCCCATATGTTGAGGCCATTCTATAGAACACCATCCCTGTAAAAATATTCAAAAACAACTGACTTCTCAAATTAAATTTTTATAATAATTGGACTGAATTGAGAATAGAAACATAAGGATCTAACATTATTATTAGCAATACGATCAACATGATATGATTTGAATGTCTCCCGGGACCAAAAAATGCTTAGACAACCGCTTGCCTCAAAACCCTTATGTGAGCCATAAAGAATCAGACATACAGACAGTATGGGGGGACAAACGCAGTTGAATAGGCTTGAACCCAAGACGAATCACACAGATAGCATGGGGAAACGAACGCATAATGATAGACTTGAAACAAGACCTCTTAGAATCAAGTTCTGAAAACTACTTGCCCCAAAAGTTTAAGCTATTAGGGAATGGGTTAAACAATTTATCTCAAGCTCTTGCACTACCCTTCCTTGACCCCAACCCCCCTATTTTCTAGCATGTGAAAAGGAATGTAAGGCTGCTTATGCCCTTGTAGGAGTAAGGCTGCTTACATCTAACCTTCTCAGACCTCGCAGTGGTGTTGTCTCACCTCATGAATGTGAATCCTATTAATTCTGCAAAATTTCTCTGGGGTGTTCCTTAGAAGCAATGTTGCATTGGCCTTGTGGAAGGAGTGACCTTAGATAAAAAATGATGAAAAGAGGCTTTTTTATACAGCTAAATGCAACTGTGGGATTTAAAATTTTTTTGACATATATCCATGGAGATGATTGCATTTGTACATAATGAATATAATTTATATAAAAAAAAAAAGAAAAGAAAATGTAAATAATACATATACGATTTTTAATATTGATATTCACAATTAGGAATTTCATCCTTTCATGACCTGGTGGATGGATTGCATTTTAAAGCATGCTTCATGTATGGATGAAAGACTTCGATGAGATTGCATTGTTGCATGGTAGAATCAAAGCATATTGGCATAATGTGATTCCTTGGAAGCATGGTGTGAGTTGAGCACGTGGTGCTGTGCATACGTGAGTACTCATGCTGTTGGGGAAGGTCCGTAAAGTGAGTCATACGTGGGTACTCATGCCGTTGGGGAAAGACCGTAAAGTGAGTCATGGGTGTGGCATAGAGTTTGCATGGGTGCGTCACGCATATTATTCATGTGCTGCATTGATGATATTGGATGACATGTAGATATAAATGTACCCTTGCACATGTCATGCATTGATTTTGTTCATTGCATTAGCATTGTATTATACCAGCAGTTGAGCTGACGCATTCGTGGGATATCATATTACAGATGACGCCTCTACCATATGAGATTTGATGAGATCTTGACAAAAAGAAGGAAAAAGGATTTAGAAGTGTATTTTGCCCTTGGGGGCACGCTTTGAGATATAAGGGCTTAAGCCCAACTGATATGAACAATATGTCTTTCAAATGTATTTTACGTGTTTATATGTTGGAGATTTGAATGCCTGTTTAATTGAACCCATTAGATTATCTTTTATTTACTTTTCTTATTTTATCTCGCTCAACCCTAGGTTCGTGGAAATTCGGGGCGTGACAGTATGAGCTCGGTTTTTAGTTTGCAGGAGTTGACGGTATTGGTCTTGGAGCTCAATCGTAAAAATGGACCTCTTCCAAGCACTCTTATTTGCACAGAAAACACCAACACTGGGTAAATAAGCAGCTCGGAAGAAAGCATACAAAAACAGAAGCAAAATTATAACGAAAGAAAGGGGTCTCACCTTTAAACCCTGTACTTCGGGAAAATGTTGAAATCTGGCCTTGGAAGTCTTCACGCTCCCATCCTCCTCCTACGAAGAAGTGTCACTTCTTCCAAGTTTTATTGGAAGTGGGTACAGAGGAAAGGGGCTGGAACCCCCTATCAAAGGACATGTAAAAGAGGTTTTTCGACCTCATATACTTCATATTCATATTGCTACGGACCAAGTCAAGGGACACGTCAACATTGTTCTAGTGCCCTAACACTATAAACCCTGGCAGGTGCCTCCAACTATTGAGATTAAGGTCTGCAGGAAAAATATTAAACCAACAGAAGAACTGTTTAACCAGGTCAGGAAGAGGGAGTCTCAATCCCATCTCAAACCAAGCGAGATAGACACAAATCTCGCCCTCCTGAACATCATACGGGGGATCTAAATAACTAGGCACCCTACATGTGACATTTGAGGGGAAGTTACACCTCTCTCTCAGTTTGTTAATTATGTTCTGTGTAATGGCACTCTCGCCTTCCTCTCTCTGGGAAGGCCTGCCAGAGGACTCCCCAGCCCTATTCCTAGGCTCGATGAAGGCGTCAACTATCCTAACCCCCGAACTGGAGGGAGACTCACTTGACCTATTCCCGGGATTACCAAAGTGATGACTATCTATAGATTGGACATTAGATGGCACAATCGTCCTCTAAGAACTTTCTGTACTGTCACTAGAGTTAGAAGACATTGAAGGGGCAAACATTGTAGGAAACAGGGAGAAGAATAAGAAGAAATAAAGAGAGGAAGCAAGACCGAAATCAAACTCGAAATTAGACAGAAAATGGGAGCTCCAGACGACGTACACTCCTCAAGGATCACAGGTCGTTCTGATTCAACAATGGCGAAATCTCTCTTTTGAAGATGATAAAAATGATGGGGAAAAGGCGTATTAAGCCTCTCCCCCTCTTTATATACGATTTTAAAAATGTGGGCCCACCAAGCCGAACCACCGTGGCAATTGGAGGCAGTCATGGCCTCAAAAGCCCAAACAATAGGCTGCGCAATAAATGATACGCCAACAATCGTCTTGGGAAATGAAAAGACAGAACGCGTGACTTTTCATGAGCTCGTAGCCCTAGTTACGCGTTAAGCTCCAACTAAGGCTCGAGGAAGTGTAGAGACCTGAAAATTAAGGATAAATTTTTCGTTTTAAATAGCAGAGTACTATTTGAAATACCCTGACTCGAGATAGCACGTAGACAGAGATAGGTCGGTCGAGTAGTGTAGCACCAGTGGTAACCCGAGTTGTGAGGGCTCTATGTCGAGATATTTTATAGATTGAACGATTTAGAGGTGAACAAATTGTTTTGTATAGTTAGTACGGGCGACAGTCGAGCAACCAAGGACCATGTCTCATGATGCGTGCACGCACGTATTCCCATACAAGCATGCGTGCACATGTATACCTAGGTCCAGAGATATCAATGTATGTGCACATGCTCGGAACCCAATGTATACGTATGTATATGGAAATATATACATGTATAATATGTGTATTGTATATGTATATGTATATGTATATGGTATAAAATATTATATACATGTAAATATAGTAAATTGTATATGTATATGTATATATAAGAAGGAAGTGAGAAACAGCAGTGAGTGTGTGTGTGGGGGGGTCGGTTGGGAGTGTGTGTGTGCAGATGTGTACTAGTGTGTGTGTGGATATAATATACATATATAATACAAAATATCAACCCAAAAGCTGAAATGAAAAGAGGTGAATTAAATGGAAGGGAAAGGGAGTCAGAAAAAGGGGGAGAAAAAGGAGGGAAACCATGGGCTGCTAGGGGTGGTTTTGCATAAAGCAACAAATGTGTATATGTGTGTGTATATATATATATATATATATATATATATATATATATACCCACGGTTGGTTTTGGGTTTGTGAGAAGTTGAGAGGAAATTAGAATAGAAAAGGTAGGGACTGGAAGCACCTTGAGTAGATGTAGAAAGCTTAGAAGTGAAGAACAGAGGTGGGAAGTCAAAGGAGAGTGGGAAAATTCAGAAAAGGAAGGTAAACTGATTTCTGTTTTTAAAGTTTTTAAAGCATGAAGTTAAGATTGAATTATAAGGTCTTGTATAACTTGAAGTGTAGAACAATTAACAAAAAGAAACAGTTAAAAAGGGTCATAAATGAAGAAGAAAAGTTAAGTTACAGGTTGTAAGAAATAATTTGGGTCTTGAAATTTTATGGACAAAACTCAGTTTGAACGATTGAGAAATATTCCTATAAAGTGCAGAAATCCTGTAGAAGTAAGTAAGGCTCAAAACAGTAGAGCGAATGGCATGAAATAAGAAAAGTTCAGTTGACCGGAAAACTGAGTTCCACTAAAACTACTTCGGTTCGAAGGGTTCTGTTAGATTAAAAGGGAAACCAACACTAGAAATGAAACCTACAAGGGAAATTGAAGGAAATGACGTTTGAAAATCAGTGGAATTTGGTCAGAATTTAAGTCGCCGTCGCCGGAGATGGTGACGAAAACCTAGCAGGTTACACCGGAAAACAGAAAGAGATGATAGTGAGGGGTAAATGATACGGTGCCGTTTGATGTTAGGTTAGCTTGAAACTACACCGTTTAAATAGTGTTACTATTTTAAATTAAAGGAATAGGGGATGTTTGGTTGTTAGGTTATGAAATTGAATTGGTTAGGCTGGACATGGGTTGGGATAGCCTATCCCTGAATTGACCCTTAACCGTTGTTTGGTTTCAATAGTCAAAGAAAAATAAAAAGGGGGCTACGCCCCCTGCAAATCAAACACGGAACCAACCAAAGCCAAGGGGCTTAACCAAGGGTGCATGGGCCACTGAGCCACTAAGGCCCATATGGCCATATACTGCTAAAGATATGTATTTATTTTATAGTAAATTAAATCAGGGAAAATTAAAAAGGGGCGAAGCCCCTGCGAATTGAACTGTAACATATGGGGGGTGACACAGTGCTAGCCGCTGTGCTACCAATTCTCTCCCGCCAGTTTAGGCAACTAATATAAATATATGTAATACTTAAATAATTAAATTAATTAATTAAATTAAAAATACTGAAATGATTCGGAGTCCAAAATACACAAGTGAATAGTGTTTTCTTTATGTCGCGAGCATACTGAGACCAATGGTGAGGTCTGTTTCGCAAGACGGGACCCTGAAAATAAAAAGACCCATAGAAACACTAAAATGACCAAAATGCCCCTAAGTCGAAACACTAAAATGACCAAAATGCTCCTAAGTCAAAAAGTAGTCGAACGGACTTCGATTAAAATAAAAGAATAGTAAATTTTTATTATTTTGAGCATTCCGGACTCAATGGTGGAGTCCGATTTGTGAAAAGAGGTCTTGAGAAGTAAGAAATCGTGAAAGTGCGAAATGACCGTTTTGCCTTTTTTAGTACAGATGTCCGAATTGAATTTTGCGAAAGCTTAAATCGACTTTGTTCGATGTTCCGGATTCAATGGTAGGGTCTATTCAAGTAAAAGAAATACCAATTATAAAGAAACATAAAATTTGATGAATAGCATGTGTTATACAGATATGAATAGACTGAGATGTACTTTGTGAATCGTAGGGACACCTAAAGGAGAGGGGAAGGCAGTTTGACTTTCCAGACAAACACAGTTGGTTCGGCTACGCGAAAAACACGACTTCTTAGGGTTGAGATAAACTCGATCAGATATGATATTTTGCTAAGTAAGGAATATAATTAAATTAGGAATGATTTGCATGTTGATTGAATGATTCTTATGCTTATCTGATAATAGAAGATCACATAGGGAATGTTGCTTTGAGGAACCTTGTGCTGATTGTTTATGTGTTTACGTGTTCTTTATTATTTTTGGGAGTTATGATTATTTTCATGTTTTGGTGCTGTATGTGATTTATGTTCTTGGAGAATTGGAAAGGTTGTGAATGGGTGATTTGAGTATGTGTTTTAGATTGATTGTGCATAGCATGCAGACTTGTGGAAGAAGTTTTGTGATTCAATTGTTATTGCTACTTAAAATGTAGTTTATTATTCAAAGCATGCTGTATGTGTTTGGAAAGAGATGTTTCTTTGAGATTGCCTTTTTGCATGGTGAAACCAAAAGCATATTGGCATAGTGTGATCCTTTGAAACATAGTGTGGGTTAAGCACTTCGGTGCAATGCATTATGAGGGTGTAGATCTTGTGGTGAAAAACCCAAAATTTGGCCAATGACAGTACTCGCAGGCTGACGGTGGGCGGACCGTGAAGTGGGGCATGTGTTGGGCATAGAGTTTGCATGAGTGTGTCATGCATATTGCCATTGCATCGTATTAATGAATTCATGGATGTGATATAGAGCTTGTATAGATATATCATGTATATTGCAATTACATAGTATGAATGATTTGGAAGGCATATAGAAATGAATGTACACTCGCACATGCCACGCCTTAATTTTGTTCCTTGTATTAGCATTGCGTCATACCAGCAGTTTAGCTGACCCATTCGTGGGATAACATATGACAGATGACGCTACCAGCACTTGAGACTTGAGGAAGTTTTGCAGAGTGGAGGAGACATGACCTTAGAAGGATATTTGGCCCTTAGGGCGTATTTTGTGATGTAAGGGCTTAAGCCTGGATGACATGTTGTATGCATTTTGATGGAAATGAATGTATGTATGCTTAAATCTATTTAAATCCAGTTGAATAGTTTATTTATTTGTTTGTCTTTTGTTTCATTTTCTTGTCTTTTTAAGTTCCATTTCAGTCGCGCCCCGAGTTCGCGGGAAATTCGGGGCGTGACAGGGGGAGTAGTTGATATACCACAAAGTGACTGACCAATCTCCACTTGACACGTGTAACTACAGACCAGCTAAAGCTCGGCCCTTCAGATCAGGTTCAGCCGGTCAGCCTTTAGAACTCACAGGTCTGAGCACAAGGACTTCAGATCACCCTTCAGGGTTCGGAGCTCGTCACCGCCTTAAAACATCCTACCGAGCTAAGGACAAGGGAACAGTCTTCAACAAGGAAACTGTAACTTCCGGATATCTCTCAAGCGCAGTATCTAATTAGGTAACTGCTATTCTCCGGCGATTAAATCCCTATATTTATGGTTCAAAATCCTAATCATCTTAAAAAAGCCACAACTTTTAAATAAAACCCTAAGGTATGCTATTATTTTTCATGCTCATTCTTTGGTTTACAATTATAGTCTTTCAATTCAGTTTTATTGACCTAAGCATCGGAGCGGCTACCGCCGGAGCCAACCTGGTGGCCCTCTAATCCTTTTTTTTGAGTGTTCCTCAGGCAACGAAGTTCGGAGCCCTTACCGACCTATATCAACCAGAAAGTGCCGCATCATTATGTATTATTTTTCATTAAAAATGAGATATAATATTCTTGACATGACATTTATTTCGTAAAATAAATTCAATTCTGACTAAAAAATCAATAATTAAGAAGATACTTCATTTTAGAAGAATTTAAATCATCACCTTTTTACATGTAATGACTGGAGATGTAGGACTAATGACAAGATTCAAAAATTTTAATTAGAAAAGATCAAAGTCGTATTTTGTTAAAAAATTCTAATAAAATTAGTAGTGAAAAATATAATATTTAAATTTTTTTAAAAGTCAAACAACAGGTATTAAAATTCAAGATGATTCATATGAATATATTAAAAATAAAAAAAACATTGGAATGATCAAGTCATATTTTGTTAAAAAAATTATCAAAATTAGAGATAAAAAAATACAATATCTAAATTTTGGGGAGGCCAAGACCTCCTCAGTCTCTCTAAAAATTTCAAAATTTCATAAAAAATTTTCTATAAAATTTCATTATTTGGTAACTAATTATTTTAATATATATATATATATATTTGTAATTGAGTTAGTATCTTGCTAAACTTCTCTTATTACGTTAACATTAATAAAATATGATGATTTTCAGCAGAGAGCGGTTAGTGAAATTTAGAATTTAAAGATGTGTGTTACACTAATTTTTCAACTATGAAATATAATTTGGGACAAAATTATAAGGCATTTAGGATTTTTTTTGCATAATGAGGACACTTTCGATAGATACAAATAAATTTAAGCGATAGTTTTTTTACGTCAAATAAAATAAAAAAATAAATCAGTGTAATTTTTTAATTTATGAAAAAATCATATGTAATAACTTTAAATCTTGAGGGACGCTAATGTATTTTAGCAAGAAAAAACTGACTAATTGGCCCATAATTAATTACTGCTAATAGGTTCCAGGAAGGTCATGGAAAACTTCATAAGTAGACATAACACACATAGTAGGAAACTTCATCAGTATGCAAAATCACACGATAGAAAATTATAAACCGACCCAAGTCCACCCCAAGTCAATAAGTGTTGTATGTTTACTGTTCAGCCTTTATTCTTTTTTTTTTTTTTTTCCTCCTACCAATAAAAAAAAAAAAATACACTCTTTTTCCCACACAAAAAGAAGATTTCATGTCTCTTTCATATTTTGTCCTTTCCCTTTTCTTTCCTAATGGGAAAGTTCCCGGAAGGTTCATCTGTACTTATCCGTTAAAGCATAGACTTTGGTTCATGGAAGACTTTAGATTCCTGCCTGCCTTCCACTTCACTCTTAGCCTGACTTTAGATTGATGTATTTTACCAATGAAAAAAATTAACTCTTTAAAAATCAATCTCAATCTTATTTTTGTTAACTAATTAATTTGTGAATAAATTCTAAGAATGTCTCAGTACGCACAAAACAAAACAAAACATTAGAAATTACCTTTACATTATAAGCAGAAAATTTCATCATGCAAATTACAAATTTATCAAAAGTTAGAAGATCTGAACTTTGAAGATTTTAGTTAGTCATAACATTCAATGTCTTACTTATAATTTTGATTTGATTTAATCAAATTCATGCAGATTTTTTTAATTATTTTTTAAATTCATGTAATTTTTGAAATCACATCTTTTCAATATTAAATTCATAATAGAATCATATATTAAAGATATTAAAATTAGTGGAATAAGGGATGCTTAATTGGTTGCTGTGTGAACAGGATAGAGTTTGCCAAGGATTGTTTCTATTACAATTGTATCTTTCTTTTATTTTAATTCCTTTTTATGATAATATTTGTATTTGGTTACCTTGCCAACACAGTATGTGGACTTATATTGTAAAATCATTCTCCACATAAGCAATTGTCTTTTTCTTAGACTTTCTGCATCAACAATAAGGAAATGTGGCCAAAGTAGATGATTTTAATGGGTTTTGGTAAATACAGTAACTATAATAATAATTATGCATGCCATCCTTCATGACCCACTTTATGATGCTTTCTTCTTAATGTTCTTGTTTTAGTTGTTTCAGTTGGTTAATTCTAATAAAGTTATGAAAATAACACACATTTCATAAGTCTAGCAATTCATTCACAAAATTTATCTATTATATCTCATTAGTTATAAAATTAATTGTAATATAATTAATAAAGTTATAAAAAAAATTATTTTTTTTCTATAAAATTTCATTATTTGATAACTAAATTTTTTAATATATTTAAAATTGACTTAGTGTCTTGCTAAACTTATATTATTACGTTAACATTAATAAAATATGATGATTTTGATCTGAGAGCAGCTAATGAAACTTAGAATTAAAAAGTATGTGTTACACTTAAAAGGATATAATTATTCAGATATGAAATATAATTTGGGGCAAAATTATAATTTATTAGACATCATAAGGCATTTAGGATTTTTTTGCAGACACTTTCGATAGATACAAATAAATTTAAGCAATAGTTTTTTTACTTCAAATAAAATAAAATATAAATCAGTATAATTTTTTAATTTATGAAAAAATCATATGCCAATGTATTTTACCAAGAAATTATTTTAACTAAGTCAAAAATCAATCTCAATCTTAATTTAGTTAACCAATTGACCCATAATTAATTACTGTGAATTGGTTCCAGGAAGGCCATGGAAAACTTCATCAGTACGCACAACACACGTAACAGGAAACTTCATCTGTATCCAAAACCACACAGTAGAAAATTATAAACCGACCCAAGTCCACCCCAAGTCAATAAGTATGTTTACTGTTCAGCCTTTATTCTTTTTTTTTTTTCCTACCAATAAAAAAAGATACACTCTTTTTCTCACAAAAAGAAGATTTCAGGTCTCTTTCATATTTTATCATTTTCCTTTTCTTACCTAATGGGAAAGTTCCCGGAAGGTTCATCTGTACTAATCCGTCAAAGCATAGACTTTGGTTCATGGGAGACTTTAGATTGCTGCCTGCCTTCCACTTCACTCTTAGCTATGTATTAAAGAGCAGCTTATTATTTTTCACTGCTATTCATATCTCCAGCAGCTTTAAGCAATTGGCACTCTCAAATTTGCAAGTTTTCAATGGCTTCCTCTTCCTCTTCTTCCATGCCTCAATGGGAATATGATGTAATCTAATCAAATTTTATTATATAAAAAATTGATTTTGTTCTATAAAATTTCATTATTTGGTAAATAATTATTTTGATAATATTTCTTTTTTAAAAAATAACTTAGTTTCTTAATAAACTTATCTTATTATGTAAATATTAATAAAATTTGATGATTTTAAGCAGAGAGTGATTAGTGAGACTCAGAATCAAAAAGTGCGTGTTGCATTTAAAAAAATATAATTATTCAGTGTCTATATGGCATTTAGGATTATTTTGCATAATAAGGACACTTTCGATAGTTATAAATAGATTCAAAAAGCACAAATTGTTAGAAGAGGTTGATGTATTTTACCATGAAAAAAATTGACTCTTTAAAAATCAATCTCAATCTTTTTTTGTTAACCAATTAATTTGTGAATAAATTCTATGAATGTCTCAGTATGCACAAAACAAAAGACAGGAAATTGCCTTTACGTTACAAGCAGGAAACTTCATCATGCAAATTATAAATTTATCAGAAGTTAGAAGATCTGAACTTTGAAGATTCTAGTAAGTCATAACATTCAATTTTTTACCTATAATTTTGATTTGATTTAATCAAACTTATGCAGATTTTTTAAACTACTTTTTAAATTTATGTAATTTTTAAAATCGCATATTTTTAATATTAAATTCATAACAAATCGTATATTTAATATGTAATTTTATCTTAAATTCTTATTGATTTGAATAAGAATTTTTAAAATTCTTATTAGTTCAAAATTACATTTTTAAGATATTATTTTATTATGAATTTTATATTTTAAAAATTATATAAATTTAATAAATACCCGGTAAAAAATTCTCATCAAGAGCTTCATCTGTACGCAAGATCACACAGTGGAAAATTATAAATAGACCCAAAGGCCACCGCAAGTCAAAAAAGTATGCGTGTTCACTGTGCACTTTCAGCCTTTTATCTTTTCTCACAGAAAAGAAGATTCCATGTCTCATCAGTAATTTCTCTTTTTGCTTTTCTCACTTCATAGGAAAGTTCCCCTGTACACTCATCCGTCAAAGCGGAGACCAGACGACTCTGCGATTGCTTCCACTTCCCTCTTAGCCATGTATTATATATAAAATAACGAGCAACTTATTATTTTTCACTGCTATTCATATCTCCAGCAGCTTTAAGCAATTTTGCAATCTCAAATTTGCAAGTTTTTAATGGCTTCCTCTTCCTCTTCCTCTTCTTCCATGTCTCGATGGAAATATGATGTATTCTTGAGCTTCAGAGGAGAGGACACTCGTAACAACTTTGTTTGTCATCTTTACAACGCTCTACAGCGGAAAGGAATATCCACTTTTATCGATGATGAAAAACTTGAGAGAGGAAAATCAATTTCTCCGGAGCTCACCAAAGCTATTCAGGAATCGAGATTTGCTATCATCGTTTTCTCCACGAACTACTCTTCTTCCTCGTGGTGCTTGGATGAACTTGTGGAGATCCTTCAATGCAAAGATATGAAGGTTTTGCCCCTATTTTACAACGTGACTCCATCCGAAGTACGAAAACAAACGGGAAGTTTTGTGGAAGCATTTGCAAAGCATGAAGAAATCTTTGGAACGAATTCGCAGAAGTTGAATTGGTGGAAAGCAGCGTTGGAAACAGCAGGCAATCTAGCAGGATGGGAATTATCAAAAGTAGCAAATGGGTAATGTACCAACTGATGTTTATTATGCTTTTATTGATCCTTAGCTTTACTATTTTATTTGAAATTAATTATTTTTGCCAGTAAAAAAACTAAAGAACTTCAACGATATTAACATCCTAGTACAAGACAAATTCATTAGAAAATTAGGCGCGTAAAATTATTTGGTATTATAGATTTAGAATTTTGGAATTAAAATTGATTAAAATTTTGAGTTACTTTGTATCTAATTCCATCCGATTACAACTTCAATATCACAATTTCCTAGTGCTTGGTATGGTGTTAAGAATTTTTTTACTAATTTAAAAACTATCAATCAAAATAGAAACACTTCCAAGTCATTGACCATAGTTGAAAATAACAACTACAAATATGAGCAATGAATATGCCATCTACTTATTAAGAACCGTGGTCTATAAACGTACAATTTAGATTGTCCATAAGTAAATTATACTGACTTATCTTAAAGTTTATAACAGTTACATTTACTTCTTATAAAGATTACCCTTTTATTTATTTATTTTTTACATTTTTTAATTTTGACCAATTTTGATAACTATTTTTAAAGACTTCTTATTATTTTACTTAAAAAATAATTTAAGATAAATAACTTATTTTTATTTTATACAAAAACAAATCTAAGATTTTTTGTCAATATTTATTTGGAGAATGAAAAAAAAACAAAATTGGTCAAAATTTTAGCAATTAGAAAAAAAATGGAAGGGGTAATTTTGTCATTTTGAAGAGAAAAATTAACATGAGAGGTGTATCTGTATATTATCAGATAAAGTAAGGGAGGTTAGTAAAATTATCAGAAATCTCATAAGAGGTCGGTGTAATTTATTGAGAATTACATTTACTTCTAATTATTAAGAACCGTGGTCTATAAACGTGCAATTTATATTGTCCATAAGTAAATTATACTGACTTATCTTAAAGTTTATCACAATTACATTTACTTCTTACAAGGATTACCCTTTTATTTATTTATTTTTTACATTTTTTAATTTTGACCAATTTTGATAACTATTTTTAAAGATTTCTTATTATTTTACTTAAAAAATAATTTAAGATAAATAACTTATTTTTATTTTATATAAAAACAAATCTAAGATTTTTTGTCAATATTTATTTGGAAAATGAAAAAAAAAAATTGGTCAAAATTTTAGAAATTAGAAAAAAAATGAAAGGGGTAATTTTGTCATTTTGAAGAGAAAAATTAACATGAGAGGTGTATCTGTATATTATCAGATAAAGTAAGGGAGGTTAGTAAAATTATCAAAAATCTCATAGGATGTCAGTGTAATTTATCCTAATTTAAATAATTATACTTTCTGAAAGAAGTATTGTGCTTTATTTTTAAAATGTCTCCTTAATTTCTAGTAATGAATAAAACTTATATTTATTTTTTTAGTACAATGGGGCTCACTAGATTTTTAATGTGTTTAATACTTGGTAGGAATGAGATGGCGTGTATTCAAACAATTGTTAAAAAGATTTTTGAAGAATTGGGAAATGTACCGCTCGATGTTGTCGAGTACGAAGTGGGGATAGATTCCCATGTGAACAAACTAATCAAGTTGTTAGATGATGATGGGTTAAAGGATGTACGTGTTGTGGGGATTCATGGAATGGGTGGAATAGGGAAGACGACCATTGCCAAAGCTGTTTTCAACCGAATATTCAATCAATTTGAAAATAATTGTTTCCTTGGTGATGTAAGAGAAAATTCGAAGCACCATGGTTTAGCTTATTTACAAGAACAACTTTTGAACGAGATTCTACAGGAGAAAGATACGAAGAAGATATATATTCCTGCCAAGGGAATCACCATGATAAAGAATAGGCTTTGCCGTATGAAGGTTCTTGTTGTTCTTGATGATGTAAATGAATCAAATCAATTAGATTGTTTAGCCTGAGATCATAATTGGTTTGGTTCTGGAAGTAAGATTATCATAACAACAAGAAATGAATGTTTGTTGAAAAAGTATAAAGTTGATGAAATATACAAGGTTGAGTCATTAAATTGTGCAGATGCACTTGAACTTTTTAGTTGGCATGCCTTCGAAACAACTCATCCCCCTAAAGATAAAGTGGAAATATCATACCGTGTAATAGATTATGCTAAAGGCCTTCCATTAGCTCTTAAAGTTTTGGGTTCTTTGTTACATGAAAGAAGCGTACAAGAGTGGGAAAGTGAAATT
The DNA here is from genome assembly GCA_008638375.1 of Nyssa sinensis. NCBI lineage: Eukaryota > Viridiplantae > Streptophyta > Magnoliopsida > Cornales > Nyssaceae > Nyssa > Nyssa sinensis. The sequence continues at coordinate 55,060,516 of CM018043.1, read as the reverse complement.
AATAAGTTGAAAAAATTCCCAGATAGAAAAATTGTAGATGTTCTTCGAGCAAGTTATGACAGGCTTGATTACACACAAAAGCAAATATTTTTAGATATTGCATGTCTTTTCAAGGGGAAAGAGTTATGTGAAGTAATGGATCTCCTAACGAGTTCTGGATTTTACCCGGATATAGGAATTAGTGTTCTCGTTCAAAGGTCCCTCATAGCTATTAATAAGGGCATGGTGTGTATGCATGATTTGATACAAGAACTGGGTAAGGAAATTGTTTTCCAAGAATCACCAAAAGATCCTGGCAATCGCAGCAGGTTATGGGATCCCGAGGATATCTACAAAGTATTCATTGAAAATAAGGTATGTCCTAAATGGATATAAGTTCCATTTTCAAATATAATTTGTATAAATTTCGTTAGGCTTTTATACTACGTGTTATAATTATAGTATGATGTTGCGTATCAGGTTACGAATGGCATTGAAGGCATTATGCTAAACACACCAATCACAAAGGGGTTACGAGTGCATGCTGATGCATTTGAAACGATGACGAACCTAAGAGTGCTTAAAATTAATAATGTGCACCTTTCTGGACGCCTTACAAAATTTTCTAGTCAGTTAATTTATGTTGACTGGGATGGTTTCCCTTCAAGCTCCCTACCAATTAATTTCCATCCCGAAAAACTTGTTCAACTTCACCTTGGAGGTAGCCACATTAAACAAATGTGGCCAAGCATCATGGTAAGGATGTTATTTACATATATTACTTTGTCCAAGGAGTACTACAGAGCACATTGGCTTTGGAGCTAATTTATTTTATCTGTTTTACTTGTTTGTTTTTGTAGATTTTAAACAAGTTAAAAATCCTTGATCTCAATGGGTCTCAATATTTGAAGAAAACCCCAGACTTTTCAGGGCTCCCATGTCTCGAGAGCTTGAATCTCAAGTTTTGTACAAGTCTAGTTGAAGTTCACCCATCTATTGCGTCTCACGAAAGGCTCATTAGTTGGAAAATGGTAGGGTGTAAAAATCTTAGGACTCTTCCAAGAAGCATTAAGATGAAATCTCTAGCATTTTTTTCTGTCCGGCGTTGCTCCAAACTTCAGAAGTTTCCAGAGATTGAAGGGGAGATGAGTTGTTTAACCCATCTAGAAATGGATAAGACTGCCATAAAAGATTTTCCAGACATTGTTGGGAAGTCGCCTTCTTTAAAAAAACTTTATCTCCATAAATGCAAATATCTTGAAAGTATTCCAAACATCATTTGGAATCTGCGATCTCTTCGATTACTTAATCTCTCCTACTCGAAAATTGAGGAGATTCCTGGGATCATAGGGGATATGATTTATTTAGTGGATCTATATTTAAGTGGGTTGGCAATAAAAGATTTGCCTTCATCAATTGAACATCTTATTAGGCTTAAGCATTTATACTTGAGCAATTGCAAAAAGATTAAGAGTTTACCAAGCAACATTTGTAAGATGAAATCTCTTTGAAGTCTCATTCTCAATGGCTGCTCAAAACTTGAAAAATTTCTGGACATCTCGAGGGAAAGAAAGGGTTTAGGATTGGTTCTTGACTTTATAGAAACTTCTATAGAACAGTTATCATCCATCATACAATTAAGTAACCTTTATTCATTAGATCTTAGTGGATGTACAGGTCTACTACAGTTGGAAGAATCCATTTCGGGTTTGTGTTCGTTAAAAACCCTATGGTTCGATAACTGCAACTTATTGGAAGGATCCATTCCCAGTAGTCTTGGCTGCTTGTCATCATTGAAAAAGTTACATCTTTCTGGAAACAATTTTGCTAGCCTACCTGCATGCATAAATCAACTAACGGAGCTTAAAGCTCTTTATTTGGAACAATGTTCAAGGCTGCAAGTATTGACTTCACTTCCCTCATCTATATCATTTGTTTCCGCATATGGTTGTAAATCATTGGAGCGGGTGTCATTTCCACCTAGCAAAGACCCTTCTCGTAGGTTTATATTGACTCATTGCCCCAAATTCTCTCTCTCAGAAAATCTGCTTCAGGTCTCTTCCTCTAAATATATAGACATTTTACAACACTCATTACCCATTTTTACTCTTTTCCTATTTTTCTATTGGTAATCAATCATTTTTTTTTTTTTTTTTGAGGAACAGGAAACAGATTAGATTGTCCTTTCAGGAAGTGAGATTCCAGATTGGTTCAGCGCTAAAAGTGAAGGGTCTTCTGTATCATTGTGGGTAGATCCACATTCTTACAGGAAGCTAAAAGGAATTGCCGTATATGCTGTTTTGAAATGGGATACGCGTCGCGACGTCATTGTCCCCTTTGATCTCAAAGTCGATGGTTATACAACATGCCTATGGAATAGGCGTTCTTCCTATTGGTCCATGGATGAAGCTTCTGCTTCAGATGACATCATTCAATTTAAAAAAAAAACTTTACAAGCCGGGCCCATTCCCTCTCATTCAGGATAAGTGTTACATCAAGTTTTCAAAGTCACTTCACGTGGAGCCCGAGGTGAAAAGGTGCGGAATTCATCTAGTAATGGAGAAGCAAGATGAGAATCCATGAGCAATGCTATCCTTAAAATAGAACTGTAAGTGCGTCCAACAATAACATTGTTCCAGGTCTCTCTCTCTTAATGAATTTTTTTTGGTGCAGTCTGAGGTAAATGTGGCAACTAACTTGAGCACTTCTATTCCAGTGATATGTTTTAGAATAATAAAAGCATGTGATATAACATAAAATAGGTGAGATAAACAACTGAGTTGAAACCCTGCAAAATGTCTACAATTGCACTACTTATTTGATCTTCATTTCTTTGAAGTATTCAAAACAATAATAATTCATTAACTGAAAAAATAGCAAATCAATATGTTAAAGTAAATTGACTACAGAAGGAATGAATCAATGTTTTGTGTTTTGCCTGACCAAACTTCAAAATATTAACATTATCATAGTTGATGCTTGTGTGATGGCCTTGTTTATAGCAAAGCGTTCGACTTTGATAAGGAAGAATTGAAGAAACCTGCTTCCCCTGCCTAATTTTAGCATTAATAAAGCAATCAGAAAATTTTTCAGTCACAGGAAACACAAGCATCTACTCTGTTTTCTAATTTGGTACTTCTTTACACCCAAACTTGCAAAAGATCTTTGTTAAATAAAACACTAATGTATTAAAGTGTTCTTGATTACTCTCCCTCTCTCTCTCTCTCTCTCCCTCTCCCCCTTCCCTTTCTTTGTTGATTAAAAGCCACTTAGTAGTCATGTATATTCTATTATTATTTTACCTCTATTTTTTCATATGTATTGAAACAAGCAACACTCTTTATTCTTCATCTTAGTTCCCATCTTATGGGATGAAAAAGGGAAATTTAAAATTAAAACCAAAAAGGATCGAGTGATTTCTCTTTTTTATCACTAGAATTGTACAATAAAAATTGGAAGCACTTATGTTGCGAATGAGAATCCACAAAAAAAGAGCTAAGAGGGAGTTGCAAGCAAACTTGGCTTTGTCCCTGACATTTTACCAGTTGTTGCCCCTATAATCTTCCTGTTCAAAGTTGATAGGATTCTGTTGTACTTGGAGATGTAGATCTAATGCATTTAGCTTGTTTACTTAGAGACATAGATCTAATACATTTAGTTTGTTTAGAAACTCGTAAGTTAGGAAAATATTTTGAATAGGGCACATGGAAAATAAGAATTGTCAAAAGATTTGCATTATTACAACATAAGTGCCTAAGTGCAAAAACTATAAATAAAAATTTTATATAAGAAAAATATTTCTAATATCCACATGCAGTCTGAGCAGGATTTGGAAGATGCGGAGGGATTTAATCCTTTTAGATTTACACGTGAATCACGTGATGTAACATGAAGGTAGTCATATTGTCACGTCCCGAATTTTCACAAACCCGGAGAGTGAGTGAAATGAAATAAGAATGGTAAATAAAAGGCCATTAAGATGGATTTAGTTGATTATGCCTTTATTCCTTCATGTTTTTCCAAAATTAGAAATGAAGACTTGCTATTTGACTTAACCAAAATGGTCCCCTAATGTCACTCAAATATCCATCCCAATCAAAAGTCGAAATAATCTAAGTCATGTTAAAAAATAGCTTCCAAAATAGCTCCAAAACATCTCTAAAAATGTCTTCAAATATTGGCCCAAATGGACCCAAAAATGCCCGAAGACATGGGCTAAGAATAGGTCAAAGTGTCTACCAAAATTGATCTAAGGAAGTGGCCAAACATGGCCCATGAGAGCGGTCAAACGGAGCCCAATGAGGTGGCTTGAAACTTGAAAAACCCTATGTTTCTCTTCACTTTTCTCCCATGCACGACTTGCTGCTGTATCTCAGACCCAATTCTGATAAATTACACTAAGGGGCTGTATTTATAGTAAAAGGGCAAAAGGGCAAAATAACTTTTTTACCCTTAATGAATCTAGGATCCCGTTACACTACAACCCGTCTTGAAACGCCTCAATTTGACATTTTGCTTTAACCAAAGTTCTTAAAATATTTTTAATAAAAAATTTTTAAAAATTTATTTTTGCCTATTGGCGGCTTTGGCAGGACCCACCCCGGTCACCGGGATGCCCTTTTGGTCCAATTTTTCAAACTGACTCCGATTAGACTCAAATTTTTATAATAGGTGTATTTCAACATTCTAAGTATGTTTCTCTTCTATAGCATATTCAAATTATGCTCCTAAACATGACTTATGCTGATAAGAGCATAATATTTAATATTTTTAATTCCTTTATATTTAGTTTTATGACATATTTTCTGTTTAAGTGAGTTGATTAATTTATTTATTGAATTAAGAAAGTATTGAAGGTAAAAGAATAAAAAAGGCAGAAATGAAGGCGGGTATTCAAAAGAAATAGAGAAAAGTCAAATAAAGCACTAAATAGGAGAGAGAGAGAGAGCAGGGCTGCGCTGAAGCAAAAAGAAAAAAAAAAGAAAGAAAAATGAAAAAGACAAGTTATGCGTGTCACGCCCTGAATTTCTACGGACCCGGGGGTGAGTGTAACGAAACTAAAGGAAAATAAAATGAAAGACAATCTAACAGATTTAATTAAACATGTATTCAATTCTTCAACATATAAACACGTAAAATACATTCGATATATATTTTTCACATCAGTTATGGGCTTAAGCCCTTACATCTCAAAATGTGCCCCAAGGGCCAAATACACTTCTAAATCCTTTTCCCTTCCTTTTGTCAAGAACTCATCGAATCTCATGTAGTAGGGGCTTCATCTATAATATGTTATCCCACGAATGGGTCAGCTCAACTGCTGGTATAATATAATGCTAATGCAAGAAAAAAAATTAAGGCGTGGCATGTGCAAGTGTGCGTTTATATCTACATGTCATCCAATATCATCAATGCAGTACATGAACAATATGCGTGATGCACCTATGCAGATGCTATGTCACACCCATGACTCACTTTACGGACCTTCCTCGACCGCATGAGTACCCACGTATGTCTTATTTCATGGACCTTCCCCGACGACCTGAGTAACCATGTATGTCTCATTTTACGGACCTTCCCCGACGGCTTGAGTAACCACGTATGGCTCACTTTACGGACCTTCCCCGACGGCATGAGTACCCACGTATGTCTCATTTTACGGACCTTCCCTGACGGCTTGAGTAACCACGTAGGCACAACACCAAGTGCTCAACCCACACTATGCTTTCAATGAATCACACCATGCCAATATGCTTTGATTCCACCATGCAATAATACAATCTCAGATAAGCAATTTACCATACATAGCACCAGGTGCTCAACCCACACTATGCTTTCAATGAATCACACCCTGCCAATATGCCTTGATTCCACCATGCAATAATACAATCTTGGATAAGCAATTTGCCAACACATGGAGCATGCTTTTAAACAATGCATTCCACTTAAAGCAATCACAGCATCTGAATTATAAAACCTCTTTCACATGAATGTATGCAATGCAAAATCAACGTAAATACATACTCAAGTCATGTACTCATAATTTTAACAACTCATTAAGAACATAAATCACGTATAACACCAACACATGGAATAAATCATAACTCCGAGGAATAACAAGAAGCACACAAGCATCAATTCAATCAACTCTAGGTTCTGTCTCAAAGCAAACATTCCCTACGTGATTTTTTAATGTCAAGTAATCACATGATTCATTCAATCAACATGTAAATCATTCCTAAACTTAATCCTATTTCTTACTTAGCAAAATATCATACCTGATGGGTTGGTCTCAACCCTAAGAAATCGTGCTTGCGGTGTAGCCGAACTAATCAATGAGAATGTAAAAGGTTAGACCGCCTTCTCCTTGTCTTTCAGTGTCCCTAAAATCATGAAGTATAACTCAGTCCATTTGCTACTTGGATTATGCTATTCATCAAATTTTATGTCTTTATTTTATGAGTTTTCATTTTGCCAAAATAGACTCTACCATTGAGTTCAGAACGTCGAACAAAGTTGGTTTAGGCTTTCGCGGAATTCAATTTGGACTTCTGCACTAAAAAGAGCAAAATAATCATTTTGCACTTTTATGGGCCCTTACATCCCGAGACCTCTTTTCGCAAATTGGACACCACGATTGAGTCCAGAATGGTTGAAATAATAAAATTTCACTATTTTTTTTTACTTAAATCGGAGTTCTTTTGACTGTATTTTAACCTAGGGGCATTTTGGTAATTTTTAATGTTATTACGGGTCTTTTATTTTTCGGGACCTCCTCTTGCATCGCGGACATCACCATTGGCCTCAGAAGGTCTAAGATAGTCAAAATTCACCTATGACTTGTCTAATTTGGGCTCTGGGCTATTTAGGCATATTTAATTTAATTTAATTAATTAATTATTATTATTACACAATATATATATATATATATATATTGGTGCCCCATTAGGATATGTGATTGTCCTGTCTCACATGGGTTAACGCTTGGGTGATTTCCACACATCCCTAGTTCGAAACTCAAGGCTGCGCCTTTGTGTGCAGCCTTTTTTATTTTTCAAATTTTCTAAAAGCCAAACAGCGTTTAGCCCTTAAACCGGTATAGCATATCCCTTTATTCCTAATTTAATTCCCATTTCGATTTTTCGAAAACCCGTAGCCAAACGTCCCTGATCTAGGTTTAAAATTTAAAACGGTTTCAACCTAAACGACGCTGTATGTACACTGTTCATCGTCCCTCCCCTTCGACATTCCGGTGGAGCAGTCCTAGGGTTCCGTCGCCATCTCCGGCGACGGCAACCAATTTTCGGTCAAGTTTCGATATTTTTCAAACGTAGTTTTCTTCTGTTTTTCAAGGGGATTCTATTTCTAAAGTTGGTTTTTCATTTTGCTCTTCACATTTTCACGAATTTGAGGATAACCGACTATCCGGCCAACTGAAATCCTTCGATTTCGAGCCTTTTATTTCACTATTTAAATCTAACTAAGGTTCAAATCGGTTTCTGCACCACTAAGGATTAGTTCATCATACTTAGATTCGAGTTTGATGCATAAAATCACATGGTTTGCATTCTATCCCTTGGACATGCAACTATGGATATCTCGGCCATCTCTCAACCATTTCTGTTGGTTCTTTTTGCATTTTTTCACATTTTTCATACCCTATAAGGCCCTATAATTTAAATTAACTATCATGCTTTTAAAAATTAAAACAGAAGTTGACCCACTTACTTTGGTTTTCTGATTTTCTCTTGGTGTGCTCCCTTTCTTCCTCTTTGCTTTTGTTTTCTAAACCTCCTAAATCTCTCAGCCTTCTTCTTCCTTGGTTCTTGCTTTCTCCTAAGTCATACACACACGTACATACCTATACACACATAACTGCCTCTCTCTCTATTATTCTCTCTCTTTCTCTCTCTCTCTCTCTCTCTCTCTATTCTACGATCAGGCCTGCACACACTCAACCTATTTGACATACACACACACACAAGACACACCTACTTACACACACCATCAACCCACCTAGTCACTTACACACAACAACCTCTCCATACTTCCTTGTGTGTTGCACACTCAACCCATACACACACACGGCCATACACAGTCCACACACACACATGATATATATATATATATACATATATACACATAACATACCTACCATACATATATAATATATACATACATATTTCACTATATATATACCTACACACACATGGTACACATTTATTAAAATTTTTTTTTTTCCATTCCAAAAAAAAAATTTTCAAATCTTTACAGTGCGGCTGGGCTGAGCAAGGACGGCTGAATAAGACAAAAAAAAGAAAAGAATGAAAGAAAAGGGAAATATAGAGAGGCGTGCAGCTGGTGTAAAAAAAGAAAAGAATAAAAGGAGAAAAAAAGGAAAAGAAGAAAAGTCAAAGAAAGTGGGTGCTGGAACCAGGCAAGGAGAGAAAGGAAATAAAATATGGGTTGTGCATCTTGGGCTAAGGCGCTGAAGTACAGGCGAATGGTTTTGGGGTTGTAAGGCTCGGAAGGAAAAAAAGAGGGCAACATGTTTTTCTAGGTATTTAAAAGCAAAACAGAGGAAAGAAAAAAGAGTTCGTGCGGCGCTGTACAAAGCAAAACGGAGGAGAAGTACAGAGACACAAAATAGATTATTAGGTTTTTTTTTTATTCAAGTATGTCATGCTAGATTTTTCAATTCAGTTCAAGGGGATTTCGAACTCTCATTGCAGTTTGATGGTTGAATCAAATCACTAACATTATTTCTCCCTTTTCTTATGAATTTGTTCATGATAATCTGTTTTAATTGTTTTATTGATATTTGGTTTGATTGATTTAATCAAGACCTGTTAAATTGATCAGATTATTATCAATTACTAGATTCATGAAGTATATTACGTAATTGATATGGTTTCTAATCAATTGTGGCAAATAGTGATAGATGATTGTGGACAAGCTTTTGTTTATTGCTATGATTATCATGACCTAAGTTAAACAGTCCGAGTTTGTGTGATTGTTGCTTAGAATAATCTAATTTCCTGGATATTAATGCTGCCATTATATTAAATTTAGAGAGCTTGTTCTAAATTGTCTAATGGTTAGAATCTAATGGAGAGCTTGTTTCATTAGTGAGGAATTAAGGAAAATTTCAGGTAGCAAAGCTTGTTGTTACCTAGGATTATTAGATTCATTGAAGGGTAGAGTAATGTTATAGTTGATTGATTATTCTATTAACTGTGAGGGTAAGATTGAATCGAAGAACTGAAGTTTTAATTCATTGATTTCTGTTATTAATATAGTTTTCAATCATAATCAGTTTGTTCAGCATTCCAAGCCCCCCCCCCATTTATTGTTTTGTTATTAGTTAAATTTCAATTTAGAATTGGTCAGAATAAATAGAAAATAAATTGTGAACACTCTCTGTGGGTTCGACCCTTACTCATCTAGCTACTGTGTTTGTTTTCTTTCATTATGTTAAGAAGTAAGGTTAAATATTTTTGGAGTGTTAACGACGCACTTCCATATGTCTAAATGAAGCATGTAAAACTTCCAATCGACAAATAGTGCATACATAGTGCCCTATCGGCAAAAATGAAAAATTTACCCTGATTTTTCATATCTCTACATCCTTCTCCCCTTAAAGAAATTTTGTCCCAAAATTTAGAAATGTATCTCTATGAATAAAAAACTCGGGATACCTAGCACAGGCTTTAGCCTCACGTTCCTAAGTGGCTTCCTCAAGCCCGTGATAGCTCCAAAGAACCTTGACCAAAGGGATGATCTTGCCCCGCAAAACCTGGTCCCTCGAGTCCAATATCTCCACAGGCCTCTCATCATAAGAAACATCACCCTCCACTTGAAGATCTACCCAATCCAACACATGTGAAGGGTTAGGCTCGTACGTCCTTAACATCGACACGTGGAAGGCATTTTGAACCCCGGATAACTGTGGTGGGAATGCTAACTTATAGGCCACCTTACCAACCCTCTCAAAGATCTTAAATGGCCCTATAAACCGTGGTAATAGTTTCTCACTACGCCCAAATTTCCTCAATTCCCGTCGTGGGGCTACCTTGAAGAACACATGTCCCCCAACATCAAATGATAGAGGTCGTCACCTCCTGTCTACATAGCTCTTTTGGTGGCTCTGTGCTGTCAACAAACGCTATCTAATCACCTGTATCTTTTATGTGGTTTCACGGACTATGTCAGGCCCTAAAGTAGTTATCTTCCCTACCTTAGTCCAACATACTGGTGAACGACACGGCCTACCATACAACGCCTCAAAGGTGCCATCTCGATACTAGTGTCACGCCCCAAATTTTCACAAACCCGAGGAGTGAGTGAAGTAAAATAAGAAAATTAAATGAAAGGCCATTAAGGTGGATTTAGTTGATTATGCATTCATTCCCCCATGTTTCTCAAAATTAGACATGAAGACTTGCTATTTGACTTAATTAAAATGGTCTCCTAATGTCACCCAAATAGCCCTCCCAATTAATATTCAAAATAATCTAAGTCATGTTAAAAAATGGCTTTCAAAACATCTTCAAAAATGCCTTAGAATAATGGCCCAAATGGGCCCCAAATACCCTAAGGCATAGACCAAGAATAGGTCAAAAGGTCTACCAAAATTGGTAAAGAAGTGGCCAAACATGGCCCAAAAAGGTGCCCAAACATGACTAAAAAAGACGCCTAAACATAGCTCAAAAGGTGGCTAAAGGGGCAGGTGTTAGGGCTGTCAAGTTGGGTGCGTATGAGGCAGGCCATGGCAAAGTAGCAGGATGCGGCGTGGGTTGGCAAGTAGGCGCGCGGGATGCGCGCATGTGGGCTCGGTGCGCGGCAGGCTGGTATGGCCTGGGGTTGTGTTACTGTAGCGATTGCAACCTGATTTTCCATTTTCCTGCAGGTTTACTGTAGCGGCTGCGGCTAAATTTCTCTGTCTAGCAACTAATTTTCTCTGTTTTTCAAATTTTTTTCCCAAGTTTTGAAGTCCACTTTTTCCCTATTTTTAGCCCACTTCTTTAAGGTTATTAACCCCCGCACTTTTTGACACATTTCCCACCTATTTAAAAGGTGTTTTACACACCTAATAAATCCTTCAATTTTTTTAAAATTTTGACATAATCTCCTTTGTTTTGTAAGCATTATCCACCTAATATTTTGTAACCATTCATGTATATAAACACATCACAATCCATCCTCACTTGACGGCCACAATTCATGGAAATTAAACATACATTCATTTCATTCAACATATATGCATGTGAGGCACATTAAATAAATATATCCTACATGTCATTTGGGCTTAAGCCCTTATGTTACAAATTTGGCCTAAGGCCTATAGTTCGTCGTTCTTCCAAATTAAAACATAAGTATTTTGGGCTTATACCCATACATACAAAAATATGCCCAAGGGCCAAATATCTTCCATGGTCCATTTCTCCCATGCTCTTCAAGACTTCCTCAAGTCTCACGTACTAGGAGCCTCATCTGTAATATGATATCCTACGAGGGGTTAGCTCAACTGCTAGTATGACATAATGCTAATACAAGGAACAAGATTAAGGCATGGCATGTGCAAGTGTACAGTTATAATCTACATGCCTTCTAATTCATCAATACAATACATTAGCAACATGTGTGACGCACCCATGCAAACTTTATGCCACACCCATGTCTCGTTTCATGGATCGCTCCCGTTGGTCAGCGAGTACCAATGCCTGTGTTCACGGATTGCTCCCGTTGGATAAGCAGGTACTAATGCAATGGCCAATTTTTAGTTTTTCATCACTGGATTTACACCCTCATAATGCATAGCACCAAGTGCTTAACCCACACTATGTTTTCAAAGGATTCCCATATGCCAATATGCTTTGATTTTACCATGCAATAATGCATTATACTTAAAGTAACAATAACCTTTGAACCATAAAACTTTGTCTACATGAACCTAGCATGTAATCCAATCAATTATACATATAAACATATCACACATTTACAACCTTACACATTCTCAAAGATTGCACAAATACACAAAATACCAAACACATTGAATAAATCATAACTTTCAAACTACAAGATTTTGTCTACATGAACATAAATTAAAATACAATGAATTATACATATAGTCATGATTCATGTTTATCACTTTTCCAAGTTCTCCAAGAATACATAAGTACATAAGGTACCAACCCTAGGTTTTCAAAGTAACTATAAGTTAGGTAGTTCTCTAACAACAAGTAAGCATGTAAGTCATACAATCAACTTATAAAAACACTCCTAAACTTAACCCTATTCTTTACTTAGCAAAATATCATACCAAAAAGGGTTTTTCTCAACTCTTGGGAGTTGTGTTTGCTGTGCAGCCGAACCAATCAGTGAGAATATATTCCTTGACGTGGGAAACAACTTCCTAGAAGGAAGTCTTGCGAAAATTCAAGCCTAGAAGCGTGTTTTGGAAGTTTGAAGATTGAAAAACCTAAGGTTTTCTCGATTTTTTTCTCCATGCACGAGCTACTACTGCTTCTCCAGACCAATGCTCTGATTTTTATCTCTAACAGGCTATATTTATAGTAAAGGGGCAAAATGACCTTTTTGCCCTTAATGAGTTCGGGACCCCGTTACACTACAACTCATCTCGAAACGCCTCAATTCGACATTTTGCTTTGCTTTGGCCAAAGTTCTTAAAATTATTTAAATAAAAATTTTTAACAAAATTTATATTCACCTGTGGCCGAGTTTGGCCAGTTCTACCCGGGCCATCCGGGATGCCCTATTGGTCCAATTTTTTAAACTGTCTCTGATTAGTCTCAAATTTTTACAGGAAATGTATTTTAATATTCTAAGCATATTTCTCTTCTATGTCACACTCAACATATGCTTCTAAACATAACTTATAGCTAAATGGTGCATATGTAGTACCCTACCGACAAATGGTGCATGAATAATGCCTTACCAACAAAAAAGAAAATTTGTCCTAACTTTTCAGATCTTTACATCCTTCCTCCCTTAAAGAAATTTCGTTCCAAAATTTAGAAATGTACCTCTATGAACAAATAACTTAGATACCTAGTGCGGACCTCAGTCTCACGCTCCCAAGTGGTCTCCTTGACCCCGTGATGGCTCCAAATAACCTTGACCAAAGTAATGGTCTTGCTTTGTAAAACCTAGTCCTTAGAGTACAATATCTCTACAGGCCTCTCATCATAAGAAACATTATCCTACACTTCAAGATCAACCCAATCGAGTATATGTGAAAGGTCATGCTCATACTTCCTCAACATCGATACATGAAAGACATCATGAACCCCAAATAACTGTGGCGGTAACGCCAACTGATAGGCCACTTCTCCAATACCTTTTCCAATCAAAATCTTATGAGGATCTATAACACTTCTATTGAGTTCTCTATTAATTAAAAAAATCCGTCAATCATATAGAACTTATCACATTTGTTTCAAATCTAACTTAATTTAGTCATTATAATCAACACTAGCAAAAACCATCCTACACATCAGATTCATCATCCAGTCATTTCGTCGTAAGTCTTCAAATTGAGTTTTCAACTCATATAATTTCACAATCATCACAAGATACTTGATCAATTCATTTTATGGAGAATTTATTCTCGCTACAAGAGCAGTCTCCTAAGTGAATCATCAGAATGTCCCAATTTAATTCATCACTATTAGTGTTCACTCATTATGTAAATTTATGATTATAATTTGTCATCCATCAATTAGGAAAAAACAAAACAGGCATGCATAGGCCTTACTAACAAAATGACTTCTATCATCAAAGAAAAACAATAGCAAACTTCATCATTGAAGATCAATCCAAACACCATGTGGCCATAATAGGAAATAGTCATAACAAAATTTATAAGGTTTTCATACTTCACTAAAGATCAAAAGCCATCAAATGCACTATTATAATTCTCAGTTGCCAACCACAGTTCAATATGCATATCTATAAGTCACTTCATCCCTGAGACATACTATCTCCAACTAATCTTACATTCCAAGAGTATCTACCAATATTGACAGTAAATCATAACCCCAATATTAACAATAATTTACCAGTTCTGTTCACAAGTCATTGGACTTTCACAAGATCCTTCCATTTTCAAATTTAAGATTTTCATTCCCAAATTACATGTCAAGTAAAAATGTGAAATCATACTCACCACAAGCTTAACCTAACCATACCATTCACAATTCATTCTCTATATCAACAACACGATCATTCATTTTTTTTCATCAACTAATAATTTAGCAATCTAATTCATCGAAGGATATTATTATTTTTTTCTGTATCAAAGGTATATTCTATACATACTTTCACATATTGTTAAAAGTTTTCCATCTTCATCCTTTTAAGCTTTCAAGCTTTCAATTTCATATATTATCTAATGATATACCCCAAGTGCAACATAACCATGCAAGCACATATGTACTAAATCCCTAAGTGTCATAAAAAAAAATGCACTACATGTGTCTTACATATCAAAGAAATTAGCATACCCTAGTTATTTCCACATACCTTACACATACATTAAGGAAAAATCTTATACTTAACACATATAACAAACCAATCAAGCCATGACAAATACTAAAGATACATTACGTTTCCATCATGTATTTATTACATACTCATACAAGTTTGCCTTAGTTAATTTATTTTCCTTGCTGCCTCCAATCGTCTTATTAGGTATCTTTTACCTGTTTCCTGTATATAACTAGGTGATAACCCTTCATGGATCACAGCTCCTTTTGTTATTGGGTGATGGATTGGCTAGTCCATACACTTGTAACTCAAACCTTGCTACCAATTTGGTATATTCATAGTACAATTACAAGTGATCCTAACTACATGGGTTTATAACCTAGGATATACATTCTTGTATCATATGCTCATAATAGGTAACCTTTATTCAATCATTTATATACATAACATGGTTATTATATACTATATAATCATGAAGGAATAGATTCTAAGCACGCAATCATGCATATTAATCAAAACACTCTACATTTATATATTCTAAACAAGAATATACTCAACACATACTTCATGTATATATATATATATATGTTTTCCAATCCACTATTTATGTCCTTATGTATCGATGTTGAAGAAGTATGAGCCTGACCTTTCACATGTCCACAATAACCCAAACTGTATCGTGACCTTTAGGTGACCTCGGAAGACCCATCAGAAAATCCATAGTAGCAAACTCCCACTTCCACTAGGCCACTAGCAATGGCTGAAATAAACCCCCAGGTCTCTGGTGCTCAGCCTTAACTTGCTGGTATATGAGACATCTTGATACAACCTGTACCACATCTCCTTTCATCCTTGTCCACCAATACTGGCAGAGTAAATCATGGTATATCTTAGTGCCCCCTAGGTGTACTACTAGGTGTGAATGATGAAAATCTTTAAAAACATCAGCCCTAAGAGACTCTGGGATAAAGACTACCTCAGACTAAGGTCAGAATGAACTGTCCACCCCTCAAAGCCCTCGGTACTAGTAACTCGTGCTCGAATCTGCTCTGCCTCTGTGTCCTGTAACTGTGCCTCAATAACCCTACTCAACAGTGTAGGCTGTGCACACATACTGAATAGTGTGGTGTGTCTCTTAGACTCTACAAAGTCTAAGTTAAACTCACCAATATCTCCCATTATCTCCCACTCCCTAATAGCAATGCTAGCAACTGTGCTCCTCGGTCTCCTACTAAGTGCATCTGTTACGACATTGGCCTTCCCAAGATGGTACTGAAAGTCAAAGTCATAGTCCTCCATATACTCCATCCATCTCATCTGTCGAAGGTTCAAGTCCTTTTGCGTGAAAATGTATCTAAGGCTCTTGTGATTAGAGAACACCTCAAACCTCTCCCTATATAAGTAATATCATCAACTTTTAAGTGCAAAGATGACAATAGCTAACTCCAAATCATGTTTAGGATAGTTATGCTTATGATTCTTTAACTAATGAGGACCATAGGCCACCACCCTACCCTCCTGTATTAAAACACAACCTAGTCCCTTTCGTGAAGCATATAATAAACCGTATAGCCAATACCTCCCTCAGGTATAATCAGGATAGGTGCTGAAGTCAACCTTCTCTTCAACTCTTTAAAGGACTGCTAACAATCATCTGTCCACTCAAATCTAATGCCTTTGTGCATCAGACGAGTCATCGATGCGGCAAGAGGAGAAAATTCCTCTACAAATCGACGGTAGTACCCGGCCAATCCCATGAAACTTCGAATCTCAAACACATTCTTTGGCCTCTCCTAATTCATAACAGCGTCAATCTTAGAAGGATCCATGGATACCCCACTACCCGATACAACATGGCCTAGAAATTACACCTTCTGAAGTCAAAACTCACACTTCGAGAACTTAGCAAATAGACGATGCTCCCTCAAAATCTGTAACACAATCCGTAGGTGGAAAGTATGCTCATCCTCAAAAGGTGAATAGATCAAAATGTCATCAACAAATACCATGACAAACTGATTTAAATAAGGAATAAAAATGCAATGCATCAAGTCCATGGATACCGCCAGGGCATTCGTCACACCGAATGGGCAAACCACAAACTTATAATGGCCATAACAAGTGTGAAAAGCTGTTTTCGCCATATCCTCCTCCCATATTCTCAACTGGTGATACCCCGATCTAAGATCTATTTTTAAGAAACATCTCGAACCCCTAAGTTGATCAAACAAGTCATTTATCCTCGGCAACGGGTACTTGTTCTTGATAGTGACCCAATTTAGTCTCCTATAATCCACACACAAACGTAATGTGCCATCCTTCTTCTTCGCGAACAATGCCAAAGCACCCCACAGAGAAGTATTAGGATGAATAAAACCCTTACCCTGTAAATCAATCAACTGCTCCTTCAACTCCCTCAACTCAGCTAGAGCCATGCGATAAGGTGGAATGGAAATAGGCACAGTGCCTGGGATAAGCTTTATCGTGAACTCTATCTCTCGTCTCGACGGTAAACTAATTAAGTTATCCGGAAAGACATTTGAAAACTCATCCACTACTGACGGTAATACATTTTCTATGGTCCCACTCCCATCCACTATCAAACTAGCCAACATGTAACTATGACCTCCCAAACTCCTGGAGTCATACAAAGGTGAAACTAAGAAATCCCCTCAATCTCCTATGAAATAAAGCCTATCTCCCTCAGGAATACACATTGTCACTCTCCTCCTGTAGCAATCTATACTCACCTGAAAAGCAAATAACCAATCTATCCCCAATATAATATCAAAACCAAACATGTCAAGTAGAATAAAGTCAAAATAAAGGATGCGGTCTGCTATCTCTATCGAGCAATCTCGACAGATCCTCGTCAAAGTCACACTACCCCTAACCGGGGTGTCAACATGCAATGGCAGATTTAGTCGATCTCTGTCCAACCCCAATGCCATGGCAAGTATGGTAGATATGAATGAAATAGATGCACCCGAATTTATCAGTACGCTGGCCCATGAACTAAACACAAGGAATGTACCTTGAACCACTGAAGGTCCAGAAGTAGATGCCTCTGGTGTGGCCACTGCATAAGCATGACCCTGAGTGGTCTGGCCTTGTTTACCTCCCTCTCTCGATCTTTGCTGTCTCCCTCCCCTCTGTCTGGGAGATCTAATACTCTGTACGGAGGGTGCAGGCTAAAAATATGGTGCTAGAGGTCTATGGCCCAAAGGTGGCTGTGGCAAGGATGGCTGAATGGGCTGATAGTAATACGGTCTCTGTGAGCCCTATGAAGTCTGCCCTTAAGGACAGTTGGTCCTAACATGGCCCATCGGTGGTAGGTATAACAAAGCTGAGGGGCTCTCCACCTCTAACCTTGTATTGGAGGCAGAAAAGATCTCTGGCTCGATCCAGCACCGTGTCCCTGACTAGGATCCCTCTGAGGGCAATTGGTCATTCTATGGCCAGGCTGTCCATACCGATAACAAGTCAGGGGTCTCTGGGATACTCCCCCCTAAGAAGCAATAAGCATAGTAGGTCGGGGGGCTAGAAACTGAATGGGTCTCTACGGTGTCTATATAGAAGAAGTACTAGCTCGGTACCTCTTCTGTGGTCTCCCATTAGTGTGAGTCAGGACAGGCATAGAAATCTGCACTAGAACTACCCTGCTCTGTGTTCAGGGCTCCTTGATCCCCCTAAGGTTAACTAGCTCCCTCTCTCCTCTAGTGGCCTTGGTCACTGCCTCGTCATAGGTATCAATAATGTGTCTAGCCAATCTGTCCCTAATAGAGGTTTTCAACCCCCTGATAAAGTAGAGAACCTTCAGCCGCTCAGTCTTTGTAACATGTGGGGCAAACCTCTCCAATGCAATAAAACGGGACTCATACTGGGTCATAGTCATATTTCTCTGGAGGAGTGCCACAAACTCATCCATAAATCCTATCTAGGCTGTCTCGGGAAAATAGTGGTGAACATGGCCATGAATGCTGTCACGACCCGAAACCCACCCTGTGCGGATCTCGCATCGCGACCGCCACCCTTAGGCCCGAGGACCCTTGGGCGAAGGCTCACATAAGCAGCGGTATCGAATAGATGTGCGACATGCGTTTTACGGAAGCGTGAAAAACTTTTTCTTTTCTTTTCTTATTTTTAAATTATGCACATCTGTCCGAAATTGCTGCTCTATACATAGCATACAAGGTTACACATTCAGAATATAACTAAAACTTAAGGATTTATAACATTAATACAATACATGTTCAGTTGCCCTGAGGGCTTAATACATATTCTTATAACATCTACAAATACAAAACCTATTACTAGAGTTCATAAGTTCCCAAAAGAAACTACTTAAACATATTATCCCAAAATGGCAGACTTCATCATCATCGTCCTCAAAATCAATACTGCCATAAGTCACCTGAAAGGGGGATCCGAACAAAGTCCGGGTAAGCTAATCTAAGCTTGTGAGCAATTCCAGTATTCGTCATGGGGTTTCAATTAGCAGTGGTTTTTAGTACATAAGAGTTTGTAAAACATTCACTGCCAATTGCTCGTATACTTGAACATAGAACATATGCATTTCTTAAAATAGATAGCTTTGAAACATTTAAAGTATTCAAGCTAAACTCGTACTTCGTCAAATAGAGTATATAACTCGAAACATATGCATTTCATAAAACAGATAGCTTTGAAACATTTAAAGTATTCAAGCTAACATATTCTTCTTCATATAAAGTATAGAAACTTCAA
The DNA here is from genome assembly GCA_008638375.1 of Nyssa sinensis. Classification (NCBI taxonomy): domain Eukaryota; kingdom Viridiplantae; phylum Streptophyta; class Magnoliopsida; order Cornales; family Nyssaceae; genus Nyssa; species Nyssa sinensis. Next base: position 55,041,283 of record CM018043.1, on the reverse strand, counting down.
AACATATTACATAATATGTATTCCTTAAATAGAGTATATAAACCCAAATCATATGCATAGTGGAAATGAGGGTAAAATCCTGTTTCCGTTCTTAAAACATAACATCTTATCACTTCCCTTAGTGGAATCTGTTTCGAACCAGACTCCCGTATTACGTATAAATGGAGATATCTCAATGCCTGGGGGATTAGATCCTTCTACCGGGCAGTTCACATGACAGGTCAATGAGTTCCAATGAAACCCAAAATACTGACTATGTGGTTTTTGACAGGTCAATGAGTTCCGAAGAAACCCAAAATGCTGTATGTGTGCTTATGCACCATTATCTTATAAAACATTTATCATGTGGCTTTTTCTCATAGATACTTTTCATAACTTCGTAGAATCTTCGTATACTTGAAATAAGCAAATTCAGAATATTTAACAATAATTGCATTTTAACTAGACATGCTGAAATATATTTGAAGGAAAAATTGTTACGGAAAATCAATCACTGAGCATGTCACAATAGGGTTATAAAACAGAACAATTTAAAATTGAATCATGTAAATACTAAATTCGGAATTTCAAACACTTCATATCTTTGCATTTAAAACCTTTTAAAATCCATGGAATTAAATCTCCACTTCAAATACAAGGTTACTCACCTTGGTCCTTTAGGGTTAGTGCTAATAATGCGCTTTCCCACTTTCCGTGTAGTTCCTAAGAACAATTCATAAACATCTCATCAACTTCACATTCATTGTAATATCATCTCGATATTCCTTAACTTATGCTTAAATCGTATTATATCCTAAAACGATTTCATAATTTCATATGTACTTAACTTAACTCATACTCTTAACCTATGATACAATTAATGTGTTAGGAATTGAATTTATTTCAATTTATACTCTTCTGGTAGCTCCATAAACTTTAATTTAAATTTATTTATTTCACATATTTACGTGTCGTGTCTTTTCGTAATTCATTTTCTCGTATACGCCTTAGATTAGCACTTTGGCATTACTTTAATTTATAGTCATCTGACAGATGCTATTCATCAAATTTTATGTCTTCTTATTTTAGACATTTCTTTTGATCGAATAGACTCTACCATTGAGTCCGGAGCGTCGAAGAAAGTCAGTTTAGGCTTTCCTAAAATTTAATTTGGACTCTTGTATGTAAAAGGGCAAAATGGTCATTTTACCTATTTACGTGTCGTGTTTTTTTGTACTTCGTTTTGTAATTTGGACTCTATTTTTGATTCAAGGATGTCAAAGATAATCAATTTAGACCTTCTCTGGTTTCATTTTGGCTTTAGGGGTACCAGGGGTATTTTGGTCATTTTACCCCTTTACGTGTCTTTATTTTTTGGGACCCCGTCTCGTGTCGTGGACCTTACCATTGGACTCAGAAGGCTCGGGATAGTAAGAATACACTAATAACTTGTTAATTTTGGACAAGAGGCATTTCGTGAATATTTAATTTAATTAATTAAATTAAATTTATTTAGTCTAATATATATATATATATATATATATATATTTTGGTGGTCATATGACCGGATGAAATGGGTGGCACACTGGCCAGTGTGTCACCTTCCACTCTAATAGATACCCCGTTCGATTCTCAGTAGGTGCAGTTGCACCTTTTTATTTTCGAATTTAATTAGTTTTCATATATATAATTAGTTTTTATATATATATATATATATATATATATTGTATTCGTGTATAGGCACACGCATACGCGTGGCCAAGTGGAAAGGGTTGGGCTTTCCCACGCGCGAGGGCTAGGGATCGAATCCCAAGAACCTCGGTTCTTTCTGTTTCTTCCAAAATTTTTAACGTTTAAACGTATATCATATATATGGCTCAAAACGATGCCGTTCGTTTAATGCAGTGGCAACCCTCAGGAAGCCCCACGTGTCTGAGTCGACTCGGCTCAATCTTTTAAAACCGAGCTAACCCAGTCGTCTTCCCCACGATCACCCCTATGTTGCCCTAGTTTCCGAATTTCATTTTCTTTAATTTCGTGCAGTTTGGATCCATGGATCCTCACTGTTTTCATTGTAAATCACTTCTAAAGTGTCACCAATTAGTTTGGCATTCACTTTGGAGTTCAAAGTGAACTCTTTGCTTCGGTTTGAGATGTGATAATCCAACCTGTAACCCCACGGTTCATGCTAATTTCTTGTTCATTTTTCATAAGGTTGGTCTTTTTTTGATCCCCTCTTCATGGGGATTCAGTTTTCATTCTTTTATTTGGGTTTTGATGCGATTTTAAGGATCGAGTTTATCAACCCGTACCTTGTAACTCACCATATAGGGTTCGTTTCTTTTGATTTTTGATCGCGTATAAGTGTTTTCACGATGTTTGTGAGACCAACTTGAAGCCTTGATACACCAAAAATGGTTTAGAAGAAGTCGGTCCAGACCTGCTATGAGCAAGGTCTTCAATGGCTGAAGCTTCTGGGTCTACATGTTTTAGGTGTTTTCAAGACTACTTTTCATGTTTAACACACTTCTAAACATATATTAAGCATCATACTTTGAAAAGTAACTCTAAAACAGTTCCTAATACATCATAATTCTATAAAGAGAAAAATGAAAATTTTGAGTTTTTCTCACCTTTTTGCTACGGTTTCCTTCTTCTTCTTGCTTTAATCTCTTCTATTCTCCTCAGTCTCCTTTCTTATTCAGTTTGCTTCTTTAGGGTGTAAGCATGAAATGCATGCTTGGCTTTTTAAATAAGGCAACCGACCCTTCTCTCTCCTCTCTCTCTCTTCCCTCATGACCTCACAGCCACTTTCTTTCACTTCTCAATTAATCTGATTTCCATCTCATAAATTTTGCCCTTCCCCCATTTCCTACTTTACATTAATTGGTGCTTGATATTTGTATATATGTTATTATTATATATATATATATATATTCACACACCAATACACATGGAGACACACACACACACCTCAACCGACACACACACACACACTTTTAGATATTTTGTTTCTTTTTTATTTTATACATAAACATATATATATAATTTTATTTATACCTTATACTTATACATATGTATATAGGTATATATATATATATATATATACATACCCACTTGCATACTTGCTTGATTACATAAATATATATATATATATATATGCCTTCCATGTAATGTGTATTTATAATATATTTACTTAGAAATAAAATAATTATTTCATATGAATAATTAATTATTTTTGTAAATAATTAATTATTTCCTTGATTGTAATAATTTTTATACTCATTTTTCTTGGCCTCGTAATGCGTGTCATATGACCCGATATCCCGAGTCGGAATATTACAAATGCATTCCACCCTTCTCCAAAACTGTTTAACCTCCCGACAGCTCCTCGCCACCACTGGCTGGCCAACTCTTTGAACTGAAAGGTGGCACACCTAATCCTCAAGTGTGGCTCAACAATCCCCTAAAAGTCTAGAATCCTAGTAATCTGATCTAACCACTCCTCTGCAACTAAGGGGTCAGGCTGCCCCGCAAATGTAGGAGGTCTCATCCGTTGGAACACCTTCATCACGAAGGTATCCCTAGTCTCTCCACCAGTAGGCCTAGCCTCTTGAATAGTGTAAAAGCACTCTTGTAAAATGGTCGTCATATCTCTAGCGCCAATGGTCTGCTCTACCTCCTCCATCGGGGTAGGTGTAAGGGCAAGTAGAAGAGCAACAACCTCATCTGCTGTGCTATGAGCAGGAGTAGCAGCTCAGGGTCTACCACGTCGAGGTGGTGTTGTAGCCTGAGGCCTACCGCGCCTAGGTGGTGCTGGTCTCGCTAGGGTTTTCTTTGGTGGCATGAGTCTACAAGTTCAAGAAAATAAATTAAGACCTCTTTTTCGCATTAGACATAGGCATTTAAAAAGAATATTAAGCATATACATGTTAACAATTCACACTTCACAAACAACAATTACAATATGTCATAACATACACATAACAAGTCCTTACACTTTACACAATGCTAACAAAAATTTCAAATCATGTATCGCAGCCCTTTTGTATTTAACAACACCCCACAGTCTCTAGGTATTTGAACCTATGCTCTGATACCACATTGGCACGCCCCAAATTTCTACAAATTTAGGGAGTGAGTGAAATGAAATAAGAACGGTAAATAAAAGGCCATTAAGATGGATTTAGTTGATTATGCCTTTATTTCCCCATGTTTCCCTAAAATTAGAAATGATGACTTTCTATTTGACTTAACCAAAATGGTCCCCTAATGTCACTCAAATATCCCTCCCAATCAAAAGTTAAAATAATCTAAGTCATGTTAAAAAATGGCTTCCAAAATAGCCCCAAAATATCTCTAAAAATGTCTTGGAATAATGGCCCAAATGGGCTCCAAAATTTCCTAAAACATGGGTTAAGAATAGGTCAAAAAGTCTACCAAAATTGGTTTAAGGAAGTGGCCAAACATGGCCCATGAGAGCGGTCAAACGTAGCCCAATAGGGTGGCTTAAACTTGAAAAACCCTAGGTTTCTCTTCACTTTTCTCCCAAGCACGACCTGCTACTATATCTCAGACCAAATTCTGATAAAAATTATACTAAAAGGCTGTATTTATAGTAAAAGGGCAAAGGGGCAAAATGACTTTTTTACCCTTAATGAATCCAGGACTCCGTTACACTACAACCCGTCCTGAAACACCTCAATTCAACATTTTGTTTTAGCCAAAGTTCTTAAAATTATTTAAAATAAAAATTTTCTAAAAAATTTGTTTTCGCCTGTTGGTGGCTTTGGCCGAACCCACCCGAGTCATCCAGGATGTCCTTTTGGTCCAATTTTTTAAACTGACTCTGATTAGACTCAAATTTTTACAGTAGGTGTATTTCAACATTCTAAATATGTTTCTCTTCTATGGCATATTAAATTATGCTCTTAAACATGACTTATGCCTAAATGACGCATGTAAAACGTCCTATTGGCAAATAGTGCATACATAGTGCCCTATTGGCAAAAATGAAAAATTTACCCTAATTTTTCAAATCTCTATACACATGATCACATTGGAATCTTGTAAAATCTTAATAGCTGATTTCTCTAAAAGCTTAAGCTAATAGAGAGCAATGTTACAGATACAAGGGATGGATGTATTATAGTTATGAGGGAAGTGTTAGGAATCAGGACACATGATCTTTCCACTTTAATACCATGTTGACAGCCATTTATTCCAAAAGTTTAAACTAGAGTAAATGGTTGAATCTCTCTAGGCTTTCTCATTTGTTGCGTGATTCACTCCATGATTTTCTTTTTCGGGTTATGCTAGAATCAAAAAAAGATTCTTTAAATTGAAAGGACTGTAAACCAATATGTGATGGTTGTCTTATCTATATCCAGGCAGCACATCAAGGCACTGCTGATCAATTAGGTAAGTTCCCTGATCAATCTTCAAATTAAGGTATATATGTCAACAAAATCATAACTGAAGCCCAACAATGGTCCCAATGATTGAATAAGAGAACTACAATGATTGATGACTGATGTGGCCAAATGGAAAGTAATGCCATCCATTTGATTACTGCAGCCTGTGCAGTCTAATGTACAAACATAATATTTTAACCTGTTTAGAGTTCCTAATGGGAAAAATGCATCTTATTCTTCTGATTGTTCAATTGATATTTGCTTGTAGTCTCAATTATTTCTAATGCTGATTTTTAACCCTTTTTGTTTGATTACTGCCTTTAATTTCTCATAAACATTCAGGTTTATTCTAAAACAATTGATAATCTTCAAATTAGCACATCTTACTAGGTGTTTTTATCTCCTCTTTTTCCATTTCCTTTTTGTTTATGTTTTCAGAGGGGTGCATGATTAGGTCTACTTATCAATGGCAAAGGCTACGGAGCTCAACGGAAAGAAGGCGACGAATGAGGCTTCTAGTGAGCCATTTGATCCTTCTCCGTTAATGCGTGCATGGATGCATTAGTGGATCTTGATGTTGTGGGCCCAACTTATTATAACAAGGCAGTCGAGAAATTCACCGTTAGGAGAAAATATCTTTGGTTTGAGGGGATCTAGATCTGTGTGATGCGACTCTCTCTCCATTGTTCTGTTTTAAATCATCTTTGTGTTGCTGCTTCTGTTTCATGACACTTTCCTTTTTGTGGTTCTCCATTAAGACCAATGTCAAAGGACATGTTCTGCATTGTTATTCTATGTGCTTTTAGTGTATTGGTAATTTATGTCAAGTCCGTGAATATCATGTTTGAATGATTTTGATGCATTGTTTAGTTGGATGTCCTTCCAATTGTGTTGATTGGTTGTTGCAATTGAATTGATAAGTTGCAATCATCATTTACAGGTCTTTGTGTTCACTTCACAGAAAATGACCTTTAAATACAAATTCAGCAACCAAGATCTAATGTTAAATCTGAATGAACATTTCTTGTCTTTCTTGGATTATTACTTATCAAAATCCTGTTTCTACTAGTTAATTTATTATTATTTTCTAGTCAGTGGAAAGTAGAATGATCTTATTACATGGACGAGCTTGCGTTTCCTTTTTGTTCAGCTGCTATATATTAAAGACATTGAAATTAGCTGAATAAGGGATGCTTAATTGAAAAGATAAGAGTTTCCCAAGGATTGTTTCTATTAGAATTAGCTTAATAAGGGATACTAGGATTGTAAAATCATTCTTCACATAGGCAATTGTCTTTTTCTTAGACTTTCTGCATCAGCAATATGGATCTAAGCAAGTCCATGCATATCTCAGAGTTTCTGAATAGGGATGACAATTTACCCTACTTCGTCATACCTTATTTCTAATGGAATGAATTTGAAAAAGTTATGTTTATGCCATTAGGATTTGGGGCGATTTGGGTTGAAGGTGTTCCATTCCGATTATATAAAACAAAATAATAAATAAATTTTGTGTTACATAATAACGTTTATATTAATATTTTTTTAATCACTCATCAAAATTTTATATAAATTTGATAAAGTTATAACTATAAAAAAAATAACCTCATTTTAACACATGTAACATTTAGTTTTAAATGTATTAATTATAATTAATTTAATAAAATAAATAAATAAATAAAAATTTAAATTTAAATAGTGTCACAGGTGGGACCTGCCTCCTATCGTAGAGTTTAAACGAATTTGAAGAGAAACTATTTTTCAAGAGTCCTTGCTTCCGAATCCGTCTCCGTTGTCATTTCTAATACTGAAATATGGTCGATATAAGTATTAATGGATTCTGGTAAATACAGTTACGATAACTTAATCTAATTATATTACAATAATATTATGATAAGATCAAACTCATATTATACATGCTATCATTGACGACCCGCCTTATGATGCTTCGTTCTTAATATTTTTGTTTTAGTTGTTGCAGTTGGTTAATTATAATACTGTTGTAAAAGTGAGAAACATTTCACACGTCCAGTAAGTCGTTCTCAAAATTTATTTGGTTTTTCTTGTTCATAAAAGTAATTGTAATATAATTAATATTTTTATTAATTAATAAATTTATAAAAAAATTGATTTTGTTCTATAAAATTTCGTTATTTGCTAACTAATTATTTTAATAATATATTTTCATTTTATAAAAAAAAAAAAGCAGCAAAGATTGGAGATGAATACTCCTTTTGAAGTAAAAGGAAAAATAAATTTGTTTTCTAGCAAATTCGAAAGGGTTGAAGGATTCCAGTATTGAACTTGTCAATCACAAATCATGCTTAGGGTTTTTCCATCTCCACTATGAACCAAGTCAGATTCATGTTAGTATAGTTTGACATTGCGAAATTGACATGATATTTTTTTAGGCCATATCTTCTAGCCCCGAAGCAATAATATCCCCCTTGAAATAGATTGTCATCTTCTGTTCATAACCGTGAGCATACACACATACCTTCCTAACATATTATAACTTTAAGAGGTTGTTTGGATTTCTTCAAATTGGATCAGTTTAAGACTATTTGTATTAAGTTATTTGGATTTTAGAAAAATTAATTACTATTTAATTTGACTTTTTTTAGATTTTAAGTATTTTTAATAATGAATATAAAACATTGTAGCACTAAAATATTTTTACCAAAAACTAGAAAAATCAAAATTAATTCATGTATATTCTATCGAACTGGTTCATCCTTTTCCAAATAGACCTAAATACATGGGAGCGCGTCGTTAACACTCCAAAAATAAATTAACCTTACTTCTTAACACAACAAATACAGTAGCTAGACAAATAAGGGTCGATCCCACAGAGAGTGTTCACAATTTATTTTTTATTTATTCTGACCGATTTTAAACTAAAATTCAATTAATAACAAAACAATAAATTGGGGGGTTGGAATTTTGATCAAACTAATTACGACTAAAAATTAAATAAATAGCAAAAATCAATGAATTAAAACTTCAGTTCTTCGGTTCAATCTTACCCTCACAGTTAATGGAACAATCAATCAATTATAACATTATTCTACCCTTCAATGAATCTAATAATCCTAGGTAACAATAAGCTCTGTTACCCGAAATTTTTCTTAATTCCTCACTAATGAAACAAGCTCTCCATTAGATTCTAACCATTAGACAATTTAAAGCAAGCTCTCTAAATTTAATATAATGGCAACATTAATATCAAAAAAATTAGATTATTCTAAGCAACAATCACACAAGCTTGGACTGTTTAACTTAGGTCATGATAATCATAGCAATAAACAAAAACTTGTCTACAATCATCTATCATTATTTGTCACAATTGATTAGGAACAATATCAATTACGTAATATACTTCATGAATCTAGCAATTGATAATAATCTGATCAATTTAACAGACCTTGATTAAATTAATCAAACTAACTATCAATAAAATAATTAAAACAGATTATCATGAACAGATTCATAAGAAAAGAAAAAAATAACGTTACTGAATTGATTCAACCATTAAACTGCAATGAAGATTTGAAATCCCTTGAACTGAATTAAAAAAAAACTAGCCTGACATACATGAATAAAAAAACTAATAAATTATGTGTTTTCTGTTCCGTTTTGCTCTGTAGCAGCGCTGCACGCACGGTTGCTCCTTTCGCCGCAGAAGTCCCCTGGTCTCTCTCGCGCCGCGCGAACTCTTCTCTTCCTTTATTTTTAAATACCCCAGGAGCTTTTAGCCCTAGACGCCTGGCCATAGCAGCCTTTTCTTTCTCACTGAAAAACCAGCCGCGCGGGCCCCCATTTTCAACCGCACAAGCCCAGCTTCCTTCAGCTTTGTGCACTCTTTTTCTTCTTTTTATTTCTTTTCTCCTGGCCCCACAAGCCATCACCCATTTTGACTTTTCTTCTACCTGTTTTTCCTTTTGTCTATTTCTTCTATTCTTTTCGTGGTTCCAGCCTTACGGTCCACCTTCATTGGGCTTAATTCAGCACAGCCGCTTGACTTTTTTTCCTTTTTTTTTTCTTCAGCCATTCTGCTAGAACTTGCGAGCTATTTTTCTATCTGATAACGACTGAATCTCAATTTGGACTCTTCATAAAAATTGTAGCCCTCGAAGATTAGATAAATTAGACTTTTGAATCACCTGATTTGGACTTCGGAAACTCAAGTTATGACCCATTGAAGTTTGCTGATCGGACAGGAATCCACTGCACGGATCAGCTTTCCAAGCCTGATTTTGAAACAATGTTTGGAGGCCCAAACAAACTCAAACTTTTGCAAACCAGACCTTTCTGAAAAGCCCAGGACGTCATCTAAAAGCTTCATGAAGACCACTTCCTCATTCTGAAACTCCAACACCATCCAAATCTCAATTGAAGCTCCTTAGGTCGAAATGTCTAAAAACTGAAAATTGCACATTATACTCCAAATCTATTATTTCACCTTCAATGCTTCCCTAATTCAATAAATAAATTAATTAGCTCACTAACACAGAAAATATGTAATAAAACTAAATATAAAGGAATTAAAAATATTAAATATTATGCTCTTATCAATACATAAAGACTTTGTTTGAATGGGATGTTGGGCCACGCTTTGGGGCATTTCCTAGCCCAAACTGTGCTTAACTCATTTCATGAGTATTTGGTTCGGCGGCCCAACCACGCTTAAGAGTCATATTTCAGCCCATAACAGGTGCTTTTTGAGACCACAAATGAAGTCTGTTTCATGGAGTTGGAAATTTAACTTATCTTTTTTACCAATATTACGAGTTTGCCTATCGACTAGCATTGCCAATGGTGCCATCTTTTTTTTTTTTTTTTTATCAAAATAGTTTTTTTAATCATGAGGCCCATCGTTTTATGAGAGATGGATAGACTCCACTTCATTTTTTACACTTCATAAGCATTAAATCCGACTATCCTCTACTTCCCCCTCCCCCTAACCTTTTTTTTCCTCTTGTTTTTGGTTTTTTTTAAATCTCATTTCTCAATTTCCCATCTCTCTCTCTCTCTCTCTCTCTCTCTCTCTCTCTCTCTCTCTCTTTCTTTCTTTTTACAAAAATTGATGGATTTAAGATCCGATAACTTTTCTGGCTAGTTATTTCAAATTTGGTGTTTGTTGTCTGTTGCGTTCATGCCTAAGATTCGGTGGCTGTGGGTTTCGATAAAAATGAGTTTCAGAAGAAAAATAATGGCATCTCCTGACAGCGATGCCTGTGTTGGCAAAGGTATTGTATAGCATCTTTTGACGATACCTAAAAGCCTGAGAAATTATTCAGTGAGAGCTTCACATAATGTTATTGTGTGATAATATCTCACAAATTTTAAATTTCTCTTAAATAAAAGAAATTTATAATGATATTTGCTTGTAGATGAGGGAAATTTATAATTAAAACCAGAAAGGAGCGAATGATTTCTCTTTTCTATCACTAGAACTGTACAATAAAAATTGAATGCACTGTAAGCAAACATGGCTTTGTCCCTGATCAATCTTCAAATTAAGGTCTATATGTCAAACAAAATCATAACTGGAAATCAACAATGGCCCGATGATTGAATATGAAATCTATTATGCTGACTGAGGTGAGCACATGGAAAGCGTTGCCGTCCATTTGAATGCTCCAGCTTGTACAGTCTAATGTACAAACATAATATTTTGACCTGCTTAGAGTTCCTAATGGGAAAAGATAATCATATTCCTCATGCAAGACTGTTTAATTGATATTTGCTTGTAGTCTCAATTGTTTCTAATGCTGATTTTTAACTCTTTTGTTTTGTTTAAGAAAACTACCTGTAATTTCTCGTAAACATTCAGGCTTATTCTAAAACAATTGATAATCTTCAAATTGGCACATTTTACTAGATGTGTTTATCTCCTTTTCTGTTTCTGTTTTCAGAGGGGTGCATGATTAGGTATACTTATCAATGGCAAAGGCTAAGGAGCTCAATGGAAAGAAGGTTGTGAATGAGGCTTCTAGTGAGCCATTTGATCCTTATTCTGTCAAGGTTGCATTGGTGGCTCTTGGCATTGTGGATCCAGCTTATTATAACAAAGCTCCTAAGAAATTCACCATACTAGAGTGGCATCACATCTTCATCAAAATGCCAATGAACAAGAAGTATCTCTGGCTTGAGGGGCTCTAGATTTTCATGATGCTATTCTCTCTCCATTGTTCTATTTTAAATCATCTTTGTGTTGTTGTTTCTGTTTCAGGACACTTTCATTAATGTGGTTCTGCATTGAGACTAATATGTGTCGATGGACATGTTACGCATTATTTTTCTATGTACTGTTAGTGTGCTAGTAATTTATGTTAAGCTCCATGAGTATTATGTTTGAATGATTTTGATGTATTGTTCAGTTGGATACCCTTCCAACTGTGTTGATATTGGTTGTTGCAATTGAATTGATAGGTTACAATCATCATTTATAGGCCTTTGTGTTCATTTCACAGAAAATGACCATTAGATATAAATTCAGCAACCAAGATCTAATGTTAAATCTGAATGAATATTTCTTATCTTTCTTGGATTATTACTTATCAAAAGCATGTTTCTACTGGTCAATTTATAATTATATTCGAGTCAGTGGAAAGTAGAATGATCTTATTACATGGATGAGCTTGTATTTCCTTTTTCTTTAGCTGCTATATATTATATAAAGATATTAAAATTAGTGGAATAATGTAGAGATCTAAAAAATTGGGGTAAATTTTTTATTTTTACTGGTAGGGCATTATTTATATACTGTTTGCCGGTAGGTCGCTATACATGCATCATTAGGCATAAGTCATGTTTAGGCGCATACTTTGAGTATGTCATAGAAGAGAAACATGCTTAGAAAATTAAAATACACCTCCTGTGCGAATTTAAGTCTAATTGGAGACAGTTTGAAAAATTAAATCAAAAGGGCCTCCCGGGTAGAACCGGCCAAACTCGGCCCCCGGGCGAAAATAAATTTTTTTGAAAATTTTTATTTAAAATAATTTTAAAAACTTTGGCTAAAGCGAAATGTTGAATTGAGTCATTTCGGGACGGGTTATAGTGTAACAGGGCCCTAGATTCGTTAAGGGCAAAAAGGTCATTTTGCCCCTTAGCCCCTTGACTATAAATACAGCACTTAGTGTAAAAAAAAAAATCATAGAAATGGTATGGAGAAGCAGCAGCAGTCGTGCATGGAGAGAAAAGTGAAAGAAACCAAGGGTTTTCCAAGCTTTAAGCCACCAAAACACATCCCTAAGCTAGGATTCTCACAAGACTTCCTTCGAGGAAGTTGTTCCTCTCGTCAAGGGCTACATTCTCACTGATCAGTTCGCTTGCGCAGCGAATTCAACTCCCAAGGGTTGAGAAAAACCCTTTTAGGTATGATATTTTGCTAAGTAAGGAATATAGTTAAATTTAGGAGTGTTTTATAAGTTGATTGAATGATTTATATGTTTATTTGCTGTTAGAAAATCACTTGGGGTATAGTTGCTTTGAAAACCTAGAGTTGGTTGTTTATGTACTTGTGTGTGTTTTGTATTCTTTAGAAATTTGGTGAAGTGATAAACATGAACCATAACTATATGTATAATTTATTGAATTCTAGCTTATGTTCACATAGACAAAATTTTGTAGTTAGAAAGTTATGATTTATTCAAGGTGTTGGTACTTTATGTATTTTGTATTATTTGAGAATTGGTAAGATAGTGAACATATGATGTAGACATGTATTTAAATTAATTATGTATAGTATATGTACATGTGGAAGATGTTGTGTGGTTTGAAAGTTAAAGTTTACTTTATAAATTATGCATGATTTAAGGTGTAAGCCAAATGTTTGATAAAATGCTTCATTGAAATTGCATAAAAAAATCAAGGTATATTGGCATATGTTGATCGTTTGAAAACATAGTATGGCTTGAGCACTTGGTGTTATGCATTATGAGGCTGTAGATCCTTTGGTGAAAAACCCAAAATTGGCCATTGCATTGGTGCCCAGTATCCAATGGGAGCGATCAGTGAATGGGTGTTGGTGCCTTATTGACCCAATGAGAGCGATCTGTGAAACAAATAGTGGTACTCGATTAACCCAATGTGAGCAATCAGTGAAACGAGACATGGGTGTGGCATAAAGTTTGCATGGGTGTGTCACGCATATAGCCATTGCATTGTATTGATGAATTGGAAGGCATGTAGATTATAAATGTACACTTGTACACGCCATGCCTTAACTTTGCTCCTTGCATTAACATTATGTCATACCAGCGGTTGCGCTGACCCTTCATGGGATATCATATTACAGATGAGGCTCCCAGTACTTTAAGACTTGATGAAGTCTTGAAGGATGGAGGAAAAGTGGACTATGAGAGGATATTTGGCTCTTGGGGCGTATTTTGTATGTATAGGCATAAGCCCAAAAGACTTGTATTTTAATTTGAGAAAATTGTGAACTATAGGCTTTGGACTATTTTGAATGTAAGGGTTTAAACCCAAATGACATGTAGGATACATTTGTTTAATGTGCAAAATATATATATGTTGAAAGAAATGAATGTATGTTTAATTTTCATGAATTGTGGCCATCGAGTGAGGATGGATTGTGATGTGTTTATATATATGAACAATTGCAAAATATTAGGTGAAAAAAAGATTAGAAAATAAAGGAGGTTATGTAAAAAAATTTGTGAAATTAAGGAAAAAATTAAGTATGTAAAACACTATTTAAATAGGTGAGAAAAGTGCCCAAAAGGGGACGTTAAAAATCTTGAAGAAGTGGGCTAAAAATGGAGAAAAAGTAGCTTGAAAAACTTTAGAAAAAAAATTAGAAAACAAAGAAGATTAGCTATTGGACAGAGAAATTTAGCCGCAACCGCTATAGTGAAACTGCAGGAAAATGGGAAAATCAGGTTGCAGTCGCTACAGTACATAGCCTGCAGCCTGACCAGAACTGCCTTGCCTCACGCGCGTGCGCCGCGCCCTGCGGGCTTCCTGCTCACGCCCTGTGCGCCATGCCATTGCCCTGCGCGCCCCATGACCATGCCGTGGCCTGCTTGCTGCCTTGCTTTTGTGTGCCAACCTAGCAACCCACGACACCTGCCCCTTTGGCCACCTTTTTGAGTCATGTTTGGGCATCCCTTTGGACCATGTTTGGGCACCCTATTAGGCTATGTTTGGCCAATCTTTAGGCCACGTTTGGCCACCTTTTGGGACCATTTTTGGTCTTTGAGCCATGTTTGCCCATTCTCATGAGCCATGTTTGGCCACTTCCTTGGACCAATTTTGGTAGACCTTTTGACCTATTCTTGGCCTATGCCATAGGGCATTTGAGACCCAATTGGTCCATTATTCCAAGGAATACTTAGTGACTTTTTGGGGCTATTTTAGAGACCATTTCTAAACATGACTTGGACCTATTTTAAATAGTGATTTGGGGAGATATTTAATTGGCATTTAGAAGACCATTTTGATTAAGCCCAATAATAAGTTTTCGTTTCAAATCTTGAGGAAAGATGGGGACATAAATGTATAATTAACTGAATCCATTAAATTATATTTTATTTCTTTTTTTCTTAATTCATTTTACTCACTTTCCAGATTTGTGAAAATTTGGGCCGTGACAAATAAGGGATGCTTAATTGGTTGCTATGTGAACAGAATAAAGTTTCCTAAGGATTGTTTCTATTACATTTGTATCTTTTTTTTTCATTTTAAATTATTTTTTCATGATAATATTTGTGTTTGGTTACGTTGCTAATACAACATATGGACTTAGATTGTAGAATCATTTTTCACATAAGCAATTGTCTTTTTCTTAGGACTTTCTACATCAGCAATAAGGATCTAGCAAATCCAAACATATCTCAGAGTTCTTGAAATGTCGCCAGAGTAGATTTATTAATGGGTTTTGGTAAATACAGTTACTATAATCTAATTATATAATAATAATTATACGTGCTATCTTTCATGACCCACCTTATGATGCTTTCTTCTTAATGTTCTTGTTTTAGTTGTTTCAGTTGGTTAATTCTAATATGTTGTGAAAGTAACAAACATTTCATAAGTCTAACAACTCATTCACAAAATTTATCTACTATATCTCATTGGTTATAAAAAAAAAAAAATGAATTTTTTTCTATAAAATTTCATTATTTGGTAACTAATTATTTTAATATACATATTTTTTAAAATTAACTTAGTATCTTGCTCAACTTATCTTATTACGTTAACATTAATAAAATATGATGATTTTAAGCAGAGAGTGGTTAGTGAAACTTAGAATTAAAAGGAGTGTGTTACACTTAAAGGATATAATTATTCAGTTATGCAATATAATTTTGGGCAAAATTATAATTTATTGGACATTATAAGACATTTAGGATTTTTTTTGCATTACGAGGGCACTTTCTATAGATACAAATAGATTTAAGCAATAGTTTTTTTTACGTCAAATAAAATAAAAAATAAATCAATGTAATTTTTTAATTTATGAAAAAATCATATCTAATAACTTTAAATCTCGAGAAATGCTGATGTATTTTAGCAAGAAAAAATTGACTATGTAATTTTGACTAGTCAAAAATTAATCTTAATCTTAATTTAGTTAACTAATTGGCCCATAATTAATTACTGTGAATAAGTTCCAGGAAGGTCACGCAAAACTTCATAAGTAGGCACTACACACACAGCTAAAAACTTCATGCGTATGCAAAACCACACGGTAGAAAATTATAAACCGATCGAAGTCCACCCCAAGTCCATAAGTGCGTATGTTTACTGTTCAGCCTTTATTCTTTTTTTTTTTCCTCCTGCCAATAAAAAAAAATACACTCTTTTTTTCACACAAAAAGAAGACGAAGTCTCTTTTATATTTGTCCTTTTCCTTTTCTTACCTAATGGGAAAGTTCCCGGAAGGTTCCTGCCTTCCACTTCACTCTTAGCCTAAAGGGCAGCTTATTATTTTTCATTGCTATTCAGATCTCCAGTAGCTTTAAGCAATTTGGACTCTCAAATTTGCAAGTTTTCAATGGCTTCCTCTTCCTCTTCTTCCATGCCTCAATGGGAATATGATGTATTCTTGAGCTTCAGAGGCGAGGACACTCGTAACAACTTTGTTTGTCATCTTTACGCGGCTCTACAGCGGAAAGGAATATACACTTTTATCGATGATGAAAAACTTGAGAGAGGAAAATCAATTTCTCTGGAGCTCACGAAAGCTATTCATGAATCGAGATTTGCTATCATCGTTTTCTCCAAGAACTACTCTTCTTCCTCGTGGTGCTTGGATGAACTCGTGGAGATCTTTCAATGCAAAGATATGAAGCAACAGATAGTTTTGCCCATATTTTACAACGTGACTCCATCCGAAGTACGAAAACAAACGGGAAGTTTTGCGGAAGCATTTGCAAAGCATGAAGAAATTTTTGGAAAGAATTCGAAGAAGGTGAACGGGTGGAGAGCGGTGTTGGAAACAGCAGGCAATCTAGCAGGACTGGAATTATCAAAAGTAGCAAATGGGTAATTTACCAACTGATCTTTATTATGCTTTTATTGATCCTTAGATTTACTATTTTATTTTATTTAAAATTAATTATTTTTGCCAGTAAAAAAACAAAAGAACTTCAGCGATATTAACATCCTAGTACAAGACAAATTCATTAGAAAATTAGGCTCTTAAAACTTATTTGTATCTAATTAGATCCGATTACAACTTCAAAATCACAATTTCATACTAATTTAAAAATTATCAATCAAAATAGAAACAACTTCTAAATCGTTGACCATAGTTGAAAATTACAACCACAAATATGAGGAATGAATATGACATCTAATCATTAAAAATCGTGGTTTATAAACGTACATTTTATATTATTTATAAGTAAATTATAATAATTTCTTTTATGATAATTATATTGACTTTTTTTTTCAGAGGATTACTATTTTATTTATTTATTTTTACTTTTTTCAATTTTGACCAATTTTTATAATTCTTTTTAAAGATTTCTTATTATTTTACTTTAAAATAATTTAAGATAAATAACTTATTTTTATTTTATATAAAAATAAATTTAAGATTTTTGTCAATATTTATGCAGAAAATGAAAAAAAAATGGACAAAATTTAAAAATTGAAAAAAAAAATGAAAGGGATTGTTTTGTCATTTTAAAGAAAAAAATTGACAGGAGGGGTATATCTATATATTATCAGCTAAAGTAAGAGAGATCAGTATAATTATCAGAAATCTCATGGGAGGTCATTGTAATTTATCCTAATTTAAATAATTATACTTTTTGAAAGAAGTATTGTGCTTTTTTTTTTTTAAAATGTCTCCTTAATTTCTAGTCATGAATAAAACTTATATTTATTTTGATTTGTATTTCTTTTTTTAGTACAATAGGGCTCACTAGATTTTTAATGTGTTTAATACTTGGTAGGAATGAGATGACGTGTATTCAAGAAATTGTTCAACTGATTTTTAAAGAATTGAGGCGTGTACCACTCGATGTTGCCAAGTATGAAGTCGGGATAGATTCCCATGTGAACGAACTAATCAAGTTGTTATATGATGATGGGTTAAAGGATGTGCGTATTGTGGGGATTTGTGGAATGGGTGGAATAGGGAAGACGACCATTGCCAAAGCTGTTTTCAACCAAATTTTTGATCAATTTGAAAATTATTGTTTTCTTGGAGATGTGAGAGAAAATTCGGAGAACCGTGGTTTAGCTTATTTACAAGAACAACTTTTGAATGAGATTCTAAAGGAAAAAGATATGAAGATATATAATCCTGACTGGGGAATCACCATGATAAATAATAGGCTTTGCCGTATAAAGGTTCTTGTCGTTCTTGATGATGTAAATGAATTGCATCAATTAGAATATTTAGCCGGAGGTCATAATTGGTTTGGTTCTGGAAGTAAGATTATCATAACAACAAGGGATGAACATTTGTTGGGAGTGCATAAAGTTGATGAAATATACAAGGTTGAGCCATTAAATTGTGAAGACGCACTTGAACTTTTTAGCTGGCATGCCTTCGAAACAACTCATCCCCCTGAAGATTACGTGAAAATATCATGCCGTGTAATAGATTATGCTAAAGGCCTTCCATTAGCTCTTAAAGTTTTGGGTTCTTTGTTACATAAAAGAAGCATACAACAGTGGGAAAGTGAAATTAATAAGTTGAAAAAATTCCCAAATAGAAGAATTGTAGATGTCCTGCGAATAAGTTATGACAGCCTTGATGACACAGAAAAGTATATATTTTTAGATATTGCATGTCTTTTCAAGGGGAAAGAGTTATGTGACGTAATAGATCTCCTAACGAGTTCTGAATTTTACCCGAATATAGGAATTAGTGTTCTCGTTCAAAGGTCCCTCATAACTATTAATAAGGGCATCGTGTGTATGCATGATTTGATACAAGAACTGGGTAAGGAAATTGTTTTCCAAGAATCACCTAAAGATCCTGGTAATCGCAGCAGGTTATGGTATCATGAGGATATCTGCAAAGTACTCATTGAAAATAAGGTATGTCCTAAATGGATATAAGTTTCATTTTCAAATATAAGTTGTATAAATTTTGTTAGGCTTTTATACTACGTGGTATACTTATACTATGATGTTGCGTATCAGGTTACCAATCGCATTGAAGGCATTATGCTAAACACGTCAATAACAAAGATGTTACGAGTGCATGCTGATGCATTTGAAACGATGACGAACCTAAGAGTGCTTACAATTAATAATGTGTGCCTTTCTGGACGTCTTACAAAATTTTCTAGTCAGTTAATTTATGTTGACTGGAATGGTTTCCCTTCAAGCTCCCTGCCAATTAATTTCCATCCAGAAAAACTTGTTCAACTTCACCTTCGTGGTAGCCACATTAAACAAATGTGGCCAAGCATCAAGGTAAGGATGTTATTTACATATATTACTTTGTCCAAGCAGTACTACAGAGCACATTGGCTTCGGAGCTAATTTATTTTATCTGTTTTGCTTGTTTGTTTTGGTAGATTTTAAACAAGTTAAAAATTCTTGATCTCAGCGAGTCTCAATGTTTAAAGAATACCCCAGACTTTTCAGGGCTCCCAAGTCTCGAGAGCTTGAATCTCGATTATTGTACAAGTCTAGTTGAAGTTCACCCATCTATTGCATTTCACGAAAGGCTCATTATTTGGAAAATGGAAGGGTGTAAAAATCTTAGGAGTCTTCCAAGAAGCATTAAGATGAAATCTCTGGTATTTTTTTCTGTCCGGCATTGCTCAAAACTTAAGAAGTTTCCAGAGATTGAAGGGGAGATGAGTTGTTTAAAATCTCTAAGATTGGACGAGACTGCCATAAAAGATTTTCCGGGCATTGTTTGGAAGTTGCCATCTCTAGAAAGGCTTAGTTTCCCTGACTGCAAAAATCTTGAAAGTATTCCAAACATCGTTTGCAATCTGCGATCTCTTCGATTACTTGATCTCTCCTACTCGAAAATTGAGGAGATTCCTGGGATCATAGGGGATATGATTTCTTTAGTGAATCTAAATCTAAGTGGGTTGGCAATAAAAGATTTGCCTTCATCAATTGAACATCTCATTGGGCTTCAGAAGTTACAATTGGACAATTGCAAAAAGATTAAGAGTTTACCAAGCAACATTTATAAGATGAAATCTCTTCGAATTCTCTCTCTCAGGGGCTGCTTAAAACTTGAAAAATTTCCGGACATTGCGAGGGAAAGGAAGGGTTTAGGATTGGTTCTTGACTTTATAGAAACTTCTACAGAACAGCTACCATCCATCATACAATTAAGTAACCTTCGACTATTAGTACTTAGTGGATGTACAGGTCTATTACAGTTGGAAGAATCCATTTCGGGTTTGCGTTCGTTACAATCCCTATGTGTCAATAACTGCAACTTATTGGAAGGATCCATTCCCAGTTGTCTTGGCTGCTTGTCATCATTGCAAGAGTTAAATCTTTGTGGAAACAATTTTGCTAGCCTACCTGGCATAAATCAACTCACGAAGCTTAAACGGCTTTTTTTGGATCAATGTTCAAGGCTGCAAGTATTGTCTTCACTTCCCTCATCTATATTATATGTTTCTGCACCCGGTTGCAAATCATTGGAGCGGGTGTCATTTCCGCCTAGCATAGACTCTCCTCGTAGGTTTATATTGACTCATTGCCCCAAATTCTCTCTCTCAGAAAGTCTGCTTCAGGTCTCTCCCTCTAAATATATAGACATTTTACAACACTCTTACCCATTTTTACTCTTTTCCTATCATTGGTAATCAATCATTAAATTTTTTTTTTTTTGACAAACAGGAAACAGAGGAAACAGATTTTGTTGTTCTTTCAGGAAGTGAGATTCCAGAGTGGTTCAGCTCTAAAAGTGAAGGGTCTTCTGTATCATTGTGGGCAGATCCACATTGTTACAGTAAACTCAAAGCAATTGCCGTTTGTGCTGTTTTTAAATCGGATCCGGAGCACAACTTAAACATCCCCTTTGATCTCAAAGTCAATGGTTATACGACACGCCTATGTGATAAGCTTACCTCCCCGTCCGTGCATAGTGATTTTGTTTCAGGTGACGTCATTCAATTTCAAAAAAAACTTTTCAAGCCTGGCCCATTCCCTCTCATTCATGATAGGTGTTACATCGAGGCTTCAATGACACTTGACTACATGGAGCCCGAGGTGAAAAGGTGCGGAATTCATCTAGTAATGAAGAAGCAAGATGAGAATCCATAAGCAATGCTATCCTCAAAACAGAACTGCAAGTGCATCCAACAATAACATTATTTCAGGTATCTCTCTCTCTCTCTCTCTCTCTCTCTCTCTCTCTCTCTCTCTCTCTTAATGAATTTTTTTTTGTGCAGTCTGAGGTAAATGTGGCAACTAACTCGAGCACTTCTATTCCAGTGATATGTTTTAGAATAATAAAAGCATGTGATATAACATAAAATAGGTGGTATAAATAACTGAGTTGAAACCCTGCAAAATCTCTACAATTGCACTAATTTGATCTTCATTTCTTTGAAGTATTCTAAAAAATAATAATTCATTAACTGAAAAAATAGCAAATCAATATATTAAAGTAAATCGACTACAGAAGGAATCAATCAATGTTTTTTGTTTTTCCTGACCAAACTTCAAAATATTAACATTATCATAATTGATACTTGTGTGATGGCCTTGTTTATAGCAAAGCGTTCGATTTTGATAGGGAAGAGTTGAAAAAACCTGCTTCCCTTACCTAATTTTAGCAATAATAAAGCAATCAGAAGATTTTTCAGTCACAGGAAACACAAGCATCTACTCTGTTTTCTAATTTGGTACTTGTTTACACCTAAACTTGCAAATGATCTTTGTTAAATAAAACCCTAACGTATTAAGGTGTTCTTGATTATTCACTCTCTCTCTCTCTCTCTCTCTCTCTCTCTCCCCCTTCTCTTTGTTGATTAAAAGCCACTTAGTAGTCATGTATATTTTATTATTATTTTACCTCTATTTTTTCATATGTATTGAAACAAGCAACAGTACTCTTTATTCTCCATTCTTAGTTCCCATCCTATGGGATGGAAAAGGGAAATTTAAAATTAAAACAAAAAAGGATCGAGTGATTACACTTTTCTATCACTAGAATCGTACAATAAAAATTGAAAGCACTTATGTTGTGAATGAGAATCCACAAAACAAAAGAGCTAAAAGGGAGTTGCAAGCAAACTTGGCTTTACCCCTGACATTTTACCAGTTGTTGCCCCTATAATCTTCCATTCAAAGTTAATAGGATTCTGTTGTACTTGGAGATGTAGATCTAATGCATTTAGCTTGTTTACTTGGAGACATAGATCTAATACATTTAGTTTGTTTAGAAACTCATAAGTTAGGAATATAATTTGAATAGGGCACATGGAAAATCAGAATTGTCAAAAGATTTGCATTATTACAACATAAGTGCCCAAGTACAAAAACTATAAATAAAAATTTTATGTAAGAAAAATATTTGTAATATCCACATGCAGTCTAAGCAGGATTTGGAAGATGCGGAGGGAGTTAATCCTTTTAGATTTACACGTGAATCACGTGATGTAACATGAAGGTAGTCATATGATCACATTGGAACCTTGTAAAATATTAATACCTGATTTCTCTAAAAGCTTAAGCTGATAAGGAGTAGTGTTATAGTTACAAGGGACGATGGATGTATTTTAGTTACGACGGAAGTGTTGGGAGTCCGGGCACATGATCTTTCCACTTTAATACCATGTTGATAGCCATTTATTCCAAAAGTTTAAACCAGAGTAAATGGTTGAATCTAGGGCTGTAAACGGATCGAATTCGGATCGGATCGGATCAGAGGTGATCCTAATCTGATTCGTTTAATATAAAATTTGATCCGTTTATCCGACGGATCATTCGAATGTTGATCCGTATCCGAATTTGTTAATAACTGCATCTCCGATCCGTTAATCCAGTTCGATCCGTTTAAAATTATAATACTTTATATGGCTATAAATCTGTATTAAACTAAAATTTGTTATTTAAATAATTATTAAAAATAAAAACTGCACTAACCAATCATAATTAAATAATAAATCAATCATAAAATTATAATAAATAGTTATTTAAAAATTAAAATATAATAAAAAACTATCATGTCCATAATATTAAAACATAACAAATCTTTATATAAGATTGAAATCAAGAAGTCCACAATATTCAAACTATTACATAATTAAACATATAGATTACAAACTCATTATTTAAATTGTTACATTACCAAATTGTTACATAATATATATTAATTTAATATATATATATATAAACAGATCGGATCGGATCGGATCGGATTGTAAACGGATCGGATCAATCTATATCATATCCGGTCTGTTTATATTTGGGATAATCAGATTCGGATTGGATCGGGTCACGAATCATTATGTCTAAAACTATATCCAGACTTAGCGGATCAGATCTCGAATCGGATTGGGTCGCGATCTGTTCCATTAACAGCTCTGGTTGAATCTCTCTTGACTTTCTCATTTGTTGCGTGATTCACTCCATGGTTTTCTTTTTTGGGTTATGCTAGAATCAAAAGAAGATTCTTTAAATTGAAAGGACTATGAACCAATATGTGATGATTGTCTCATCTATATCCAGGCAGCACATCAAGGCACCGCTGATCAAGTAGGTAAGTTCCTCGATCAATCTTCAAATTAAGGTTTATATGTCAACAAAATCATAACTGAAGCTCAACAATGGTCCCAATGATTGAATAATGATTGCTGACTAATGTGACCAAATGGAAAGAGATGCCTTCCATTTGACTGCTGCAACTTTTGCAGTCTAATGTACAAACATAATATTTTAACTTGTTTCGAGTTTTTAATGGGAAAAGGCATCCAGTTCTTTCGACTGCTCAATTGATATTTTCTTGTAGTCTCAATTGTTTCTAATGCTAATTTTTAACTCTTTTGTTTGGTTACTGCCTCTAATTTCTTATAAACATTCAGGTTTATTCTAAAACAATTGATAATTTTCAAATTAGCACATCTAACTATATGTTTTTATCTCAATTTTTTCCCATTTCCTTTTTGTTTATGTTTTCAGAAGGGTGCATGATTAGGTTTACTTATCAATGGCAAAGGCTAAGGAGCTCAACGGAAAGAAAGCGATGAATGAGGCTTCTAGTGAGTCATTTGATCCTACTCTGTCAATGCGTGCATGGATGCATTAGTGGCTCTTGATGTTGTAGGCCCAACTCATGAGAACAAGGTTGTCGAGAAATTCACTGTTAGGAGGAAATATCTTTGGCTTAAGGGGATCTAGATCTGTGTGATTCTACTCTCTCTCTATTGTTCTGTTTTAAATCATCTTTGTGTTACTGCTTTTGTTTCATCACACTTTCCTTTTTGTGGTTCTCCATTAAGACCAATGTCAAAGGACATGTTTTGCATTGTTATTCTATGTACTTTTAGTGTGTTGGTAATTTATGTTAAGTCCGTGAGTATCATGTTTGAATGATTTTGATGTATTGTTTAGTTAGATACCCTTCCAATTGTGTTGATTGGTTGTTGCAATTGAATTGATAGGTTATAATCATCATTTACAAGCCTTTGTGTTCACTTCACAGAAAAGGACCATTAGATATAAATTCAGTAACCAAGATCTGATGTTAAATCTGAATGAATATTTCTTGTCTTTCTTGGATTATTATGTTGTAAAAAGGAAGAAGAAAACGATAAACTAAAAGCAAGGAAAACAGAGTTGGATTGAAACTACCCTAACATCATGCTAAACAACTCCTACAAATTAGGCAACAAACAGAAACAAACTACTGAACTCCTAACGATCAGGACAACCCAAATCAACACATTCTAACATGCTGCTACTAATTTATTCAACAATCCCTCCCTTAAACTGATGTTTCACACATAACATCAGTTTAATAAGACTCAAACTTGGAATCGCCATCCCTCAGATAAAGTCCTTTGAATTGCAAACACCAAGTAGCTCACTGAGCTTTTGAAATGCTAGAAATTTGAGAGGCTTTGTTAGAATATCAGCAATCTGGTCTTCACTTCTGCAGTAAACCAAATTAATAACTCCATCATTCATGAGATCCCTTAAGAAATGATACTTCACATCTATATGCTTGCTTCGACCATATAGAACAGGATTCTTTGAGAGCTTTGTTACTGAACTGTTGTAACAATAAATAAGAGTAGGCCTATCTTCTTTGAACTGCAGCTCTTCAAGAATCTTCTTCAGCCAAATAGTTTGACAAGCACAAGCTATTGCTGCAACAAATTCGGCTTCAGTGGTTGACAATTTGACAATTGGCTGCTTCTTTGATGACCATGAAACAACTCTTGTTCCCAACATGAAAACATACCCAGATGTACTTTTTCGATCATCAAAATCTCCTGCATAATCATTATCTGTAAAGCCAAACAAATCTGACTTTTCTCCCTTTTTGAAGAACAACCCAAACTCCTTAGTATCTTGCAAGTACCTAAGAATTCTTTTTGTAGCCAAAAGATGAATCTCTGTTGGACACTCCATGTATCTACTAATGACACTTACAACATGCATTATATCAGGCCTTCTTGCATTCAAATACATTAAGCTCCCCACAATCTGCTTGTAAAGAGTGCTATCAACCTTCTTTCCTCCATCATCCTTGTTTAGCTTCAAACCAAACTCAGACGGTGTATTCACAAGATTACAATCCTTCATCTGAAACCTGTCCAAGATTTCTCCCACATACTTCTTTTAAGAAATAAGAATGCCAGTAGAGGATTGCAACACTTCTATGCTAAGAAAGTAATGCATCATGCCAAGATCAGACATTTCAAATCCAGCCATTATAGATTTCTTAAAGCTTTCAAACATGGCTGTATTACTTCCAGTATAGATTAGATCATCTACATTTAAGCAAACAATGAACATTTTCCCTCCATCCTCAACTTTTATGAAAAGTGTATGTTCATAAGGATATTTTTGAAATCCTTTCTTTAAAAAATAAGTTTCTATACAATTATACCAAGCCCGTGGGGCTTGTTTCAATCTATATAGAGCCTTCTTTAGTCTATACACTTTATGCTCATTTTCGAATTTCACATAACGAGGAGGTTGATTGATAAATACCAGTTCCTGCAAATCTCCATGGAGGAACGCCGACTTCACGTCCAGCTGGAAGATAGGCCATGAGTTCTGAGCTGCCAATGCAATCACCAATTTGATTGTGTCATGCCTTGAAACTGGGGCAAAGACTTCTTTATAATTAACACCGAACTCTTGCTTATAGCCCTTGGCCACCAAGCGTGCCTTGTACTTGTTGACTTCACCATTCTCCTTTAGCTTTGTCTTGTAAACCTACTTCACACCAATTGTTTTGTGCCCTTTTGGAAGATTAGATAACTCCCAAGTGTCATTCTTTTCGATGGCTACAATTTCAGCATTTATAGCCTTCCACCATTTTGATTCTTTGACAACACTTTCAAACACTGTAGGATCACAATATGAAAATAAAGCAAAATGAGTTAGTGGGTCTTCAGATTGATCAATTCCGGTTACCTCATAATCTGACATCCATGCTGGCCTCCTTCAAACACGATGAGAACGTGATTCAACTATTGTTTCTGGTGCTGTTAGAGTGACTTCAGAGGCTACAAGAGTTCCATTTTGAGGATTCTTAAGTGCATCAGTTGTTGGAGCAAGGTGTTGTTACGACTGGTTTACTTCATCACCATCTTCTCCATCAAAACTAGTTGGAATTGGCTCTCAACCTACATTTTTGCTCCATTCCCAGATTTGATCTTCATAAAAAACAACGTCTCAACTGATAAGTATTTTCTTAGTGTTAGGATTGTAAAGCTTATAAGCTTTTGACTGATCACTAACACCAAGAAAAATACATTTTTTTCCCTTGTCATCCAGGTTCTTCCTCTTATGATTTGGAATATGGGTATATGCAACACACCCAAAAATTTTGAAGTGATCAACAACTGGTTTCCGTTCGCTTCATGCTTCCTCTGGTGTCATATTTTGAACAGCAAGTGTGGGACTTCTATTCAATATATGAATGCTCTAGTTAACTGCTTCAGGCTAGAAGCTCTTTATTAAAAAACTTCGCACCATATTTAGAATAGTGCGATTCTTCCTTTCACAAACGCCATTCTATTGGGGCGTATAAGCTGTTGTAAGCTGCCTCTTGATTCCATGAGTCTCACAGAAACTTGCAAATTCATGCGAGTTATATTCTCCACCACGATCTGTGCGAAGAATTTTTATGGGACTGCCAACTTCTTTCTCAACCAGTGCTTTATAGCTTTTAAAGGCTAGAAAGACTTTGGACTTCTCTTGCAAAAAATAAACCCAGCTTTTGCAACTAAAATCATTAATGAAGGTAAGTATATATCTCTTACCTCTATTAGAGCATGGAGTTATTGGCCCGCAAATGTCGGAATAAACAAACTCTAGTGCAGCCTTCGCTCTCCATGATTTCCCTTGTGGGAATTGATTACGGTGTTATTTGCTAACAACACATTCTTCACAAACTTCAGAAGGAGCTGTAATTTGAGGAAGACCAGTCACCATATTCTTCTGTTGTAAAGTTTTCAACTCGCCAAAGCTAAGATGCCCATAGCGAAAATGCCATAGCCATTCCTTCTCTCCCAATCTTGCAAAAAGACATGAGTGAGCAGTGTCATGGAGATACAATGGAAACATTTTGTTGGCTGTCATGTTGACTTGAGCTATCAAGCCCAACTTCTCATCTTCAATTCTGCAGATTCCATTTTTGATAGAGATTCCATATCCCTTTTTCTTGTAGCCGACCAACACTGAGTAAATTTGTTCTCAAATTTGGAACAAAGAGAACGTTAGAAATGGTTTGAATAGAATTTTTGTTGGTTTGAATTGCTACCTTTCCCTTTCCCATAACAGACACTGTAGAGCCATCACCGAACTTTACAACATCACAAAAAACTTCATCCAATTCAGAGAACACAAATTTCTCTCCACTCATATGGTTACTGCAACCAGTGTCTAAGTACCACAAATTCTTGCTGGTTTCCTCCTTCACGTGACAAGCCATCAACAAAGACACTTTTTCTTCCTTCTCAGCAAAATTGGACTGCTTTCCACCATCTCTCCTTAGATTAATATAGCACTCTGACTTGTAGTGGCCAAACTTGTGACACTTGTAGCATTCAACTCTTGATTTGTTTGCTGACTTTGACTTGGAAGGCATTGAATGATTGTTGTTGTTGTCATGGCCTTTTCCTCTCCCTTGAGAATCAAAGTCTTCAAATTTTTTATTTAAGTGTCTACCATCATTGCCGCTTCTGCCTCTGCCTCTTCCTCTTCCTTGTCCTTAACCTCCTCCTTTTGATGCCGAGGCTTGTAATGCTTGCTTTTCCTTGTCTTGCCGATTCATTTTCTACTCATGAACCAACAAGGAACTCTACAATTCATCAATGGACATACTGTTAGTGTCTTTAGATTCCTCAATCGAACAAACAACATAATTGAATTTTGCTGTCATCGAACGAAGAATCTTCTCAATGATAGTGACATCTGCCATTTTGTCGCCATGGATTCTCATCTTATTTGTGATTTCCATCGTCCTGGAGAAGTAATCTGACATCGATTCTCCAGACTTCATGTGTAAAGTTTCAAAATCGCCTCGAAGTGCTTGAAGTTGTGCCCTCTTTGCCTTTGATGTCCCCTCATACTTCTTCTTCACAGAGTCCCAGATCTGCTTGGAAGTTTCTTTACAAAGAATGGTTTCCAGGATGGAACGATCAATTTCCTGGAAGAGATAATTCTTTGCTTTGAGATCTTTCAACTTCTGCCCTTCAAGCTCCATCTTCTGTGCATCTGTCAGCACAACACCTGCTACTGGTTCTACTACTCCAGAAACAACAACTGCCCAATATTCTTTGGACCTCAAAAAATCTTCCATGAGCATGCTCCAATGGTCATAGTGACCATCAAAGCGTGGAATAGTTGGCTGCACAAAAGTTTCAGAAGCCATTGGGGAACTCTAACCAAGCTCTAATACCACTATTGTAAAATGGAAGAAGAAAATGATAAACTAAAAACAGGGGAAACATAGTTGGACTGAAACTACCCTAACATCATGCTAAACAACTCCTACAAACTAGGCAACAAACAGAATCAAACTACTGAACTCCTAAAGACTAGGACAACCCAAATCAACACATTCTAACGTGCTGTTACTAATTTATTCAACATATTACTTATCAAAAGCCTGTTTCTACTGGCCAATATCTAATTATTTTCTAGTTAGTGGAAAGTAGAATGATCTTATTACATGGATGAGCTTGTATTTCCTTTTTCTTCAGCAACTATATATATATATATATATATATATATATATATATATTAAAGATCTTAAAATTAGTGGAGTAAGGGATGCTTAGTTGGTTGCTGTGTGAGCAGGATAGAGTTTCCCAAGGATTGTTTCTATTATAATTGTATCTTTCTTTTTCTTTTAATTCTTTTTTATGATAATATTTGTGTTTGGTTACCTTGCCAACACAATTTATGGACTTGTATTGTAGAATTATTC
Source organism: Nyssa sinensis (assembly GCA_008638375.1). Lineage (NCBI taxonomy): Eukaryota > Viridiplantae > Streptophyta > Magnoliopsida > Cornales > Nyssaceae > Nyssa > Nyssa sinensis. The sequence goes on along the minus strand of CM018043.1, from coordinate 55,011,799 downwards.
TCCACATAATCAATTGTCTTTTCTTAGACTTTCTGCATCAGCAATAAGGGTCTAGCAAATCCAAGCATATCTCAGAGTTGCTGAAATGTGGCCAAAGTAGATGTTTTAATGGGAAATGGTAAATATAGTTACTATAATCTAATTATATAATAATAATTATACATGCTATCCTTCATGACCCACCTTATGATGCTTTCTTGTTAATGTTCTTGTTTTAGTTCTTTCAGTTGGTTAATTCTATTAATGTTGTGAAAGTAACACACATTTCTTAAGTCCAGCGAGTCATTCACAAAATTTATCTACTATATCTCACTGGTTATAAAATTAATTGTAATATAATTAATAAAGTTTAAAAAAAAATTAGTTTTTTTCTATAAAATTTCATTATTTGGTAACTAATTATTTTAATATTTAAAATTAACTTAGTATCTTGCTAAACTTATATTATTACATTAACATGAATAAAATATGATGATTTTGAGCAGAGCGGTTAGTGAAACTTAGAATTAAAAGGAGTGTGTTACACTTAAAGGATATAATTATTCAATTATGCAATATAATTTGGGGCAAAATTATAATTTATTGGACATTATAAGGCATTTAGGATTTTTTTGCATAATGAGGACACTTTCTATAAATACAAATAGATTTAAGCAATAGTTTTTTTACGTCAAATAAAATAAAAAATAAATCAATGTAATTTTTTAATTTATGAAAAAATCATATCTAATAACTTTAAATCTCGAGGAACGCTGATGTATTTTAGCAAGAAAAAATTGACTATTTAATTTTAACTAGTCAAAAATTAATCTTAATCTTAATTTAGTTAACCAATTGACCCATAATTAATTACTGTGAATAAGTTAGTAAATTCTAATAATGTTGTGAAAGTAACACACATTTCATAAGTCTAGCAAGTCATTTACAAAATTTATCTACTGTATCTCATTGGTTATAAAATTAATTGTAATATACTTAATAAAGTTATAAAAAAAATTAATTTTTTTCTATAAAATTTCATTATTTGGTAACTAATTATTTTAATATATATATATATATATATATTTTAAAAAAATTAACTTAGTATCTTGCTAAACTTATAATATTAAGTTAACATTAATAAAATATGATGATTTTGAGCAGAGACCAGTTAGTGAAACTTAGAATTAAAAGGTGTGTATTACACTTAAAAGGATATAATTATTTAGTTATGAAATATAATTTGGAGCAAAATTATAATTTATTAGACATTATAAGGCATTTAGGATTTTTTTGCATAATGAAGACACTTTCGATAGATACAAATAAATTTAAGCAATAGTTCTTTTACTTCAAATAAAATATAAAATATACCAGTATAATTTTTCAATTTATGAAAAAATCATATGTAATAACTTTAAATCTCGAGAGACGCCGATGTAGTTTACCAAGAAATTTTTTTAACTAGGTCAAAAATCAATCTCAATCTTACTTTAGTGAACCAATTGACCCATAATTAATTATTGTGAATTGGTTCCAAGAAGGCTGTAGAGATCTGAAAAATGAGAAAAAAAATTTCGTTTTGCCGGTAGGACATTTAGTATGCACTGTTTTGTCGGAAAAAGTCGGTTTTGTCGGTAAAGCATATATAGGCATGATTTCACCGTTTGATATGTTTAGAAGCATATTTTGAAGGTTTCATAGAAGAGAAATATGCTTAAAATATTGTGAGGTAACTGCTGTACGAGATTTAACTAAAACGGAAATAATTTCCAGAAATGACCAAAAAGGGCATTCGGGTGGCCCAGGTGGAAACGGCCAAACCTCACCTCAAACGAAAATGTTTTCTTCTGAAAGTTTTTATTTAAAATAATTTTATGAATATTGGTTAAAACAAAAATTTAAATTGAAGTGTTTAGGGACGGGTTGTAGAGTAACGGGTTCCGGGCTCATTAAAGGCAAAATGGTCATTTGCCCATGCCTTTTGCCCCACCACTATAAATACAGCCCCATTAGACCATTTGTATCACAAATTGGGTCTGAAATTATAGAACCTCACGTTCAAAGATTGGAGGAGATAAAAAGCCCTAGATCCTTCAACTTTCAAGCTGTCGAAACACGTATTTCGAGTGGAATTTTGGCCGAACTTCCTTCTGAGAAGTTGTTCATCTCCAGGAGTACTATATTGTCATCGAAAAATTTGGCAATCCAACAAGCACAGCCACCGCAGTTTGAGAAAAACTGATTTTAGGTATGATTTCTTGCTAAGCTAGGAATAGATTTAGTTTTTCCTACCTTATTATATGTTGATTGATTGGTTTAGATGTCTATTTCATGTTAGGAAGTTATTTAAGAGGTGGTACTTTGAAGGACTTAGAGTTAGAAATTTGGGGCTTTATGTATTCTATGGTTTATTTGATGTTTTGTTGCCATGAGAATGACTTAACTTATCTTTGTATTTGATTGTTATATTTGATATGTATCTATGTGATATTTACTTGACATCTTGGAAGAGAATTAGTTGTGTAATGTATTAGTCTTTTATGTGATGTTAGTGACTTTGTGAAATTCATTGTGGTTGGCGGAATGGTGATATTGTGGCTTGAGAAATGTGTTTAAGGTGTGTGGTTATGACCTATGTTATGTGAAGCATGGTATGGAAATTTAAAGTTATGAATCATGTGGGGTTTAAAGGCATGACTTGAAAATGCACACCATGTGTTTGATCATTTGTCACATTGAGTTTGCATGATGAAATCATGGCATCGGCCGTTGGTACTCCGTTCCATCGGGGGCGCACCGAAAAGGAGACATACTCGGTTACTCATATCCGTCGGGGAAGGTCCGTAAAATGAGACATACTCAGTCACTCATGTTCGTCGGGGAAGGTCCGTAAAATGAGACATACTCAGTCACTCATGTCCGTCGGGGAAGGTCCATAAAATGAGACATACTTGGTTACTCATGTCCGTCGGGGAAGGTCCATAAAATGAGGCATACTCGGTTAGTTATGTCCGTCGGGGAAGGTCCGTAAAATAAGACATACTCGGTTACTCATGTCCATCGGGGAAGGTCCGTAAAATGAGACATGGACATGGCATAGAGTTGACATGGTACAGGGTTTGCATGTGTGAGTCATGCATAGTGTATTTGCATTGCATTGAACAACAAGATGGGAAATTATAGTTTGAAAATATACACTTGCACATGCCATGTCCTAAATTTGTTGCTAGTATTAGTGAGTTATCATACCAGTAGTTGAACTGACTCCTTCATGGGCAATATATTTTAGATGAGGCACCTGTTATGACATGAAAATTTTTTTTTTTATTATTCTTGGTAGATTTAAAAATTTTTGCTATTTTTATTATTATTATTATTATTATGATGGATGGAAGTATGTATATGATGTGCATGATATATATATATATATATACATGGAAGTATACATATATATATATATATATTTAATTAAATTGTGTAATGTGTGCATGTATATGGGCATGTGTATATGGATGTGTGGGAGGATGCATTTGGCAGAGTGTGTGAGGTGTAGTGTCGGCTGGGTGTGTGTGTTTGGTGTGTGTCTAGTGTGTGAGAGAAGTGAGCTATATATATATATATATATATATATATATGCTAGAGTAGAGCAGCTTTGCATTAAATGCAAAGCTGCATTTTGGGGGAAGGAAGGTGGCTGATGTAGAGTGATAGAGGTCAGAGGGAGAGAGACGTGTGAGATTGAGTGTGATGCATAAGGTGGTCTCGGGTGGGAAGAAGAGAAAAGAGAAGGAAAGAAACAGAAAAGAGGAAGAGAAAATAGAGCTCTGAGAGAGAGTTTGAAGCTTGGTTTGGGCTCGGAGCAAGAGGGGGAAAGAAGGCACGGCTAGAGAGAGAAAGCTCAGAAAATCCGTAAGTGCAACCTTTCTGTTTTATTTTTTTTGAGGCATGATGATTTATTTGATACATAGGGTTTTAAAGTGTATGTTATGAGGATTGTTTTGCAAAAAGAATGAAGGAAAATGGTTGAAAAACGAGGGAGAAAAAGGGGTTTACAGGTCACGGTCATGGGGGGGTTAGATTGGCATTTTATGTACAAAGCTTGAATCTAATGAGATAGAAATAACCCTAATAAGTGCAGAAAATGAAATGAGAAAGAAATGATGGAAAACCGTGAATAACCGAGTGAAAAATTGAAGATATTCAGCTGGCCGGAGATTCGGCCATGGGCCTTTGAGCCCTATTTCGTGAAAATCCGTTGGTCTAAACTGAAAATAGAAGATGGGAGTGAAACCTACTTGAAAAACTCTAGAAGATGGCATTTTGAAAACATGAAAAAGCCGCCGAAAATTGGTCGCCGGCGCCGGAGGAGGCGCCGGAACCCTACTGGGCGTCACCGGAAAATCGGGGAAGAAGGGGGGGTCTGCTCCGGGTCGGGTCGGGTCGGTTCGGGTCCGGTTCGGGCGGGTGTGGACCGCCCCTGCCACGTGTCGCCATGTGTTTTAAATTAAAAGATTTAAGAGAGGTGTTTGGTTGTGGATGTATGAAATTGAGAATCTGAGATAAACAAGAACAGGGATATCTTATCCCTGTTTTAGGCTAATCCTTGTTTGGCTGTCCGAATTAGGAATAGGAGAATTCAAATTTACAATTCTGCCCCTGAACTTTTGATAATTGAAAAATTAACCCAAAACTTACAGAAATTATAAATTGACCCTCCCAACTATTAATAATTCTGATTTGACCCTCCTGAATAAAATATAAATAAAATATTAGATTAATTTAATTAATTAAATTATTTAAATTTGATTTAATTATTTAAATATTCAAAAATATCCCGGAGTCCAAATGGGACAAGTCATTAGTGTATTTTGACTATCTCGGTCATTCTGAGGCCAATGGCGAGGTCCGTTTTACGAGACGGGGTCCCAAAAAATAAAAGACCCGTAGTGACATGTAAAATTACCAAAATGCCCCTGAATTAAAGTACAGTCAAACGAACTCCGAATTAGGTAAACAAATAGTGAAACTTTATTATCTCGAACATTCCGGACTCAACCGTAGAGTCCGATTTGTGAAAAGAGGTCACGAAATGTAAGGACACGTGTAAAGTGCAAAATGACTGTTTTGCCCTTTTGAACCCAGGTGTCCGAATTGAATTCTACGAAAGCCTAAACTTATTTCCTTCGACGCTCCGGACTCAGTGGTAGAGTCTAATTTGGTAAAATAGAAACTTATGAATTAAAGACATAAAATTTGATGAATAGCATAATTCAAGTGACAATTAAACTGAATTTCGTGTTATGAATATTAGGGACACGGAAAGGCAAAGAGAAGGTGACCTGACCTTCGGTATTCTTACGGTGGTCCCACCTTACTACGAGTATACTTTTCCGGTTTGAGATCGATTACCAGGTACGATATATTGTGCTAAGTAAGAAATAGAATTGAGATTAGGAGTACTTGCTTCGCTGCATTGATTGTTCCCATTGTTTGCTTGAGTGTTCACATGTTTATGTGCTACGTGCTATCTTGCTGAGTTGTATGATGATTATGGATATACTGCATGTGTTAGTGTAGTGTGTGAATAATATGCTTTGAAGAACTGTTGATATTATGAATTGTGTACTTGAAGGCATGCTTTATGTATGAATGAGATGCATCATGACATGATGAGATCAGAGCATATTGGCATAGTGAAATTCTTTGAACATGGCGTGGGTAAGCACTTGGTGCTTTGCATTATGAGGGTGCAGATCCTGTGGTGAAAAACCCAAAATCGGCCAATAGGTACTTGCCAGCCTGACGGATTCCGGACCGTGAAGCGAGACATACAAGGTACTCATGCCGACGGGGAAGGACCGTATCATGAGACATGGGTGGGCATGGAGTTACATGGGTGTGTCACGCATACTGCTTATATACTATACATTGTTCATATCCTGTCATCATGATATCGAATGCCATATAGAAATAACTGTACACTTGCACATGCCACGACCTTGGTTTTGTTTCTTGTATTAGCATTATATTGTACCAGCATGTTGAGCTGACCCCTTTAGTGGGGCAACATTTCAGATGATGTCCCAGCAGTACGAGACGTGGAGATGATCTGACTAGGGGCTGTGTTAGGCCCAAGGGGCGTTTGTTTTTGATATTGTATAAGGGCATAAGCCCAAGACCTTATTTCATTTTACATGTTGTAAGCAAGTGGACCAGACCTATGTATGTATCAGAACAGTGTACAGAATGTATGAGAATGTTATTATTATCTTTTATTTCTTTATTATTTTATTTTCCTTTGTCTCTTTACTCGCGCCTCGGGTTCGCTGGAATTCGGGGCGTGACAGCACCAGCTGCTTGGGACTTCCTTGAGTGTTGAAGAAAAAGGAAGGGAATAGATTTTGTGGAAGATTTGGCCCTTGGAGGCTTTTTTTGAATGTGTGGGCATAAGTCTAACTTGTTGTAATTATTTTTGGAAATGTATTTATTTAGTTTTGTACTTGAAAAGAATTGTGAACATGAGGCCTTGGGCCATTTTTTAATGAATGTAAAGTATTCTAAATGAATGTATGACATTTATGGTTTAAATGTGCATGAAATGAAAGTGTTAGAAAATACTGATGCATGTTTAAGATTTAAGGGATTGTTGATGAAATTATACTCATATATGTTATGTTATTAGGTGATGAACATACATGAGAAAACAAGGGTAGACTATGTCCAAATTTTGGTAAATTAAAGTGAGAAATTAAGCATGCAAAACACCCTTGAAATGGGTGAGAAAAATGCATAAAATAGGGGCTTAGAAGCTAGGGAATTTGGACTGAAAATGGGTGGAAAAGGGGCTTGAAAATACTTGGAAAAAAAAATTCAAAAATGGACAAATTGGTTGCATCCATGAACAGTGAAAAATCAGAAAATTAGAAATCAAGCCTTTGTTGTTACAGTGCCCCGCGCCCTGCGCGCTCGGGCATGCGCGCACAGCTTGCCTGCCCCACGCACAGCCCTGCGCCAGCCGCCCTCACGCCCCGCCGCCGGTGCGTGCATGCTTGCACGCCGTGAGCATGCCGCGCGTACGTGCTGCTTGCCCCCGCGCGCCCTGTGTATGCTGCCCTGCTGTCTCGTCACCTAGTGCCACCTTTTGGCCACCTTTTTGAACTCTTTTTGGGACACATTTTGGGCTACATTTTGACATATTATGGGCCATGTTTGACCAAATTTTGGGCCATGTTTGGGCCCCATTAAGGGCTGTTTGAGGGACCTTTATAGGCCATGTTTTGGCCATGTTGTGACCTAGATTTCAAGGCTATGTTGTGACCTAGATTTCAAGGCCATGTTTGGCCATTCATTAGGGTCAACTTTGAGTGGATGTTTGACTATTTTTTTGACCATGCCTTAGGCCATTGTTGGGGCCATCTGAGACATCACTTTAGGAAAAATTTTAGGGATACTTTAAGATTATTTTAAGGGTATTTTGAGACCTTTTTTGGGCAATCGTTACATGGTATTTTGAGAACATTTCGGGAACCGTTTTTAAATCTGATTTACAGTAAATTTGGGCATTAATTGAGAGGAGTCCTTGAGCTATATTGATGAACGATTTTGAGTTTGTTGGCTGTCGAATCTTCACTTAAATTGTTGGGAGAAACTTAAGAATGATGATAGAGATTTCAATTTAATTTATCGAATTCTCTTTTCTTTTCTTTTGTTCAGTCGCTCCCCGGGTTCGTGGAAATCCGAGGCGTGACAAAGGCCATGAAAAACTTCACTAGAATGCACAACACACAGCAGGAAACTTCATCTGTATCCAAAACCACACGGTAGAAAATTGTAAACCGACCCAAGTCCACCCCAAGTCAATAAATATGTATGTTTACTGTTCATCCTTTATTCTTTTTTTTTTCTCCTACCAATAAAAAAAAAATACACTCTTTTTCTCTCACAAAAAGAAGATTTCATGTCTCTTTCATATTTTGTCCTTTTCTTTTTCTGACCTAATGGGAAAGTTCCCGGAAGGTTTATCTGCACTTATCCGTCAAAGCATAGACTTCGGATCATGGGAGACTTTAGATTGTTACTTGCCTTCCACTTGACTCTTAGCCATGTATTAAAGAGCAACTTATTATTTTTCATTGCTATTCATATCTCCAGCAGCTTTAAGCAATTTGGCACTCTCAAATTTGCAAGTTTTCAATGGCTTCCTCTTCCTCTTCTTCCATGCCTCAATTGGAATATGATGTAATCTAATCTAATTTAACTATATAATAATAGTGTTACAGTAAAATCGAGCTCATATTATACATGCTATCATTCATGATCCACCTTATGCTTTGTTCTTAATTTTCTTGTTTTAGTTGTTGCACTTGGTTTGTTAATTCTAAATAATGTTGTGAAAGTAACACACATTTCATTATAATCTAATTTAATTATATAAAAAATTGATTTTGTTCTATAAAATTTCATTATTTGGTAACAAATTATTTTGATAATATTTTTTTTAAAAAAATAACTTATCTTATTACGTAAATATTAATAAAATATGATGATTTCGAGCAGAGAGTGATTAGTGAGACTTAGAATTAAAATGTGTGTGTTGCATTTAAAAAAAATATAATTATTCAGTGTCTATATGGCATTTAGGATTATTTTGCATAGTAAAGACACTTTCAATAGTTATAAATAGATTCAAGCACAAATTGTATATAATAACAATAAATCTGAGAAGAGGTTGATGTATTTTACCATGAAAAAAATTGACTCTTTAAAAATCAATCTCAATCTTATTTTTGTTAACCAATTAATTTGTGAATAAATTCCAAGAATGTCTCAATACGCACAAAACAAAAAGCAGGAAATTGCCTTTACATTACAAGCAGAAAACTTCATCATGAAAATTATAAATTGATCAGAAGTTAGAAGATCTGAACTTTGAAGATTCTAGTAAGTCATAACATTCAATTTTTTACCTATAATTTTGATTTGATTTAATCAAATTCATGCATATTTTTTTAACTATTTTTTAAATTTATGTAATTTTTGAAATCACATCTTTTTAATATTAAATTCATGAAAAATCGTATATTTAATTTGTAATTTCATCTTAAATTCTTATTCATTTGAATAAAAATTTTAAAATTTTTATTAGTTCAAAATTACATTTTTAAGGTATTATTTTATTGTGCATTTTATATTTTAGAAATTATATGAGTTTAATAAATACCCGGCAAAACCACACAGTGGAAAATTATATATAGACCCAAAGGCCACCACAAGTCAAAAAGTATGCGTGTTCACTGTTCACTTCAGCCTTTAATCTTTTCTCATACAAAAAGAAGATTCCATGTCTCATGAGTAATTTCTCTTTTTGCTCTTCTCAATTCATCGGAAAGTTCCCCTGTACACTCATCCGTCAAAGCAGAGACCAGACGACTCTGAGATTGCTTCCACTTCCCTCTTAGCCATGTATTATATATAAAATAAAGAGCAACTTATTATTTTTCACTGCTATTCATATCTCCAGCAGCTTTAAGCAATTTGGCAATCTCAAATTTGCAAGTTTTTAATGGCTTCCTCTTCCTCTTCCTCTTCCTCTTCCTCTTCTTCCATGCCTAAATCGAAATATGATGTATTCTTGAGCTTCAGAGGAGAGGACACTCGTAACAACTTTGTTTATCATCTTTACGCGGCTCTAGAGCGGAAAGGAATACACACTTTTATCGATGATGAAAAACTTGAGAGAGGAAAATCAATTTCCCTGGAGCTCACGAAAGCTATTCAGGAATCGAGATTTGCTATCATCGTTTTCTCCAAGAACTACTCTTCTTCCTCGTGGTGCTTGGATGAACTTGTGGAGATCCTTCAATGCAAAGATATGAAGCAACAGACAGTTTTGCCCATATTTTACAACGTGACTCCATCCGAAGTACGAAAACAAACGGGAAGTTTTGCGGAAGCATTTGCAAAGCATGAAGAAATCTTTGGAAAGAATTCGGAGAAGGTGAATGGGTGGAGAGCAGCGTTGGAAACAGCAGGCAATCTAGCAGGATGGGAATTATCAAAAGTAGCAAATGGGTAATTTACCAACTGATGTTTATTATGCTCTTATTGATCCTTAGCTTTACTATTTTATTTGAAATTAATTATTTTTGCCAGTAAAAAAACAAAAGAACTTCAACGATATTAACATCCTCGTACAAGACAAATTCATTAGAAAATTAGGCTCTTAAACTTATTTGGTATTATAGGTTTAGAAAATCAGGCTCTTAAAATTTTGAGTTACTTTGTATCTAATTCCATCCGATTTCAACTTCAAAATCACAATTTCATAGTGCTTGGTATAGTGTTAAGAAATTTTTTACTAATTTAAAAAACTATCAATTCAAAATAGAAATGACTTCCAAATCGTTGACCATCGTTGATAATTACAACCACAAATATGAGCAATGAATATGACATTTAATCATTAAAAACCGTGGTCTATAAACGTACAGTTTATATTATCTATAAGTAAATTATACTAATCTCTTTTAAAATTTATGATAATTATATTAATTTTTTCTTCAGAGGATTACCATTTTATTTATTTATTTTTATATTTTTCAATTTTGACCAATTTTTATAACTCTTTTTAAAGATTTCTTATTATTTTACTTAAAAATAATTTAAGATAAATAACTTATTTTTATTTTATATAAAAATAAATTTAAGATTTTTGTCAATATTTATTTAGAAAATGAAAAAAAAATTGGACAAAATTTTAAAAATTGAAAAAAAATGAAAGGAATTGTTTTGTCATTTTGAAGAAAAAAAATTTGACAGGAGGGGTATATCTATATATTATCAGATAACGTAAGAGAGGTCAGTATAATTATCAGAAATCTTATGGGAAGTCATTGTAATTTATCCTAATTTAAATAATTATACTTTTTGAAAGAATTATTGTGCTTTATTTTTAAAATGTCTCCTTGATTTCTAGTAATGAATAAAACTTATATTTATTTTGATTTGTATTTCTTTTTTTAGTACAATGGGGCTTACTTGATTTTTAATGTGTTTAATACTTGGTAGGAATGAGATGACGTGTATTCAAGAAATTGTTCAACTCATTTTTAAAGAATTGGGGCATGTACCACTCTATGTTGCCAAGTATGAAGTGGGGATAGATTCCCATGTGAACGAACTAATCAAGTTGTTATATGATGATGGGTTAAAGGATGTACGTATTGTGGGGATTTGGGGAATGGGTGGAATAGGAAAGACGACCATTGCCAAAGCTGTTTTCAACCGAATTTTCGATCAATTTGAAAATTATTGTTTTCTTGGAAATGTGAGAGAAGAAGATTTGAAGAACCGTGGTTTAGCTTATTTACAAGAACAACTTTTGAACAAGATTCTAAAGGAAAAAGATACGAAGAAATATGATCCTGCGGAGGGAATCACCATGATAAAGAATAGGCTTTGCCGTATAAAGGTTCTTGTTGTTCTTGATGATGTAAATGAATTGCATCAATTAGAATATTTAGCCAGAGGTCATAATTGGTTTGGTTCTGGAAGTAAGATTATCATAACAACAAGAGATGAACATTTGTTGAAAGTGCATAAAGTTGATGAAACATACAAGGTTGAGCCATTGAATTGTGAAGATGCACTTGAACTTTTTAGTTGGCATGCCTTTGAAGCAACTCATCCCCCTGAAGATTTCATGAAAATATCATGCCGTGTAATAGATTATGCTAAAGGCCTTCCATTAGCTCTTAAAGTTTTGGGTTCTTTGTTACATAAAGAAGGCATACAAGAGTGGGAAAGTGCAATTAATAAGTTGAAAAAATTTCCAAATGGAGAAATTGTAAATGTTCTTCGAATAAGTTATGACAGCTTTGATGACAGAGAAAAGAATATTTTTTTAGATATTGCATATTTTTTCAAGGGGACAAAGTTATGTGAAGTAATAGATCTCCTAACGAGTTCTGATTTTTACCCGGATATAGGAATTAGTGTTCTCGTTCAAAGGTCCCTCATAACTATTAATAAGGGCATGGTGTGTATGCATGATTTGATACAAGAACTGGGTAAGGAAATTGTTTTCCAAGAATCACCTAAAGATCTTGGCAATCGCAGCAGGTTATGGTATCATGAGGATATCTGCAAAGTACTCATTGAAAATAAGGTATGTCCTAAATGGATATAAGTTCCATTTTCAAATATAAGTTGTATAAATTTTGTTAGGCTTTTATACTATGTGGTATACTTATAATATGATGTTGCGTATCAGGTTACCAATCGCATCGAAGGCATTATGCTAAACACGCCAATCACAAAGGGGTTACAAGTGCATGCTGATGCATTTGAAACGATGACGAACCTAAGAGTGCTTAAAATTAATAATGTGTGCCTTTCTGGACGCCTTACAAAATTTTCTAGTCAGTTAATTTATGTTCATTGGGATGGTTTCCCTTTAAGCTCCCTGCCAATTAATTTTCATCCAGAAAAACTTGTTCAACTTCACCTTCGTGGTAGCCACATTAAACATATGTGGCCAAGCATCAAGGTAAGGATGTTATTTACATATATTACTTTGTCCAAGCAGTACTACAGAGCACATTGGCTTTGGAGCTAATTTATTTTATCTGTTTTGCTTGTTTGTTTTGGTAGATTTTAAACGAGTTAAAAATCCTTGATCTCAGCAAGTCTCAATATTTAAAGAAAACCCCAGACTTTTCAAGGCTCCCAAGTCTCGAGAGCTTGAATCTCGAGTATTGTACAAGTCTAGTTGAAGTTCACCCATCTATTGCATTTCACGAAAGGCTCATTACTTGGAATATGGAAGGGTGTAAAAATCTTAGGAGTCTTCCAAGAAGCATTAAGATGAAATCTCTGGCATTTTTTTCTGTCAGTCATTGCTCAAAACTTCAGAAGTTTCCAGAGATTGAAGGGGAGATGAGTTGTTTAAACTATCTAGACTTGGGTGCGACTGCCATAAAAGATTTTCCGGGCATTGTTTGGAAGTTGCCATCTCTAGAACTGCTTGGTTTCCGTGACTGCAAAAATCTTGAAAGTATTCCAAACATCATTTGGAATCTGCGATCTCTTCGAATACTTGATCTCTCCAACTCGAAAATTGAGGAGATTCCTGGGATCATAGGGGATATGATTTATTTAATCTATCTAAATTTAAGTGGGTTGGCAATAAAAGATTTGCCTTCATCAATTGAACATCTCATTGACCTTCGGAATTTTAAATTGGACAATTGCAAAAAGATTAAGAGTTTACCAAGTAACATTTATAAGATGAAATCTCTTCACAGTCTCTCTCTCACTGGCTGCTTAAAACTTGAAAAATTTCTAGACATCTCGAGGGAAAGGAAGGGTTTAGGATTGGTTCTTGACTTTATAGAAACTTCTACAGAACAGTTATCATCCATCATACAATTAAGTAACCTTCAATCATTACATCTTAGTGGATGTACAGGTCTATTACAGTTGGAAGAATCCATTTCGGGTTTGTGTTCGTTAAAAACCCTATGGGTCGATAACTGCTTATTGGAAGGATCCATTCCCAGTAGTCTTGGCTGCTTGTCATCATTGGAAGAGTTACGTCTTTGTGGAAACAATTTTGCTAGCCTACCTGCAAGCATAAATCAACTCACGAAGCTTAAACGGCTTTGTTTGGATCAATGTTCAAGGCTGCAAGTATTGGATTCACTTCCCTCATCTATATCAGTTGTTTCTGCACGCGGTTGCAAATCATTGGAGCGGGTGTCATTTCCTCCTAGCAAAGACTCTCGTAGGTTTATATTGACTCATTGCCCCAAATTCTCTCTCTCAGAAAGTCTGCTTCAGGTCTCTCCCTCTAAATATATAGACATTTGCCAACACTCATTACCCATTTTTACTCTTTTCCTATTTTTCCATTGGCAATCAATCATTATTTTTTTTTTTGAGGAACAGGGAACAGATTGGATTCTTCTTTCAGGAAGTGAGATTCCAGAGTGGTTCAGCTCTAAAAGTGAAGGGTCTTCTATATCATTGTGGGCAGATCCACATTCTTACAGTAAGCTCAAAGGAATTGCCGTATGTGCTGTTTTGAATAAGGAGCCCTACTGCGGTGTCCCCCTTGATATCAAACTCAAAGTCAATGGTTATACAACACGCCTACAGAATTGCTCTCCCTGGTTGCCCGCGGCTTGTAATTTTGTTTCTCTTCCAGGTGACGTCATTCAATTTAAAAAAGATCTTTACAAGCCAGGCCCATTCCCTCTCATTCATGATAGGTGTTACATCGAGGCTTCAATGGCATTTAACACCGAGGTGGTCGAGGTGAAATGGTGCGGAATTCATCTAGTAATGGAGAAGCAAGATGAGAATCTATGAGCAATGCTATCCTTAAAACAGAACTGCAAGTGCATCCAACAATAACGTTGTTTCAGGTATCTCTATCTCTTTCTTAATGAATTTTTTTTGTGCAGTCTGAGGTAAATGTGGCAACTAACATGAAAGCATGTGAAAATAGGTGATATAAATAACTGAGTTGAATAATAATATTTTAAAAACATTGTTTGAGATATAATTTTTTAAAAAATATTTTTAAAAATTTTATAATTAATATTTTAAAAACTGTAAAAATGTATTTAAATATGATAATTTAAATTAAAAAAAATTAAAATTAATAACTTTTAAAATGCATATTGCTCATTTTAAAATTAAAAATCTATATTTAAAAAGTTAAACAAACATACCGTAAATTATTGAGTACTTTGCCAGTCAATCACGTTTACCACATATAAATACAAAAAAAAAAAAGACACGTACGTTTATTTATAGCCACAGGTTATATATATCGAGCAATGTCTTGTCTCATCCATCCAAAACCAGCGACCCTACCGCCCACATGATTCACACACATATACATATGTATAACAAGAAGGGAATTTGTTTGGGGTGAGTTTTTTGAGTTTTCGCTAAATGTTCGATTATAAAATTTAAAATTTATTGATAATGTTTTTTATAAATAGCTAAATTCATTATTATAAAATAACTTAACCAGAAATCCACTAAAAGAAACAAGCCATTTAAAAATTTTAAGTTAAGCAAAAATGTCTTAAAAGTCAATAACAGTCTTAGTGAGGATCAAATTAATATTAAAATAAGAGTGAAGTGTAAAAAAATTTAGGAGGAGACAAAAATATATATTAAAAGAGAATATTTGAAAAGAAATGAAAAGTTCCCAAACAAAAAAAAAAGGTCAAATAGAAAAAATTGTGAGAGGACAAAAAGATAAATTAAAAGAATATATTTGAATAAATTAAAAAAAAATATTAAATAAATTAAAAAAATTGAGAGAAAGTTATAAGCATTAATATCGGTGTCAAATTTTAGTATCTTCTCTCTTTTCCATCCTATCTATATATTTTCTCTAAAAACCTACGGAAAAAATTGTCAGCCTGAGAGCAACGCTCACCTTGTCAAAACTAAATCAAACGGCATTTGAACCAGCCAACTCCTCCCATAAAAATAACAAAAAGAAACTAGCCACTTTGAAGATCTTTCTTTCAAGCAACTGCAGTGTTAAATCAACGTATCATAAATAACTAGAGAACTATTTGAAATTGAATCTGAAATCATCTGCATGTTTCCCTGGAGTCTACGCTATCATCAATACAATACAATACTTCAAAGAAAATTATATCCAAAAATATTTCTATTCCAGTGATATGTTTTAGAATAATAAAAGCATGTGATATAACATAAAATAGGTGATATAAATAACTGAGTTGAAACCCTGCAAAATCTCTACAATTGCACTACTTATTTGATCTTTATTTCTTTGAAGTATTCTAAAAAATAATAATTCATTAACTGAAAAAATAGAAAATCAATATATTAAAGTAAATCGACTACAGAAGGAATGAATCAATGTTTTGTGTTTTTCCTGACCAAATTTCAAAATATTAACATTATCATAGTTGATGCTTGTGTGATGGCCTTGTTTATAGCAAAGCGTTCAATTTTGATAGGGAAGAATTGAAGAAACCTGCTTCCCCTGCCTAGTTTGAGCAATAATAAAGCAATCAAAAGATTTTTCAGTCACAGGAAACACAAGCATCTACACTATTTTCTAATTTGGTACTTATTTACACCTAAACTTGCAAATGATCTTTGTTAAATAAAACCCTAACGTATTAAGGTGTTCTTGATTATTCTCTCTCTCTCTCTCTCTCTCTCTCTTCCCCTTCTCTTTGTAGATTAAAAGCCACTTACTAGTCATGTATATCGTATTATTATTTTACCTCTATTTTTTCATATCTATTGAAAGAAGCAACACTCTATTCTCCATTAATTCTTAGTTCCCATCCTATGGGATGGAAAAGGGAAATTTAAAATTAAAACCAAAAAGGATCGAGTGATTTCTCTTTTCTATCACTAGAATTGTACAATAAAAATTGAAAGCACTTACGTTGTGAATGAGAATCCACAAAAAAAGAGCTAAGAGGGAGTTGCAAGCAAACTTGGCTTTGTCCCTGACATTTTGCCACTTGTTGCCCCTATAATCTCCCTCTTCAAAGTTAATAGGATTCTATTGTACTTGGAGATGTAGATCTAATGCATTTAGCTTGTTTACTTAGAGACGTAGATCTAAAACATTTAGTTTGTTTAGAAACTCATAAGTTAGGAAAATATTTTGAATAGGGCACATGGAAAATAAGAATTGTCAAAAGATTTGCATTATTACAACATAAGTGCCCAAGTACAAAAACTATAAATAAAAATTTTATGTAAGAAAAATATCTGTAATATCCACATGCAGTCTGAACAGGATTTGGAAGATGCGGAGGGATTTAATCCTTTTAGATTTACACGTGAATCACATGATGTAACATGAAGATAGTCATATGATCACATTGGAAACTTGTAAAATATTAATAGCTGATTTCTCTAAATGCTTAAGTTGATAGAGAGTAGTGTTATAGTTACAAGGGACGATGGATGTATTATAGTTATGAGGGAAGTGTTGGGAGTCAGGACACATGATCTTTCCACTTTAATACCATGTTGACAGCCATTTATTTCAAAAGTTTAAACCAGAGTAAATGGTTGAATCTCTCCACACTTTCCATACACTTTCCACACTTTCTCATTTGTTGCGTGATTCACTCCATGGTTTTCTTTTTTGGGTTATGCTAGAATCAAAAGAAGATTCTTTAAATTGAAAGGACTATGAACCAATATGTGATGATTGTCTCATCTATATCCAGGTAGCACATCAAGGCACCGCTGATCAATTAGGTAAGTTCCCTGATCAATCTTCAAATTAAGGTCTATATGTCAACAAAATCATAACTGAAGCCCGACAATGGTCCCAATGATTGAATAAGAGAACTACAATGATTGCTGAGTGATGTGGCCAAATGGAAAGCGATGCCATCCATTTGACTGCTGCAGCTTGTGCAGTCTAATGTACAAACATAATATTTTAACCTGTTTAGAGTTCCTAATGGGAAAAAGGCATCATTTTCTTCTGATTGTTCAATTGATATTTGCTTGTAGTCTCAATTGTTTCTAATGATGATTTTTAACTCTTTTGTTCGATTACTGCCTCTAATTTCTCATAAACATTCAGGTTTATTCTAAAACAATTGATAATCTTCAAATTAGCACATCTAACTAGATGTTTTTATCTCCTTTTTTTTCCATTTCCTTTTTGTTTCTGTTTTCAGAGGGGTGCATTATTAGGTCTACTTATCAATGGCAAAGGCTAAGGAGCTTAACGGGAAGAAGGCTGCAAATGAGGCTTCTAGTGATCCATTTGATCCTACTCCGTCAATGCGTGCATGGATGCATTTGTGGCTCTTGATGTTGTGGGCCCAACTCATTATAACAAGGCTGACGCGTTAGGAGGAAGTATCTTTGGCTTGAAGGGATCTAGATCTGTGTGATGCTACTCTCTCTCCATTGTTCTGTTTTAAATCATCTTTGTGTTGCTGCTTCTGTTTCATGACACTTTCCTTTTTGTGGTTCTCCACTAAGACCAATGTCAAAGGACATGTTCTGCATTGTTAGTCTATGTACTTTTAGTGTGTTCGTAATTTATGTTAAGTCCGTGAGTATCATGTTTGAATGATTTTGATGTATTGTTCAGTTGGATACCCTTCCAATTGTGTTGATTGGTTGTTGCAATTGAATTGATAGGTTACAAATTACAATCATCATTTACAGGCCTTTGTGTTCACTTCACAGAAAATGACCATTAGTTATAAATTCAGCAACCAAGATCTGATGTTAAATCTGAAAGAATATTTCTTGTCTTTCTTGGATTATTACTTATCAAAATCCTGTTTCTACTGGTTAATTTATTATTATTTTCTAGTGAGTGGAAAGTAGAATGATATTACTTATTACTGGACGAGCTTGCGTTTCCTTTTTCTTCTGCTGCTATATATGAAAGATATTGAAATTGGCTGAATAAGGAACGATTAACTGAAAAGATAAGAGTTTCCTAAGGATTGTTTCTATTAGAATTAGCTGTATAAGGGATACTTGGATTGTAAAATCATTCTTCACATAGGCAATTGTCTTTTTCTTCGACTTTCTACATCAGCAATAAGGATCTAACCAAATTCATGCATATCTCAAAGTTCCTCAACAGGGATGACAATTTATCCTACTTCGTCGTACCTTATTTTTAATGAAACGAATTTGAAAAAGTTACATTTATTCCATTCAGATTTGGGATGGTTTGGGTTGAAGATGTCCCGTCTCGATTATATAAAATAAAATAAAAAATAAATTTTGTACTACATAATAACGTTTATATTAATATTTGTTTAATCACTCATTAAAAGTTTTTACAAATTTGATAAAGTTATATCTTTGAAAAAAAAAAAAACCTATATTTTAACACATGTAACATTTAGTTTGAAATGGATTAATTATAATTAATTTAATAAAACTAATAAATAAATAAAAATTTAAATATAAATAGTGTCACTGATGAAACCTGCCTCCTCCTATCGTAGAGTTTAAACAAGTTTGAAAAGAAATTATTTTTCAAAAGTCCTTCGTTCCAAATCCGTCTCCATTATCATTTCAAATACTGAAATGTGGTCAATACAAGTATTAATAGATTCTGGTAAATACAGTTACTATAACTTAATCTAATTATATTAGAATAATATTATGATAAGATCAAACTCATATTATACATGCTATCATTGATGACCCACCTTATGATGCTTTGTTCTTAATATTCTTGTTTTAGTTGTTGCAGTTGGTTAAATATAATATTGTTGTGAAAGTAACAAACATTTCACACGTCCAGTACGTTGTTCTCAAAATTTATTTGCTTTTTCTTCATGTTCATAAAAGTAATTGTAATCTAATTAATATTTTTATTAATTAATAAATTTATAAAAAAAAATGATTTTGTTCTATAAAATTTCATTATTTGCTAACTAATTATTTTAATAATATTTTTTTTTAATTAAAAAAAAAAAGCAGCAAAGATTGGAGATGAACACTCCTTTTGAAGTAAAAGGAAAAATAAATTTGTTTTCTAGCAAAATTCGATAGGGTAGAAGGATTCCAGTATTGAACTTGTCAATCACAAATAATGCTTAGGGGTTTTCCATCTCCACTATGACCAAGCCAGATTCATGTTAGTATAGTTTGACATTGCATTTTAGAGGAAATTGACATAATATTTTTTTAGGCCATAGCTTGTAGCCCCCAAGCAAAAATATCCCCTTTGAAATAGATTGTCATCTTCTGTTCATAGCCGTGAGTACTTACATATACCTTCCTAACATATTATAACTTTAAGAGGTTGTTCAGTTTCAGACTATTTGTATTAAGTTATTTGGATTTTAGAAAAACTAATTACTATTTAATTTGACTTTTTTTAGGGTTTAAGTATTTTTAAGAACAAATATGAATCATTGTAGTACTAAAATATTTTTACCAAAAATTAGAAAAATAAAAAATAATTCATGTATATTCTATTGAACTGGTTCATTCTTTCTTAAATAAACCTAATTACATAAAGACTTTGTTTAGATGGGAGGTTGGGCCGCACGTTTGGGCATTTCCTAACCCAAACCGCGCTTAACTCATTTCATGAGTGTTTGGTTCAGCGGCCCAACCAAGCTTAAGGGTCATATTTCAGCCCATAACGGGTGCTTTTTGACACCCCGAGTGAAGCCCATTTCATGGAGCTGGAAATTTAACCTTTCCCCTTTAACCAATGTTACGAGTTTGCCATTGTACTTGTGTTGTAAAAAAACATCAATTCAGTTGTTCCCACGAATTCTACCTATAACAACAGCTTCAAATTTCACCCACATTACCATTGCACACACTTGTGATTATTGTTATGAAACTATTAGTTTTATTATATATTTATGTATTACTGTAAGTAGATAAGATATATAACATTGTATTAAGATATATAATATTATACTTTTATATAATATTGGTATATATTTTTTATTTATAAAGATAATCTAATTATAAAAAATATAATACAACATTAAAACAATGTATTATACAAGGACAATAAAAACAATTCATATTCATTCAATATTTTTTAGAACCTACCTTGGGAGGTAAAGATTATATATATATATATATATATAGATAGATAGATATACGAGGTCTAGCATTACAAATATAGATAGATAGAGAGATATAGTTTAACATAAGAAAGGAACCGAGTAGATTACTTAGATAAAGTGCTCCAAATTGACAAAGATCTCTTGCGAGCTCAAATAGACAAATTGCCAACTTGTTTCTTGTGTCGGTAAATACGAATTAATTGGCATTAGACAATGCTTGCAAAAATGAGAAGAAAAAAAGCTATTCACCTATGCCAGGCTGCCAGACAATGTCGTAAAAATATTGGACGATTTAATGTTTGACAATGACAGTTGCCTGCCGAGCAGCAGCCTGCCCTTTTCAATTTGTCATTTCGTGCTTCAGCGTATAGTCACGTAGATTCCAGAGCTAGCTTGTTATGTCACATTTCGAATTCAAATTTTTGCAAGACTTTAAAAATGTCAGAAACTCATTGTTGCAAGCAACTCTTCATAATTATAAAGCCTCTTCGGCCATGAACCTCTTACCATTTTAGAATTAAAATAAAACACTCATTTTAACTCCCAACTCTCACTTAGGTTTGGCTTCAACAACAGAGACAAATGCTCGAAAGATGGCCCCTCAATCGTCAGGTAAGTTTTTTTTCTCGAAAGAATGTTGTTATTGTTGATTCCTCTTAACATGTTATTTTCTTCCAAAGTTCGCTAAACTTTGCCTATCGACTAGCATGAATGGTGCCACCTTTTTTTTCTCAAAATAGTTTTTTTAATAATGAGGCCCTTCGTTTTATGAGAGATGGATAGACTCCAATTCATTTTTTACACTTCACAACCATTAAATCCGACCATCCTCTACTTCCCCCCTCCCCCTCACCTGTTTTTTTTTTCCCTCCTGTTTTTGTTTTTTAAAAAATCTCATTTCTCGGTCTCCCATCTCTCTCTCTCACTCTCTCTCTTTACCGAAATCGATGGATTTCAAATCCGGTGACTGTTTCTTCTGGCTAGTTATTTCATATTTGGTGTTTTTTATCTGTGGCGTTCGTGCCTAAGACTCGATGGCTGTGGGTTTCGATAGAAATGAGTTTCAGAAGAAAATTAATGGCGTCTCCTGACACCGATGCCAGTGTTGGCAAAGGTTTTGTATAGGCATCTTTTGATGATACCTAAAAGCCCGAGAAATTATTCAGTGATAGTTTCGTGTGATAATATCTCACAAATTTTTCTTAAATCAAAAAAGTAATTTTTTCACAAAATTATAAATTTTGAAAAATTCATGAGATAATTACTCCATGAACACATGCTGAGGAATCAATTTTTATTACAACATTCACTTAATGTGTACATCATCCTCTCTTTCCGTTGTTCTTCTTTATTGTATTATTGGAATTTGGATTTGGGATTAAAGTATTTTTTTTGTATTTATAAAAATTACAGGTTTTACAATGGCATGAGCGGAGTCGGAAATTGGTAAGAATACTTCTTTTATGTATTAATTACTTATTCAATCATATGTTATATTTTTTTTATTTACAAACTTATTATTAATATAAATAAAAAAAATCAATTAGTTCATTTGGTTATTCATGCTTCCTGTAGAGTTCAATCTCATTCTTCACTAAAGAATGTGACCATTTTATCTTCACCCAATTAAACTAGGTTGAATTATGTCTATGATACAAATATATGATTTTGTTTGTATGATACGTATTTTGCTTAAAATAATTAATCAATCATCGATTGTAATTAATTATTCCTTTTTATTGTATTTTCCAAATAGCATTTTATCAACCGTTTCCCTTCTATCCTACCCTTTTAAAAAATATTTATATACTTAATTGTAAATGGTATCATTTTAATATTTTATACAGCTAAAGTTCTTAAATTATTCTTGCTTTAAAAGACTATCAGAGCAACTCCAAGGGGGAGTTGCATTTTGGGATGCCAAATCACCCATTTATAACCTTGAACAGTGTTTTGGCACTCCTGAATTATAAATCTGCTCAAATGGCAGGTGCTAAAATGGGGTGTCATTTCAATATTTTAATATTTTTTATTAAAAAATATAATTAAACATAACGATCGCAATTTAATAAATATATTTTTATAGTCAAAATTTCAAATTTGAAATTTGAATTTCGACAGACAAAATTTGAATTTGAAATTCGAAATTTCAAATTTCAAATTTTAAAATTCAACTGTTGAAATTCAAATTTGAAAATTTAACTGCCAAAATTAAAATTCGTCTATAAATATGATCATTTTATCATGTTTTCATCCATCTATATTACATTTTCTCTATAAATTCAATATCTCTTTTCTCTTTGACTATTTATCTTTTCATATTTTCATTCATCAATCAGAATGAATTGCTATCCTAATATTTTAGGAGAGATCCTCAATATTGAGGAAGAAGATAATGATGATTTGGATATGTTGTATGCTGCAACCAAAAGGTCAGAAGGGTCTAGTCAGGGATGGATAAGAAGGCATCGTGGTTCCGTTCCAGGCCACAGAAGAGTTAATCGTGGTAGAGTTGAAGGTCACGAAAGACTCTACCGTGACTATTTTGCTATCCCTTGTATATATGAAGGTTTTTTTCGAAAGAGGTTCCGAATAAGTCGTACTTTTTTTCTCCGAATTATAAATGAGGTTGAACAACACGATCCATACTTCATCCAAACAACAGATGCTGTTGGAGTTCTCGGTTTGTCATCCTTTCAGAAGATAACAACTGCTTATAGAATTCTTGCTTACGGAACACCGGCAGATTCTGTAGATGAATACATCAAAATTGGAGAAAGCACTGCCATATAGAGTCTGAGAAGGTTTGTGAAAGCTATTATTGCAGTGTTTGGCGACCATTACCTGAGGTCACTAAACAATAGCGATATTGCTCGATTGCTATAAACGGGGGAACAACGTGGCTTTCTCGGCATGTTAGGGAGTATTGATTGCATGCATTGGAACTGGACAAAATTGTCCGACCGCATGGCAAGATATGTATACTGGTCATTGTCACGAACTAATAATCATTTTGGAAGCTATGGCTTCTCAAGATCTTTGGATATGGCATGCATTCTTTGGGCTTCCTGGTTCACTGAATGACATAAATGTTCTAGATAAGCCCCCTGTTTTTGCATTATTAGCAAATGGTCATGCTCCTCCAGTAAACTATACAATTAATGGCCATGAGTATATAATGGGATATTATCTAGCTGATGGTATTTATCCTAACTGATCGACATTTGTAAAAACAATTCTCTGTCCACAAGGTCTGAAAAAAAAACATTTTGCTAAAGCACAAGAGTCGGCAAGAAAAGATGTAGAGCGGGCATTTGGGGTACTTCAAGCCCGTTTTGCAATTGTGCGTGGACCAGCACGCTTTTGGGATGAAGAAACACTTGCAAATATTATGAAAGCGTGCATAATAATGCATAATATGGTCATTAAGGATGAAAGAGATATTGGTAATAATGACTTTGATGGAAGTGATGCAAATCCGCCTGTAGAAGTGTCGCATGTGTATACACCAGAATTGGAAGACTTCATGCAAACCCATTGTCAGATCAGGGACAGTGCAACTCATTCTCAACTGCAGTCAGATCTTATCGAGCATTTGTGGGAACGACATGGCGAAGAATAATTTTTTCAATTTCAATTTCAAAGTGGAATTTTCAATTCCAATTTCAATTTCAAGTTGTATTTTCAATTTCAATTTCAAGTTGTATTTTTAATTCCAATTTCCATTTCAAGTTATATTTTCAATTTCAATTTCAAGTTATATTTTTAATTCCAATTTCAATTTCAAGTTGTATTTTCATTTTCAATTTCAATTTCAAGTTATATTTTCAATTTCACAAGTACTTTCATAGCAATCAAACTTAATACATAGTTTTTCATAAATAATAGCAACTCATTAAATAATGACTAAAAATTAAAAAATAATAGCAACATAATAAATAACGACTAAAAATTAAAACCTTGTTTGTTCATAATTTCTATCTTAAGGTTATTCCAATATGATGCAGAAATTGGGTCTATGCCAGTAGTGTCAGTTTCCATGATTTTCATTTCTTTCTGCCATTCGTTCTGCTTTGTAATTTCTTGTACCTGCTTTTCTTCAATTTCTAATTGTCTACGATGTTGCTCCAATGCTATCTCCTTTTGAGCAACTTTTTGTCGTT
The DNA here is from genome assembly GCA_008638375.1 of Nyssa sinensis. NCBI lineage: Eukaryota > Viridiplantae > Streptophyta > Magnoliopsida > Cornales > Nyssaceae > Nyssa > Nyssa sinensis. Next base: position 54,987,048 of record CM018043.1, on the reverse strand, counting down.
CCACTTCCATTCTTTGATTCCAGTGGTGATGATCTAGTGATGCTTCAACTCCAGTTTGCTTCTCTTTGTTTTTAAGTTGTTTCTTCGAAACCTTTCTGCCCAATGGCCTATCAAGGTTGGGAGTGGACAAGGGTTCAGTGTCATCCCCTAAATATGGAGTTGAATAGCAAGATTTAACATCATTTGATTCAGCAAGACTATCAGTTGAATGAGTTTTTGCTCTCTTATTGCTGGTGAGATTATCAGTCCATTTCCGCTCCATTTTCAATATATTCCAACAATGCTCGTATTGAAATGATCTTCTAATGATCTTAGCAAACATTTCTTTTGCTTCATCAACCTGAAAAACATATGAAATCATTCAGTCAATAGTTCAAATATCAAATCATAGTAGTGTCTATCTAAAAAAGCTCAATCATTACATAGTTTTGCTCGGTGTTCCACTTTGTCGTAGTCTTTCAATTTGACTATAAAAACTAAAAAATTTGGCGTATTTTGCATTTATATCAGTCCAACGGCTCTTAATAGAAGCTTGCGAATGCTCTTCTTGATTGCCTTCATGAAGTTCAAAGTATTTCAATATTTTATGCCAGAAAGCACCACCTTGTTGTTCATTTCCAGTAATTGCATCTTTACTCATGTTAAGCCACGCTGACATAATTAATTTATCTTCTTCTTAAAAGAAGTTTTTTGTCCTTTGCGATTTTCTCACTCTTGGATCGGCTTCATTTTGTACTGGCGCAAATACTGAGGGATTGGTCTATATAGCATCATCATATAAATCGGTGTCGTTCATAAGCAAATCAGTGAAAGAACCGTTAAATTGCGAATCCATCTACAAAAAAAAGAATTATAATCAATTTAAAGAATGAGCATAAAATAATCAATTACAAAAATTAGCTAAATAAATAAATTCACCCTAAATTAACAAAAAATAATAAATAAATAAACTAAAATTAAAACATTCAATTTAAATTACACAAATTAAATTAATTTAAGAACTATTTTAAATTGTAAATAACAATTAACTAAAATAGAAAGAAATTCTTCAATTATAAAAACTAGCTAAATAAATAAATTCACCCTAATTTAACAAAAAATAATAAATAAATAAACTAAAACTAAAACATTCAATTTAAATTACACAAATTAAATTAATTTAAGAACTATTTTAAATTGTAAATAACAATTAACTAAAATAGAAAAAAATTCTTCAATTATAAAAACTAGCTAAAAAAATAAAATCACCCTAATTTAACAAAAAATAATAAATAAATAAACTAAAATTAAAATATTCAATTTAAATTACACAAATTAAATTAATTTAAGAACTATTTTAAATTGTAAATAACAATTAACTAAAATAGAAAAAAATTCTTCAATTATAAAAACTAGCTAAGTAAATAAATTCACCCTAAATTAACAAAAATATATACATAAATAAATAAGCTAAAATTAAAACATTTAATTTATTAAATTACAAAAATTAATTCAATTTAAAATCTAAAATATGAAACTAATGTAAAACATATAAATATAAATATAAATAAATTGTATATATATATATATGAAGGAGATAGAGTTCATATTGAACTATGAAGGAAACAAAACAGAGAACAGAGAACAGTTTTTCCGTCTCTCAGTGCTGTTCTTCCCCCTTCCCCTTTGGGGCCTCCTCCTTCCCCTTCGTCTCTGCGCCTTCTTCCCCTTTCCCTCCCTCTGTAAATAAATTCTTTAGATCTGCCATCACAACCACAAGATTTGAAGAAAAATCAAGAGCATGGAGCCAAGGAACTTATGGTTTTCACGGCAAATCTCTGAAAATCTCTCTGTAAATATCTTTTGGTAAGTTTTTTCTTTCAAAATCTCTGTAAATCTCTCTGTATATATAAAAATTTTTGGATTGAATACAGCCGTTGCAAAGAGCCGTTCAGTGAACAGTAGGATTTGAAAATGGTAGAACGGCTCTTTGCAACCCCTCCCTTTCTCTCTCTAGGGTTTGAAAAATTGGCACCCCAAGACCATTGCTGTCATTTTCCAACCCTTGATGCCACCTCCGTTGGAGTCCAAAACAGTAGAATTTGGGGTGGCATTTTGGCGGTTATAAGTGGTTACCCGTTTGCCACCCCTGATGCAACTCCCCGTTAGAGTTGCTCTCACAAAGTAAGCATATGAAATGTCAGCAGACATATTGAATGATTATGTACGAATTAAAAAAAGTTCTACAATATAAAGTTTAAAACACTTTTTTGTCATTTTGCTATTGAAATTTTTAAGGAGGAATATCTCAGATGTCTAAGGACAATGATATTGTTAGATTACTTATTATTGATGAGACTCATAGATTTTATGAAATGTTAAGAAGTTGGGATTACATGCACTATAAGTGAAAGAATTGTCCAACATTGTGGTCATGTAAAAAAATTTACTATTATTTTTGAAACAATAGTTTCATATGACCTATGAATTTGGCATGCATTTTTTAGAATGTTGGGATCGTTCATCTTTTGTTTTCTAAACTCATTTAAGGACAACGCTCCCCAGTTAATTACTTTGTCAATAGACAGAACTATAATATGTGATATTATCTCAGTGATGGCATATATTCTCTATAGACAACATTGGTATAAATAATTTTTTCTCTAAAAGAGTAAAGAATCAATATTTTATTATGATGCAAGAATCAGTGAGAAAGGATGTCGAGTGGGCTTGTGGGTTTTTTAATCTCGATTTGTAATTGTATATGGGCCAACATGATTTTGAGATCCTAATATGCTTGGAGTTATCATGAAAATATGTACTATTTTGCACAATATAATCGTTGACAATGCACGAGATGACTATAATATTTGTGATTATGAAATACTGTCGAAACATAACCCATTTGTAACAATTTTGTGGGCTCGTAATAATGACTTTGATTTATTCTTTTCTTGTCATTTACAAAAGAGAAATAAAAGTACTCATTATAGCCTTTGTAAGGGCATTTTCAATGCTGACTCAAACCTATATCAAATTTAAATTTGAGTCAAAACACACAGAAATGACCCTCCAACCCTAGACTCAAACTCAAACCAAATCAGTGCACTACTATTCATAGAACCAAATTTCTACTGGCTATTTTTTCCCTTACCTAGTTTCACCTCAGATGGAAAGTGAAAGAAAGGCAAGGAAAAGAAAAACAGACCTGGCGGGAACCAATTGTCCGTCTTCCTTTGTCCAACGGCGGTCGTTGCAGAGACGGCGATGACGAACGGTGGTGACGGAGAGAGAAAGACACAGAGAGCGTCGTCTAAGAGAGGGTTTCTTTGCGTGAGAGATGGAGGGATTGAGGGAAATGAGAGTCGTGGGGACTTGTATAAACCCCAAAGAGTAATCATTGATCTTGATTTGGTTCAGAAACAAGAACATGAATGGCTTGCTTAGATATTAAAAAGGGTTCTGAAATCTTTACCTGTTTAGTCTAGCAAAGCCAAATACCACCAGTTCTTCTTTCCGGATGAATACAAATGCAATGATCGTGCAAACGGAGATTCTGAAGTTCGAGTTTCAACAATTACCATTATCTTCGAGTTGTGTTTCGTACAGAATTCCTTCATGGCAGCAATAAAAGAGGGAGTTTCAAAGAGTTGTAGGGAGTCCGTGGGAGTTTCAGAAAGTTGTGAGAAATGGGAGAAAAGGGGCGGCGTGATAATTAAAAGTCTATCTCACACAGTCCATAGGTCAGAACGGTAAAAAAAAATAGACATTGAAATTCTAGGTAGACATCTGCAGAACAATAAAAAAAAAAGTTTTATCATTGTGTAGTAGTATTAGCTTTTTTTGTATTTTGTGAAATCACATAACTTCTATTTCCATTTCATATTAGTAATATTTTCATTTCAATAGATGACTATATTATGTCTCCGAGTTGAGAAGAAAGTCACAGAATAAAAATTATTTCTGAATGACAAATTCAAAGTCGTATTCGTGGTAAAGCATTTAATAACATAGAAGACGAAGCATTGTGTAAGGCTTGGTTGGCCGTCTCCCAATATCCAATTGCTAGTAATAATCAGTCAATGAAAGTATTTTGGGAACGTGTTTTCACTTCTTTTTGTTCGCAGCCAAATGTTGAACAAAATAGAACTAGCATTTCACTGAATCACCAATGGCAGACTATTCAGAAATCCGTCAACAAATTTGTCGGGTTTTATGAACAAGTAAGCAAGAGACAACAAAGTGGAACCGGAGAAGCAGAGAAGGTATTTTTTTTTTACCATCCTTCAACTTTTAAAATTTTTACCCTTTATACAAATTTAATTAATTATAACTATTTTATTTTCAAATTTGTGAAGCCAAATGCATGTTTCATGTGATTCAAAAGAAACACTTCACATTTCATATGTGTTGAAAAATATTACGACATAATTGCAAATGGGATAAGATTTATACTCAAAGCAGTAAACAAAAAGTCCAAACTTCATCCTATTCGAGTCCATCAAGTCCTTCTAGTCCTCAAACTCCGATATCTCTTGACTATGATATTGACTTGGAACAACAATCTTCAGGAGATAAATCAAAGCGTCCAATTGGTATCAAGGCGAGAAAAAAATAACGGAAGAATAAAGATATTAATGAAGCTAGGTATGTTACTTTGGAATCCACACAAAATAATATATTCAAGTGCTGACGAGTATGTCTTCTCGTCGTATTGAAAAAGAAGACATGTTGGCTTCGGATCGCCAGAGAAAGATTGAAAATAAGGAAGCACAATTACAGATATTGACAATGATGAATGAGAGAGAACATAGAATTAAGGATCATAAAACAATGTTAATGGATATGACCAAGTTAACTCCTATGCAAAGGTCTTATTATGAGGATCTTCAAAGACAAATTACTGCTCGAAACTCTATGTAATGTTCTTTATTTTTAATGTTATGTTTAATGTACTGTCATTTTATTTTCAATGCTTCTTTTAATTAATGTAATATTTTTTTTTCAATGCAATGTTATTTTTTTTTCAATATTATTTTAAGATGTAATGCAATATAATTTATGTTTTGAGATCATAGATGAAAAAAGACAAACATCTTAAAAACATTTTAAAAAAAATACATATCATTAAAAAAAAGTTTCGGAGGGATATAGGAAATATTTAGACAAAAATAATTGGAGAGAAATTTGAAGAAAATGGTAGGAAATTAAAATAATAGAAAAAAAATGATGAAAAAATTCGGGAGGGAATAAAAATTAAGAGTGAAAAATGTTGGAAGGAAAAAGAAGAGGGAAATGATTTTTGAAAGGAAACGACATAAAAAAGCTTTTGGGATAAGGTGGAGATTTTAAAAAAAAAAATTGAGTAAAAACTTAAGTGACCATTGGAGAACGTTAAACTCAAATTTTCCTTTTACTCAAATTTTAAGTGAAATTTGAGTTTGAGTCACTACTAGAGATGGTCTAAAAACTTAATTGAGTATTTGTGGCAAGTCATAGAAAAATGTAACATTTTTTTTTTAGGATTTGGCTTTTTTATTTTTATTTTTTATTATTAAAGATGTAACACTCTTATTTCACTGATCTACAGTCTTTTCTTATATTTTTAGGTCTTGTTCAGATGATTGGATAAAAATGTCGAATCAGATAAAAAATAAAATCCAATGGAATATTAAATATTCTATTCCAGTGTTTAGAATATATTCAAATAAAAAGCTCGGATATGTTGTTTTATTTCAATTTTATACTTAGATTGATATATTTATTAATAAAATCTTATGAAAATAAAATCTTTATGTTAAATTTGTATTCATAATAATATTTTTTTTTTGAAATTTTAGAAAAATTAAATTCCTAAAATATATTTTTTGAAAATATTTGATTAAAAATTTAAAAACAAAAGTTAAGATCAATTGAAAGAGAAATAGATAAATAAGAAAGTGTTCAACAAATTTAATAATTTATTATGTATAAATATTAATAAAACAGATTGCTAATAGATGTAAGAAAATAAAATAGTCAGTATATTTAAAATCTATTTAATAGTCTTAAAAGTGTTATCATCAAGAATGATAATATGCTATAAAAATTTATATGGATAATGTTAGTTGTTGAAAGTAATCTCCTCATTCTTATATGTTTTTTTCTTGTCATAAGAGAATGATTGAACATTTTTATATTACTCCTTATTCTATTGAGCATGGAATAAAAATAATCCGTGGTGAGATTAGTTTTATCCTACACTGATGAGATATAATTATAACTAATTTCATTCTAAGTAAATATTCAAGCATAAGATAGAATATTATTTGTTCTATCTCATCTTCTTATCTGGTAAAACAAACATGGCCTCATTGTGTTGCCTATGGTTTGATATGAAAGACATACCGAAGATAAGAGCATTACTTTGAAACTAAAAACAGAGATGTGGTAAAAAGAATTGGTGAAGTGAAGTGAAAATTTAACGGAAAAAATTCTAACAGTTTAATTACTTTTTTTGCCGTTTTGAAAGATGTCATATTTTTTTACCGTTCTGTACAAGCCTGTTGGATTAGATCATAGAGACAATGTGATCGAAAGGTGATAAAACACACTAGTACTTTTACCTAGCTATTCCTACCTTCCCCTCTGCTCTCTCTCTCTCTCTCTCTCTAAAACACCTAGTTCAATTAATTCATAGTATCTTGTGCTATAGTGGAAGTTGGCCCTGGTTTTATGATGTTGATAATGAAAGTCCACTGAGTGCATTATTTTGAGCAGATTCTAGATCTCCCATGGACTTTTTTTTTTTTTTTTTTATCTGGAGATGCATTAACATTTGACATCACTTATTGCACCAATGCCTACAAGAATCCATTCATTATAATGGCTGGTGTGAATTATTGTTATCAAACAACCATTTTTTAGTGTACATTATTAGTTGATGAGACCGTTGATATATATATATATATATATATATATATATATATATATATATATATATTAAGAAGACATGAGCCTTCCATCTTGCTTGCTTGTGGTGTGTTTGCATCCTTCAATGAACATTTTAATGCATATATTTTGGCCTTTCTAAGTACAATTTTTAGATCCTCTATTGGGCACTAAAGATTATGTATAGATATCTCAGTATAGTTTTAACAAAGGAAAGGAAGTGACTACCCAGACTGGTAGATAAAGTGCTGTGAATTAATAAAGTTCTCTAGTGCGATAAAAAGTATATACAAGTTCATGTTGAGTTGATCTTTTTACAAATAATATTTAATAAGTTAATAATTTTTAATAATTAAAAAATTTTTAAAAAATTAATTTTTATTTTATGATAGATAATTAATAATTTTATTACTTCATAATTAATATAAACTTATTTACTTTAAAAGGGAATTGAAAGTTTTTTTAATAACTTAAGTTGAAACATTATATATATATATATATATATAATAAAATATTAAAATATTATTAAAAAGTTTCATATAAAGTATTTTTTGGCATTGAAAGTCATGTACATTTTAAATATGCTTTTGATTAGTTAAAGTACATGAAAATTTAATAATTAATTAATAATTAATAAGTTTTTTTTTTTTTTTTTATCTCCAATGACAATTATTTATAAGAGGGTGTGACTGTACACATATTGCCAACTTATTTCTTGTGTCGACAAATACATAGGAACAAATTAACTGGCATTGCATAATGCAAAGTATACCTAATCTCTCTCTCTCTCTCTCTCTCATGTAGATTTTTTTTTTATGCCGTCGCATTTAAATTCACAACGTTTGGGCAATTTGTCGTGCACGGGCACCCATTGGATATTCATAAATAAGTCAAGATAAGACTTTTAAAATTTCATCAGATTCGAAAGATGCCATCCCGTTCTATTTACATATTAAATTTTTTTTATTATTTTTATCTGTATTATATTTACTGATAAATCAATTATAAAAAATTAATTTTAAAGTATTTCATATCATGCATTAATTTTTATTGCATTGATTATTTTGATAATAAAATTTTAATTTACTTATTAAAACTAAAAGTTTTAAATTACTTAAGAAAAATATATATTGGAGTTCGAGGCGGGTTCAAAGTATGTAAATAGGATTCGAGTCGAGATGAACTTCGAAACGAAACGGGATAAGAATATAAATAATATCGAAATGAAGAAAGAGACACCCATCCTGAAACCGCCCGTTGCCCATTCCTAGTGAGACCATGTTCATCCACTTTATATCGACATAAGCCCATTATTCATTGTGAAGGAATATATCTAAAGCCCGTTGGAAAATGAAAGGAAACCTGACATGGAGTTGATCGTTTGCTTAAAAAGAGAGAGAGAACACTCCATATGGACCGGACCATATGATAAGGACTGCTCATCTTATTCAAATTTACATAAGCTTTTGGATGCTCTCTTTTAAGTGCATTGAATTTGGGGTAGTTGGCCTTGCAATTTTCTGCTCAACTAATAGGGCTGCTAATCCTGACCAAACCAATTTCTGTCCGAGGAAACCTTCAGGACAACCCCCTTCTCTCTCTCTAAAGAAGCAAACCACAAGGGAATGAAATTTAACCCAACACATTATATTTTAGCAACATCCGCTTTATTTCCCTTTTACATATGGGATGAATTCTTTACAATTATGATACATCGTCCAAAATTAGTCATAGCAAGCACGGTAAAATTACTCTCTCTCTCTCTCTCTCTCTCTCTCTCTATATATATATATATATATATATATAATGTGCATTGACTCCATGCAAGCAAGATCTTTACTTCCTGGTCCAACCAGTATACAGTCTTCATTAGAGTTGATTTGCCAACCTCAACATGTTATTAGCACCAAATTTTTGTTTTCATGTTGATTCATTTATGATACAAATTTATTTATATTTAACCTAAGTTCGCTAATTTTGTATTGTATTTATGTTATGATACTGTATCGTGTCAAAAATTAACAACTCTAAACTCAATATACAATCAAGTCAGGTAATATATGAATAGTGAAAGCCATCTTGGTTGTGAGCGAACTTTGTTTTAGCTTTTTATTTGAAAAAGGTTAATTCTTCTAGGAAAGGGGATTAAAATCAAGTTATACAAATCTGGCTAATCAAGTAAAATCTTTTTTGTGACCTGCTAGAGTGTTGTTGAGTCCCTATCAACCATTTGCAAGCCATATGCACACATTGTCTTGTAGTCATGCTTGCATGTGGACGCCTTTTGCCTTTAGCAATGCTGCTTCAATCCCCTTCTCATCTCAGCTACCACTTTAACAAATACATGTATAAGAAAACTCATTTGAGAAGACCCTGATGTTGATAGAGCTCTCACTGTATTATGCCATGCGATGCTCAACTATTTCCATTGTCATGGCACGACTTTGTGCAAACAAGTTAGAGATAAATGGTCATGCACTTGTGCCATTGCAAAACTTGCCTGGGCTCAGCCGCTCAAGCATCAAATTCAACTCTCCATACAGTTGACATGAATTCAATTCCCTCATGCTCATCGTTGTATTAAAAATAAACTCGAAAACAATGTTGTTGGACAACACTCCTTCATAATCCTTCTCAAAAAATTATTGTATGATTTGTAATTATTGGGCATCGCCAATTAAAGTTTTTTTAAAAATAAAAACTATTTTTATACATATACAATTATGATTTATCATACGATTGATATATTTTTTTTGTCAAAAAAAATGGTATCATAATTTTATCAGACTAATTCACACCATTTTTTGTCAAAGAAAATGGGTTAGATTCAATTCTCGCACACTAACCCTAACGAAATCTGAGAAAACATATCACTTTCCTTGATAGGAACTAGTGTACTAGAGGTCTGGTTTCCTGTGGCAGTGGTATTGATTGTAGATGTCTCAGTAAGCCCTGGGACAGCACCCTATGCTTGTGGTTACTAATGAGAGACAAATTGGACCCAACTGTTTTTTTTTTTGAGTCCCACCCCCACCCGTGAGATTTCAATAAGGCCAAAACAATGAAGATAGAGATCATTTTTTTGGGACCATATGGTTTTTAAAGAATCCATGGTTTCAAAAATTGTCCATAAAAATTTACCAAAATAAGGATTCAAATAGCTTATTTGAGATTTTTTTTTTATAATCAACATTAACTGTGTATTATAAGTATTATTTATAAATAATTACCAGAGTTTTCACAAAGGGACTTCATAGACTCAAAACGGTGACCGCTTTTAAAAGGAAAGACACGAAACGCTACTCGGCTACTATGTTTGAACTTGAATATGAAAAATTATTGTCAGTAAACTAAAATGTGAGAAAAAATAAATAAATTTGAGGAAAACTAGATTTTTTTTTATTTGACAAAAATTCAGTTGAAAGTAGGGGATAATAACTAAAAGCATAAAAAAAATCAAAATCTTAAAATTATTTTAAAATTAACTGGAAAACACATCTTTAAAAACTTGGAAGAACCAGATGACAGATTGTTTTCCACCATTTTTCTCATGATTTTTTTTTCACTTCCCAATAAGATTAAATCTCATTAGCCATTGCTCTTCTGAAATTTACCTAAAACTGGAGGCCATGCTTTAAAAACATTTCTGCCACTTAAATTACAAAATAGTAAATTACAGTAAAGTAAATAAAAATCATATCTCATGTAAATGAATAATTACTGCCACATCCCAGGATGAACAAACTAACAAAGGGGGTACCAAAATTTACAGTGATGGATAAGAAAATGTGGTCCTAATATTTTTTTGTACTTCACTTATCTCTCTGTCTTCCCTCGTCTGATCATGTGAGGTAGTATATAAAAGTCATAACAACTTGCACTAGACCGTTGGAAAATCCAAGGAAAATCATCTTCAGGGTCCAAACAAGCTTTGTTCTGTTCTGTTTTCTATATCAAACATGAGAGGTCGAGGCTGAGGCTGAAGGGAGTGTTGTTTTTATATGAAAGTGTGGTGTCGGACTCTGATGGGGAGGCCTTTTGGAAAATCGACAAATGGGAAGGCAAAAGCGTGATCCGTATCGGCTAGCTCCCAATGGTAGTTGAGGACTAAATGGTGGATGAAAACTGCCATTTCCAGTTTAGCCAGTTCGGATCCGGTGCAAAGTCGTGGTCCTCCTCCGAATGGCATGAAATTATTACTACTTGCACTCAAATTGGTAGAAGAAGATCCGCAAGTGTCCTGTGACAAGAAGAAGAACTGGATTAAAGATTCAATTCTTACTGCTCATGTTTACTAAATGTTATCCTCGTATTTTTCTGTCAACGCTACAACTGCATTATAGTATGTTTAGAGTTTGTATTCTCGTATTGGATAAATTATTTTATGAGCCTATCACCAAGTGACTTAGTTGATAGAGCCTTGAGTTATGCTATTTTGAGGCCATTGATTTGAGTGGCTGGAAATCACCCAACACAAGGCATGAGTCATGGCGTGATTTTTATTCTTCTAAAAAAAAGAAAAAAAAATCATTTTCATGATACTTATATGTAAAACCTTCATAAAAAATAAAATGTTTTAATAGATTCTCAAGTATTGCACAGTTTGCCATTAATATCTTTTTAATTTTATTTAAAAAAAAAAAAGAAAGAAAAAACTTATTCCTTACATTTGCTTCCTAAAAAAATTAATGTTCAAAATCTTAACCAAATACTTATTTTCATGATCTCCAAACAAATTCACGGTTGGAGGGTTGGTGGATTGGATTATTAACCTTAATTGACCTAATAAGCGGGCTTGGAGCTAGCTAGGCTAGTGTAAAATGGAGGTCATGAATTAGACATGTGATAAGAAATTAATAATTCTTTAACATGTCATAATTGTTTAAGAGTATATTCTGCAAGACGACGTGATTCAAAATTGTCGATCGATTTCATAATTTTAAAACACTATTGAAAATTACTTTGAAAAATTGACAAATTAGTCTCAAAATTTGAAACACTATTGAGCACACGGGTTGAAAGCAACCCCTAAATTGAGAAATAATTTAAAGCGAAGAAAAGAGATTACTGAGGAGAGAATGGTTATTTGCAATGGCACTGAATAAGCATTTTTGGTTACGGCACCTTATCTTCATGTGATTTTCTTTTCTTTTTTTTCTTTTTTTTTCTAGTTTCCTTTCTATAATTTCTGAGGACACCCATTTCGGAAATTTCTTAGACCAGCGTGCGCTATTGACCCACCACGATAAGCACTCGTGCACGTACACGTGACAACCCCACCCTCACATGGCCTTTCATCATCTCCAACCTCTCTCCCCTCCCCCACACCTACACTCGGGGTGGACTGTTCAAGTTGAAAGAAATTCAGTGCGGCACCCTACCGCTATTCTCGTTTAGTCTTGATGTGAACTCCATTTTTAGTATTGTCTTAATATCTCACTTATATGCAGTATTTTTAGTGAGACTGAGCCATCACATAATATTATGTTATTTTAATAAAATTTTATATTATGCATTATTTTTTATTAAAAATAAGACATGATATTTATTTCGTAAAACAAATTCAGTTCTAACTAAAAAATCAATAATTAAAAAGATACTTCATTTTAGAAGAATTTAATTCATCACCTTTTTACATGTAAAGACAGGAGATGTAGGACTAATGACAAGATTCAGAAATTTTAATTAAAAAAGAGATTTTATTAAAAAAAATTTAATAAAATTAATAATATTTAAATTTTTTAAAAGGTCAAATAAAATGTATTAAAATTTAAAATGACTCATATTAATATATTAAAAAAATTTGGAATGGCCAAGTCATATTTTGTTAAAAAAATTATCAAAATTAGAGATAAAAAATACAATATCTAAGTTTTGGGGGGCCAAGGCCACCTCAGTCTCTCCTTGGATCCATTACTGTGTAGTACCAAGATCCTCTTCAAATGGTATAAATATCCACTTCTTACATAAATGATGTGGGTTCGATTTCTCTATTCACTCAGTGTGAGAAAGCAAAAAAAAAAAAAAAGGCGGGGACAGGAGATGCCACCAACCATTGAGAATTTTGGCACCATGTTTATGACCTTACGGTATGCAATATCTAATCATTCGATCGTGGGCCACAAACTTGGACGGATTATGATCAAACGGTTTGTGAAGTGCTCTCTCCCTAATGTGGTAAAGAAGTGCTATTTCCCCTCATCCAAGATGCAAGCTAAAAGACGGTCACGGTGGAATGTTCCTTGGACCCGCTAAGGTGCAGGAATTTTATGGTGAGTCTTCTCCCAAATCTTGGTGGAGAAAATCTCATCACTGTCATTTTATTTTAATTAATTGTTATGCGAGGCACTTCCAATTTAATTTATGTGCAATTAGCTAAATTTATTAATTTAATTTTGGTAAGCTTTACTCAATAGTGGAGATAGTATAATGTTAAGTTTGGATTGAAAAAATTAACGAGCACGTTTATTCAAATATATAAAATAAGTAATATATTTTTACTGTCGTAATATGAAATATATGTCACATTCCAAATTTTAAAAAATATGATTTTTTTTCTCCTGATTAATAAAGGCAGACTATACGATTATTTTATATTTTAGAGAAATAATTGTTATATCAAATTTAGTTACCTGTTTTTTATTATGATAACACACGTTAGGAAGTTGATAAATTCGGTGACTATTTTATGTATGTCTACCATTTCTATTTTAGAATTAATGTTTTTGGTGTTATTATTTAGAATTGAAAAAAAAAAAAAACTTAAAGATAATTAATTGAGATAACTTTTTAGGTGTATTTAGCACTATTTTATATAATTTTGAAAAAAAATCATGATGCTACTCATACTTTTTTTTGAAAACAGAAAAAGAAAAATAAGAGTAGCGTTAAATATAATTAATTTTATTTTTTTATTTTTAAATACAAAGTGATGAACACTGGATTTAATCAGATCTTTTATTAGTAAACGATAAAATTGATTATCTGAATTAGTCGACTTAAAAAAGTTAGATATTGAAATAAAAAAAATAATTAGAAAAAAAGAGTAATGAAAACACTATAATAAATGCACGTAAATCTCATCAGCCTGGAATTGAAAAATAAGGTAAAAAAAAATGCATTATCAGAACAAGAAAGGCATGTTTTCATGAAGCTTTAAACAGACCTGCCATCTCCATGGATTGAAGTGTTGAGGTTGGTCAAAAAGTGAAGGATCCAAATGCACGGCTGCAATCACTGGAAGCACTTTCCACCCACATGGGATGTCATAACCTTTAACAATAAACAAATTCAAAGGTGGGTCAGATTCCGGCAACTTCTCCGGTGAGCATACTCATATCATATCAACTGAACTGTCAGTCTACCTACCTTTGTACCTAACATCTCTGATAGCCTTTCTGTGGAGAAATCTTACTACATTACCAAGCCTCAGTGTTTCACTCGCAACCTTCACAAACATAGTGCAAAATTAACTAAATCATTCAAATAATCTCATTCACAGACTCGTTATTTTAATTTGAAGATGACAGAGAGAGCTTACACAGTGGGTGAATTCCATTTTTTTGTAGTCATCCCAGTTCAGTTCCATCTCTCCTAATTGCTTCTTGGCTCTAGCAATTTCAATGTGCTCTTCCTGCATATATATGGACATAAAAATGGACATGAGAGTTACATATATATACATATATATATATATATATCTAAATCTGTGATGCTTACTCTCAATTGTTGAACAGCTCTTGGACAACCTTGCAAGAAGTAGATGGCTAAAGCTATGGCTACTGATGAAGTTTCATGGCCGGCGAAGAGCAAGCTTAGCACTAAGTCTAGGATTTGCTCCTTGGAAAGGTTGGAATGCTTCAAGACATATCCTAGAAGATCATCATCGTCTAAATTCTCACTTCCCCCTCTCATTTTTTGCATCCTTTCTTCCATTTTATGCTCAATAAATTTAAGAATGATTGATCGAGACTGTCCAAAAAAAAAACTATCAAAATCATGAATAGAAACTAGACAAATAATTATGAGCAGTACTGATTGTTTTAGGTACTGTTTGTTTTATTCATATTTTCATGTAAATTAATTCAATTTATCAATATATTTGTTACCTGTAAGGCCTTCCTGTATGCAGTTCCAGGCAAATCCAAAGGAAGAGACACCACTCCTTTCATGAAAGTGATGTACTCTTTCTTCAGCTGCTCGGTCTCGGGCTTTCCAGGATCTAAGCTCATGATATGTTTTGCCATTAAATTGAAAGTAAACTGCAAATCGTTCTCAATGAGCTAAGCATATATATTTCCTCCCAAGCACATACATATATATATATATATATATAAACTATAATATAGTTTCTGGGTATAAAACTATTTATGGAAATATACCTTCTTTGCTTCATCTTGAGAACAAATGATAGAATTCTCCTTCCAAGAGCTTAATACCAGCAAGGTATGCTTCTCTACCTCTGGCAAGAGATGAGTCCTAAGCCTTGCATTGCTCAAGAAGTTGAGAGAGAGCATCCTCATGTCTCTATGCATGTCTCCAACCAAAACCAACATAGACCATTTTCCAAGAATTCCACCAATACTTCTTGGATAGCTGCATTCAAACAACCTCCCTTCATTCTGTAAAATGAATTTGTTTAGCCCAGCATCTGCCGAGACTATAGTTCGCTCTCCAAACAAATTGGACTTGTAAATTTTTCCATACCTGCATATATATATATATATATATATATATATATATTAATTCAAAGCTTCAGTACTATGATTATATATATATATATATATATATATATGGATGTCTATGATTTACCTTGATATGTGTTGCTCCATGAATTCTCCTACTGAAGTAGCTGAGTATGGCTTCAAATAGGCGATGGTTTCGCCAAGAAAAGGCCAACCCATGTTGCCTGGTGGAAGACTAAGGGTGGTTTGCTTTCTCTTGATGAGATTGAAGACAAGAAGTAGAGATAAGATTGGTGGAAGAAGAAAGAAAAGAAACTCTAAGTCAGACATAATGGAGACTGAAACTTTTCTTTTCTTTTCCCTCTCCCTCTAAAAAAATGCCTAGTTGTTGTAAGCAAAAACTGAAATCAGAAATCTACTTTTCTGAAGCTCTCCATCTAATCTAATGAAAGGGAACTTTTATTTCATTTTTTTCTGGAGATTTAAAGGTTACTTTTAAGCAGGTGGTTTTGGGAAGAAACCAAAATCTTAGTGAGAGTCTTTTAGCCAATAAGCTCATTTTATAGACTTCTTTGTTGTCCTTTAAATGTATTATTTATTAGGAAATATTATTTCCACATCACGTCACATCCTTCTTACTTTTAATATAATTTAAAATATAATAATTAGGCTTCAAATCAAATACAGAAGGAATCTCTTTATTTATCACAAGTTTTCACATGTATATATAACACATGACTTTTATGTGTTTTTTATTTTAATTTTTTTAAAAAATAAAAAATAAAATGAAAATAATTTATTTATCTTAAATTAAAAATTAAAAAGTTTCTTTAAAAAAATTTTGAAAAAAATTAGTAAAACAAAATTATGAAATTGTCAATTTTGTTATTTTTAAAAAAATAATAATTAATTAAAAGAGAGGGAATTTATAATTTACAAGTAGAATAAAAGAAATTAATGTAATTTTAAAAATCTTCAAAAAAATCAGAACAATTTACTTTAGTAAATCATTTAAGACCTAGGTTAGTGCCGATATCATTTCAATTAGTTGTCTTTCTATTTCATTATAAATAAAGATGAATCATTTCACATATAAATTGAGGTTTTTTTTTTGTTTAATCAATGAAAAAAAAAAAGGTATTGATGTAAAAAAAAAATATAAAACATATAACTCAAAATACATAAATAAAATTACGTACATATAAACTTTGTTATAAATAATCATAGAGATAATATATCACATATAATAAGAGAAGTAAACTCTATCAATATTTCATTTACAAGAGATCCTCAACCCTTACATTACATGTTCGATGAACTTGCAAATTTCGAAACACATCATTACCCCAAGGACTATACCTTTTGTTTTTGAATTTTCTTTTAAATAAGTTAGAAAAAAAATTAAAAAAGGTAGCCCTGTGAACAAAACATTTTTTATTTTTACTTAAATAATGCTCACTTTTAAAAATAGTACGTAGAATTGTTAGTAATAATTAAGGCCAAACAAATAATATAAGAGTAATTATTAATTTATTATATGCAATTGACATAAAATGATGAGGTGTACTCGAGTTGATATAAGAGGATAGAGTAGAGTGATGTTTTTATTAGATAAGTTGGTATATTTGAGATATGAAAAAAATATTTTTTTCATATATAGAATTTTATTTGAGTCCTGTACGTACACATGATATTTAAGATTTTCTTCTCACTACATTACTTGTATAAAAAAGAATAAAGTTTTTATTTGAGATTTGAATCTTGGCTAAAGAAAAGAAAAGGGTAAATTAGGGTTTTGAAATTCTTAAACTTATTCTTGACTAAATAGAATACTAGACAAAATAGATTTCTTATACCAATTTTTTTTTTAATCTAAAGTGATGTGCAGTAACACTTTTGAAACTAAAGAAGTTGTATGGAGATAATTTCTTTCACCAAACATGTACGGGTAAGGGTAAAATGACCGAATACTCCTGCCTAAGAAAGCTCAAGATATTGACTTGATCGTTGGAAAGTCATCAACAGGCGTCACACCAGTGTTCTCTAATTCTTTTCAATAATCTTCTCTTATTTTGTAGGAGCGCATTCTATTCGTGAAGATTTGTTCAAATTTGAAAATCGTAATTTTTATTATTGATTTTGTTCAAATTTTAAAAAAAAAAAATTAGGGCTCTACCCCTCCTCTAATTTTTTTTCATATATTCATAAAAGTCACCTATAAACTTTAATCCGTACATAAAAAACTCCTAAAAGACTACTCAGCATAAAAACATAATTTTATCATTAAAATTTTAAAAACTAATAATAAAAATTGTAACCAAACAAGTACTTAATTTTTTTAAAATTAAAAATAATTCTAAGATACTATATTTTATTAAAATTAATAAAAATCATAACCAAACAAGTACTTAATTTTTTTTTAAATTAAAATAATTCTAAAATACTATATTTTATTAAAATTATTTAAAAGATTAAGAGTATTTTTTAATACTTTTACAAGATATCCTTTTAAGTCTTAATTCTTACAATTTTTGTGTCATAAATTCAACCATCAGAATCACCACTACATAATTGTTTGATTGTTGGAAAGTCTATCATGTTTGGAAGGATATGAAACAAAGAAAAGTTTGCTGAACGGACAGAAAGAAGTCCGAGACAGAGGAAGACCAGTAAACTGAAATAAACGGACAAAAGTGAGACAGAAAAATAAGAAAACTATACAAAGTGTCTTCCATTGTCCTAAAAATTTCTATTTACAAGTATATCTTAAAAGCAATTTATGTTCACTATTGAAAAATGTTTATAACTTAAAAAAAGTCCACATCATTCTTGAGAAAATAACGGATAAAAATCAACATAATATCACACACACTATTGATATACCACAAAATGACAAACCAATCCTCATATGACACGTGTGGCTATGCGGTCCGGACATCCAGAATATTTTGATATGCTCGGTCATTCAGAGCATACTTATCCATTCACCCTTCAGAACATACAGGTCTGAGTACAGATCTTCCGAAGCACTCCTTAGGATTCAGAGCTCATCACCGCCTTAGCGTCCTATCGAGTACAGTATAAGGAAACAGTCTTCTACAAGGAAACTATCACTCACGGATATCTTTCAATCATAGTATTTAACATAAAAACTGCTATCTTCGATGATTAAATCCCTATTTCTATGGTTCCAAATTGTAATCAACTTAGGAAAGCCGCAACCTATAAATTAAACCCTAAATGTACGCTTTATTTTCATGCTCGTTCTTTAGCTTACATCACAGTCTTGCAATTCAGTTTTATTGACTTAAGCATCGAAACGGCTACTGCCAAAGCCAATCCGGTGGCCCTCTGATCGCCTTTTGAGTGTTCCTCAAGTAACGAAGTACAGAATCCAAAGCAGCCCTCACGAGAGCCAAAAAATGTAGTATCAACTATTACTTTGAATATAAGAGTATATTCGTGGGGCGGGGGGGGGATAAGGTGGGACTAAAAAATTATTGAAGAAAATTTTGGAAAAAAATTTGAGATAAGAAATAAGATAAATGATGGGTAAAGATTAAGTTGGGCAAAAATTTTAAAAAATGGGCTATAATTTTGAGTAAAAAATGTGAGAAATAATGAATAAAGATTGAACTGATCATAAATTTAAAAATGACCGAAATTTTATATGTATAAATTTTTTTTTCTAAAGTTTGAGAGAGTTGGAGTTCGGCCAAGTCTCCTAAGTACATCTGCCCTTCTGCCCTTGTTTGAATATATTCAAAATCAGATTTTACTGATAAAGAAAAACATGAGATGACATCCGATCACTGAAAATCTCAGCAAACAAAGTCTATGTATGAATGGGGTTTTTAATAAAACAGGAAAATTATATAAACAATGTATGAATGGTGTTTTTAAATTTTTTTTTTTTTTTTTTTTTGTTGATGAAAACTGTCATAAAATGTTGGAGATAATTAGGAGAGAAATGATACAATCACTCGCAAAATGTTATTACTCGTAATTTAATTAATGCACACTAATATAATGCACATGTATAATTCATATATCAATTAAATCAGATCATAAATTTTCGTGATAGCAACTAGTTTAACTTTTCTAGTAAAGATCCAAATAATACATTTCATCAGCGAAGAATAATTGCAACATGCGACAAAGCAACGTTCCACGTAAGTCGGACAGTACTAGTTATCCAGTTACGTTCCAATAACGTAACTATGGATCAATGTTTATTCTCTTGACCTATTTTTCAGCAATTGATTGATCATTTTGTCCTAGAAAGGAGCATAGGCTTAGACTAGTAGGGCTATAGCCTCTCAAATTTAAAAAATAAAAATAAAAATTTAACTTATAATATTTGAAATAATTTTGTAAAACAAAATTCTTCAATCCAAGAAAAAAAAAATTAACCTCCCAAAATTTGGAAATTTTATTTTTGCTAATTTTATTTTTTACCTAAGAGATTTGAACTAATTTTGTAAAATTCCTCTTTCAATTTTTTATTTTTTTAAAAAAAAAAGATAATCAAAGTCTCTCAAAAAAAAATTACCCTTTAATTTTATTTTTTTTTTGTCTTCGCTCTTGATTATGATTGATGTCGAATGATGAGGTATTGTATTATGGATCAATTTTCTCGTTTGAGTTGTTTTAATCATGAAGAAATATAGCCAAATCTACACTTGCAATGAAATTAACTTAGATGGATGTATATGGCTTTGTTTATATCTAAAATCTAAAATTCAGACTCGAAAAATAAATAAAATAATAATTAGGGTGATCCATTGCCAAATTAAACCATTTTGGTTTTGTTTAATTTGTGCTCTAGCTCAGATTCTACTTTTATGGCCATTTTACAACCTATTCATATAATTTTATTTAATTTAATATTTTTTTGGACAATTAAGAGAAATTATTTATACAGGTAAACTCTCCAACCTCAACGAGCTTTTAAATAAGTTGATTTTCAATAACTACAAGGTGGCTAAATAATATATTCATTTTTGAGTTTTGAATAAGATAGTGATATAGATAAAATTAATGAACATATCACTCTCAAGTGTGGAAAGAAGACAAAAACTTCTTTGGCACTTACAAATATGATTTTTGGATGATTTTCAAATTCAACAAACTTGAATGGGTATTTGAATGATTTTCAATTAGCCTAAGTTGTACATTGACTTTACTTTAGCTAGAGTTGTTGTTTTTTTGTTTCCAATTTTTTTTAGGGTGCTTTAGTCTTTTCATTTCTTTTTTGGTTCTTCCTCTTGAGGCTGGTTGTATATTTTTTATTTTTGAAGTTTTTATAAGTGTACCTTCCTCCAAAAAATTTAAAAAAGAAACATTATTTATTTATATATTTATGTTTGAATAATACTTTGTATAACTGATTTCTCACCTTATTTTCTTAGTCGGTGATCGGATTTATATGCATTTATAATAACTTCTTTTACTTTGTGTCAGAGTGAAAAAATTTATTATATTTAATATTTTGTTTATTTTATAGTAAGTGTAAGACTCAAATCCTCCCATCTTGTTAGTGGTAAACTATACCAAAAATCTGAAAAATGACACATTTTTTCTCTACAATTTTCCCATTTTTAAACATAAAGTAATAAAATTTGTATGCATTTATTATAATAAATTTCATCATTTATTTTTAAGAGTGAGAAAATCATGTGAAAAAATTAGGTTATATATAATATTACTTTTACCATAATTTAGAAAAATGTTATCATTATCGAGAAGGAAAAAAATACCAAAAGGTGTATTCTAAATAAAGTGTTAGTTTTACATTAGTAATCAATTTATTACTTTGGAATGAATAAATTTTTGTTTGAATAAATTATATTGACCTCTCTTAAAATAAAACAAAATTAGACACATTTTTCATGTCCTTTGACAAATTATTGAGATTAGAAAATAACAATAAATCATGAAAAAAATGCAAAGAAGAAATTAAGTTGTAGGCACAAAAGAGCTTTTATATATATATATATATATATATATATATATATTTTAATCTTAAGGGTAAGACTTGAAATTAATTTCATTTTATCAACTAACAGTTTTAAGAGATAAATTCGACAATTAGACTCATCAATGTAATTTCGAAAAACTTAAGAGTTTGTGTATAGTATTAATAAATTTCAAGAGATGTCAATATAGTTTACTCATTTTTCTTTTGGTAAATTTTCTTGTCACATCATTTAAGGAAAAACTTTCAATAAAAAAAATAGAGTAAATTACACTGACCTTTCCTGAGATTTCTGACAATTATACTAACTTTTCCTGAAATTTTTGAAATTACACTAATATTCCTTATTTTATTTGACAATATGTAGATTTTTTCAAAATGACAAACTATCATTTTCATTTTTTTTTTTACTTTTTTAAAATTTTGACCAATATTTTTTTATTTTCTAAATAAATATTAATAAAAACCTTAAATTTATTTTTATATAAAATAAAAATAAGTTATTCACCTTAAATTTATTTTTAAATAAAATAATAAAAAAATATTTAAAAAATTAGAAAAAAAATGTCAAAATTGAAAATTGCAAAAATAAAAAAAAAAAGATAATTTTGTCAGTTTAAAGAAAAAAATAACTGAAGGGATGCATTTGTATATAGTCAATTAAAATAATGAGAGTTATTATAATTTTAGAAATTTTAAAAAGTATTTGTATAATTTATTCAAAATAATAATAAATGTAGCATCATTGCATAATTTATCAGTATATTAGAGAGATTTTTTTTGTCGATACAATAATGTGAAAAAAGAAAATTAAACTTAACACTAAGTATTCATTAGTCCTAGATACAATGCATATAAATTAATAAATATTTAACAAATTAATAAAATTTATAAATTTTACTGACAAATTTACATCTTTGTTAAGAATTTAATTAAAAATTTATTAACCTGTGAACATTACACAAAAATTAATGAATAAATTTTCACTACATGGGAGTGGACCATAGGAGAGATTTTGACTATATGAAGTAGACACGTGTTTGGCATCCTAATTCACGTGCGGATGGGTGCATTATTGAGCTTCACGTGAATACTCATCCTTCAACTCCAACGTGTAGTCCCACTGTTCGCCGAACCCAACTTTCTTATTTTGACAAAGGGCTCCACTTCCGCTCCTTCGACAGGCAAGATCTCAACCGTTAAAAGCTGATAGATTAACTATTTATTTAGCTGAAACAAAGGGCTTGGAAGACGTCCACGTGCTCCGGTGGATACCCTTTATATCTGTAATCAACCAATTAAATCCAAAAGCTCTGAGCGGCTGGGCCTAACCAGCCAACCAGCCAGAGGCAACAACTAACCACTCGTGCGGGTTGGGGTGGCCCAACTTGAGATGAACATGTGTCCTACCCAATCATTGCTACCATAAGCTGTTCTATATATATTAATAATAATAGATAATATACAATACAGATTTTATTTGTATATATTGCTTGAGGACAGGATTTAGAGCAACTATAAAATTATTCCATTTCTAAATTAGAGATCGGGAATTTGATTCACAGAAATATTTTCTTCCCTTGTGTAAAAAAATTGCTTTTATCTAATTTTTCGTAAGTTATATATTATAATCTTTAATATATTTTTAATACACTTACAAAAATTGATCCGGGACATCTTGTTATGTTCTTGATGGAGTAATTATGAGATATTCATAAACGAAAGCAGAACGAGATCAAGATAAACTTTTAAAAATTCATTCAGATTCAGAACAAGATCAAGGAATGATTACCTTGTCCCGTTATATATTTAATTTTCTTTTATTCTTAAAGTATATTAATTTTATCGATAAATTTTTTGTATTAGTTATTTTTATAATAAATTTTTAATTTATTTATCAAAAAACATTAGAGTTCAAGATTGGACAGAGAAAAAGAAACAGATAATATAAACGTATTAAAACTGAGATAAATTATTAGAAAAGACAAAATAAGATAAGACGGGATTGAGATCGAAATCAAAATCAGGAAAGAAAAATATAAACGGGATCAGACTGAGAAAGAGACATCCGCACGACCCTTCTGCCATTCTTATACACACATATTTATTGCTTAGTTGGTTCCACGTGTGATTGAAGATGGAGAATTAATTGGGCACCAAACGCTTAGTTCAGAGTAGGGCAGGAGGAGGTAGGTGCTTTACAACCGGACTTGATTAGGCTGAGGATTTGTTAGCCAACGGCCAGAAAAAGTCAAGCAAAGTATCTCCAATGAGACAAACCCTCTGGATTCTACTACAGTTAACTGCATGAGACGGGTCAAACTTTCAAGTATTTGGACTCCATTCTGCAACGTTACTTGATCACAACCATTGTCATTTATTATCATGGACATATATTATCCTAATTATCCCCTTATTTCTGCTGGATTTTCTGACTATTATTTTTTGTAGTATGGATGTCAATGTAACATGACGTATCATATATTCCCATACAGAACAATGAAGATTGCGTCTTTAGAGATTGAAAAACAATTAAACCTTAAAAAAAATAAAAATAAAAAGGAAATATGTTTTCAATTTCTTAATATATTTCCAATGTTAGGTGAAGCATGTTTTTGTTGTGTTATGAAGCATTTTTATGAATGAATATTTCTAACATGGATCTGCTATATTAATATATACATGTTGAATTTTAAGTTGTGAAAGAAATTAACACAATTTTATATATATATATATATATATATATATATGTCCCTGCATAAGTTTTGCATTTGAACTTCCCAAATGATTTTTTTTAAAAAAAAAAAATCAAATTGAACCAAGACTAATTGTTAATTAATCTTTTTGTCGTGTGTTAAGAGTATATATTAGATATGGAAACATTATAGTTAGATTCTAACAAGCCAGGATTTAGTTTTTTTATTTTCTTGTAGGACTATTTGCACACAAAAATAATAATAATAATAAAATGAAGTATAACTATAGTAAGTAGTATGATTGTAGGAGCAGCTATCAACAGTTTGTGAAAATCAAATCTTTACATCGTAATTGATATGTGTATATCATACGAGCGCGTCATGAAAATTCGATACTACTATTATCAATAGTTTGTGAAAATCAAATCTTGATGTCGTAATTGATACGTATACATCGTGCGAGCCCGTCATGAAAATTCAGCATTCACAACGGGCCTAACATTTCATTATTGTAGTGGTGAAGTGTTAGCATCTGATTCTTAATGAGAATTATTGAGTTAATGATTTGATTCTAATAGAGCCAAAAGATACTTGAAGCTGCCCTAGTTTTTGTTCTCACTCTAGTGCCTTAGTTGTAGTGTTATAGCTCATTTGTACCCCTTAAATTATTGAAGAAGATATGAAGAAGCACCATTGTTGACCTTAGTACATTACATTAGGACACTGTCTGTATCTGTGAGGG
The DNA here is from genome assembly GCA_008638375.1 of Nyssa sinensis. NCBI lineage: Eukaryota > Viridiplantae > Streptophyta > Magnoliopsida > Cornales > Nyssaceae > Nyssa > Nyssa sinensis. Next base: position 54,962,040 of record CM018043.1, on the reverse strand, counting down.
AGATGAGAGAGAGAGAGAGAGAGAGAGAGAGAGAGAGAGAGAGAGAGACGAGTTTTGGCAGTACAATATTATTATTGACCAAATACAAGAAACTTCCAAGAAAAAGGGTGTCATTTCTCAAATTGAGATAAGGGCTTGTTTGCTTGTACGAGCCGACAGCCACCCGTTCCACACCCCAATCTTTTATCTTTAATAACATTAATGTAAGGTCTGAATTGAGGTACCACAAAAGAAAGCCAAGCTTTGGGGGGAAAGAAAGAGAAAAAAATAAAGCAAAGCAAAAGTGTTAAAAGCAGAGAAGAAGAGATGATTATTGTGTCAGCCAGCCTCCAAAGCTGGGATGGTCCACTCCATTTTCTCAAAAAATTTAATGCTTTGGCAAGGAAAAAGGACGTTTCAATCATTGCGCACGCGTCGCTCCGGCGAAAAACGTGGCCGCACAATGCTCATGGAATTCTAGGCATCGTGAGGAAACTATATGATCATTGCACTCAACTTTCATGTTACAGTAAGTTGACCGATTCAAGTCTTTTTGTATCGAGTTATGTGAACAGAGATTTCGATTTTGGAGGTCCCCCCTAAAGGATGATGCTGTCGCGGTTTCAAGGAAAAGCTTCATATATTATTAAGTCACGCATCCAATCAAACATGGCCTAATGCAAGGCAGTGTGGCACCAACAGGATCACAAAAGCCACCATCTTCAGTACAATAGTACCATCAACATAGCAGCACAATTAAGCAAAAGGGATAGTGGGAAGAACTCTTAGGTACTGTTTATACATACACACATACACACACGTATACATAGATACTAGATATAAAGAACCGCATATTTTTAATTCAATTATTCCATACGAATATGTTAAAATCTTATTTTTCAAACCCATATTATTTAAGAAAGAGATTTTTTTTATGGAATCAATGGATATGCAATCAATTATTTCAATAGAATAATTACAGTATGAAAGGACAAATAAATTAGCCCAATTCATATAAGTAAAAACAACACCCACATATCTTAACTAGAAGAATGAGACTTGAACCCTTAACATCTTGTTAATAAAGACATGATGACCAACTGCATAGTCCTAATTGGTTAAGAAAGCAGCTTTTGTAAACATGTTTCATTTGTCTATTTCTTAAACAACATGTAAGAGATGAGTCTTTATTAAGAAGTCAAAAAGGTTTATAATTTCAACCAATAAACGTCTTTCGAAAAGATGCTTACCTAAGTGTCCATTCAAGAGATATGTGTTATAAAGCATCTATTCAAGAGATGCCTATTATTTGATAATATGAGATTAAAATAATAATATGAGATTGACAAAAGAGAATGGTTGGATAAAAAACTCTCAAGAACTCTATTATCATTTAGAGAGAGAGACAAAGACATAGACAGATAGAGTTTTCTAAACAACAAAAGAGAGCGTGCTACAACTAAACCACAAAGGATTGGGATTGGGTAAACCTAACCTAGCCATCTAGCTTGGAATGGAAGAGGAAGATGCTGATTAGGGCTCACAAACTTTTGCTTTCGGCATATGTCACATCCAGCTTATGGTCCCCATTGATGGTTAGACGGTCAGGATTCAAGCGTCAAGGAGATGTGTTATAATGCATGGTTGAAGGCAACAGCAGCAGCACTCCAGTTCCTATTTCAGTACAGCAATGAAAGGTACACATGATGGCTTTAAGATAATAATTAATATAACCAAAAAAATACTGCTTAAATTTTATATTAGTTTAGACTTAGTGGAGCATTGATTAGCCGAGAATATCGGCCTTTTAACTGCACATTGCCTAGTCTAATCAACAATTAAAGGAAGGTTTGGCTACTTGTGACAACCAGACCATAGAATTTTTTTTTCTAAGAGCATTGGATTAAAAAACTTTTATTTGGATAAATCATCTATCACAATCCAAAACTTCACAAGGAGGTGGGTTCCATGTGAAGATGCTCCCATTGGATCATACAGAAATCACTTTATCTTCTTCCTTTTGGATGAACTTGACATGATTTTAATCAAAGAAAGGAAAGCTAAGTCCCCTACTGACCTTGGCATTTTAAGTGTTTACAACTTCCAAGGAAAGTGCAGTTCTCAATCATCTGTTTGGAAGCAAACTTTAGGGTAGAAATACTTTGCAATAGCCACTAGATCAATGACAAAATTTGGGATGTCTAGGTGAGAGATTCCCTGAGAAGTGGGGGAAAATAGTAACTTCATGGGAATTCTACCAAGAAGCCATCTTTACCTTAGCAAAAAGAGCTACCTTCTTTTCCAATAACAAGTTTCCTGCACAGAAACAAATAATTTTTTTTTTGATAGGTAATCTCAAACAGACACACACCATATCCCAAATGGAACTCGAACTTTCAACTGCCACTTTAACAGGTAGAGGAGGTACTAATCAAGTTAGAGCTTGTTTTTTCCTGTACAAACGAAGAAAAAAATCCCAGATGAGAAGTATGCTGCTCCTCACGGACACAATTATCAGTCCTAATCATGCATTTTCCAATCATCTTTCTCATCTTATTACCAATTGGCAACCTCCAACTGCTTAAGAATGTTTCAGAACCAACTCTTTTTTCTTGTCTGGCCAATCATTCATCTCAACATCTACAATTTAATCACACTCAATTAAACCGGAACCAACTATTCCTTGACGTGGCTTCCAAACACACCCTTCTTGAGAAATCATTCCACCAGATCACTACCCCACCCGTAAATTTTATATTTAATAAATAAATAAAAAGGAAAAAGAGTTGTAGCAACTATCTCCACCAGATGTATATGAATCCACATGTAAACATATGTATATATATCATAGACAGATCACAAGTCCTACATAAAGGTGCATAATATCCTATACATGAAAAGCAAACCCGCTCACTTAAATAGTAACTGTATTTTGCAGCACTCTAACTGCCTCCAATAGTATTAGAAAATCCATCAAATGGATCTGAAGAGTTGAAGGGGAACAAACAGGTGTTAATCATATTCTTAAAACAAAGATAATACTGGCACAAAACAATCTGGAATGATCCATACTATCTACTATATAACTGGCCAGCCTGTGCATAGAAATATTAAATCAAAGGAAAAAAGTGTCATGCAGCAATCATTTGTGAAAATTCTCCATGGCGATCTGTAATCCAACACAAAAGATGAGACCCCTTCATTCCTTTGAAGGCATGTGTTGGAGGGCCATACACCCATTAGCATAGGGTAATCATTTCCCTTGTATGCCACCCATTTCAATCAGCTTTTCTGTTTTAATTTCCTGTTTTCTCCATTGAAGAACACAGTGAATGGTTGGTCCCCAAGGGGACCATGACAATGCAGCTCATATAATTTTTGTAATTTAAACAAGCAATGAATGCAATAACTTCAGACTGATCAAAATGCAAATTGCCACATAATCAAATCCCATGCACTACAATTGCTATTCATTTCATTCATCTAACATGTGGGGCCGGGGCGGGGGATCATCATCTATTATATGACATAACACTTCAAAATTTCCCAAATTGAAGAAAAAATTTTCAATTATATAATATACTCAATCATTTCATTATTTTATTTTCCTCTATATTATTACATTGAGTATGTAAGGTTTATATATAGCTAACAACTTATTCATTTTTATTCAAAAAACTATTACTTTTCAAACTAACATAACCATTAAGGCCCATGGAGAATTTTTCACTCGTAATTGAGGTGCTTCTTATTTCACAATGAGCAGATGAGTTAGCACAGAAAGCATGCTGAGCCTGTCAGCACACATAAATAAGCACGTGTGCAGGGTACACGCGCAAAAAACATAAAGGCCTAATAAGATAAAGTAAATAAGTTGTATTACGAATCCAATTGGCATGCCAAATTCTGCCTATTTAGCCAGAAGATTAAACCCAGAAGGAAAATGATTATTATCTTCTTTTTCTTCACTATGGAGTCCTTGTTTTAATTGGCTAACACTATTCTATCTTTTATTCATCATTTTGGAGTCTTTAAGCTATTGTTATTCAATTTTCTACCCAGTACCACCTGTTTTCTCAAACTTACAGAGCAAAAACATTTAACAACCCAATCTGAAGAACAAGTATAAAATTTCTTGAACCAAAATGAAATTTACAAACCAATGATGGACATTTTAATGATTAGGGGAACTTTTAACCCGCCTCAGTTAGGTGGGGCTGCATGTGAATGGAACAACCCATTGGCCAATGGGAGAACAAAGAACAATACCATCTACTCCAACGGGAGACTGGCAATCGTTGTCCTTCAACAAGATCAGTGCTCTAAGCTTATAAACATTCTAATAAAATCCCCATGTATCAAAGCTGGGTAACATACCAATTGGCCAAGTTATCAAGCTGCACTTACATCATTGGCTGTGGATGTTCACATGGACAAAGGTAACAACAATCTTCTATCCCTCTTCCTTGCCAGTGCCTGCCTAGAAATTCTTAAGCATATGGGAAGCAGGATACCAAGACATAGAATGACAAAAGAAAGCCAAAAATGTCTGAAGTAAAGGGTCACGTAAGATGAAACTACAAGCACGCAAAACAGTAAGGCCCAGAAGATTGCCACAGCAACATCGGCCCTGCAAAAAATTTAACAGAATCTTTTATATTTAATGGCATCGATAGCATATAAAGCCCTTGAATGTACTTTAAGACAATGGCAAGGAGGTATAGACCTGTGAAAAATTACAGAAAACATTACAGTTCCCATGAATGCTAAAATATATGCAGCACTGACAGGAAGGTTTAAGTTATGATCCAATAGACAAGTGAAAATAAGAAAGTGAGAATTTCAGATCATCTTTACCAGAGAAACATCTAGACAGCTTGATTAGTTTCATTCAAGAAAAAATATTGTGACTTGAAATCCATCAAAAGCAGAATAATTGCAAATTTGCAATAGGGAACGAATAACTGACTTGAGAATACAATGCATTCAAAACATGTATGCATAGATTTCATTTTCTTTAATTAAATGAATGTGGTGTCTGAAGAAAAAGCTTTGCCAAGACGTTGACAAGTTGGCAGTGCAGGAGATTCATTATGCTATAAGAAACTTGAAGTAGGAGATGCAATCCTTGTAAAGAGAAACATTTATGAAAATAAAGATCACTGAGAGAGTGTAAGGTTGTTTTTGATTTAGTGGAGAATTATTTCTGAAATTTTTTTCCCTGAGGAAAAGAAAAATTCAGGTTAAAAAAGAGATTTTTTTCAGGAAAAATTAACTAATTTCAGGTGAAAAGCTTTATCCAAAGCTGATTGAAAGTACATGATATATTTTCCATAAAGTAAAATATCCATCTAGATAAATGGAGCCCTAAAGGAAGAATAAAGTTCCCAAATTTTTTTGTCCATGAACTATTTCCACTGAAACAAACGGAGCCAGCTAAAACATTTTTCCTTCATGTGTTCATGACTTATTTCCCTCATTGTCAACAATGAATAACACAAGGCTGAGAACACTTATTATTACCCATGGATCACAAATAATTTCCACAGACATTCAAGCCAAGGTGTATAAAAACCAACATCACATATACTATGGATTTAAGTATGAATATTCATTTCTACAATGGACAATCACAAGGACTAATCACCTTAACAGAAGATATACCAAACTATGAAAGTAGAATTTATGCAGCGACCACCTCTTCCATATAATGCCCCTTTCCACAACCCCTCCAAAGACATTTTTCCAATTCTTTCAGTGTGGAAGAACATCTTAATAGTGCTTAAAGGGCTTAAATTGGTTCCATATATAACAGATACTTAAAAATTATAGGGGTGTTTCCCCTCCCTCCCTCTCTAACAAAGCTCTTAGCCTAGATATTTGAGTTCTGTGTGAAAGGATCAAATGAAACATCCAGCCATAATGTCATTCATCGCGCTGTCTCCTATGACCTATGGCAAAGACTTTTGCTATAGCAGGTGTTAGCTGGATTGCTCCCTTAGATATTCTATCATTTCTTGAGATATCTGTTAGAGGCTTCGTGATGCAACCTAAAGCAGATCAACTTGCCTTCTTAGTACTATAGGAGGAAAAGAAAGGAGAGCAAAGAAGAGGAGGGCTCAACAATGACTTCCATGCCTCTCAACTATCAAAGAAGAGATATCTGAATAGAGTGAGATGAGACAAGGAAAGAACAAGAAAAGGAAGAGAAAGAGAGAGCCAAGGAGCTCTCAAAGCTCTTCCAAATATTGTTTCCTTTAAATTTAAGGCCCAAAAAACTTATGCTTCAATGTATTAAGGCTTACGCTTCACCTTGTAAAAAGTCAAGCAACTTTCCTTACACCTCCATCTTTTAACTCTCCTTGAGGGCGCGTGCGCGCGTGTGTGGGCTTGATAAGTTATTCTATTTCACTTTATTTATTTATTTTTGTGATTAGATTTATATAGTGACATTTGAAAATTCTACATCCTTCTTCATTGTGTATTTTCTTTCCCCTAATATTCAATGTCGTAAGGCTTATGCTTCACCTTGCAACAAGTCAAGCAACTTGCCTTACATTTCCGTCTTTTAAAACACTATATAGGGGTCAATTTTACTCTCCTTGAGGGCTTGTGTGTGGGCTTGATAGGTTGTTCTATGTCACTTTATTTATTCATTCATTTATTTATTTTTGTGATTAGATTTATATAATGACTTTTGAAAATTCTACATCCTTCTTCATTGTGTATTTTCTTTCCCCTAATAATATTCTATTTTTGGTTTCTAAACATAAAAAAAGAAAGTGATTTATTTTCATTCTCAATCAAGCACGCATGTCAATAGTCATTGTTACCAGGTATTGAACTTTTCAAACCGCATATAATTTTGTTTTAACTTGGAACACGTAAAAACAATTTGACACACCCCACATTGAAGGATAGATTATGTTTGAAATCCTTTATAAAACTCTTCCAGCCACATGGGGTAACAACTCAAATCGATGCCATTTTTTCATATTCTTCACAAAATAAACACAAGCAAAATCTTAGCTTATATGAAGCTAGAATTTTAAAAACCCTAAAAGCCATCTTTTTGACATCAACTTCTTCTGAAATCATATTTAGTCTAGATGCTTGCAGTTCATTAGAAATATACAAATACTCACACTACATGTCAAATAATATACTAAAATGGGATAGGAACCAATGAAGGCCCAGCGATTCAATTCCCCCCCCCCCCCCTTTCAATTTTTTTTAAATATTTTCTAAAAAGAAATTCAAATATATCCCTTTAATTTTTATTTTTATCCCCCTTTGTGTTTAAAATTTTTTACAATTACCCTTATCCAATGTTCAATATAACTCCTCTTTATTTATTATTTTCAAAAGAGGTTGTTGTGTGCAATCAAAAAGTGTCTCACTTGTAACTGTTTGACCCATATAAGGAATATCTAAAAGATTAAAACATCATTCAACTTATTCTAGTGGAAATAAAAAAGCTATCTACGTCATGATTTTCATCCATTGTTTTTTTTTTTGATTTTCATCCATTGTTCATGGCTCTTCCTCAAATATGGAAGCTTTTGAAGCTTTCTTGAACACCTACACTAATTCTAACAAAAGCCCTTTGCCCCACTCTAACAAGGAAATCTAATTCTAAGTTCTAATGTCAATTTTACTCAAAATTGCAACATGTTGGTATGCAAAATTCAAATATGATTTTTCTTTTATGGCTTTTTCTTTTTAGTGTGATTTTATTCAAGAATTTCTTTCAATTAGATTGCATCTATATTTTTTTCTCTAAATCCATTGAACAATAAGGGTCCACCGCTTGTTCTTCGATCATTTTATTCGATAGTATAACGTAGTATATATGGGATTATTGGGTATTGGTAGGTTATTGTTTTTTTGAGCTTCTTGTGCATATATTTTTAGAAAAATCTGTTTTAACATAAAACAATTGATTTTTTTGGCTAAATGAGGTTTTATGGGCATTCACATGGTTATATGACTTGATAATTTTCCCTATCCTAGTTTCTCTAGTCTATCATCTATAGATTGATGTTGAAAAGGACTTCCCCAATTAATTTAGTTACTTAGCAAAAATATCATCAATCAACATTAAATTTTTATACTTCTTTAATTTTTAAACTTATAATAGAATATTAAGAACAAAGTTTGGCCCCCCTAAAGTAAATTCCTAGCTAAGTGCCTGGGATAGAATTAGAAAGCCATCAATGTATATATGCATGTGTGTGTGTGTGTGTATAGATGCACATGTATATTTGGACCATCCCCTAAAGAAGTAGCTACATAACAAGGTTAAACAAAGTAATCCCCATGCAAAAAACTAAAAGCTACAAGTACAGCTTCATGTACTTCAGATGAATCAAAATGTTGTACAGATGAGTTTAAGGACAAGTCTAAGCCACACTATTCATACATTGATAAACTATTTGTACATTCATGAAATGAATTTTCATGTTGGGGGCTTTGAAGATATGTAACTAAATGATCTTAAGCCTCATTCTATTTAGTATAACCACCATACCTAGTGTGATTGAATCAAGCTAAACGAAGCTTGAGTGGCTCAAAATTACGAAAATTCCAAGACAAGTCTAAGCCAAGCTAGGCAAAGATGACCCCAGCATGGTTTGAACTCTTCTTGTTCTTGAACAAGTTCATTATCAACTCTGGGTTTCAACTTGCTCTTTCACCGAAAGAAACACAGGATATGATTGATCACAACATTTATAACATGAATTATGTAGTCACATGCAAGCAACATTTTGCACATGCCTAATTGGATGCATATATAAGGATTGATCTCAATAATTACATTAGCAAATTCTCACAAGTAATCCCAGTAGAAAGACAGCGAATATAGGACTGTCAAACACAATAATTGTTCAAATACATTGGCATTATGAAATACCAAATTAACCAAAACATCAAAATGTGAATAAGCTCAACCAGACTGTCATCCTTAACATAGGAAATTGCCATATTTTGAGGCAATTGCAAATTTTCAAAAGCAATTGCATATTACAAACATCATAATGCAAAATCTGATATCAAAAAGATTCAAAATCTAATAATGCAGGTCCACAAGACCACAAGAAATCGACGAAAGTAATATATGTAGAGGAAGGGGATACCAGGTGGTGATCTGGGGTTTGAGAGAGAAGATAGTGAGAGCAGGGCATTTATGCTGAGATCGGATCTGGTAATCTCTGAGTTGTTCGACGAGTTTAGAACGGGTTATCATTTCTCTCGGACCGGAGATATGTCTCCGACCTTCCTATAGATTTGAGACCCCAAAATTTCGAGATATGAATTGGTGTCGAAATTCCGATGAGGAATTATAATTTCCGGTAATCGATCCGACTTCAAATTGAACCCAAACGCATTGAAAGAGAAACTACAATTTTGTACGGTTGTTTGGCGCCTGTGATTGAAAGAGCAGAGGAGCTTCCAGTAAGCGGGCCAAGGATGAAACAGTGACGTTCGTTTAGTCATTGGTCAAAGCGCGCAACCGCCCTCGCGTTTTAGATATGCTTAGGGAAAGTGATGTCTAATTTGGGAGAAATTATGTTCGCGTCACGATTTGATATAATGCGATTTTTCTTCACAAATTAAAACTTTTTCAGTTTTATAATAAAAGTATTTATTAAATATACCCCAAAAAAAAAATCGATTAAGATAATCAAACCGCATCAAATGTTAATATGAAAGAACGGTTTCACTAAATAACACTTTCAATTTTAACTATTAGTGTATTTTACTAGCCATGTGTAAAATAAACTATTATCTTAAATTTTATTCTTAAAATATTAATTTGATTGTAATCAAGATAGGTGGCTTATGTCACTTATGATAATTTTTTTCTAAGGCTTAGGGTTATTAAGCCTGGCTCGATTCGACATAGTCAGCTCAATAAACAAGTAAATCGGAGGTCAGATCGATCTGATTTTATAATTTAACCATTTTAAGATGTGAATCAAAAAAAGTTGGTTTATTGTCTGTTTTGTGGTTTACCGATGATAGGTTGTAAAAAATTATATAAAATGACTAAATAATTAAACTTTTGAGTAGTTTATCTACATATATAATATTAGAATGTCTTATAAATATATTTTATATATTTATTAAGTGTTTTTACTTTTTGTTATCATGCATATATAATATTCAACTTGCATTGTGATTACAGATTTGATACATGAACTATAATTTAGTAAATGAAAGGGGGATGACAAAGTAAAAATTTATATAATATTAGAATTTTTTGTTCATTTTTAACTTATTATTTATGATAATACAATAACATATTATTTAACATGTTACATTAATATTTTAGTATTTATCTGCTGTGATTTATTGTAATATTTGAAAATAAATTTTTAATATATTAATGGCATGATCAATTCGACCAGTTAAACTAGTGACCCATTCACCCATCTTTTTACCAAGTCGATGTCCAAATTGGGTTTGATAACTATGATATAGATAGTGTGGTTAGGAGAAAGATAGTGTTCATATAAAGAATAGATGATCCATGTCAACTAACAAGAGGACATGAAGGTGACAGACAGAGTGAAATTGTGGCAATCTAAAGACAGATTTCATAGAGTGTGAAGCAAAGTTACGAATATGCTCATAGATTCCTAAGAGGAATGCTTAAGGCAACACGATTTACAAAATATATTCTCTAATAGTTGACAATGATCAGTGTTAATTGGGGATATTAGACCTACTATTTATAGTAGTTATGACACGTCAATGTCACTCGTAGCTAAGCTGTCATATATCTACATATGAGATAATTAAAATATTATAGAATGTCATAAAATTTATCTGTTATTAGAAGGTGTTAGGTATACCGTGCATAAGATTGTGGTAAAATATACACCTTAGAAAATTCAATACTTTAACCATAATATTACAAGATCCTAGGTATCCTGTGAGAGGAAATATATCCCGAAGATCACACCATAAAACCATGCACCAAGATATAGAAGGCTCCAAGACTTTCCCCAAAAGCTTAGGCAACTGTATGATGGAGGGGTGATGGAGGGGTCTTAAGAGAAACTAAGCAAAGAGCCTGAGAGTAGTTCACGGAGAGGTTGTTGTAGGAAAGTATTATGCTATATTAAAAAAAAAAAAAAAGGGGGGGAGATTATGTAAGGTTTAAAAGAAACACACACATTTGCTACTCAAATTTGCCACCTCCTTTAGAGATAGTCTGATGGGTACATCGCATGTAACCTTTCCAAGTTTGTATGCTTGAGCCATGAATAACTTTGCCTAATCTGGGCCCAATCTATAGGCATTAATTCAAAAGGCCGAAATGCAAAGTAAAGCCCAGGCCCATATCTCGAGTTGATTGGGCGGTTCGACTCATGGCTCAAAATTCAAATAATGAATATTATGAATAGTATATGATACCATAGGATTCACGGTTAACGTTTTGAGTACCATATCGATATTATAGTTCGTTACTCCAGCTCGCGGGAAGAGAGAGAATGAGATGGGAACCCGAGAAAAGGACAGAGATCTAGAACGTCTGATTCCGGTTGGAGGACTGGGAATGCTCGAGAATGGAAATTCTAAATCATCATCGCCATCGGAATCTCCCGTTGTTGCTTCTTCTTCTCATCACTCCGGCAAAGAGGTCTGTTTTCGACATATATGCACGCAAATGCGTATTCACACAAACACAGTATATATATGTGTATGTATTTGTGCCAAAATTTTCTTTTATCTGTTGATTTCGTTTCACAATTCTTGATTTCATCTGTTCCTTTTAACTTCTAAAGCTAGTTTACACGATCTCTATTACTCGAATCTTTCGTTAACATATATCATATTTATTTCGTAATTATTGAATATAAAAGAGTCGTAATTGTTTGTGATTTTTGTTTTCTGCCATTTGTCTAAGCATGATCGACTAGAATACTTGTTCAAAGTTAAACAAAACATTGCCATTTGTTGTTATTTGAATTTCTAAGTGGATAGATCTATTTTCCTGTTTTGGCCATTTTTTGATTCATTTGTAGAAAGAGAGATTACTAGCTACTTTAGCTAGTCAATATTCTTAGGGTTTCAATTATTTCGTTGAGATATAAGGATTGCGGCATTTATTCTGAAAATAAAGATGTTACAAATTATCAATATAAGTGCTCCACATCGTTAAAAGCAATTTCCAAATTTTTTTTTTTGGCATTGTTACTAAGAGTTCGTATGCCTATGTGAACAAGAACGAGTCTTTTATGCGTTAGATTTTTTAGGCATTGTGTTTTATTCAGAGATTAAAATTGTTGGAATAAATAAAAATGCAATTCTTATTCTCACATGCAAATTAGCTCTTATTAGCATCGCCCTGTTTTTTTTTCTTTTTTGGGATACCTCATAACAGACATCGTATTAAATGTCATGAACTCATAGCTTGCGTAAGCAATGCAAAGTCCGGTGAATGTTGAAAACACAATCCAGCAGTGGGAATCTTGCATCATTTGGGAATTCTAAATATTCTGTCACAATTTGATGACAAATTATACATGGTCCAATTCACATTGAAAAACTTTTCATGCTTAAAAAAACATTCCTATGACAGTGAATGTTTAGGTGTTTTGCCAAAAAAAAGGTTAGGATGGCTTTAATTTCTTCTTCTTTATGCAGGCATTTTACAAAGTGCTTCGTAGCTGGGCTTCAAAAAAATTTATGACAGGATGGTAAGTTCTCTGGTGCTCAAAAATTCACTTGTTTTAATTATTTCATTAAACTTCTTAATATCACTTTCAAAGCTAAGTTGAACACGTCTTTGCACCAAAAGTTTACACACACACAAATACATGCAGACTGTCAAATACATAGGGGTGTCAATCGTGTCGTGTCGTGTCGTATTCGTGTCGTGTCAAAATATGAGTATTCGACTATATAGGTCAACCCGAACATGACACGATTAACTAATCGTGTCAAAACTCTCGACTCTAACACGATACGTATAATAAACGGATTGACACAACACGACACGTATAACTCATTTAATAAATGGCTCGTGTTAACACGAGTTACATGACACTACCCGTTTAACCCATTTAATAAATAACCGGGTTAAAATTAACACAATTAACACGTGTAACGGGTTTTGATACGTTTAATACGTGTAACTCGTTTAATAAATGTACTTGTTAAGATGTTCTCTTTCTTTTATTGTGTTTTTTCTTGTATATTTTTATTAAATTAAAATATAATACTTTTAAAATTTTATATTAATACTTATAATATAAAATAATATTAATTTTTTTCTTATACTTATAAAAATTATTAATTATTACATTTAAATATATAACATATTCCTAATTATTCGTGTTTATCCGTGTTAATCGTATCAACTCGTGCGTCAACCCTAGCTCGACCTATTTAATAACTGTGTCAATGGTGTCCACCCGTTTATGACTCAAACTCATTTAACCTCAATCCAAACCCGCTAACTCCGTATCATGTCATAAATTAACACTACTACAGACACACACATACTAAACACGGTACTTAAGTTCCTGCTTTTGGCTCTCCTCTTTTGGATTCCCCACGACGTATGCTCTTCTGTTACAGTGTAGTGCTCTTTATGATTTAAAGTTTTGAGAAGAAAGTCTTAAACTGGACCTTTCAATATTCTTGTTGGTTGGACACCAGTATTATTGGATTATGCACAATGCTCTTTTGTTATGGTGAAGTGCTCTATATATGTACTAAACACTCTCAAAGTGTGGATCTACATATGCATTTGGTGCAATAGTAATGTTTGCCCCTAGTATCTCTAGTGGTGCGGGTTTGAGTCGCAAAAATAGTCTCTCTAAAAATGAGGGTAAGTTGTGTATATCTTGACCTTCATAAACCCCACATTGGATAGCCTCGTGCACTTGTCCGTCATTTTATGGATGTGTGTGATGTTACTAAAGCTTTTTCTTTGAGTGTGGGAGTTGTTTTGCACAGACAATTTCACCCTTGTGTGTTGGTGCGCTCTTACCAGAATGAATAGTAACAATTTTACTAAATTTATTTTAGATGTAATATATGGATAAGTCATATTTATCTTGGATATTTTTTCAACATTTATTACTATGCATTCATAATATTCTTTCATGTATCTAATTTCTTACACTATTACATGCTCTTATAATGGTAAGCATGAAAAGCATATTAGATAATTGGAAATATGTCGAAATGTCATGGTGAGTGACAAGAGTTTGACATTGTTTTGCAGTGTCATTTTACTTCCCATAGCAATCACATTCTACATTACTTGGTGGTTCATTCGTTTTGTGGATGGGTTCTTCTCCCCAGTATATACTCATTTGGGGATCAATATCTTTGGTTAGTACATTTAACTCTCCTTTTTTTGCATGATACATTGAAACACCTGTTGTGTTGTATCATAAGAACATATATATTTGAGGTATGATTCAACAATGATGGCATTTTCCGAACGTGAAAATCAAGTTAACAGAAAAGGAAACCAATTTAAATGCGTGAAGTCATGGATGGTAATTGGATAGCCAATATAGCTATTAATGGCCAGTATGGCACCGCAGATGTTTGCCTTTTAAAATATTGGTCATAACAATCTTTTGCAAAGAAGAAATGGGCAGCAGCACCGTGAAAATTACAGATGGGATGCCTCTATAGATTTCACTTTTTATAAATTTCTATTAAATTGAAGAAACTGTCATCCCATGTGTCAGAAATATGAGTTTGGTTGTCTTAGATTTCTTTGCAGAAAGATTGTTATAATGCTGTTAATGGGAAAAAAAGGGTAACTTATTTTCTCTGTCTAATTCTTTTTGTGAAGGCACCAAGCAGGAGATAGAATTGGTTACTTTCGTCATGTAGGTGTTCTCTCCTGCAAGCTGAAAATCAAGTTTGTATTTTCCAAAAAAATAAATAAATAAAAGGATTATGAGGATTCTGAATAGGATTCAATGAATGGGACATTGTAAATCTTATTACAACCCATTGTGGATTAAATGTAATACAACCTTATGCCAAAAGTAGGTTCGATGGTCTGGGTAGCAAAAGGGTTTTGTTTTCACTGCTTCTCTGTCCATTTGGAAATTATTTCACCAATCAATGCTGTGTTATTCTTATTGTTAACTGGATAATATTTGAAGGATGTTTTGTTGTAGCAAGAAGAAATACATATATTCTTTAGTCACTACTATTGGTCACACTTGAGTAAATTTGGAACGAGAATTACTTGTGCTTAATGGGCATCCTATAAGTTTATTGACTGAGGTGATAAACCCAATTAAGGAATTCAGATCCCCTAGCTAATTGAGAGATATTTTGACTTTTGTGGTCAGCTCGACTTTTGAGCGATTTCAACCATTACATACTACCACAAAAGCCCTACTCTAATCTGAAAGCAATTATGCTTTTTCTAATTTCTATTATTAAATTACAGGTCTTGGATTTGTATCCTCCATCACTTTCATCTTCTTGGTTGGTGTGTTCATGTCCTCATGGTTGGGAGCCTCTGTTCTCGGTTTGGGGGAATGGTTTATCAAGAAAATGCCCCTTATGAGCTATATTTACTCTGCTTCAAAACAAATAAGTGCAGCAATATCTCCAGGTGAAACTTTTTTTCAATTTAAATTCCATTGTTAGTATATATATAATCCTGAATAGAGCACTTTAAATTACCCTTTCAGATCAAAATACCAACGCCTTCAAGGAAGTGGCCATCATAAGGCATCCAAGTATAGGAGAATATGCATTTGGTTTCATCACATCTACGATTATTCTCCGTAAGAGTTCAGGAGCAGAAGAGGTCTGCTGTGTTTATGTGCCAACCAACCATCTTTATCTTGGAGACATTGTCCTCATCAATTCGAAGGATATTATCAGGCCTAATCTCTCTGTTCGAGAAGCGATTGGTGAGAACTCAAAACCAAACTACAACATGCAGAACTCCCGGTATTTTGTTGAATATAATGCTAATACTCTTCTGATTTTGTATTGTGCAGAGATTGTCATATCTGGAGGTTTATCGATACCCCAGATATTGACTACAACAGATGCACAAAACATTCTTCCACCAAGAGTTGGGAAATATACAATCCCACAAGTTTAAAGCTGGTCTCTAAGTGGTGAGACACTTCACTTTTGTATTCTTGAGAAAACAATGAATTTATGGTACTGAGGCACTTCAACTGTCAGTCAAATGAGCTGATAATCCAGAGTCGAGTTTATTAGACAGAAAAGTTAGTTTTGACTGCAGTTGAGGCTTCTCTATGCTAGGAAACCTTGGATGGTTGGGCTTGATGTAAATAAATAGAGCTCCTGTATCTGATTTTGCTTTCTTTTACTGGTTAATTTTAATCAGTGATTGATATGGTTTGGTTGTCACTGCAACTGTAATGGCTGGCTAAGCCACCTCCACCGGGTGGCAGTGACTCCGGAGTGTTTGTTATCTTCTGCTGTGCTTACACACACATTCTTTTTTTCCTTTCACAAGATAGGATTGCACCCTCAGGCCAGATATCCATCTCTACTTGGAAGTTTTCGATCAATGGGAAAGGAATACGATATAAATGTGCTTCAATTCCATTCTCTTCTTTCCGGTGGCACTTAGAAGAATGAAATCACTTTAAATTTTAAACTGGAACATAGTTCGACGAATTTTTAGGAAATGTATGCTCTGTTTTTTGGTCAATAGATAGAGGGAAATAACATTAATTCTTGAA
Source organism: Nyssa sinensis (assembly GCA_008638375.1). Classification (NCBI taxonomy): domain Eukaryota; kingdom Viridiplantae; phylum Streptophyta; class Magnoliopsida; order Cornales; family Nyssaceae; genus Nyssa; species Nyssa sinensis. The sequence goes on along the minus strand of CM018043.1, from coordinate 54,945,337 downwards.
TCCTAGACAATGGGAATTTGGAAGAGTTGCTTTATTGGACTCAACTCACAACTCAGTAGAGTCTGACCCTTTTATAATTAATAATGTTTTAAAGAATCAACTTAGTTATATGATAGATAATTAATAATTTTAATAATTAATATTTATTTCAAAAAATATATAATATAAATTATTAAAGAAATAAAATAGTTATATATGTATTTATGTATCTCATTTATGACATGTTGTTGGCTAATTAAACCTCTTTTTTACTCAAAAGAGATATTAGGAGTTTTTTTTATATATAATTTTATCATTATATGTAATTCGTATGAACTAAAATGTCGTATAATAATAAAACTTAATAATTAATAAAATTTTAATTTCTCATATTTATTAATTAAGAAAGAGTCAATTGTATTAACAAGGAATTTGTCATTAATATTAAGTGGCCAAAGTAGAGTAAGATAAGGTGATCTGATGATGTCAATCAAGTTTAAAAATTATTTTAGGTAAATTACATTAATTTTTCTTAAGATTTTTTATAATAACACTTATCTTTTATGACATTTTTAAAATTATACTGACTTTACCTACTTTACTTAATAATATACAAATATCTTATTGCAATCAATTTTTTTTTTAAATTACAAAACTACCCCTTTCTTGTTTATTTTTTCAAGTTTTTTAATTTTGACCAATTTTTGTTCATTTTTTAAATAAATATTGATAAAAACCTTAAATTTATTTTTATATAAAATAAAAATAAGTTATTTACTTTAAATTTATTTTTTAAAAAAATATCTTTAAAAAGTTAAAAAAAATACAACATTAAATAAATAAAATAGGCATTTTGTTATTTTGAATAAAAAAGTGGGCTGGAATGAGATTTTTGAATATTGTCAAGTAAAATAGGAGTGATCAGTATAATTTAAAAAAATTGAGGTCGGTGTAATTGTTAAAAATTTTAAGAAATATGTCTTTGTAACTTATCCATTTATTTTTTATTTATGTATTGTGTCCTATACATTTTCTATTTAAATTGTACAGGTGTCCCAACGGTTCCGTTGTCGTCCAGCGGTTAGGATATCTGGCTTTCACCCAGGAGACCCGGGTTCGATTCCCGGCAACGGAAATACCCCTTTTTCTCACCTTTTAGTAACTTTGTAGGCCCCTAATTCAAAGGGAAGGGGATCACACCTACGACACACAAAATACAATATTTCATTTATTTTGCAAAATAAAGAAAAGGCCTTTTTGCATGGTCTTTGTGGAATAACAAGAATTTAACCATTTATAAGCAATCTTCTCGTTGCCCCGCCACATATTGCTTGTTCTTATTATTTGTGAGCTTGCGCAAACACATTATTGAAGTATAAATGTTATCCGGCAATTGGTATGGGAGCGAATCATGGGCAGCTCTCTATGCAGTACAATTTGCTTTTGATATAGGTATTAAGTATAAGGTATACGGGAGGTGGTTTTGGCAGGTGATTCGCAATCCTCTTCAATCTGTTTCAGATGATCTTTCCTCTCTGGATATGTTAAGGCCGGAAGTGAACTCAGCTTTAGCTTACTACCGCTGCCATGAATGTAGTTTTTTCAAGTTTTATATGCTAATGAAGTTTGCCAATTCACTAGCTAGACGTGCTAAATTTGTGGATTCTGTAAATTTTTGGCTAAATGAACCCCCATCTTTTCTTGTTGACCTCAACCAGTATGATTGTTCTCATTAATAATATTTCTCATCGTCTTCCAAAAAAATATAAAAGTTTCAGCCTTTTGATGAACCCTCACTTCCAGTAAAACTCTTCCAATGGGCTAAGAACCTACAAATAATGCTTCACCAAATCAGTCTGGATTTTTCACCTACCAGTAATGCTGTCCTCAAGAAATGTTTCTATCACTAATTGGTGCTAATACATGCAAGGAACTTGAGCAGGTACTAAATCTTGATCATAATACACAATGGCATTGACTTCATATAGCAATGTTGATACACCAGTTTAATTTCAACATGCATTAATACATTTACAAAAAAACAGCTCCCTTTCTTGAGAATGGATTTCTTTCCACATTGGAAAAATGAAAGAAGGCTCTTTCACTGATCATATTTTGGTTGGTGATCAGATACCCTTAATAATATACTAAATAGCATCCTTAAAAAAAATGCAGATTCTGAACATCTAGCATCCCCAAAAGTTAGGCCTCCAACTCTCATCCAAATCCCACCAAAAAAATTGGTGATCAGCTGTTGAGGGTGGAAAGCATGGCTCCACTCGCAGTTGGTATCACCACCTCCCAGCCGGGCCCTTTCAGGGGGAGCACACTAGCAGTAAAATTAGGTTTTCCGTCTTCATTTGATGTACCAGCCACCAGATCACTGCGGTCCAAAACCCTCTCCAAATCGTCGTCACTTATATCTGTCTGTATCATCTTGTCTTCAGCATCTTCTTCATCACGTAGCAGTGCCAGCAGGTCCTCTTCCTGAAATAACACAGCTCCATAAATGAAAAAGAATAACACTGCTACTTGACAGAACAAACACATATGATCTCATTTTCAAGCAAATCATTTGACAGCTTAATTATTCCAACAATAGATCACTCAAAACACATGGATTGTGGCAGGAAAATAGAAAGCTCAATTGATGTGGCATTTGCATCCTTTCAACCTACATCCTATGACCTAAATTTTAAATTTCAGACACTCCAAGAATGGCATTGTAACCTGAAAATAGAAGAAATTAAAATTAAAGTAGTCTATTTGGTGAAATATATGGACTATCAAAGTATGGGGCAGACGGATCAAATTCCAATATCTTTTAGTTATTAAATTGAGGTCCTCATTTCCGTAGGCATTATACTTGCATGCTTTGACCTGGATTCAGGAATTGGACCCACATACAAACTAGGACAAGTCAACCTACTTCCAAATCTGCAATGTGCCCACCAAAACTACAAGAAGCCTGAGCCAACCACAACCACAGCCTTTCTACATATTTAATCCAAAGTTTCAGTTCATATGCAGTGCCACAAACATTATCTTCACAATGAAAACTCTATCAAGGGGCATTTTCGGTGATTGGAAAGAATTAACTACTGACTACACTTGAAAATGATTTTATTATAACAGCAAAGAGAAAGCAAATGTTTTATATGTTAGAAATTTTGAAAATAACCTGGCAATAAAAGAATCCTGTCAACATGTTCATTTGTGTCTTTTGCAGAGGGTAGAGAATATAAAATCAAGGTTTTACACATGCAAGTCGTCATCTGACCCTAGAAAACTTGTTCCCCTGAAAGATTAGGGAGGAGTTTAGGCATGCAGAAAAAATGTATATTAAAAGGCCTCACTGTGACACCTTGAATAGTTGAATTCCCCTGGCTATCTAACCAAAGCATAATCCAATAGAGAACTCAATATAGCAACAAAGGATTACTGGGCCAACAGAACTGTAAACAAAGCGTGAATGAGTTTGATCACAGATTCACAACAGATATTACAAACCTCCATATCCATACTGTTAGGCTTGGTTCTTTCTTGCTTGAACTGCCCTTTCCCTATCACCACATGCTCAAGCTTTAACTTACTGAAAGCCCTTTTCAAAATTCGACCCTGATGACATGCACTTTCTTAGTTTCTTTCCATCATAAAGAGAATAGCATTATGCTGCATTATATTAAAACAAGAAGAGCAAGGCCATCCATGAGGTACCTCAACGGATTGAGCTGTCGCCAGCCTGTATACATGAACAGGTTTCGTTTGACCAATTCTATGACACCGATCCATGGCCTGTAAATCCATTTGAGGATTCTGGGATGCAATGCAATACATTAAATCAATTTAGAAGTTCAGAAAAGCCAAACACATTGAAAGAGAAACAGGCCAAAATAAAATAAAAAGGCCAAAAAACGAAAAAAGAAAACACAGAAATAATGAAAGAAACGTGCGATATCAAGAAGGTACCCAGTCACTGTCATATAAAATGCATGTATCAGCTGCAGTAAGATTGATACCCAATCCACCAGCCCTAGTGCTGAGAAGAAATATTCTGGAATTACTGTTCACGTCATTGAACTCCTGGATCTGCTTGTGAATTCAATGCAATTTATCAATGTTAAACCAATAACCAAAAAGAGAAGGTTTCTTATTAAATAAAACAAAGGCATTACAAAGGCAATTCACTATCTAATTAACAGCAGGCACCAACCAAAAACAAAAAATTGCAAACACCACTAAATGGATGACCATGACAAAGAGAAAACCTTCAACCAAAATTTGTTCCCCTTAATTGCCAGCACCAAGCTATTTTAAGGACTTATTGCAGGAAAATTTTCAATTGTATCTTCGAGTATCCAAAACTCAAAGTACCATAACCAAAAGCAGGTCCACAGGAGACATGTACGACACCATAAATCAAAGATCAGTAGAGGACCACCTATTTCTGCATGCCCACTATAAGTCTGCAGTAATGGTTCATCATTCCATGTAACTAAAGTATTCCTATAAACAAAAGAGAAGCTATATATAATAACTTTTCTACAGATAAAAGGATTGAATGCAAAAGAGATTTTATGAGTAAAAAAGGATAAAAGAACGCAACAATGGGAATAAACATATTTCCAGGTGCAAGCCTGAAAGCTTGAAAGGGGAATGTCGAAATGACATGCATTGAGATTATGCAAAACTAAAGAGAACATGCCTTAAAACACACACACATATGGCTTTAAGAGTGAAGATTTCACCATCAAATTTGATGCCAGTAAAATCTATATAAAGTTTAAAATAAAAACAAATTTCTTAAAAGAGCATGAACTCTCTATAGACAAATGGCAATTAATGTATAAAACCAACTTGGAAGTCTCATCAAATTTTAAGAGGTAGCACTTGCCTGTCTTCTTCTTTCAGGCAATTTCACATTGCCATCAATTCTACAAACTTCAATTCCCTTTTCACTAAAATAATAGTCAATTATGTCCAAAACTTTAGTCCACTGGGAGAAAATCAGAACCTGTTTGCCAATATAAACATAAGATGAGTAGGATGACCCACCAAATTAGAAAAAGATTATTAGCTAATTAGTTAAATCTAGAGCATACTTTGTGATTACGAGCCAATAGCTTTGCCAGTAATCTATCCAGCAACAGGAATTTGCCACACTGTTCAACTATCTGTTCTACAGGAGGGTAACAATCTGAGAATAAAACAAACAAGAAAAGATGTCATAAAATTATGGAGCATCAGTTCACTTTAGATCTAATTGATAAATCGCAAAAAAACATACAAGAGCCATCAAAGGCTGACTCCAAGAGATCAGGATGGTAGCAGTTCTTCCGAAGTTGAAGCACCAGATTAGTAAGCTTTCCTTTCATACCACGTCCTGCATTTTTACATAATTAAACTCAGCATGAAAAATTGCAAAATATAATGAATATAAAAAGTCAAGAGGCAGAGATGTCAACCATTAGAAAGATTGAAAGTCTACCACGAAAGTGCAAGAAAAATGCTGCATCAAGGAATACCCAAAGCTAGTTAACAGTGTGTATGCAAACCTGAGGCCCAATCCAGGTCGGATCCATGAGGGGAATAACACTGAATTAATGCAATGACAATATGATCCATCTTATGCTGTGTCATTATCACTAACAGATATCTGATTCTGACCTGAATCTGTTCCCCAGCCTAAACTTCCAAAAGTTTATTCTAGGATTATAATACATCACTACACACATCATGCTGCATTGGTATCTTGCACAATGGCCTGGCAGATTTGCCCTCTTCTAACATTGTGATGTTGGCAGGGACCAACTTTAAATCCACCGAATCCATGTCTTTGATTTCCGCATGTACGCATGTACATTTCGCTATTATCTAGAAATTCTTTCTTTCCCAATCTGTATTTTGTAACTGCAAATGTTTTCCTAATAAATTAAGGGAAAAAAAAAAAAATCATCCCCAAGGTACCGTTAAGGTAGAAAGAATTACTGGATTGCAGGAAAATGGGTCACACAGGAAATGTGCCCACTCTTTATGGATTGCAAGGACAATAGGTCCCCTTTATTCTTTTCTCCCCAGTTTCTACAACAGTTCATTATCTGTATAATGCAGCTCTTAAGCAAAATGGTTCCATTACCAGTGTCCACCTTCGCTCGTAAATAATCTTCCAGTGTCTTATTAACTAGATGATCCTGGAAATTCTTCTGATGCTCAGTCAAGTTAGCATATAAGAGAATCTCTTTTTTCCGAGGAAGCATCTGCTCGACATCTTCTTTCAGTCTTCGCAGGAGAAAGGGACGCAATATAGCATGGAGTTTTGCCACCACCTGCAGGTATCAAACCCCTGACCCCGTTATACACACAGTGGAAATATAATATTCTAAAAATGTAAAACGAGCAATCACACCATCCATACTTGAGCCCTCCTCCTCTCTTCCAATTCTTCCCTCATGGCTTCATTGTTGCACTTCCCCGAAAAATCAAACCTAATGTAAATTCATATCATAAAGAAAATAATCAAGCCAGAGCAAGTAACTATTTTTCACTTAAGCCTATGATATTTACTTTGGTTTTTCTTACTATATCAACATTTTTGTTGATATCAGTTTCTCATACCCATCTTGCACATATAGAGGCAAATAAAAAGACAGAAAAGTGGAATAGATGTAAGCAGGGAAACTTGAACCCAAAACCTCCTGATACCAAAACTCTAATACCATGTTAGAACAACAATTGTCCCAAAAGCTGAGCTGTTAGAAAATGGGCATAACAAAAACCATCCAAGTTGCCTCCTGAACTCATCTTTCAGTTTTTCAACTTTCCTTCAGCTTTAGGAGGGATTTTAATTTGTTAAAAGCAAGGTTCAAATATTGCCTAACATTTTTTCGAAAGGATTGTGGAGTAATCCTAAAATTCTAAGTGAACAATTCAAAATCAAATGGAAAGGAACTTCTCCTTTTCCTCCAACAGTTATATTGCATGTTAGCACAACCGATCCTCCAATTTTGACAGGACTCCACATTGACCAGCTCATAACAGCTTAAATTGTTATTCTGACCTATTTCACAATTAAGAAATGACTTAAAGTACGTACCAAACAAGTGTAAGTGTTGTTTCATGCTTTAAAAATGGATATTACAAACATGACAAAAGGGTAATTTTAAACCTCAAATCTTTATCGCAAAAACCAAAAATAAGATATCTGACATCAAACTCCCACATTAGGACATTGTATAACTAAACTTGATGACTTTGTCCTACAATATTAACAAGCATATGCTGCTTTCGTGGTTAACAATGTTTAGTCAAATATTAAAAGTTCACGACCCTTCGTGCTTCATAATCTATTGGAATAAACTGTATAATGGATCGAACATTCAATCCCTTCAGTGCGACAAGCTTATTTAGGTTTCCAATTACTCACACAATTCCCACATAATGCAGGCAAACTATAAGAACTCGGGTATCCTGAATCAAAAGTTCCAACTCAGCAGACATAATTGAATTCAGAACTTTGTGTTAAAATCATATTTTAAAAACTTTAAAAAAAAAAATTTCATACTCACCACGACTCAAATTCTTCGTTGGATGAGAATATATCAGGCAAAATGAAGTTCAACAATGACCAAAGCTCAGCCAAGTTATTCTGCAAAGGTGTCCCAGTTAATAGAAGCTTATTTTCAACGGGTAAGAGCTTCAATTCCTTCAGTAATTTGCATTTTGAATTTTTTAACCGGTGCCCCTGCAACAAGAAATATATAGTTTAGATAGCAAAATAACGAGTGCTGTGAATTCAAGCTTCACATACTTGTATAAAAAATAAGACAATTCATGGACTAGATAGTTTGATGATTTACCTCATCAACCACAATATATTTCCAATTGTAATGCCTCAAGTGCTTTCTTGCATCATTTAATGCAACCTCATATGAAGTAATTATAATGGGAAATTTGGGGCCTATTGTTCTTGGCATGTGCTTCCTCCTTATCTCATCTCTTTCTTTCCTATCCCCATGGTAGATAATTGCATTGATTGAAGGCACAAACCTTTGAAAGAAAAAAAGATAGAAAAAACCAAGTTTGCATATTAATTAAAAATATAAATGAAAGAAAGAAGCAGATAAGCTAATTCATCATGGAATACTTAGTTCAGCTGCACTGATTGAGCTTCAATTCCAGCTACCTGGAGTTGGGTAATTAATAAAAATCAATATTTTTTAAAATAAATATATATAGTACCTTGATATCTCATTTGCCCAATTTGAGAGAGTAGAAAGAGGAGCAATGACTAAATAGGGACCATCCAAACCCTTCCCTTTTAAGTGCGCAAGGAGGCCAATAGTTTGAATTGTCTTTCCAAGACCCATTTGATCTGCAAGGATTCCATTCAATCCATTTTGCCACAATGAGATCAACCACTTCACACCTCTAATTTGGTAAGACTTCAAATTTCCACCAGTCAACAAAGGCACAAGTTCAGCCTGCTCTTTCTCGGCTCTCTCCTGCTCAGTGAGGTTCATATATTCAGGAGCAGCACCTTCTTGGGATCTCGTAAGCATGGCTGCAACAGCTCTCTTGGCCTTCCTCTGAAAAAATGTCATAATTTTTCCTTGGATTATACAAGCCAAGAAAGTCATCTAACACATGAGACAAAAGATACACTTTATGCTTATATGGAAGCCTAAAAAACCAAATAATCATACCAAGAGATCATAAATGATAATGGATGCTATTTGCTAGGTGAGGAAAATGGAATAATTGCTTGAGTTGGTAGATCACATATAAACAAATCAAACAAAAAAAAAATTTTGCCACCGAAAGTCCAACACAATCAAGATGATTGTCCATTAATTAGATTAGCTTGGGACTTGAGTTCAACCACATTTGAGGAACATATTATATTACTTGTTGGCAAATGTAAAATCAACATAAATGAGAATTTGCACAGAAAGATTTACAGAAAAGTGGGTTTTGCAGATTAGCAAGCAAGAGTTGCCTCCCCCATCCCTGCTCCAAAAAAATAAATAAACAAACACAAAGAAATAAGAACAATTGCCACCATAAGATAGTGTTACTTTAAAATACCAGATGTCTCCTATACAAGCATATACACTGCTTCCACCAAAACTAATGCAGCAGAGATAACAAGATGAGCATCACTAAATATTACACTTTGTTACTTACATTATGAGTTGCTTTTCAGAATTTTTCAGCCCACCTTAGTTGCTTTGAGCCTTAGCAATACAATGGCTGTTTACCTTGAAACAATCTCAATAGTACACTTGCCTCTCGTTAAAAATATTCCAACCTTTCTAGGATAACAAGACCATTTACCATTTAATTTGATCTTTGATTCTTTAACTTCTCTTTTTCACTGACATTGATGAGCAGTGCTGTCAATTCAGCTTTGAAATTACATACTCATCTCCACATCAATGATTACAGTAGGTTGAAGAAATGTCTCAGAATCACAGACATGATCAATTTTCCTCCCATCTAATCCTCTTCCTTTCAGTTTATCTCATGAACTTCTGTTGCTTTTCTTTTCTCTCTCTCTCTTTTTTTTTTTAAGGTTTTGTTTCTACTGGCAGTGAGAAAAGCATCGTGATTGGTGATACCAATTTGCACCACAAAAGATGTCATGAAAAATATGAATGTCATATCAAGGGAGACCTATACAAGAACAACCACCCCAAAGAACTGAGGCATGTACTTGGAACATGAAACATGAAATTCTAAATCGAGATCAGAAGACACCAAGGAAGAAGGAAACGTTTACATTATTGTAATCTGTTGCAGCTTTTCTTTTTGAACCACGACCTCTCTTTCTCTCTCTAACTGTTCCATTCTCTTCCACCACTCCATTCTAGCAATACAAATCATAGAACAACTCAATCAGCAACAGGTTATATTAACTTCCATATAAAAATTATATTAGAAAATGGCATGGGAGGATACATTAGTAATGTCATCCATTTTTTCTAGCAGAAACTCAGAGTAGAGCTGGGTTTGCGTTAGAAGCTCATCCAATTTAGTAAACTGGGTGTCATTCAAGTGGGGTGCCTCCTTGGGCTCATTCACTCTTTCTTCTTCTTCCATCACCCGGGCTTCCAGCAACTTTTCTTCCTCCTCTGCTATGGCTGTTGATATGAGAGAAGAATCTCCATTTTTTGCATCCAGAAGTATTTCTTCATCCACCTTGACTTCCATTGTCTCCTTGCAGATATCCTATTGGTTACATTTAATAAATAAAAATTAACTGTGATGAAGTAAATAATATATATATATAGTTAATCAATTAAAAATGAAATAAAACAGAAAGTCAGCAAATTACATTCTTGTATTTTTTTCTGTTCAAATAAAAAAAGGGGGTAGGGGAAAAAACACTGCAACTGCATCTCAAAGATAACAAGAACAAATAAAGATCCAGTAAATATCTGAAGCAGGAAAAAAATAAATTGATATATAAGAGCAGGCAGTGTTCACATTCTATGTATGTACCCAACCGAAAAAAATGCATTCTATGTGATATGTCAAGTAACTGCAACTATTAAACCATTCTTCTAGAATAAATAACGGCATATATTAACCACTCAGGGAACATCAGCAGAAGCAATAGAAAAAATAATCATCACCAAGCTCAAAACATTAGTCCAAGAGCACTATTTGATTACCATAACTTTGGTCGGGACTGAAGTGTCAATAAAGACTCCTTTCCTTTCTCAGAAAACCATCAAGGTATATAAGGGAGTTCGCAGAGGGACTTCTCATTCTTAACTTCTTTCGCAATACTCAAATAGAACTATTGAGATTTGAGATACATATACATGTCAAAACCGTAATGGCAAGAAACAGAACTTAACAACCCAAAACTCCAACAGCAAAAGAAAACAGAACAAAGAAAAACGTATGAGTCAAAATACACAGATTATAAAAATAGACAAAATGTGCGGACAAGTACAGAAGGGGTTTTTTTGTTGATATATTAGCAAGGAATATATACATGTATGTGTGTGTGTATAAGCATAGAGGATTTTTATAGATACATCGTACATATATACATTGTGTGTGGGGTCTGTGTATATACTATATATGTGTGTGTATTTATGTGTCTATACAGGCCAGCAAAAACAAAATGAACCAAACCTTGCCAACAAAGACAAAACGAACCAAACCTTGCCAGCAAAGACAGAAGTATAAAAGGCCAAACACACACACGGAGATTATAAAAGGGACACGAAAATGTGGGGAAAAACTAAAGGGAATATATACACAATTATATATAGAAATGATACAAAAACGCTAACGAAGGCAAAATGAAACCAAACCTCATCTTCAAGTACAGAAGTTGGAGAATCTGCAGAAGGCTCGTTCTTCATTCCGTCCTCGGCCACCATTTTTAAGTTTCTAGCACAAAGATTCTGAACCAAAAAATAAATAAATCTACAACATACAATCAAACCGAAACATCAGAAGAACACGATAAGATTAGAATCAAAAAGAGAGAGAGAGAGAGAGAGATCAGATTTCATTTTACCAGATATTTTGAAAAAACAAGAAACGAAGGCTTTCGATTATGTCAAATTTAAGGTACCAACTGACGATCAATGCATAAATGTAGGAATCTAATGAAAATATTTATACAAATAAATGTTGAAATGAGGAAGAATGTACATGAAATTTTCCAGTGAGAGAGAGAATCGCAGAGAACTTGTAGTCTTGAATGGAGCGGTTCCGGTACAGAACAGAGAAGATGGGCTGCGAAACAATGGAGTGTAAAGCTATCACAAATAACTAAAATATATTACTTTAGACTTTTGGAGTGACTTTTTCTGGGCGGGAAATCAAAGTTTTGTGTTTGCCCTAGACTGTTCACGTAATTACAGTGGATCCCTTCTTCCCTATTTAATCACCGTGTCCGAAATGAGCAATGTTTTATTTTCTCTAAAGTTTAATAACATTTTAGTATTTTAAAATTTTGTCTTAATTTTAAATAAAATTTTCAATTATTAATTGTAATTATTCAGTTTTTAAAATTTTAATTATATTTTAATCAAAATTACGTGTAAATGGTCATTCCAGATTCTTAATCGTAATTGTTTATACATTAAAACTATAGAGTCTTATCTGAAATCTGTATGAAATTATATAACCTTATTTAAAATTCATATATAATTATAAGGTACTATTTTAAAACTCATATAAATTTATTGGATAGTAAAGTGTAATCAATTTAGAATAACTATTTGTAGTTAGTCTCGATTAAAATAAAATTAAAAATTGAATGACTGAATTGTTACAATTGATAATCAAGTGTCTTATTTGGAATTAAGACAAAACTTCAGAGTATTAAAATGTAATTAATCTAAAGTTTTATTACAAACTAAATTTTTTTTTCTTAGATAATGTGACATAAAATTCTCTTTCATGTATCAAATGATATGTTCGTTTCTAATTTTGTTATAAAATTATCCTAATTATATGAATTAACGTACTACAAATGTCATAGCAACTCCAAGAGGAGCTTTAGGAAAGTTATTTCTCCAACTATCAATATGACTCACATTAATACATTATTCGTTCTTTAAGGAAGCATACATCTTAATACTCATTTTAGATTCAGTCATAAATAGTAAAAAAGTGGATATAAATATGAATATTAAAAAAAAAAGATTCAAAAATTAGTTAAAAAAGATAAAGACATAAATTGGTGGAAAAAAATATAAAAGTAAAATATATATATATTAAATTATTAAAAAATATTTTGAATTTAAAAATGAATATTCTCTCGGAGTTACTCTTACAGCAACACATGATTTAACATGTTAAATTTTTTTGGACTTTTTCTTTTCCATGAATCAACCAGACTTCGCTCGCTCTCTGTGTAATAATCATGTCGACATAAGTCCACTTTTTAACAGCTATTTCCATATATGTACTACAAAGGGTGTGTTTGAAACAACAAAAAAATATTATTAAAATTTTCAATTTCACTTTTATATAAGGACAAACTTTTTAATCAAATGATTCTTCCTTTAATAGTTAAAAAGCTGCGTTTTTAACAAGTTTCTAAAGTCTTGCCCTTTCCAAAAAGAAAAATAATAATAATAATTATGAGATAAAAACTGCCTTAAAAATTAGTCAAATTGACAAGCATGATTAAAGGATTATTTCTACACCTAGAACAGTACAAAACAAAAACAAAATGTAAAAATTCTTCCAAACTACTCTTAAAGTAGTGTTTGGTTCTCGATTTTCCAAAACCATATTTTAGCCAACAAGAAATATATTGTAGTAATTGAAACTGACAATAGTCTAATGATATTACCTACTAATTCATTTTCAAATTGAATAATATAATCCAAGATTTCAAAGAAGCAAAGTAAAAGAGATTAGTTAAAAATTAATACTATAAATATTAATAATTAGATAGGTTTTTTAACAAAAAAAATTATATAATATTTAATGAAATCATCACTTTATATCATTATTTGATGTAAAGTGACAATCCGTCACAAACTTTAAATAAATTTTTAAATCATATGAAATATTTTTATTAAAAATTTAAGATAGGATAAAATTTGTAATATACATCATTCTATATTAAATAATGACATCCAGTAATTATTTTATTTAATAATTTAGTAAGGATTGAGTTCTCACTTCAACAACAAACAAAAGTAGGAAAGAAAATACAGTTTAAAAGATTAAAAAATAACATAGTAAGAAATACAAGTTAGTACGTTTGTTTATATTTTCAAAACAAGATTTTTAATTTCAAAACGCGAAATATATATTTGACAAATTATTATTTTTAATTTTTTATAATTTAGATTATCATATCTAAATGTATTTTTACAGTTTAAAAAAAAATTTATAAAATTTTTTAAAAAATTATATCTAAATCACTATTCAAGTGCAGCATGAATATTTTATATTTTTTATTCTATTTTGATTCCACTTTTTTATATAAGTGTGATACTATTATTTATTTAATAAATAATAGATCGCACTTATACCAGAGAGAGTAAGATTAAATTAGACAAAATAAAAAAATAAAAAATCTGTAGCATTACTGTTCTAACACTGTTTACATTAATGGGTTGTAATGTCAAATTGAAACAATGCGCGTGAAGGCCATTTCCCTCGTAAACCGGGTTGCCACTACATGTTTTTCTTTCTTCCTTTTTTTTTTTTTTAACTTTTACTTTTTTATATTTTTAATATATATATATATAAGGACATGAGTGAACATACAAATGTCATGAATCATTACAATTAGACAAATCACCGTCCTCTTATAGTCGCTCTCAAAGAGCGGAGGGAAGCGCATTATATATATATATATATATATATATATATATATAATCTATCCGCCACTGTTGATAATTTAATAATAAAAAATTTGTCGACAGTGCCATAGAAGCCGTGGAGACATTGTTTACAACAGAATTTTGATCATCTTCGCATGATCTCCTTTATCAATGTCCAGATTGTTGCCGAGGTTGTGATGTTGGTAATAACGGTTGGCGCTAATTAATGATACTCTTGTGGAGGATGTGTGAAGAAATGAAAGGAAAGGAAACGTAAAGTTTAGAAGGAATGGGAGGAAGAATGAAAGATGTTCGAAGATTGAGGTCTAAAATGGACTCCCTAAAGTAGCTCTTTATATAAAATAGGAAGCAAAAATGAAAAAAATAGTATTTCAATGATCTCTTCATTTAACTTTTTATTGTGGAGAAAGTTATTATTGACCCTTACATTTAAGGAGAGAGAGAGAGATGAGAGAGAGTCACACCCTAAACTAAAATGTTTTTTACAAATTTATTATTCTTCATAAAAATTCAAATTTCTCAAACTAGAAAATATGATTACAATAATCTTTCTAAAAGTGACTATCAAAAATAACTTTTTGATAATTTTAGATAATATAAAAAAAAAATTAAAGAATATAATTGGAGTTGCTATTGGAACAAAGAGGGGGAAGGCCACCATTGGAAGAAATGAGAGGGAGATATGGAGATACCAAGGTGCAATTTTCAAGGAGAGATAAGGGATAGTATCCAAGTAGTTTAGTGTGAAGTAGGAAGTTGGTCTTCATACACATTTGTTTTAATTCAAGGTTCTCCCACCAAATAAAACTCATATTTTAACTTTCCATGTCGTATTAAAAAAAAAAAAAAAATCTAACAGATTTCACGTATTTTTTTATGAGTGAGATAATATTATTTATTTAATTTCTAATGAATCTCACTTATGTAAGATGATGAAATTAAAATATTAAAAATTTCACATATTTTGTACCACTTTTATAAGGTTTAAGAACTAATATTCTATTTAAGTGGAGATAATGGTACGTGATTCGTACATATTTAAAAATAAAAAAATATGCAAAACCATAAAACACTGCTTATTTAAGTAGTGCCATTATTTATTTTTCTTCTAAGAAGCAATGAGTACTACAACTAAGTTATAATTTTTTAAATATGAATCTTGAACTAATAAATCAGAAAATAATATTTATAATTTTCTAAATAATAAGTAAAATTAGTCTCATAATTTTCTTCTAATAAAAATGTCGACTGAACTAACTTTAATTGGTCGTGGTGCCCATATTTATTTACATGCAATTGGCATGAATTCAGTTTGCCCTTTTGTGTTTTTGTATTACAAAAAAAAATGATCAAACGACTTAAACCTAGAGAATCATGTACCCATCATGCAGACGCAGCTACAGCGTAGCAGGATATTTCTTGCAACCAAAACCCCAACCGTCGTTCTTCACTCTTTCAACTTCAAACCTAAACAGAGAGATTGCTCTAGAATCCCGTCCATAATCTAATCAGGCTACTGTCAGAGACCGACGCTTGTTTTGAAAAGCGCAACGTCGAAACTTTTCATCCTCTGAAGTTCGAAAATCATTGGCGAAGATCACAAAAAAATGTAAGTTAAATTTTCAATCCAGAATTTGCTTGTAATTTCCTTATATGATTTTTGTTCATAATCTAATATTGTGTGTTGAGTTGTTCTTGATCACTACAAATCGCGAATAAATTTATGACGTGTGTATAAGATGTCAAAACTTTAATCAGGGAAAAATAAAGTTTATGATCTGTTCGGTTGTCTAGAATAGGTTAGAAAAGGTAGCAAAGAAAACTTTTGTATCTTCAATTTTTCATCAATAAGGCCCCAAAACAAAACACTCGTGCATGAATGAAGCTTTTTCTAGTAAAAGGATTAGTCCAGTGCATGAGAGTCCCGCATTACGGGTCTTGGGACAATTAAATGTATGCAGTCTTACCTCGCGAGTGGAGAGGCTGTTTTCACAACTCAAATATCTTGGGTAACGGGATGGATTTGTTATGGATATTCAGTTATCATACAATCTATAAATTGTTCTAGAAATAATAGGTGCCACGGGGACTTTCTGATGGTGTTTTTGCAGCTACCCCGGCCATGCCTTTGAATATTTGGTGTAATATTGCTTAGTGGTTCTCCCAAGATTGATCATCTAATATTACCCTGCATCCTCTTTCTTTATCTAGAAAGCTGCCCTACCGTGGTTCAATTCGTGATTTACCTGTTAGAGATTAAGAGAGCAAACCCTTGGGTCTAATTACAAAGCAAGGAAATAAATCTCACTGGAGCAGAGCCAAATTATAGTTTAATTGGTTTGTCCATGTGCTCAAGTCCAGGGAGGAGAAGAAGAATTCATTATCTCATTTTGGAGGGTTACAAAGCTTCTTTCACAGAAATTCCATGGGCACCCCTTGAGAATGCTTGGACAAAAAAATGGATATAGTAGTGCCTTTTTCAGGCTGTGTACAGGGAGGCGCTGCCTCTATTAGCTCCTGATCTGCATATGTGCTGCCCCGGCCCTTGAAGGTGGTGTATAAGTGTGCGATTTAACCTTGGTGACCAATATTAGATTGAATACAAGACATTAATGTGATACTAGGTTCTCTCTTTCAAAAAGCTTTTAGAGCTCAAGCAGATAGTATAGTAAGTTAATTTGACAATTTATTAGAAATATGCTGTAAGAGTTCTAAATTAGCAATGGTATGTTTTGCGATGATGAGATAGTAAATATTCTACAAGGAGCACAAAATAAATGTAAAGCCTTGGCGCCATGCACTAATATTGCACCAAATTGTTTTCTTTCAATCTCTAAATCAAAGCTAGTGGCCAAGTTCTTTACATAATTACCTTTACAATTAGGAGGCAAAAAACCTGATGGAGCTCTGACATGGAGGTTTTACAGACGCTGGTACAGTGTAGTGGACATCCATAAACATAGATAAGTTATGATCTTTGCTTGAAAACAACTGGACAAATAGTTAACTATGTAAAGATAAATTTCATGAGGATAATAGCTCGGCTAAGAAATTCCACAGCACAAGCATATCTAGGACTGGTAACGGAGATTTTCAAACCCCATATACACCTCATTCTCCAGCTTCTCAACCATATTTAATATGCCCACCGCACCTGCAATTAGCAACAGAAAAATGAGCACCTTGCATGGTTGAAAAAAATGAGCACCTTGCATGGTTGAAAAAATTGAGCACCTCGCTTATAAAACCTTTTTGGTCGATTAAAATGAAGCAAGGAAGCCATATACCTAAACTGATTGCGCTCACAAAGATTGTTAAAGCCAGTATGAAGATGATTATTGATGCCCTTCCAAGTACTGCTATAATTCTCCTCACTACATGCTGACCAAGAAATGCAGCAATAGTAGCAACTAAAACAAAATAAGCAGCTGCAACAGATGGCAAAATAGAAACCATAGAATTAATTCGAGATAGTTGTTAGAATCAATTTATAGATCAAGTCAGGCTACCAAAATTGATATCAGTTTCTACATTTTTGTGTGAAAACCTCTTGCAGCACTAATAACTGAGTTTAAATTTTATCATTTTCTGTTATCTGTTATTGCTACTTACCATATGGAACAGGGAAACGCTTCAGTAGGTAATATTGTACAACTGACATAGATGATGAGAATGTCATTGCAAAGGTTGATGTTGCACTTGCTACCTGCTAAAGGAATGACTTTGTCAAACAAAATTATGGTATTTAGAAACTGCATATGATGGCAATATATTTTCAGTATTGGCAAAGATAATGCTTGAGTCTGACCCAGACTAATGCAATCAATTTTTTCAGTACTTGAGTTGGCAACTGAATTCAGTTTGGCTGCTGACTTGAATTGCAGCTGGGATATTCTTTGTATCAGCGAGTTGAACACTGGTCATCTAAACCAAGGCTGGTCCAACTGGGCTGGTCATCAACAAGGTATCCAACTGATCCCATTTGCTTTCTCAGCATTGTCACTATTTTTTTTTGGTTGTGGGGGACTTGAGCACTGAATCAGGAGCTAAACTTTCTGGTTCTAAACCAACCTATTTTCATCTTCAATTGACAATGTAAGAGTTTAACTATTTTAACAACAATAATTAGATTGAGTGTGGAGTTGAGTTTTAAAACCCTGGAGAATTTGTTTCATCAACAAACAATCACGAACAAGGAAGACTGACTATTAGTAATACCTATTTTCCCTTGCATTCTGTAATATCCTATTTTGAGTTCCCCTTGTAATTATATCTTTCCGTCATTTCCCTATGCTTTATGAAGATGCTTTATAGTAGCAAATGCATTCATGAAGAGTTATACATACCTGAGGAGGAATTCCCAATTCTAGGAAAAGAGGTCCCAAGATGAAGCCGCCACCTAGCCCAAGCAATCCACCCACTACACCAGCTACAATTCCACAAGAGCAATACAGAAAAAGCTTATGTGGCTTCCAATTTGTGATGTCCTTTCCCTTGGATGCAATCACCCTAGTTCCTTTGTGTAAGCATATGGCTTCATAAATTGTGACAGAGGCAGCAACTGGTACCTAAACAATATTGAATTATTATGTCGAACAGATTTAATCTTTGGTAACTAAACAACATGGGATTATTATGTTGAACAGATTAATCTTTAGATGATCTTAATAGCTTCCCAAATTTTGTGGGTCTAAGTATGGCTAAGATGACCTTGCAAGTTGCAAGTGAAAGATGAATGCAGAGAAGTTGATTCATATCAATGTTGTCAAATTTTCCTTAGCCGAGTGCCCTGAAATGCCACAATGCCTGCTGTATTTCTTAAGGTGAGAGGTTTGAGTGCCTATTCCAAGTACCCTCTGTATTTCTAGTATTGCTCCCTTATTTTCTTAAACATTACCAGAGACTTGTTAGGCACAAAATATAACTTCACTAAATTTAAAATTTATTAAAAAGATAAATATATTATTTTTTATTAGTGAGTACATGTTTGAAATAAAAGGGCTTACAGATAATCCACCAAGGGCTGGCTTCGGCATTAATCAAAATGAACAAATTAGATGGGCTTGCAGATAATAAACACAAATCTTTCAACCAACCTCTTAGAGAAGGGTCTCTTTCTCTCATGTTAGGCTGTGATGTATGAATAAATTTATGGTCTCTGCTGCCATTTGGCATGTATTTATACTGGTCAATTGAGACGCTTCAGTGCATGTGTAGTGAACTCATAATGAATTTCTTGTTTTTACTAGATTTTCAAGCCATTTGCATATAAATTATAGTCAGGGTTTTCTTGGGGATGTATGCTGAATTCTAATGGCTGGTTTGTAATGCTTGATTGCTTGTATGGTGAATTTTCTTTGGGCTGTAATGCTCTACTGGTCAATTGAGATGATTTGTTTGGGACTTCCACAGTTTCACTACTTTATGACTGATTCTGTAATTGAGCCCCCTTTATGTACGTATTTCTTGGAGAATGTTAGCAGAAGTTTTATTTTTCAGTTATTTTTCACCATCATACAAGTAAATTGCTTATGTATTGATAATTAGTGACTGATTAGGCAATAATAATGCAAAACATTTTATGTATGACGGGATATATGTTACATATTCATGACTATTCAGACAATTCACTTAGGCTTGCTTAAAACTCTCACTATTACTGTATGATTTGAAGATTTCAGGGGAGAAGCAGTCTACAGAGGTTCTCCCTAGAATTAAAAACAGACCTGCTCGTATTCTGCACATTGGAAAAGTTTGCTCAATCCATAAGATACCTTTCCTCCTTGCTAACAGTTACTTGGGAATCTTTTACCAATTCTTTCCATGTGAAGGGTACTGTAGTATACAAAATCCTAAGTATAGACCACGACTGGTAATGGTTGCAATTCACTGCTACCTAGTATGGAGTATGACTTCATGCATGTATATGCGTGTATCATGTTGATAATGTCTCAAAGTAATGTTGTTGTTTCAGGTTGGAGATTTTACCTGCAAGGAGTTCAGAATCCAGTATGTGATGGAGCAGGTCACTGTATATGTCTGCACAGAGATTAATGTATATATTATATTCAGTCAAAACATCAAGCAACTCGTTCTAACTTCCAAACACAGCAAATTATATA
The DNA here is from genome assembly GCA_008638375.1 of Nyssa sinensis. NCBI lineage: Eukaryota > Viridiplantae > Streptophyta > Magnoliopsida > Cornales > Nyssaceae > Nyssa > Nyssa sinensis. Next base: position 54,924,903 of record CM018043.1, on the reverse strand, counting down.
GAAAAACAGGCAAAAACTTGCTTGGTTGCGTCAATGCTATGGAATCAAGGTCTGATTTAGTTAGTCTACATTGCAGATGATCAAATTTTGGATCAAACAGTTTACTCTAGTAGTAATATGAAAAAGAACAGATGAAAACCTCGGAAAGCTTGGAGAAAAAAATAGCCAAATTTACTACTTCACATTGTGCTGTGAAGTAGCTTACCTTAATGATCTGAATAATGAGAAAAGCTACCCACACAGACACTAGTAATGTCAACTCCTTCCAGTAAATGTTGTATAGTAGGGAAACCTGAACGCAGATTATGATGACTCAACAAGGAGGAGGAGGAGGAAAACAATTGTAAACAATAATTCTTGGAAAAGGATTGGCATGAAGAAATTGAGATATTCACGGGCTTACCTCTTCATCTGCTGAAGCAGCTGGGCCGCTGGGAAGTCGTTTGTATCCCTCTCCAGAGCCATCTGCAATTCACTAGGTTAGCATAATTTTTTCTCATTCTTATAATTGTCAAATTTGGATAATGGATCTCATTCAGGAAATGAAGTTAGTTTGAATATTGAATTCATTTTTTGTTGAATATCTGATTTATAAATTTTGTCTAGTGCTAATAAATTTGAGGTATTAATATACAAGATGTTATATATGCATCATTTTGTACAATGTTTTGGCTGGACTTGTAATTGAAGGACTCACCTGTAACTCTATCCGATTTTTGCTTTTGTTTTTGTTTTTGATTTTTTTGAATTGACCTATATATGAACTCAACTTGTTACTTAGCCGATCAAGCAAAATTCAATTGTTGGATTTTTGGATCACAGTGGATTCAGGATATGATTCATTTGATTGGCTGCTTCTTTTATTTTTATTTTTTTAAGGTCATATGGACATTTGGTTATGTTTTTAAAAATTATTTTTCTTTCTTTGAAAACAGAAAAAATAAAACATTGACATGAGTTTGCCAGGATAAGTTTAAAAAGATTTTCTAAAAACAGCCCTTTTCTAGGAAATTATTAGAAGTATTTTTTTTTTTGTTGTGTTTTCAAGTATTTTCAAAAAAATTTCATTATAAAAATACTAAACATAATGGATACACATAGATTTATTATAGTGATCCAATCACCTTATCTCTAGTAGTGAGAAAATCCTTTATGTAGCATTACTCACTCATTATTTAAACACACACTAACTCTTTCATTATTTAAACACACACACACACACACAAATGACAAAACAACGAAGACAATAATCTACCAAACAACAAAAATAGTAATGTATCCTAACGGATATTATTGAAAGAGAACATTAGTTGTTTCTGTTTTTTATTTTGCAGGAAGAACTTTAGTTGTTGAGAATATATAAAAGATGGCATGCGTTTAGAATTTTGGAAATATCTCAAGAATAATCTCTAGTCTTGTTAAGAATTTTTGAATTTTGGAAATATTTCAAGAGGAATCTCTATCCTTGTTAAGTATTTTCCATGTGTTCATTTCTCGGATTAGGATCCTCTTTATTACACTTTTTTCTCCAATTTCACTCAATGTAGTCCTGGATGTATGACATTGAATTTCATGGAGAGTTCGATCTTGGCTCAGTATGAACACTGGCGATGTGCTTAACACATGCAAGTCAGACGGAAAGTAGTGTTTTCAGTGGCAAACGGGTGAGTAACGTGTAAGAACCTGCTCTTGGGAGAGGAACAATAGCTGAAAATGGCTGCTAATATCCCGTAGGTTGAGGAACAAAAGGAGGAATCCGTCTAAGGAGGGGCTTGTGTTTGATTAGCTAGTTGGTGAGGTATTAGCTTACCAAGGCTAAACAATAGATGATGTATCATGCATTTAAAGAACTTGAGAAAAATTGAAGGAAAGAGTAACGGAGAAGAGTTTAGTCCTCATTTCTCATAGTAAAATTTATCCTATTTAATTGCATTATCTTCAAATAAGTTTTGCATGCAAGGACTCACCGACTGGTTTGGATTCTGATTCTAGCAGCTTTTCCGCTTCCTGAAAGCAAAGCGCATGCAATCTCAAACTCCTCCTTAAAGAAGTCCATGACAAATGAATTAAATCTAATGAAAGCCCATGAATTATAGCAAATGAAAACCTCAATTACCTTCACCACTGTCTCTTTCTTCCATGTATCGATTCCTTTGAATAATGCTTTAGTTGATGTACCTGTCACAATTAATCTGCATCTTGTAATTAAAAAGATTGGCAATTTTTACATAATTATATATATCTAAATATAGTATATACCTAGGAAGAGGATGATGAGCAGAACAGTGACAATCCAATCAGGGAAGATTACGTTGAAGGCAACACCAATGCTGATACCCAACATGAGCATGGGTTGAAAGAGCAAGGCCAGGTTATAATCTATCAAGGGCATGTCTAGTGTTGGGTGTCTCAGTCTCAGATTGTAGTACGCTGTTGATCCTGCTGCACCCATTATCATACCTGTGATCCAAAAATTATGAAAATCTTGGAGGCCCAACTCCCAATTAGCTCATCCTTAAAACCCAGAACCCAGGTGTTAAGGAGAGGTAGAGAGGACCCTTATATATTATACATAAGGCTGTGCATGGGCGATGTGGGATCGTAGCTGAGGACAATCTAACACACCCCCTTAACCTCAGCGGCCTACAAGACTGGTTGCGGCAACGTCCAACAGAACTGGCTGTTGGGATAGGCTGAGATAGAAACCCAACTTGGCTCTGATACCATATTGAAATTTGGAGGCCCAACTCCCAATTAGCTCATCCTTAAAACCCAGGTGTTAAGGAGAGGTAGAGAGGGCCCTTATATATTATACAAGTGGGCTGTGCATGGGCGATATGGGATCGTAGCTAAGGACAATCTAACAACAGACAATAATTAATGAAATAAATATGACGGAAAGCATCAAGTTTCATATTATGAGTTGGACGTTATGCTTGCTATATTTATACTTGTGATGTTTACATGCATTCATGCATGGCCAATCCTTTTCTACATTTTAACTATGAGATGTGTATCTATGTGTGTGAGTGAGTACTGTCTATATAATATACATACTTATAAGATTTTATACGTAATTATAGTAGTTACAGACATTTAGAAATGGCAGTAGAAGACTTGGAATCGAAACCAATGATCAAAGTAAGCATTGGAACAAAAATTCCGCCACCTCCGACTCCTCCAACACTCCCCAAAGCTGCACCAAAGAATCCAATTACAGACCCTAGCGCCAGTCTCCAGCCAAACTCCATATCCTGCTCAACCAAAAAAATTCATGTCCAAAACTTTAGAGATGATAAATAATTTAAAAGGGTCAATTAGTATTAGAAGTCTAAAAAAGAAAAATTAGAAAACTTAGTTAGATAAACTGAAGGGACTCACAGGCCAAACATGTTCATAAGAAGACTTGCCATTCTGCCAGAAGAAATGAAGCAGTCTGAGTGCAAAACCTTGTCTCATTTCCTTCTCAACAAAATAAGCAGGTTCGGTGGATCTCAAGAGTCTCTCAGCATTACCCACATCACTCGCCGTGAAAATGACCCAGCACACCACCCATGCTGCTATTGCTGCTACTGTCTTGGCTCTCAGAAGCTTCACCTCCCCGCCGGTTAGAGCCATGTAGGTCATCAGATATATTTCTAACAATTAATTAACAAGGAAAGCTTGGTAGGTAGGTCGTTATTCTTCTGTTTTCTGTATTCCTGTTCCTCTGTAATATATATACTTCTTCCCCAATCATGCAGCCGGAGGAAAGGATGGATAAGTGAAGAGTGCTCTCCTTCATTGTTGTCTGCTTATCGACTTCCATGATGAAACACTTCCAAAAAGAACAAAACTGCCACGATGAAACGACAAATAATCATAGTCATCTGTACCTAACCAATAATAATAATGATAATAATAATAACATTTTCAATATATTTTTGACACGTGTTTGATTTTAATAATAGTTGTGCATATTTTTTTAGACTAAAATTTTCCTTTTTTTTCATGTCATCACTTTCCGTTCTAATTATTTTTTCAATGAAATTCTAAAAATAACTATTTGATCGTAAAATATACTCAAGAAAAATTAAATAAATACCTCTAAATATTAAGTGTATTAGTTGCTTATCATTTTCAAAACAAAGTACTACATTTCCATTTTATTTTTTTAGCTAGTGTTTGACAGAGAGCATTTTCAAAACTACAAAAATACATCTGAAAAACAAAAACACCACCTTGAGCTGCCTTTCAGCAATTAGCAAATATACTTTTGTGCGTTTTGAAAAATAATTTAATATATTTTTAAGAATAAATTTTATAAATAAAAATGCAAAAGCTCCTTAAACAAACCCATAAGAGGATAACCCTAATAACATTTGTGGTTTGGCGACAATAAAATAATTGTTCACGTGATTCAGGGATTCAGATTCCAGAGTATCCAGATCATTGAGAATTGAATTGGGAATGTCTCACCTGTGGATGGAAAATTAGGAAGTGATAATATCTTCATTCAATAATATTTTATCATATATAATATGGTAATAAATGAGACAAAATATTATTAAAAATATATATTAATATCTAACATACCAAACCCATTCAAGAATTTCTCAATTGTAAACTGACCTGGGATTGGCCTGTTTGGTTCAAACTTCAATCTACAAGCAAGCCCCTTCTCTACCACAAGGTTAACACAAAAAAAAAAAGTAAAATGAAAAAGAAACAAGAACCAGAAAAGAGAGAGAGAGAGAGAGAGAGAGAGTAAAAAAACCGACAGATTATCTTTTAGATTCGTCCTACGTGGTCATAAATTAACCAATAATTTATTTTAGCTTTCTAACTTTCTAACCCTTTTTTTTATAAAATCGATGAGATGTTATAATTTATGTACTATAATTAATTAATTGAATAATATAATTATAATATTATAAAATAATAAAAAATTACACAACTTACAACACAATATCATTATAAAGTAACATAAGATTTTTGTCTTAAATTTTATATGCTAAAAAATGTGATAATGTATTATTGATTATACATTACCAAGGTGAAGTTGTATTAACAAAGTTGAAGTTATGAACACATTAAGATGAACTCAAAATTGTTTTATTGATCAAAGTTGGATTAGTTTGAGTTGATATCTTACGCAATAATTTTAATACGGGTCGGGCTGTCTTCATTTAACTTGAAATCACATTAAGATGAACTTAAAATTGTTTTATTGATCAAAGTCGGATTAGTTTGAGTTGATATCTTACACAATAATTTTTATACACGTCGGGATGTCTTCATTTAACTTGAAATGAACACTTTTAATTTCTTTCACAGATAAGTAGAGACTAGTCTTAAAAATTAAAAAAAAAATATTATAATTTTAACATGTGAGTCCCGACCCTTTTTTTACCACTGTTTTAAAATATTATACCGTGAAACATTTTTGTACTTTTTTTTCTTTTTTTCAGATCGCTTGTCAATACATACAATGTCTTTTTATGTACTCTTTTGGAGGGAAAAATATTTTGACTCAAAAACGATTAATTTTAAATTTTAAAACTACTGCAAACAAACAAACAAAATCAAAATCGAATTTTCTAACTCAAGTCATAATTAAAACAAATTTTTTTTTTTGAAATAGTAAAAATGAGATTTTGAAAATTGAAGGCGTAAATTATGGAATTTGATTGAAAAACAATATAGGTAACAATAAAACATTAAATTTTGAGCATCCCAATAATTCAAATCTGACCATGGATGTGTTTTGGTAGATTTTGACAATTTTTACTTGAAATAAGATTATCGACAACATAGCTTAATATTGTATTTATTGATCCATCCAAATTATATATATATATATATATATATATATATATATATATATATATATATATATAAGGAGAGGATTCCCTTTTTACACCAACATTGAAAAAAAATTTAAATATTTACAAACAGCGGGAGATGATTCCTCGTGCCCAACAGTGGTATAATTTGTCTGCAACCTCAGCTTCAGACGGAAACTTCCGGGAAGCTTGCATTATCTACTTCTGCTTCGACTTCTATTATCAGCCCGAACTCTGCCACCTCTTGGTGAGATTAATATAATGTTGGGGTGTTAATTAATTAAATTTGAGTTTAATATAAATGAGTTTAGTTTATTAACACGATTAATAAACATATTACATTTAAATTTTAATCTGTTTATCTGTTTGACACAAATTAATATGTTTAGTTATAAACAAAAAAAACATTAATTAAGGTAATTCGTTTTCACATCAAATGTTTATTAAAGTTTGAAGTTTAATTTTTTTTTTTTTTAGTTATAAAAAGGTTTCTACTCAATTTGATTTTTGTTTAAAATTTATCAAACTTGAAAATTATTTTTATATATAAAAAAATAGATAATTTTTTTATTTAAAATTTAAAATAAAAAAGTTAACTGATAGACACGTATAACCTAATAAATGAGTTGGATTTTTGTTTTAAAACTTAACACAATTAGTTAATTGTTGTTTCAGCTTTTTGACTCGCCAAGGCTCTGCTTTTCAAAAATATCAAATCTAAAAAGGAATGAAATCAGTGCGCCATCGGGGATGGCTCCGATTGTAGCCTCTCCGATGATTAAGTTAAAAAGAGTTAAAGTAGCAACTCAAAATAATAATTTTGGAAGAGATCCCCCTCAACTTACCTCAAGGGTTTGTAATTATAGACCGATTCTTTGCCAAAGTGGGTGGGGGTTGGTGCTGCCAAGGCATGGGTTCACTGTTGACTGACGATGGCAATTTCATCATGACTACTTGCCTTACTGTTTCCACCTACCTCCCTGTTTCGCAGGGCTACCTGCTCCACTGACGGTGGTACGTCGTCGTCTGTCCCATCGTTCTGAGGTCTGTAGGGCAAGATGACGACGACGAGATGTTCGATAGTCCGATGTGTTAGTAGGTGAGTTCGGTGACCTGACGATTGATGTCTCCGAACTTGGCGATCCGACACAAGATCGGTATAGCCAGTCACTTTATGACATGCACAGAGCATAGTTAGACACGTGTCAGATTCTGGTTAGTCGCATATTTTTGACGTATCATTAATAATATTTAATTAAGATGATCTGAATATGATATGACAACATGTATACACGAACGCTCACCAAATGGATACAAAACATCATAATTATTTTATGTTGGTATCATAAATTAGATGAAAAACAATCTAAATTCTGAACTAATTTTAGGGTGGTTTCTGCCTGTACTTTTTAGCCGTTGGAAATGAAAATTTATGTGACACTAATTTTAATTCAAATGAGAATTTTGTTATTAACAGTAAAAATAAGTAATGTTATATTTAATGTAGATTATTTTGATTGATTTAATCAGTAAAAATGATTAAATTAATTTCTATTTTAAAAATTTTAATACGATTAATTGAGTAAAATTATTATTTCATAATAGATCAATTATATAAAAAAATCAATTAAATCATAATCAAATCTCATGCTGATTATTTTTTAAACAATTTGATACTTATAAATAAGAATTCAAAATTGTAAAAGGAAATTATATTTTGTCATATCCAAATATTATGTTTTTTCAAACTATTTAGATATCAATAAATTATATTATAATTATTTATATAATCAAAATCAATTTAAAAAATTTAAATCAAACATGACACAAATGTAAAATGCTTTTGACTGTGGAAGATAATATATATGAAGTTGGTTTTTTTTTTCTAATTTGAAAATATCTTTAGTTTGAAGTGCTCCTGGGCACGATGGAAGCTTCATTGCAGTAGCTGTTGTCTTGGCATAAAGCCATAAAGGAATTTATCTTCTCTTAAACTAAAAGTGTTGTCGTTTCATTAATTCCAAAAACATTAATATATACAATAATAATGGTTGGGTAACTGTTCAATTTCCCTCTTTGTGGGAAAAGGACATTTCAACTGATTTAGTAATTTGATGTCATGATTGCCATTTAGGCTTTTGTTCTTCAATGGATGATTTCATGGCTACCCACAAACCCTTTTTTTTCAAAAACCTAACCAATCTGTTTGAAATCTCTACTGATCTTTCTTCTTTTTGTTTTTGCAGAAACTTAAACCCTTCTCTTTTATATAAACGAGTAATATTGTTAGGCCATTACAGTATTACAATTGAAATGTATGTCAATTTTTGGTTACGAGAGGGAATAAACCCGTCGTATTAAGGTGACAATTATTTATTAAAAATATATATATATATATATATATATATATATATATATATCTAAAACAATAATATCTAACAGGATTAAGGTATAATTCAAGTGATACAAATGCACTCACTCCAAATAGTTAGTGTGAGTTCGATTCTTTGTCATTGTGTCATTCTATATAAAAAAAAAACCCTTATGTTGAAAGAGGTGGCATGTCATATTGTTGATTTCACTCGATTTTTTGTTTTTTTTGGGTAGTAAGAAGAGTTACTGGTTATTATTTTATCCATGTTATAAGCTATTATTTATTTTTAGTTCTTTCTTTATTTTTTAAATACCAACTTCACAAGGTAATCGAGACTTATTTATCTAATTTCCTTCCTATGCCAACAAACAAACATAGCCTAAAGTAATAACATAACTCTCTCATGTCACAAGTGATTTAATTTGATGCAGCCAATTCATGTGATACATTTAGTGTAAGTTGTAAAATGAATCAAGTTATTGAAGTTTGGTTCGTTGTTGGTTTAGTTAGAGGTTCCTTTAAGATTGACTCAAGAAATAAATAAGTAAAATTTGGATATATTTTAAAACTCGTTATTTTATTACATTTAATGCTATAATATTGCCCAAAGAGTTGGAATTCAAGAAAGCTTCTTATGTAAAATATCATTAATGTAGATAATTAATAGCAATGTTTATTAACATTAATACCCGCATTAGATTGGGATTTAAAGGTTAGTGAGTGTATCTTGAAAAATAAGAAGTGGAATAAAGGAAAAATTAAACAACTAGTAGGGGTTGTATTGTGTAGGATTATTACTCAAATTCTTATTCCAGTGAGAGAGGTTGAGGATGTTTTGTGGTAGGGTACGGAGAAAAATGGCTTAGTTACACAAAAGTCTGCTACTAGACTAGCTAGGGATATTATAAGGTGTAGAGATAGAGTTTGAGACTTGAACTCAAAGAAAGCTTATTTCACTTGGTGTTGGAATTTAAGATGTGCGTCTAAAATAAAATCATTTTTATGACTAGTTTTAAAAGGTAGGATGCCCACGAAAGAGTTATTAAATAAAAGAGGTATAAAGGTTGATATTTATTGTGATTTATACCCGAATAAGATAGAAAATCATATTGTCATAACCATATTTTCTTACATTGCAAAAGGGCCAAGTATGTTTGAGATTTGATTGTGGGGCCAGTGACAGTCCAGGGGGATGATGATATTATTGTATGGCTTAAGAAACTGCAGATAGTAAGAGTAACATAGGTATTGGTGAAAAATAACTAATATTCTTTGAAAAATTTGGCATGAGCGAAATGATAGAATTTTCAAAAAAAAAAATATTAATCCTTATAAAATTAATGAAAAACCACTTGTATGTTTTTAGACTATTATAAAATTGATGACTAAATTAATCCCATAAATGCAAAAAGTAAGGCAAACAAGAGGACGAGATTTGTTAAGTGAATTCTGCTTATTGAAAAGAAAAAATTAAATTTTGATGGTTCTAGCTAGAAAGGGATAAAGTATATCAGGAAGTGTTGGAGTTATTGTTAGGAATGAGAAATGGGAAATTAGTTGGGCCTTGTCTAGATGTTTTGATAATAAATTTTCGCTGCCGTAGTTGGAGGCTTTGGCTCTTAGAGAAGGTTTGCTGGTATAAATAAGAATGGCAACAGAGCGGGTTTGGGAAAGGAAACCCCTTCCCAACCCTGTCTACCAAAAAAAGCTTCACCGCAAGTTTAAACCCGTGATAGGCGGGGTCGGGTCTCCATTGGAGTTTCCATTTATTTTTAAACTTATATTTATTTTATTAGATTAATTGTAATTAACACATTTCAAATAAAATAATATATGTGTTAAAATAAGAAATATACATGTTAATAGAGAATTAAAATGACATTTTTTTCAAACATATAATTCTATTAAATTTGTATAAATTTTTAATAAGTGATTAAAAAATATCATTATAAACATTAATTTTGTAGTATAAAAGTCTATTATTATTTTATTTTATATAATCGGGATAGGGCAGTGTGCTTTCTCTCCAAATCCTAACGGGGTAGAAATATCTTCTCCCAAATCCATCCCATTAGCAGCGAGGTTAGCAAGCAGGGCGGGTTAAACTGTCATCCCTGGGTATAGATACTCAGGATGACATTAAATTTGACATTAAAGGTGATTCTAAGTATATTATAGATGTTTTACTCGGAAAGCAAAGATGCTCTAGGGGGATTTATAATATTTTAATGGATTGTGTTAATATTATCAAGTATAAGAGGTTGGAGGTTAATTTTAAGCATGTTTATAAAGAGGCAAACTTAGCAACAGACTGGTTAGCGAATAAAACTTATAAGTTGAAAGGTAAAATGGTGTGGTTCGATAAATATCCTAGAGAATTACTTGATATTGTATTTGATGATGCTAGAGGGAAATCTTTGGAAAGAGTGATAAGAATTTAACTATAAAAAAAAAAGAATTAATTAGTGGAAAGTCCCTTAAAATAAGTGACTATATACTAAAGTCCAAGGAGAAACATTGTATCTTCAAAAGTCCTCGAGTTTTTAAATTGTGTAAGTCCAAAAGTGATAAGATGACATTCTTATTTTATTCTTAATGATAAATTTGTCCCAACTAACCCAGAACAACCCAATAAAAAAGATGAAGAACCCCGATTGTTAGTCGCACACATCCCTACCGTCTCTCTACGCAAACTTGAAGACTGAAATCCCAAATTCAACCCACCCCACTCTCTCTAAATTGTAGGCATCAAAAGAAATTTACCTATTTTAGCCTACTGGAACTAGGTCTGTCAACGGGTCGGGTTTGGGTAGATCCTCTAAGATCCGGACCCAGATTTGTCAAGTTTAAACGGGTCTAGACCAAGATCCGGACTCGCTAAGACCCGTCTCAACTAGATCCGGACCCGGATCTTCGACTTCAAAATCTGACTAGTTTGCAAAAAAATAAAAATAAAATTGGGAGCTAAAATTTTCTTTTTGTAGTAGTCCAACTTGACTTTACAAATAGACGATTTTATTGGCCCTAATTATGTCATTGTTGATTGAAACTGTTTCATGTGATAGCCATTATTATTTGTATATTTCGTTCTTACAATTAGACACATGATGAATGATAAAATGACAATAATTGTCATCTAGAAATCTTTTAATTTTTATCAAGAATTTAGGCATACAAAAGGTTTCCTTACTTCTAAATATAATAGGAAATGAAATAAAAATGACATAGAATGAAATAAACATTACTCATCCAAGACAAAGAATGAAATAAACATCACTCATCCAAAATAAAAGAATGTTTATAATGATTTTTAATGGAATATTCATTCAATGGAATCAGGTATTGATAGCTAGATTCATGAAATAATTTCATATTTCATAAAATGATTTCTAAAACATTTTCATAGCACAAGACGGTGCTAGAAAATTGAAGACGACAATTTCACTGATACTCTCTCTCTTTCTCTCTCTAACTTTTATGTATGTATGTATGTGTGTGTGTATGTGTGTATATATATATATATATAGTAACTTTGTTAGGAGGTTAAACACTCTAACTTCATTATTGTATTAAAGAAAGAAAAAGTGTGTGCTTGTTAATGATTTAGTGGGTCGGGTCTTTACGGATATTATCCGGGTCGGGTCTTTACGGATATTATCCAACGAATCTATACCAAGCCCATTTAATTAGTTTTTAACAAGTTCGGATTTGGTCTTGTCGGGTCTTGTTAGCATATCCGAATTTTATGTAAATGGGACCGGGTCGGGTCGGGTCGGATTGGATCGAACCCGGCCTATTTACAGGCCTAATTAGAATAATTTTATCTATATTTGTGGTCTCCACGTACCGACTTTTTTTTTTATTGCTCCCAATCTCAATCCTTTGATGAATTTTAAATTTATTTTCAACTCTTTAGAGCTTTTGAGAATTTGTGAGTTAATCCTTGTTGGGTGTGAGATTTTAAAGTTATATGTTAAAAAAAAAAACCATATATAAAGATTAAGGAAAAAATATTTATTTTATCATTATTTTTTCAACAGAAGGTATATGTGTAATTAATCTCATTATATTACAAATTCAAGGAGTCTCTCAATTCAGCACCCTGAAAAACTCAATAATCCAAACCCAACAACTATAATAAACCCAACTAACCTAACAATAGAAACTAGTCCAACCAAAGCTGGGAGAGATAAATAAACTACACATCCCTCCCTAATGAAGGGAGTGAAAGTAGAATTCATGACATCTCCTTAAAAGGAGTCACGAGTGGCTGTTATTTCATTTATTGTTATTATTGTTGTTTGTGGTGCTTCAGTACTTCCTTTGATCCTTTTGTCTCTGTTGTCATCTTCTACAATTATCTAAATGTCTAAAAAATAAAATTGCTTTGAAAATTTGCACCAAAATAGTTTAATTGAATTAATTGAAGAACTTTCTACATTATGTCAAAAGTTTTTAATATCTTGATTAAAAGCAGAGCAATGAAACTTGAGATAAACACGAAATCTATATATTATGAGAGCAATGATTTAATGGCGCTTTGCTCCATCACAGGACATTGCAAGCTCCAACAGAGAGAGTTACAATGGCTTTGATTTCTCGTTCAGTGGTTATAGGAGAGTCCTAAAAATTTAGTTCCTTGATTGGAAGATGCCTCAGATGTAGTTTAAAAACCCAAGCATTGAAGGAAAGCCCTAAACAAATTGAAGACAATAGCATAGGCTATATGCACAAGTCGACCTCAAAGATTCACTACATCAAATTTCAAAAGAAACAAAAATGGTGGAATTTGACATCACTATATCTATTTTTTTTTTTGTTTTATCAATATTAGAGTATTACTATTTTCCTAAGAAACAAAGATTGTTCGATACATTATTAAAAACATATGTAATGATTTTTTTTGTTGAAGGAATTTATCAAACTTTTCTATCCTAGCGCAGAGACATTTCTTTGTCCATGTTCATGGAGAGAGAATTTTTACGAAAAATTCTCTGTCAAAAAAGACAATTTTCTTTTATAGAATTTCTTATACAATATGGATCTTGCTTGATAGATCTTAATTTTTAGAGTTCAAATATATAATTTTTATGAAAAATAGATTTATAAATTACAAGTTATTTCATGTTAAAAATTTTAAAACAAATGAGTGATGACATGGCAGTGGATGGGTGCAGGAATGAGAGTTTCACATCTTTCTTCCCGGATGGGTGCAGGAATGAGAGTTTCACATCTTTCTTCCCTGTTTTCATATGGAAGGTTATTTTGGTCAAGTAAAAAATGAGGGGCTTTTTGGATTAAGGATATTTGTCCTGAACCTTATACTAATTATGCACTTATTCAGGGACGCTTTTTAGGTTAAGGATAGTTGGCTTGAACCTTATACCAATTATGCACTTATTTAGGGACTTATAGATGAATGACCTAAAAAAAAAAACATTAATACCCGCATGAGCCTTCCACCCCATGCAACTTTGCCTTTATTTATATCCTAAGTGCCATGTTGGAATAAGGTTGTCAATGGATAAAATCTTAATCTAAATTCGATCGATGATTCGTTGTGATTCGAATAAAAAATCGATAATTCTTTAAGTGAAATAGATCATATATGGATTAAATAATTCCAATCTGTTAACAATCCGATTTTGTTAAATATAACATATATATTATATAAAAATATATTTTTTAAAATTTTATAATATGTTAAATATTAAATTATATAAGACTTTTTAAAGTTGAGTTTATATATTTTAAAATTGTCATATTATAACTAGTGATGGATCCAGACAATGAATTTATGAGGGTTTAAAGGTTATTTTTTTGGGGGGAGGAAATCCTAATTTTATTTAATATATATTATAACATAATTGCCTATATACATAATATATATTAATGTTATAATTGAAATGAATTGGAACAAACCTGAATTTGGATTAAAACGTTATAGATCCATAAAAAATGATCCGATCCAACAATTTTTTTAAGAAATAAGATTTGGATTAATAGTAATCCGATCTGTTTCCAGTCCAATGTTGGATCATCACTTATGAAAGGCTTGTAATCTATTAAATAAAACTAAACTCATTTTAATCCCAACCGTTGAATTATGTTTTAAAAAATTATTTTTTATTTTTGAGAACAGAAAGAAAAACTACTGTCAAAAAAATGTGTTGATAGGGAATTTTCAAACATTTCTGAAGATGATTTCTTTCCCCAAAAAAAAACTACTAAAAATTTCTTGTAGTTGCAATAAAATGATGACTCACAAACTCAAATATCTTCAAAATTTTCACTATTTTCATTTTCAAAAATGTTAAAACAACAAAAACAAAAACAAAAACAACGTATCCAAACAGATTAAACTTGGAATAAGTTACATGAATTTATCCTTTTTTTGACAGTTCTTTGTAAAAATATCTATATATTATTAAATCTAAGCCAATTAAGTTACTTTTGCTGTCTCAACTCAGTCACAAATGCCTCCCCCACAACATGGTTTTCTATCATAAAACAGGGTTCTGTTTGTAAAACCCAGTTTTGGAAAAGTTATAAAAAAACATAATTGTCTAAACATGTTTGGTTTTTTACATGTCTTACCCCTAGATTCACTACTTACTTCTATGTTAACCAATATATACAACATAAAAGGTGAAATAAAAGATTCACAATATAAAAATCACTTTTATACATTTTTTACGAAACATTTAAATAACAAATTAATTATATCATTCATTCCTTAAGAGTTAATTAGTGCTAAGTCCCTTCAAATGATAGAAAATTATTGTGAAGTTTAGCTACTTTTTACTTTTAAATTAAAGGACAATTGATTATATTTTTTTTTACCTCAAGTTTATTTTAATGAACTGTCAATTTTTTTTTCTTTTCAATATCACTATAATACCCCTTTATCACTCTAGCTACTGCGCCGCACCATTGAGAGCTTCCAATGGTGAGATTGGGACTAACAAAACTAGAAGATGTTATTGTGACTATCCCAATCCCACTAGAAGGATCCATAGTGAAAAAGTTGACATGTTGAGAGCTTCCTAATGTAGTAACAGAAGGATCTAAAGAAACTAAAGCTTGCTCACATAGTTTAATAGCCCTATCTAGTTCTTTTAAATGGCCATAATTAGGTCCCTTGATTAAACCTGAACCCAGTAAAGTAATTAATGACATATGCTTAGAATATAGAATTTTATTGAATATAACCAAAATGGTTTTAATGTTTTGACGATGAAATTAAAACATTACAGAACTTGTGGATAGGGGGAATATTGTGAAAAAATTTGGATGCCAGTGGCAGCAATAAAATTTAGAATCAATTTTTTTTAGTAGTTTTATGATATTTTACGAAATAAATTAAGAATAGTGTGAGTTTCAGACAAATACGCATCACAAAAATAATATAATCAGTCAAGAATTGTGTAATTCAAAAATTTTCAAGTCATTTATAGCCCTATGGAGTTCTTTTAAATGGCCATATTTAGGTCCCCTGATTAAACCTGAATCCAGTAAAGTAATTAACGACATATGCTAGAATATAGAATTTTATTGAATATGACCAAAATGGTTTTAATGTTTTGACAATGAAACTAGAACATTACAGAACTTGTGGATAGGGGAAATATTGTGGAAAAATTTGGATGCCAGAGGTGGCAATAAAATTTAGAATCAATTTTTTTAGAAGTTTTATGATATTTTATGAAATAAATTAAGAATGATGTGAGTTTCAGACAAATATGCATCACAAAAATAATATAATCGGTCAAGAATTGTGCAATTCAAAAATTTCCAAGTCATTTATAGCCCTATGGAGTTCTTTTAAATGGCCATATTTAGGTCCTTTGATTAAACCTGAACCCAGTAAAGTAAATAACGACATATGCTAGAATATAAAATTTTATTGAATATAACCAAAATGGTTTTACTGTTTTGACAATGAAACTAGAACATTATAGAACTTGTGGATAGGGGGAATATTGTGGAAAATTTTGGATGCCAGAGGCGACAATAAAATTTAGAATCAATTTTTTTAGAAGTTTTATGATATTTTATGAAATAAATTAAGAATGGTGTGAGTTTCGGACAAATACGCATCACAAAAATAATATAATTGGTCAAGAATTGTGCAATTCAAAAATTTCCAGGTCATTTATAGTAGTCATCAAAGATTTGCAAGTTTCTAAAATTGAACTGATAACGTGCACACTTAAAAACACATCAAAAGCCCAACAATTTGTTTTTTTTTTTTTCATAATAGGTACAAGCTTAGTTTCTCACCATACTCATCAAGTGGAGCATCATAATCACAACTAGTTGTAAATTGTAATGAAAGGGCCTCCAGCAGTACACCCAAAGTTTGATCCTCCATGGTACTGTCACAAGAAGTAAGCATGGAAACTCAAAAATCGAACTTCTGAACTTAGCTATTATACAATAATCATAATCCCTGAACCAAACTAGGCTTGTTTTGCTACTTACAGAATGTTATTTTATTGGGTTGCTTGTTACCAATAATGCAAGGATGTGTCTTGAGTTGAAAGGAATAGGTGGAGAATCTAACATGAAAACTCTGTAAAATTTTATACTATTTCATGGTATAAAATTTTACACATTTTACAATTAGTGAGTTTTTAATTATCCATGCTTTAAATACTGATTTTTTTTAACGACTTTCTACAATCGTGAAAGTCAGTTTTGAGCATCCAACATGTGTCCAAAGATTTTTCTCAATTTTTATAAAATTTTGAATTTTATAGTGTAAACTTTTACACTAAAAAAGTTTAAACTTTTATACTTTCGCTGAGACAAAATTTTATACTTTTAAAATGATTTTATTCTTCAAATTTCCATATTCAATGTGGATCTTGTTTGATAGATTTCGACATTTAGAATCTAAATATATAATTTTTATTAACAATAAATTTATAATTTTTAAGTTATTAAATTTTAAAATTTTGCAAAACAAAATTGTGACTGCTCATAATTTCATAAAAAATTTCCTATAATAAATATTTTTGACGCTAAATAACTAAATGACTTTATGAATTAATAATTTACACTTGAACTTAATGAAAATTTTATTACTTTTCATGAACTATTGATTATACGACTCTTCTGTTCTAACTTCTTATCTCTCGTGACTCTTTCTAATGTTAAAATAGAAAATTCAAATTGACTTCCTTTTAAGAACAAGTGCTTGAAGTATTGAAGCCTACAATACAACCATCTAGGCACGCAATGATACAATAATATTTACAGTGTATTAAGTTATGTAAGAATAATATTTGAATGCCCAAATTTTGGCACCCAAATATTCACATGTAATCTGTGAATCCCGTTAGTAAAACCCATGATAATGACACTACCCTATATGAGTATTGAGTACCATTTGGGCATTGGACCATTTATGATCATGTAAGATAGAATTTTAAAAAGTATAACATTATTATTACATCTATCCTTGAGCAAATAAGGTTGTAATATCACAATCAAAAGCTAGAACAAACAAGCACACGGGATTTCCACGAACTTTCGTACCAGCAGCATATACAGTTTCGAAATAATGCAGGACGAATCTTTTTCAGCAATATTATCCTCCAAGTTATGACGATTTGGGGTCCATCACTGATCTGTACTTTTGTACTGCTAGTTTAGACAATTTCATTACAGAGCTATGAAGGTTCATGGTTGCTTCAATGCCTCTTGGCTTCTTCTTCCATTATAATATAACATGCACTTCCAAACAAAAACATAGAGCATGCACTTGGCTTCTTCTCCATTATAATATCACATGCACTTGGCTTCTTCTCCATTATAATATCACATGCACTTCTAAACAAAAACATAGAACATGAGAGCACATTGTGATTGTAACCAAAACAGCATAAAAAACAAGGCCACCCATGAAATAAAAAACGGAAATCACAACTGACTGTAATTTATATATGATATATCAGATATGGTTGTTGATAGGACCATTAATTTAAGACTATATTTATGTTTATAGAATATAATGAAATAAATAAAGCAAAGGAAAACCTTGGAAGATTGTGGCCGATGGCCAAGATTCAAAGTAGGTCTTTACAAAAGGCTTAAAAACTGACCTCTTAACCTCAGTTGCCGCCAGTAGCCGTTAGCATCCATATTTTGGTCATGCCAATTTGCCTTTCGGATTCCCCTCTCCGTATTCGAATGCAAGTACTACTACTACCTGTCTGTTACCATATATCGATATATATACACGCTGATGGGTATCCAATTTCTTACCTGCGATTTAACTAGTAAAGTCATCCACGAAACAGCATAATAAAAATTTGTTGAAACTTCTTTCAGATGCCAACCGAATAACATGATGTGGACTCCAAGATTACTCCCCAAAGTTCAGAAAAAGAAAAAAACTAACAATGAAGTGCACAAGGATACAAACATTAGCATGAAATTTTTTTAGCTCCATCCATTACAAAAACATCAGTAACAGAGATACCGAATTAGCTGAACACAAGCAAATATTCTTTCCTACACAAACACATCATAGACTATTCTGATCATGTACTACAGGTTTTGAAAAGAACAAAAAGGAAAAGACTGGGAATCCAAAATCCACAACCAATCCAGGAGCTCCGAAACCACACTCCTGGACCCATTCATAAGACTAATATCAAATCAGGAACAAAAACAAGTCCAATTAGTTTCAAATCAAGAGAGAGAGAGAGAGTTTATTAGCATGAGCAACCCTTCTTGAACAGTAAAGCATCAGAAGACGAGAGGCACCACAAAACTGCTTAATATTCTTAATGCCGAGAAAGTGACCTCTCTGAGCGCTTGTATTCACGGTCCAAATCTCGCGTTCTTTCCCTTTCACGTGGCTCAGATGTTGCTCGATCATAATGGTAATCCTCCTCCTCCTCCTCCATTTGATAGTACTGATCAATATCACGATCAGGATGATCATAGCGGTCATGATCACTTTGACGGTGTTCATAGTACTCATAGTGCCCATGGTCATGTTCAGCTTCTGGATGCCTATGCCCATGCTCAGGCTGTTCATACCATCCAGGATCATCCTCTGGCTCCACGTTATCATAGTTCCGCTCCTTTTCACCATGTCGGCCTCGCTCATGTTTTGATTCCACCCGGTCATAGTCATATTCTCTATCACGGGAATGCCCATGGTTATGCTCAGGGTCCACAACTTCATAATCCCTATCCCTCTCTCGAGGGCGATCACGCTTCCGATCACGTTCTCGGTCACGGTCACGGTCTCGACCACGGTCATGGTCACGTGCTCGGTCATGACTACGGTCTCTTTCCCTATCTCTGTCTCTGTTCCTGTCGCGATCTCTGTGGTGCCTATCTTCTCTATGATCACGATCCCTTGGCCTTTCATGAGAAAATTCACGCGACCGCTCCCTCTCTCTATCCTTTCCCCTTTCACGGGATTTTTCCCTATCCCTGAAACATTGTTATTCAACAGCAATCAAATATAATGTAGGCTGACAGAAGCAAGGCATAATAAGGATTTTGTACAACCTCCATATTCAAAACCCAGATTCCAAGATGAAGTCTTACTGTCATCTTCATTTCAATCTATTAAGCTTTCTCACTAAAAACTATGATTTATTATGCAAAATTGGGTATGAAAAATGACAATTTAGTATTCATCTGTGCCCAAACATTTTCTATATTAAGAATTCCCAATATGGCATGGTATTTTTTGTAGCTTTTTATGTCCTTAAACAGGTTGTCACAGTAAAAAAGTACACAATAACACCTAAACTAGGCAACAGAAGTGCAAAATAGTCCACAAAAATAACCTGTCTCCATGACGATCATCTCGTATCCTTGGTTCCTCAGACCGAGGTGGTCCTCCTGACTGTTGCTGCACTCTAAGCATTTAAAAAAATGACATGAAGCAAATTACATTTCACAGAATATATAAAGTGAAATTCACCAACACATCTAACATGTTATATGAACAATCAAATTAACAAGCATTGCTAGGTATCATGTGCCAATAGTTGAAGCTTACCACTGTTACCAAGTTATCAAGAACCCCGTTAGAGAAACAGGAACAAGAAATAAGTTATCAAACTACCCAGAGATTATTTTCATCATAATGAGTGTTTTTGACTTGCAGTTGTTCTGAATCATTTGCAGCAAGTAAGCAAAACTGGAGCAGGTAGTGTTTTCTATCATTCTCCAAGAAACTGAAAGAGTTGTGTGGCCCTTAGTCAAGGGGTGCCATCCAAAGTGTAATTCCTTGAAAAAAAAAGGGGCAAGCTGACAAGACCAGATTACTAGTTTCTTAACATAGACACCAATACACTTTATGAATGATGCATAATTCACTAAGAAATCTCTCCATGCAAGTCAATCAATCCTTCTGTATCATGGTTCCATGGAGTTCTTGTAAACTTGATATATACAACTGTCTTTGTAGTTGGGATCAATGGAAGGAGCAAGAGCAAAAGATTTTTAGAAACTTGTGGCCCAAACATGCACATTTGATGTGTAGAAAAGAAAATAGATACCTTTTGAGGGGTGTGGGTTTCAAGCAGTTCACCACATCAATCTCATTCATAGCTCATCATTCTCCAATCCCCAACTAGCTTAGAAGTGACAGATGACTCACCAATGCAACATAGAAGCAATGCCTAATTCCCTAACAAATGTTTTCTAGCCTAGTTGATCAATCCTCTTTTGAATCAATGTTCCATGGGTTACTTGTAGGCATGAATACAATCGTGCTTATCATTAAAATCTCAGGGCTCAAAGCCACACCTGCTGTATACAGAAGAAGATAATTGCTCTTTGATGGTTAGGAGTTTCAAGAAGGTCGAGTGGTGGAGTACATCAATGAGCCAAGTATACATGAAACCATAGCACGATGGCGATGGCTTAAGTTCTGCAAACTAACTTGTGGCAATTTGGGGAATTCAATACCAGAACATGATACTTTCAGTAATGGTACTTGGTTACATATGCAAATATGCTTACGTGCCACTATTTTAAATTATTGAAGTTTTCCATTTATTTGACAGTTTCGTTTTAAGGGAATTCCCACAAAAAAAGAGTTGTAGGCTACTGACACAACCATGTGCACATAACTTCATAAAGAATGGAATACATAAACAAATACATTAATCTAAACAGTAACCCTTTTCATACCAACATTGAATTGATTTGAAGGTAAGAATGACATCTGAAGAAAGATGTAAAGGGAAGGGGAAACAAAAACTTAACAGAGCCTTAATCCCAGATAGGGATGTCAATGGGTACCCAACTGGATTTCCAAAAAACTAATTAAGTGGTTTCGGGTCTACCAACAACCTCTGGCTTGGTTGGTATCTCCTCCATCTCTCCGTATGGGAGGTTGAGGGTGCAAGTCCCTTAAAGGGAAAGTGGTGTGTGTGATATACATATAAAAAAAAGAAGTGGTTTTGGGTCTAACTTGAATAAAGGCATGCTATATCCTCGATAATCAGTATGTGGAACCCTACCTTATTTTTTTGATAAGTCTTAACATTCCTTAAAAAAATAAAAGAGAAAAAAATAGAAACATTATTAAAAAATGAAAAGAAAAAGAAAAAGAAATAATACAAGAGAGAAAGGATAATCAATCTATATCTTTGGCTTTGGGTGTTTATCAATCATCATATAGTCATACATATTACTAAGATTTAAATTTGTCAGTAGGCTCTTTTAGCTTAAAAACAGTATGTTGGATATAGATAAAAACTTACCACTTTCACATAGATTCATTCGTTAAATAAGCTTACTGAATAAACATATGCATACTGCTAGTTTGAGCAGAAAGCATGGTTTTGATCCTTAAATCCAGAGTTATTGCTGTCTCAAAAAAAGAGAACAAATTTAACTACATAATTTTTTGGTGGGCCCCAAAAAGTACCTATAAGTAACAGGCATTGATGGGTTTGGTTATGGTTCCACGTCTTAGAACTGGAACCAAAACCAATAGAAACCAAACTGAATTTTAAAATAGGGTCCAGATCTAGGTGCAGTGAGAGCTTGATATACATTGTTGGTCCATTCTCTAACAACCTAAGCTTTTGGAGCAATTGATTGCTTTATTCGCTATCAAAACTTTAGGTTTAAGAAGTATTGGATTCAAGTCTCTCCATTCGCATTTATCCACCCAACCCCCCCTGTACAAAGTTGTATTTTGTTTTGTTCCACATTTGTTTGCTGTTTGTTTG
Source organism: Nyssa sinensis (assembly GCA_008638375.1). NCBI lineage: Eukaryota > Viridiplantae > Streptophyta > Magnoliopsida > Cornales > Nyssaceae > Nyssa > Nyssa sinensis. The sequence continues at coordinate 54,902,482 of CM018043.1, read as the reverse complement.
CCTCTCCACTTGCAAGTCCAGGGTTGCATGTGAGGGAGGAGGTGTGAGATTTTGATATTCATTGTTAGCCCATTCTATAACAGCTTAAGGTTTTAGAAAAACTAGTTGCTTAATAGGTACATATGATGCCAAACCAAAATAGGACCCAAAAAAAGAAGAGAGAGAAGGGGGGAAGTAAGGTTAGAAAAACAAAAGCAAAGAACAATACTAAGGTCACCATTTCCATATCTTGATTTTCCAAATAATATGCAATATTGTGGTTGGCCTTTAAATATTGGAATAAATTCCCAAAACTTAGGTAAATTACCTTGGGTGATTTAGGGGTAGTGTATTTTCCATTTTAATTTATCATAATTCAATATTCATAAAAGTTCTTCTATCATGTATGGATGTGTGTGTGCAAATGTTGCAAACGATTCAATTACCCCCCAGAATACCTGGTTAACTTCTATGCCTGTAAAATGCCATATCTGGGTCTTCCAAATAATATACAAAATTGTGGTTGCCTTTTAAAAATTGAAATAAATTTCCAAAATTTCAGTATTTTCAAATTTAGGTGTAGTGTATTTGCCATTTTAATTTATCATACTCCAACATTTATACGATGAATTTCTCAGCAAAAACATATTTCAGACTGCATGCAAAAGAATTTATGAGTTCTTCCATCATGTATGGACGTGTGTGTGCAAATGTTGCAACCAGGCCAATTACCTCCCAGAATACATCTGGTTCGCTTCTTCATCTCCAACCCTGGTTGTTCCAAGTCCACCACCAAGTCTGCGAGGTCGCCAGTTTGGAACAGTTCTACCACGTTCAACATCCACAAGCACCCTTCTGTTATCGAGTTTCTTTCCATCAGCTTGTTTATATGCAGCTGTATAACATATACATATACATGCGGCACTCAGCAATCAACTACCAAATACAAAATACAGAAGGAAAAAAATGGATTAGATTAAAGCAAACCTTTCATATCCCTTGTATGCATATACTCAACGAAAGCATAGCCTCTAGGTTTATTTGTGCCTCTATCTGTAATCAATCGAATCTGAAAATCAAAAAACAAAATAAATAAGCCACTGTTACAGAAGACGAATTGAATCTGCAACAAGAAACAGAATGTTATTGCAGATGATGATTAAATCTACCAAGTGACAATGCTATTGAAAAAAGTTAGAAACAATTATTATATTGAAGGAAGTTAGAAATAATAAATCCTAATGGCACGGCAGACAGGCACTATGCCTCATTAGCCGTGCTCACCTTTAAATCATAAGCTTCCCCAGGCGAGATGCATCACCACCACAGCTAGAGTTGCAGAAAAACTGATGTATGTAGCCAATTTACCAGTTGTCGAACATATTTACCTCCCCTTACCAGGGAAATTATTTTAAATAACAAAATAATTATAAATAATATATGAAATACCAGGATATCTTCACAACTGCTGATACGTTTTTGACATCCTTTAAAGCCAAAAGTACAATTTTAGTACCAGTAAAAGCACGCACTACAAATTGAAATAAAAGAGAAAGATATGCTAAAACTCCTGACATATTTTACCCAGTGCAGGAAAAAGTTGTCAGTCTCCTTTTGTTGCTTGAAAATAAAGGCCAAAGGGCACAATGCATCACTGCTCTGCTCAACTTAAAGTTTTCAGTTTGCCACGCAGGATGAAGCACAATCTTTGGAATTGGATTGGTAGAAAATCAAGGAACCAAAATTACCATTTGTGGAATCTGCTTATTCGATGAACTTTAATACTAGAACAATACCTAGAACTTAATACAACACCCAAGCCCCAATGAGATTTTCAAACCCAACTGCATCAGTAAGAGTTACCAAAGGATAAGCGAAACAAACCCATACACTAACGAAGGCGTTTAGGCAATGATACCTGTGCAATTATTCCCAACTCAATTGACCCTCCACAAGTTATGTGTCAGAGCAAAGATATGCTCATTCTCCCTTTTAACACTTGTTATGAATGCCGAATTGAACAGAACTTTGCATCACTAGTTGTGCTTACCATTTAGGTAGAAGTTGCCCAAAATGAAGATACTAAAAACAATTACCAAGCCAGACGATTCATAACACTATCTTATATCAGGGGTCTGATTAAATGAACATAACAAATTGCAAAAGCATCTTGTTAGCCAAATATTTCTCTGTTGTACAATTTGTAATTTAGACTTCATATAGAAAATATAAATGAACTTGACCTGAGGAATATTTCAACTTGAAAAAATCCTGAGGGAAAGGACTTTGTTTGCCTTGATGTATTCAATATAAAGAAGCTAACATTTAATGGCAATTTTGATTCAATCTCTTCTTTACACATCAAAAAGTTGAATATTAAATTACTATAATAGAAATACGATTTACAAAACTAATTATATATATAATATGTATAAAAAATATTATTAATTGAAAAAAAGAGATAACATAACATGTTAAAGAAATTCAAAAGCTTGACATTAGAGACAGAAATATAACTTTAAAGAAGAAAATTTGGGGGCGGGGGGAACAGAACAATTTTCCACATAAGTGAACCTCTTACCAAACCAAAAGGCAATAACCTGAGCCCCCCTTGGGATGCTCAATAATACCTACCCGCTTGATGGGCCCGTAAGCCTCAAACTCCCTTTTGATTCTGCTCTCAGTTGTCTCATAATTCTGAAATAAAATAAAAAAAAAAATTGATGTAAAATCCCAAGCAAAATATTGGATAGATCCTCGGAATTGATAAAGAATGAGGCAATAGTACTCACAAGCCTGGCTACAAACAGTGTCTTGTATGGATCTCCAGAAATATTTGGGTCATTATTTGGATCATCTGAATAGAAGACATCCAAAAACAAAGATAACTAAACTGTAATTCCACAAATGAGTTTTCACCAAGTTTATAATAACTGAAAAGGAATGTAGGCATTATCACATTTCTCAAGCTCCTCAGCAGCCCTTTTTGCACCCTCCTCTAGCCGTAACTTGTGGATTCTAGCCCTTCTTTGCACCTGGATCCACCAAAAAGAATAAACAAACACATATAGAGCACAAAATTAAGTTAGCCCACCAACAAGAAATGCTTGTGAGATACATCATGCAACAATGAATTGGGCTTCTCTAATAGTCCACCATTCTGAATGATACAGCCCCATACAATTGCTAGAATTACAGGTGATCGTGTACCACCCACTCACCATTCACCCACTAGTATCTCACGCAACAATGAATTGGGCTTCTGTAATAATCCACCATTCTGAAAGATACAGCCCCATACAATTGCTAGAATTACAGGTGATCGTGTACCACCCACTCACCATTCACCCACTACTCACAGCTTTGATCACCATTCAAACATCCATACATAGTTGTTAGTTAGTATCGTACAATACACGATACGTATCATACGATATGTTTTGATACAGCAGAAAAACGATATGTCGTATTTTGTATCTTTTTTCACCGTGTCGTACGATACAATTCTGATACGATACGTCGTATCGAACGATACGTGTAGAAACAAAAAAATGTTGCTTTTTTTTTTTTTGGGCCAAGGGAAATACGATGTCGTGTTGCCTTAGTATAATATCTATTTTGGTTCCTTACTTGCACTGAACGATCACGCTCTCCAACTATGTCATCGACCCATCAAACTCTAGGTCCCTATTCTAACAGTGTTTGCATTATGTGAATTGTACAAATTTCATTGTAGGATGTATTCTATTGGTACCTTATATATATTGTTTGGTTATAATTTATACAATCTGTCTTACTAAAAAAGAAATTGTATTCTAAAAAAAAAAAAAAATTATTGTTGTCTGATTGGAACTTATAGTATTTAATATTTATAATTTTTTGTATTGTACAGACTATGGGGTATGGATTATAGAATTTTAGTTTTTATAAGAGAGTTGAAATGTTATTTATATTGTTTTTAACAATGTGTATTTATATATTCATATGTATATGTGTATATATATGTATTAAAAAATAGCACATATCTTACGATGCACGATACACGAAACAATACGCATTTTTTGAAAAACGATACGCCTTCTAATACAAGTTTCGACAACCTTGTATACATACATATATATATTTATATATATAGCGGTTTGTAATCCATATATCTTATTGCAAAGCACCCTTTAATAGTGTGTAGTGCATAACCAAGAACCATCAATATTTTTTTTAAAATTACTTTGATAGCTATTGTCAAGTCAAATCTTATACACAAATCAATTCCAGGTCTACAACTTGAATAGAACAGTATATTTGTTGCACCGGAATGTCAGCTGTCCCATCATGTATTTTGCCAGTAATTTTCCAAATTCACCAAAACCAAATATGCCTGAAGTGAACACATTGTTTCACCTCACTTCATAGTTTCCTGATAACCAATCATGGACCATTGTCTAGGTTATACCTCGTAATCATTACAAATTATATGTAAACAAGGTAGTACCTATGTACAATCATTCCGAGCGTTGCATAAAATCATTAGAAGCATATACAATTTTTTTAAGGTAGAAAAAAACTGCTGAGTTTCAATTCAGAAGAACACTTTGTGAACTTCTTTCAGACTCCATAAAAATATCACGTTTTCCCTTCTACAGACGTAGCATGTTGCCAAAATTATTCCCCCTTAAAGGGAAGGGAAAAAGAAATCTAAGTTAGCATCAGCAAATGCCAAATACACCAAACAGGGAAAATTCTGCTACCATATACACGGTATAAATTTATTTAATAAATTCAATAATACATACATGAAGATGTGTCAAATTTAAGAGATTAAAAAGTTCCAACTAATCAATAAACAAATTAAAACTTTCTTATAATGGAATCATTAGAGTCACTAAATTTGAGTGGCAGATCTACTTGTAAGTTGTAACGCTTCAGAGAATGACGGAGCAATAGAAAAATTACACATAATTCATGACCTAAGAGCTCGTCAGCCTGCAATAGGGGCGGACATGCTCTAAATCCACTGTAAATTAACGAAAGTTCATAATCAATCAGCAGATCAATCACTGCAAATCCACAGATTTGGGATGCTGTCATTCCAAAGCTACAATGTGCTACCATCTCATATGATTAACAACTCCTATACCATCACATAAACATTATGCGAGCAGGTGTCTCATCTGATTAGCACCTAATAATATCCAGGTGAATGGTGTATTTTTCTTTCCACTGTTTATTAGATTACATAAACTGAGGGAGAGGAAAAATTGGACCTGTGATGTTCTTAGGTTTAGTGGCAGCACTTACCACCAAGCCACAAACAATCATCTTACTGTTGAGTTTTCTAAATATTTTATTTAAAATATCTAAGTTGCATGTGTAATAATTACTAAAGCAAACAGAACTATAAAAATGATTTTTTAAAAAAATTTCTTAGCTGATACTTTTTTACTTAAATTTCTTTCTGCTGTTAATTACATTATATAAACTACTCCAACTGTTCACTCCGTTTTCTTGGCACTTAGTTCATCAGTACTTATAAGGTGAAATAACATAAATGAGACATCCTTCTAGATGTGATTTTGGAACATCAAATAAAAAAGAAATATGAAAATTACACAGGGAAAAAAATAAATAAATACTTCTACAAGCAGCACAGATGTCACACCATCATTAGAGTAAAAAGTGCAATTAAAGAGATTCCAATTAATATCTGATACTTGCTCAAAAGTAGTTTCCACACACAAGATAATAGCATCTTACAGGAGTTTCAGCCTTTTGGACAGGTGGAGCATATTCAGGATCTCCTGGCTCAGCAAAGTTACTAACAAATTGTGCCATCCCTGTATATGGTGGGCATTTTCTCTTCTCCGGAGGTGGTTTATACTCCAATGGAGGTCGAGGCTCAAAGAGCTTCAAAAGGTTAGTTGTTAAACCAGTTGGATGGCTTTGCCCAATCTGTATTAATAAAAAAGAATAAATAAATTAATACTATACAGGCAGTAATAAGAAAGTTAGTCCTGTTTTTAATCATTCCGCAAGAAAAATACAGAATTTCAAAATATGTGTAGAGAGAGGCAAAATCTACATGTCTTAAAGCAAAACCACTCAAAATAAAAGAGGCCTTAAGCTCAGTATGGCTACTGATGAAAGAAGAAAGTGATCAGTACGAGAGAAAAGGGAAGGAATAGTATATAAGCTACTCAACAATTATACCCATTTTATGAACTTTAAAAGGAAGAACAATTTACCTAATTTTTAAAATGAATATAAAGCATTTTGATATTTTAAAAAAGTTTATTTTCTCTCCAAATCCCTCCACTTTTAGACGGATTGGAGAACTGAGCCCAATTATGCAATCTTTCTATCCTAATGTTCTCTTTTCTCTCCACTTCAATTTTTTTTCTTCTCTCCAATTCATCTGATCCAATTAAGTTGAACACTAAATAATTTTTCATTTCGGTTTCTAAGATAATAAAAGCTCTGGACAATAATTTGAATTTGTTAAATTGAGCAATCGGTTTTCACAAGCAACAAACAGCACAACACAAAAGACAAAATTTCTTTTCCTTCTCGTTTTCTCAGTAACGAAACACGTCATCGTCGGATGCTAAATTACATGAAATTCTATGTATCTACCATCAAATTTCAAGTCTAAATCATCTGAAACCAAAACCAATATCATCTAAAATCGAACAAAATTCAAATCAAATGTAGCGTTACGAAGACATCGTCATATAACTTCACAAGTAAACAAATAAAAAGCCTAGAATTGCAGAAAATATCGAAAAATCGGATCAGAGCATACCAGTTTGAGTTGCATAACATTCGCACGGGTCTTTGCTTTTGTGCTGGCCTGTACGGCGGCGTTGTTGTTGCGCATGAAGGCATCGTTGTAATCCCCCATCTTTGCATAGATCGGAACAGTTAAGGGTTTTCGAGAGTTTATAAAGAGTTTCAAGCTGGTAATCACACGGGGATTTGGAAAGAAAGGAGGGGAAAGGGCAGTTTGGACACTGGAGTGTTTTTTTTTTTGGTTATTTGGAAAGAAATGAGAGAAAAAGACGATGGAGAAAGTATGCTTAGCTTAAAATGACGGAAAAAGGAAAGGGAATGAAAGAAGAAAAAGATTTTTTCATCCTTATTTTATTCAATTGTTATATTTTAAAAAATAAACGAAAATAAAAAAATTTAAGAGAACTTTTAATAAATTTTTATAATACTAATTTTAAATTTAAATTATTAAAAAAATAAAAAATATATTTATTTCAGGATATAATAGAAAAAATATATATAATTATTTTTTTCTATTATTTTCAAGTAAGATGAGTGAATTGTATTTTCATTTTTTTCATTTGTTATTTAAGTACGAAAGAGGGATTACGCTCTTCTCTTCTCTCATAACTAGGAATGACGGGGTACTCATTTTTTAATTCCAACTCTGTTTATATTTTTTGCTCTCAACCTTGTCTTGCTCTATTTAAATATTTATCCCGATCTTGATTCGGACCCCATCCCACCCCTATCCGAATCTCGATATATTTTTTTTCAAAGTAAGTTAATTTTTTTTGTAGGTAAATTAAAAATTTATTGCCAAAATAATCATTATAAAAAAAATATATAAGTGTGATATGAAAAACCTTTAAACTAATTTTATATAATATGATTTATTAGTAAAACAAGTATACATAGAGATTTAAAAAAATAATAATATATAAATGAGACAGGTTCAGGGCAGAGTGACCATCTCTTGATCCCGTCTCAACCCCGATGAGGTTTTCAAAGCCGACTCCATTTATGGACACCTTATACCTGCTTCATTAGGGATGGGACAAACTGTCATTCCTACTCATAACTAATGTTACATCTCCTCTTCTTCCCTTCTTATTTACCCAAGTATAGTATTAAAGTCTAATCATCCTTATTTTCTTTTGTTCCCTAGTGCTTATTATAATGACCAGTGAAAAAGTGTAATTTGAAAAAAAATGTAATTTGAGTTAAATTATAAGTGTTTGAATAAATGTATTTCAATGAGTTATTAAAAATATTAAATGTGTTATATTAATAAAAAATGAGCGTGTTTGAAAAAAATACATTCCTGTTTATTTTTTTAAATGAATTTTTTGGACTTAAAAAAGTCTAAATATACAAGTGGATGTTCCAAAAACCTCAAAAGAAACATTCAAATATATAAAAGACCTGTTGACTCTGTTTGGAAGATAGATTACTAGAAAATGAATTTTAAAATATATAATCAATTTATTTAAATGTTTAGTAAAAATTATGTATAAGTAATTCTAACAATTAAATTTTTTTTTTTTTAATCTTTTATATTGTATATATTATGTAATGTGTAAGTGATATTCGGAAATAAAAATTGTAAAAAATCAAACAAATTTCCATAAACTTGTTTTTATTCTCTAAATCAGGGTTTTGCTTTGAATCACATTACAAACCCCTATTTTAAAAAATACAATTGAACATCTTGAAAAAATGATCTCACAATTTTTCATGCACCAAAAGCGCAGGACCTCTGTAAATGCAATTTGCTTATTACATAGACTAAAACCATAAGGTCATCATCTGCCATGAACATCATTTTAAAGTCTAGAAAAAATTTAAATTTGAGTTTAATTTCCATTAAAATAATAACAAAAAAAATTTAAGATAATCTGGCCATTTTAACCACATGTAAACCATGGTTTTATAATAAGAATCTACAAGAGGAAGACAAGAAATTGTGGTCAATAACCAAAAAGAATATCAATTGATGGAGGAAAATTTCTAAAACATTACTTTTCTTTCACCATAAGGATGTTTCAATTTTTTTATTTTTATTTTTAGCCAGGGAAAGCACTCTCCATTGCCTTAGGAAATTGCCCAGAAGCCCAGAACGTATGGAAGACTTTCCTTCCCCGTAGAGACTCATCCAAGATAACCTCGAAAGCCTTCAAGAATGAATCCCAGCAATGCTTGGGAACCATTCCCTGGTACATCCCATTCATCAATTGGCAAGGACAACAAATCCAGATCATTCAATTTTACAGGGTGCAACTCGAGCATAATCCCAAAGATAAGTAGTGTATAGCTATTGATTCATGTCAAAGTTGTATTTTGGGCTTCTTATTTCAATGGTAAGAGATTCTTCAATGCTAAATACCATTTTAACTATGCTAAATCTATATTTTACTATTGTTACGATATAAAAATATTAGATTTTGACATTTTTGCACAAATAATAATGTCATTTTTAACACAATTATTTTTTCTTTCAAACACAACTATTTTTCCTTTCAAATATCACTTCCATTCTTAATCTCAACCACCATTCTTCAAACCACCATCACAGACCCACCCAACTGTTTGGCTCTTTGGAAAACTAGCCACCGGATATGCACATGCAACAATGATCCAACGTCATGGATCCACCCAACCACATATGTCAAAGAAAAAAGGTTGCAACAACCGTTCGATTTTAGAAAACTAGCGTTGGCATAAAATGGTAGCTGCTGCTCTTAATGTCAAATGTTGTATTGAAAATGATATTATTATATTTTGACAAGTCAAATAGCACCCATTGAAGTAACAGCTTTTACATCATATTCAAATTTTAAAAATGGCATATCAAATTAATAGTACATGCATTGAAATTGCTCTATAATGCCAATTTTTTAACACAACAAATAATATTCTTTCCGACTAAATGTTGGATAAATTACCAAAAGTAAATTCAAAAAAGATTTTGATATGACATAGGTAGCATTGTGCTATCTTTGATGTTATGACAATATCGTAATATAGCACGACAAATAGAACCCATTGGAGCCAAAGTTTTACAACAATGTCAAATTTTGGAAATAGCAACCCCTTTGACAGGGGCGCTAAAGTGGCTCTTTCAGAGCTTTCTATTCTTGTAATAACATAAAACTACCTAGAACTGTTAAACTGGTACTATGCCTCTAAATTAGAATCCTATGTTTTTTCCCATTTCATACACAAAGGAAACCAATATGCTGGTCTTGTAGCTAACTTGGATGTCAACCAAAGAAGCAAACTTGTCATCCTTGAATTTCCCTCCAGCCCAGATGAAGCCTTCGGGGAAAAAATATTGCAACTAGTACTCTTAATGGTGAGACTTATAGTCCCATGTGCAAAAATAGCACAACTATCAACAGTAAAATTGATGGCCACATATGCACCAACATTACGACAATCAATATTACCTTTGGGAGTACGATACTCTAGAAGTACCCAAAATTTACTCCCCTTCTGGTGGCTGATCACTTGGCATATGTAGCCTTTTTAGTGCTAGACAGTCTTGTTTCATTTTTTCATTTACTCAAAAAAAGAAAAAAGAAAAAAGAAAAAAAGAATGGAATTGGAGGTAAGTTAATGATAACAATGAAATGGAAGAAAGAATATGCTCAGTTTCCATTTTGACACATTTCAATACAAACCATGAAGCTATTTAAGTTAGATATATGATATGTCTTTATTAATATTAAAAAAATGTTCAGAGTTAAGGAATCATAAAGTTAATGCCTTAAACTGCAGAGATTAATCCAAAGCAAAGCATATACATGATTTATATATGTATATGTATGATGTATTAATACAAATTCATCGAATGAAAGCAGATGTTCAATCTAACTTTGATCACGGGCCGGCCATATATCTTGATGTGCAAAAGCTAGGTCATGTTTCACACACATCAAGTGCACCAGAATCTTCAGTAGTCCTCCTTTGCAGAATGAATTTTTGCAAAAGAAACCCAGTACTGAAGAATAAAAGAATGAATTAATAATGTATGATGATCAGTCATCTGGGGGGCCTTGTTTGCCTCTACAGTTTCTGCCTTTGGATCCCTGAATGAGGCATCTCTCGCGAGTCGCTGCTCGAAGTGGATGGGTTGAGCCCATACTCGCTTGTAGCTCCATATTCGCTGCTGTTAAATTCCTGGCTTGACAACACCATTTTTCTGAACTTCATCATGTCAGCGTTGTATGCACCTGTATCATATCCGCCATTGGGGTTGATAACGGAGCTCTGCTGGCCTGTCTTTACAGTACTCTCGTTTAAGTCCTCCAGTGAAGATTCGCCTTCCAATGCTCGAACAATCTGTTTTTTTTTTTTCGTATTCATATAATTAATTAAGCAAATGTGTTAAATTAAACAAAAGTATGTTTCAAACCAACAATGTACGGCTCTTTCGGATGGAAAGAATTGGAGAAAAAAGAAAAGATTAATGTAAAGAGATAAGATAAATCTCTTGTTTGAAAATTTTTAATGGATAAAAAAGAAAATAATAAGAAAGAATAGAAAAGGAAGTTTGATCGGATGATGAATTGATGAAGGAGTTGATTCAAGTTTATTAGTTCAACCAGTTTTATAATTAATATATTAAAAATTAAGAAAATAACAAGAAGTTTTTTTTTTATTATCTATTTGTATATATAACAAAAATACATACAATAATATCTTATTTTATACTAAATTTCATCATTTAATCATCAAATATAAGAAGTTTTGTGAGACAAAAAAGTTATAGGTGATAAAAAGACAAAATGTGGTTCAATCGATTTTTTAAAAAAACCAGCCGGTTCACTCGATTGAACCACATTTTGGGTTGGGTTGAAATTTTGGGATAAAAAATGAGAAATGATGAGTAAAGATTATGTTAGTTAAAAACTTTAGGGTGTACTGAAAAAACAAAACCCAAAATTTTACATGTAAAATTTTTTTGGGTCAAATTTTGAGGGGGCTATGGTCCATCCCATGCTACCCCTAGCTCCGTCTTTGAAGATAGTGTATTTAATAAATTTTTTTGAAATACTAAAAATATTTATAAATGAAAGAATTAAAAATTTTAAACATAAAAGGGAAATAGTTGTCAAATAATTTTTTATATTCTTTTCTTTTCTCTCTGCAATCATTCAAATAAAAAATAATAGCATTTTTTTTTTCTGTCATAAACTATCAAGATAAAGATAAACGAACGATTAATTTATGAAGAATGCAACATATCTCTAATTTGTATTCTTATTCATATTTGTAATGTGATGTGTTATTAAGGTTCTATACCTGACTCATTCTTGGGCGCCGTCTGGCAGAGTGACGAATGCCGGCAGCAGCGCAACCTATCATGCGTGCCATCTCATGAGAAATATAATTATTTTCCAAGCGTGGATCAACCAGTTCTTCATAGTTGCCATCTTCCAATGCGCGTTGTAGAAGCGGCCTAGCCTGTTTGTCACGCGAGAAAATTAGCGAATGAGGAAAAAACAGGAAAATTACATATGTCTAATACACTCCAAATTAAGATACTTAGAATTTGAAGGTAAATGAGTTGAAGTGCTAACCCAGTCTACTAAGCTGTCTTCCATGATTTTACCACTAGGATCTACAGGTCGCCGTCCGGTTATGAGTTCTAAGAGCATCACTCCATATGAGAAAACATCAGATTTGTCTGAGAGCTTGCCACTTGATGCATACTCTGGGGCCAAGTACCTGCATTTGCATGTAAATATTGGAATCCTGTTTAAATTTCTCCTCTTTTCACATACAGGTAGTGTCTTGACATCTCAAATTGCACAATCTTTCTACATGAACAAAAATCGTGAAAAAGTTTCCTACATGGCACTTTTTAAAGTACGTATTCTCGATGTGTATTCATATTTGTATCTTTAATGCGATGCGACATCATGTAATATATTTAAAAATTACATTAAGTGGAACTTAAAAATTCTATATGATACCACATGACATTGAAAATATAAATAGAGATACAAATTGGGATTAAATTAAGATTTTCCCTTAATTCTGTAATTCAAATGAAGTTAGTAAAATCTCCCAAGTATTCTAGAACTTTTTTGAGATGGAATGGACAAAATCATTAAACAAGAACTTTTTTTTAAGACTTTACTAACTAGGGATATTACAAGTAACTGTGAATGTTTCATATAATTTGTCTTGAATGCTTCTAATTATTTGTATAACTATCTATCTAATTCGAGTGAGGCTACATATAATGAATTTTTTAATAAATTTTTTTTATTCTTAAATGCAAAATAATAAAATTTATTATAATAAATGCATATGAGATACACTTCGGAAGAGCACAATCCATTACACATAACATTTTTCATCCAATTATGAACTTAATTCAACTTGGTCAACAACAGAAACAGTTGGAAGACAACCATAATCACACAACCAAAAGTTTAGTACTATCGACTTACCCGAAAGTCCCCATGACACGCGTAGATACATGAGTGAAATTGTCAGAAGAAGGTTTAGCCAATCCAAAATCAGCCACCTGAGAAGGAGTATTATTAATTAGCTAGCTTGGGCAACATGATGATTTCACATATTCACACACACACACACACATATATTACCATGGCTTCATAGTTATTGTCAAGGAGAATATTAGCAGCTTTGATGTCACGATGGATAATCCGAGGGTGGCCTGTGTATAATCAACAAATTAGAGATACATACAGAGAGAGAGAGAGAGAGAGAGAGAGAGAGAGAGAGAGAGAGAGAGGAGTATGAATAATGAATCTCATACAATCTTCATGAAGGTAAGCCAGCCCCTTGGCTGATCCCAACGCAATTCGTAGCCTAGTTGCCCATTCCATGGTCGGTTGATCCTTTCCTGCAATCAGAAAGTTTGCCAAGTTTTGAAAATTTTATGTGATGAGCAAATAAACACAAATCCATTGGAATGTATTGTCCTCCATCAATTATCCATTTCAGGTTACTTTTCATTAGATCCAGATTCATGGAAAACTTTTCAAGAAGTTGACGAATCACAGTAAAAAATGTTGATTGACATAAACCGGTCTGCGAGGAATTATAATTCACTATATATCATTATAAAATATAGTATGACAGTATCTTACAAATTTTTTAGCTTTCTTTAATTTATGAAAAAATTATTTATATTAAATCTCAAAAAATTTAACAATTTTGTGAAATAAACTTACAGTACATCATATAGTAACATAAAATGATGGTATCTCTGAATAATTTATAAGAGTGCAAAAAAATTACCATGAAGGTGGAATTCCATGGTTTTGTTAGGAACAAATTCGTAGACCAACATTCGCTGGCCATCTGCAATGCAATAGCCAACCAGGGACACAAGATGGCGATGATGGACACGGCTAATGATCTCAACCTCGGCCTGGAACTCCCGCTCACCTTGCCCACTACCCAACTTCAAGCTCTTAACAGCAACCTCCTTTCCATTAGGCAGCACACCTTTGTGGACGAACCCAAACCCTCCTTGACCCAGCACATTGGCATCCGAAAATCCACCCGTGGCAGCGGCTAGCTCTTCATAACTGAAGGTGCTCTGGTTGAACCCAAGACCCGGTGATGGAGTTTGCATGGGCCCGTGGTTTGCGCCCGCGTAGGAGCTGTAGTCACTGCTCATATTTGGTGCACCCCAGCCGCCGCCGCCACTACCACCACCACCTGGTGGTGGAGGAAGCTTAACAATATGGTCTACAGATTGGCGACCGTTGGTTTTGGGCCACATTTGCGAAGGGTACCCGTACTCACCACCTACAAATACACCACAATACACACCAGTAACTAACAAGGCCATCTTAGGACATTAACGTGAGTTTAATCCTACCTTCATACTTGTATCAAAATAAGGATAACAAATTTTTAATTACAATATTAGACTAAAGTTAGGAAATGTGTCAATGGCAATTGCTCCTAGAGTACTGGTGTGCGTTTTCAACTTAGTTTTAAAATTTTGATGTTTTAATTCTTAGATGGCTTAGGAAGTAAAGATAAAGTATTTTAGGATAAATGAAAGCACAATTTCAAAAGCATGAATTCATGGTTAAAACACTCTATCTTATATAAGCTCGAGTTTACAATAACTTTATTTTTTTTGAAAATACAAACTTAAAAATGAGTGTAAAAATTGCTCGCCTTTGCCAATTGATCTAACAAACATAAATGGAAAACATGTAATTTTTTCATTTGTATGTTGAGCAACTATATTTACCCAATTCTCTCATGTTTGGAGGGAAGTTAGTAGTTATTTAATGTTATATTTCTTGGATGTCTACTAAAGTAGAACAGATAGCCTTTCCCCAGTTATTTTGGACAAGTTAGAAATTGTGAAATCCAGACTTTTCTTTCCTTCCCCCACACAAGTTAGACTCTTTTTTGGTTCTCAAAAGCACTAAGAGAAAGGAAAAGGGAAAAGGGAATAGGGAATAAAAGAAACAATATATTTTTGAAAATTTTAATTTCCTCTTCTCAGATTTGTTTTCTTCATGTTTATTCACTATTGAACAAAGAAAACTGGGTTTCTTCAAAGTTATAAACTTTTTATTTCCCTTCATATTTTATTTTCCTTAGAATTTTACAATACAACAAAATAATGAAGGGAAATTGAAATTCCTTATAATTTCTTTTCTTCGTTATTTTTGTGTGGATAATTTCATTTTTTTTTCTTGGTTTCATGGCGCAAAAATATCCACAGTGTCACAATCTTATCTATGTAATATTTGCAGTGAGAGAGTAAGGGCATGGATTATCACCTCCGGGTGTACGAGGATCGGTATTGTACGGATCTCTCTTCTTCCTCCTCGATAAACATGTTACACAAATGATGACGATAGCAAGAAACAATATTCCTGTAACTGCAACTCCGGCAACAATTGCTGTATTGGCTAATGTTGAGTCAGATGCCGTAGAACTACTCGAGTTGGAAGATGTACTTGATGTGGGCGGTGACTTTTCCGCCGCTGCATGTGGAGGTGGAGGCGAAGCTGTAGTGGAGGAAGATGGTGCTGGTGGCGAAGAGAAGGCAGCAACTGGGGGCGGCGGAGAAAAAACAGGTGACGGGAGACTAGGAATGTTTGTAGAAGGTGGTAGTGGAGACGCACCGCCGGATGGAGGGGGTGATGGTGGTGGTGATGGTGATGGTAATGGTAATGGTATTGTTGTTGATGGAGGTGGCGAGGCCGGTGATGCGTTCTGTGGAGGTGATTGTGGTGGGTTTTCCGCCGGTGGTGGTGACGAAGGAGATGTTTTGGGAGGTGGGGATGCAGGCGGAGGAGAAGAAGATGAAGCCGGGGGTGGTGAAGACGGAGGTGGTGATGATGGAGGAGGTGAAGAATTGGAAGGAGGTGGAGGTGATGCCGAAGAAGAATTAGTTGGTGGAGCAGGTGGCGAAGAATTTGGGGACGGAGCAGTCACAGGGGACGAAGCCATTAGCCGATGAACTTCCGGCCAAGATTTACGTCAACACACAGGCCGGAAACTCCACCTCTCCCGTAACTGCTCGTCGCAACAATTCAGGACCCTGAAGAAAATGGCAATTCAGATTCAATGAAAACACTTTCTTTCATTCATTCATGCAATCAAATCAAATAAAATACAAACAAATCCAAAATTACATAACCATGGAAGCATTGGTTGCATGATCTACCAAATACTAAATACATATGATTAATATATTTGCAAATTAAAAAAGAAAAAAAGAAGACAAATTATGTTATTTTCTCAATTAATTTAGGTTTCACGTTGATTTACAATCAAAATGTTATTGTTCTGTGAATAGAAAATGTGAATTTAGAGAAGTACCTGATCAAAGAAAGAAGTTAGGAGGGTTGTGAGAGAAAGGAGAGAGAAAAATTGTTGCATTCTGAAATTTCCATCGTAGAAAGGGGGACGCTTCCTTCCCCAGTTGCCTCCTACGAAGGAGGGCCTCTCTTTAATTCCTCTCCATTTTTTTTGCCTTTGCCACCTTTAGTTTAGGCCAAGTTGGTTGGTTGGCTTTCGTACTTGCACCTTTAATTTCAAGAAAATGCCACCTTAATTGTCACACATCACTCTAATTTTTTTAAAATTTTGCAAATTTTTTTAATATATAAATATACCTCTAATTTTGAGAAAAAAAAAATTTCTTCTAAATTTTGCAAAAAGAAACAAATTTTACATGTAAATCAAACCCCACAATTTTTTTTTACAAGGAATAAAAAAAATTCACCTTCTAAAATTTTCCAAAAAATATTTTAGTCCCACCCAAATTTCTTTTCAAATATGAGATAATAGAGATGACATATTTGTCATTATGAGATATCTATGCTCTACAATATGTTCGTTATTTTTCAAAAAATTATTTGCCAGTTCTTATATACAATGTTTTTTAAGTATGCAATTACATGAGGTGTAGCACAACAAGGATAGGAGTCCTCTCCATCTGTAATCCTTCTTGAAAGATTATTTTAGCTGCTTCTATTGTAATTTTATCATTCATAATGAGTCTTAATAATTCATAAATATAGAAATTATAATAAAAATGACGTAATATAATAATTTCATGAAATAATGTTCTTTGGAATAATTTAACAACTGTCAATTTTTTCCATGCTGGATGCTGACTTTACATGTCGGGGCAACAAATGTATGCTTATAATAAAAAAGAGTAATTTTTTTTTATCTCAAATTTTATATCCTTAATAATTTGACATTAAACTATTAGCAGTAGTTTAAATACATTATAAATATTTTATTAATGATCTATTACCATATTTTTTGAAATACAAGTTTTGATATAAAGCCTTGAGACACTTAACATTACTAAAAAAAACAAATTAGTTACTCTTCACCATAAAATTAAATACAATCAATTATAAGTAATAAAATAAGTTGTCATTAAGTTGTACAAATGAGTAATGCTAGAAATCTCTAATTTGTATCTTTAATAAGACATATCACTATGTAATGGCTATGGAAATTACATTAATGTGAAATTCATAAATGCTGCAAGATACCACATTGATGAATATGTTCTATAAACTTTTATTTATCTATAATATATTCTAACATAAATAAATTAAAAAAAAAAGTTTCAGTCAATGGTTAAAAGATTTATTTATTTGTCTTAATGTAATACACTCGGATTAATAAATGAGTGATACAAACAAAAAAATGTGTAGCTCATATATTTTGTTCGTGTCAGTTACTATTGGTGGGATCAATAAATCTTTTTTCCCTTATCTCGAGAACATTATTGTTGATATGTGATCAAATTAAGATTGTCACGTTGTTACTTAAAATTTGAGAATATTTTCAGCGGAAAGTGGCCCTGCCCCCCATGTAATAATAGAGTGACATGTGAATTATGTCCTATTAACCATGATAGACATTAACCATGGTAGACTTTCTCTCCAAAACTTTAGAAAATTTTAAATTTTATTAAATTTTAAAAATTACTATTTCAAATTTATTTTGATATTTTGAAACAACACTCTTTTATATATATATATATATATATATATATATATATATATATATATATGTCCCCCTTACAACTTCCAGTCCTCATTGCCTACTAAAATAGGTGAGACCTCTGTTATTGGACGGGGTGTCTCAAGACACCGAGGTTAAGGAATCTGACGTGTCCACGAGAAATTTGTGTTTTAATCTTCCAAGATAAGAAAAAGTCCACTGAAAGTCGATCACCTTCCTTGCTAATCGTTGTTCCGGCAAGAATCTGCAGACACCGATCAGACCACCACACGGTTCAGAGACGTATGGTGCTCCAATCCATATTTATTGTTCCACTGATCATTTGACTTCTAATAATTCAATACTTATTTAGTTAATACAATACAATCAATTCATGAATAAAACTTTTAAATAAACCTAGCCGAATCTATCTCATAAATTATTATTTTTTTCATAAAAGACTTATTTTCCTATCAAATTTCAGTTTTTACATGACCTATTAGAGTAAATTTGTATAAGGGGATGACCATATTAAAAAACAATCAAATTAAAATAACTTAAATCTAGTAAAAATGTGGGTGCCTAAAAATAATGATTTAAATTTGATATCAGTTTCAGAACTAATGAGGAAATTCAAGTTGACATATGATTCTTATATAGTTGAGTTACGCTGTAACTAATTTCCGCATAGTAATCAATATTTTCTTTATATATGTAACCCAGATGAGTGACTGTAGCAATCTCTTCATTCTTTACTCCAAAAAATAACCCTGCCTCCTAGTATTAGCCTACTGTTGTTTTTTTTCAGGACATCTATGTATTTACAAGCGAGTAAGAGGACTACAGGTTTGAATTATTGCCAACAATACAATCCGAAAACACCCTCTAACCTCCACCGACCACCAGTCCAACGCCATGATCATTAATTCACTGAGCAACAATCTACTGGTTTTAAGATCTTCTTGTAAATAAGTAAAATTTACAGTCATAAGTTCTTGAAACTACCTCTATGTCAAAGGGAGAAGAATATTAGAGAGAATTTTTAGAGGAAATCATATCTATAACTCATCATTCACTCATTTTTGAAAGGTTCTTTTCAAAATTGTTCTCATTAGAGAGTAGTGAGTTTCCCTTTCTCATTTATGTTAATTGAAGATTCACACTAACATGACAACAAAGTGGTATATAATTTGAATAACTTTTTGAGTGTAAAAGAAGGAGAAAAGGCCTAAGAGATGCTTTTATAATGGCATATAATACCCGAATACGATTATATTTTAGAAAAAAATTTAAAACATAGATTATTATAGTTTTCTATTTTGATGATATGCCAGTAAATACTTGATATAAAATTAAATAATAAATCCAATCCACCATTAATAATCTAATGGCCTGGCTACAAATTCGATCAAATTAAAGGAAAAAGTAAATTTGGACTTGTACAATACTTTGAACATTAACTTTTCAAACTGAACTTCTATTTTGGGACATCACAAAAAGAAATAAATAATGCTATAATTTTCAAATTTCAAATAAATTTTAGCACCAATTTGTTACCAATGAAACGACAGCCTACAAATAGGAAGCCACAAAAACTATTAGACTAAAAAATCTTGACGACACTAGCATAAAAAAAGTAAGAAACTAATACTACCCTAAATTTTGCATACCAAATGTCGTGACACCATATTATGGATAGTGAATCAAATCATATAATTGATGTGACATATTGACATACTGCCATGATATTTGGAATAAAAATTTGGAAGTGTAGCATTGAATGATTAAGATTCAAGACAAGATCATATGAATTAGCTAGCATGATAACTTAAAAGACAACCCATCTAATAGTTGATGCACATCATATCAATCCAAACTTGAAATTATGATATAATCAGCACTAAATTCAGAAAAAAGGTTTATTGACATTAACAGATACCAAACTCAGTGAAGACCAAACATAAATATATATATATATTCCCCCATAAGTACATGTAACCCAAAGAAGTTTCACCATTCATCTATGAAAGACAAACCATTTTTCCTGGCGGTGTTCAAACTTTTATGGCTGAAAAGGGTTTCTAGTGAGGAAGAAGTGAAGAACAAATAAAAAGAGAGGATAGCTAGATGTAGATGAGGCTATTCACGTAAGATACACACCTCGTACCATTTTCAGCTGCACTGCACAGGACTGTAGTTTCTTTATTCTTCGTGTCATGAGATAAGATTGTTCTCCCAGCCTGAACCAACACCACATTGCCACCTACAAACACCACAATTGCCTGGCCAACAGCAAACTCACCAAACTCTGAATTGTCTAAATGGATTCTATCCTTCTCTTCCCATGTTCTGGCATTGCTGTTCATTTGCATGGTATTTGAATAGACATTAGACAAAACATTGACCATTATAGAATGGCTATTTACATAAGCCGAACAAAGCTTTCCATCCACCTCTCCCAACAATCCTTTGACACCATAAAAGCCATGGATGAGTTGGGCCCTGTCTTTTTTAAGATCAAAGGCAACAATCCTACTATGCTTTACTTGCCAATAAACAACACCATTCACATGAATGCCTGATTTTGGCATGAGCTTCCTATTTGCAAAGAAAATTTCCCCAGAAATTTTCCAAGATCCTTCTATGGAGGAATAAATCTCAAATTCAATTGCATTATCAAAATCAGCAGATGGGAAAGCACAAATCAGCTTGTAATTGGCCACAAAGTTGAGCAGCGATGGTTCAAAAATGAGGACAACAGCAGGATCAGGTCCATGATCACCAATTGGTTTTGGGATTTTCTTCCACTGCTTGGTAACAGGATTGCAGATGTAGTAGGCCTTATCCCCATCGCAACCCTGGCAGCAAAGTAGTCCATTGGAAGAGGACCTGATGTCAACAGGTTCAGGCAAAAATTTCAGAGTCGGGTCTGGCATGCCACAGGATTTAGGGTCGATGGAGACGAATGATGGTGGGTTTCCAGGGGACTGAAGAAAGATGCCTGAAAAAGTATGGAAGGAAAGAGACTGATTGTGGGCAAAGAAGGGAGTTGAAATCCAGAGCTTCCAGTCCCTACAAACACCCTGGAACCTGAAAAGTGATTTTGCAGGAAGGAAATGGAGGGCATGCTCCCTTATTATGTCCTTGAGGTCCATGTAGATCTTATTGTTCCTGCTGTCAATGAAATTATTCGCCCTGGAACTGCAATCAAAAGATGTCTTTCCTCGGTCCATTGACTTCCAATAAAAAATCTAATCCTCTGCTTGAACTGCAATAGCACTTCAAATACTTTCAGTCACAAGATGTTTAAAAATGGAAAAATAACAATGACAATAGCAAGAAGAGTGTAAGTAAACCTGATCCGTCCCAGTGATTACCATGGGCATAAAATGTTCAACTTTCTATGCAAACAGGACATAGTTCAGGTCTGGGCCACAGGTTTAATTTTAGTTTAGATCATACATTTTTTTTGCGGTGTTTCATGCTTTCACTATAATGTCATACCAGTTGAGCTAGATAATTTATCTTTGATATACTTCCAAAAGATAATTCTAAACAGAATATTGCCTATGTTTCTATGGACCATGCAATACTCAGTACAAACTCTTATTCCCAATTCATATCGATGGAAAAAATATAAGACACCAAAATTCAGTGCTAAAAATAACTTTAAAATTACAATACTACTAAAGTAACATGTTTAATTAACAGATGGCAGAATGCTTTTGCATATTTTTGACCTAGTAAATGAATAAAAGATGGTACAAGGGGATTCTTAATGAATCTGCATAATGATGCCATTTTCCTGTTGGGCACTTTATTACCATTCAATCACAACAACTAAAATTTAACCAAAAAAAAAAAAAGAAAAAGAAAATCTGCAAGTTGAAATACCGGATTGGGTCTATAAAATGCCTGTTTAAAAAATCCTTCACATAAATAAAGATCTCTTTTGAGCAAAGAATTTCTAATAATGTAACTTTCACTTCCATAAAAAAAAAAAAATCTTATTTCTTTCCAAGAAGGACAAAACCATAAACAATTATTACCACAAAAAATACAGGACAAGCACACGGCAGACACTTTTTGGTATAGTTAAGGACATAGTCATATAGAAGAAAATATAAAAGAGTAGCAACAGCAGCAGTAGTAGCAATACTGTAACCATGTATGTCACATTTATTAGTTCATCATCCAAGTTATGCAAATATTAATATGAAAATTTACATCTATTAATCAAGATGGCATATTTGTTCTTATATGACATAAATTGAGAGAGAGAGAGAGAGAGAGAGAGAGAGTATATATTTAAATGTTGTAATGTCTTCTGATTATATTTGAGTGTCAATCTTCTCTTTTTCTTTCTTAGGATTTGCATTAGCTCATTTTCTTTTTCTTATGATCATTCACTATTAAATTGACTTTTTCCCAAAACTCCACTAAATAATTTTACTAAAATGCAATCTTTTAGCTCTCTCAAAAGTAACTACACAATCCCCTCAAAATCTCATCGCGACCAATAACAACCAACGCCGCAATCTTCCCTGTGTATTTGTGACATAATCTCTGCTTCATTTCTTAAAAAAGAAAAAAAAAAAACAGTTTGATTATACATATAAATCAGAACCCTAATAATACTCAAAATAGCGCATATATACAGATATAAATACTCAAAACACGTACAAATCGAACTTACATGATCGGGCTGTGCAAATTAGTTTAAACAATTTGCCGCTGAACAACAGCTAAAAGATTAAAAGCCCTACCCTTCCATGTAAAAGACGCACACTGATGGACTGTACAGTGATTAGCAATGAATCAATTTAATTGAATTAACCGTGAAAAATGAGTGGAAGAATGGAGTAGATTAGATATATACCTTGGTGAATTTGATCTGGATCAAACATAATTGATGGAGACTAAGAGAGAGGTCTCTGATGCTATTGGCTTCTCTTTATTGCTCGGAAGAAGACTCCTGTCGACTTTTATTAGGCTTACGGGTTAGGTTTTCACTTTTGGAAAACTGCACAAATAAAATATTGAAAAACAATTCCTCCCTCAAAAACCCTGTACAACGATTCATGCTAATATGTTGCTGTTGATAGAGTGATGTTTTATGGATACGTACGTCTGTTCATATCTTTGTTTCAATAAAACATAATAATTGATTTTCGATTAATAATTTTAATATTAATTATATTATTCGAACACTCATTTTTTCAAGGTAAACATGCATAATCAACGTAACATTATTTCTAGTGATACAATAGTCATATATTTACACGAAATTCAGCTTATTAAATTTCATCTCATGTGATTATATTGACACATATAAATACCATTTGATTATATTGACACATATAAATACCATGCTTACGAGCAAAATGCATTGAATAAATATATGCATCTTCTATTTATTTTTGGATGATAAATATCTGCACCTTCTATTTATTTTTGGATGAGCAAACTGCATTAAAAAAACTCTGCGCCTCCCAGTTATTCTTAGGCCCAAGAGGAGATATTGTTCTTTTCATTCAGCACAAAAAGATAATTACAGTTAATTATCTTATAAATCAACTCAATTTAAGTCAACAAAACAAAACCTTTATCTAATTATTTAAGATTGGTTACATGAATTCTATCTTGTTATTTTTTCTATTAAAATCATTCTCTTCGTTAGATCACACGTTATCATATATATTTTTAATTACCTTTTGTAGATATAAGAAATAAGGCTGAAAAAGTCAAATAAACGGCTCAAATAAGATTAGGCCGAGAGGTCATAAAGATGAAGTTGAAATAAAGATAGTACCGAAATAAATCTAAACTTGCATACATATGTTGTAAAAACCTTGGAGACAATAGATGGAAGCCTCCAAGCCTGTTCTTATGGGACAATCGAGGTCATGTGAATTGGTGGATGAGGGTGAAAGAATTGCCAAGAGTGGACCGAATTATATACACTCTAGCTTCTCTGGAATTTATGAGAATCTTCCACTAAGTTCTACAAGCTTCCATCATCTTCTATCATTTTCTATTAAAGTACACATGAAATGTCGAGCGTAATAGACGGAGAAATCGTTATGATTTTTCACTATAAATAGTTATTCCACAAATAGACGTACATGATGATAAAGGAGGGATAAAAGGACTGACTATGGTGCTTCCCCATTCATTCTCTAATCCAGATTGCTTTACCCTCTGACCAAGCCATATTACCTTGATATTCCCATATGTCATTCTAAGCGTAATTACCACTCCCATGCGAATCCTATCTAGTTCGACTTTCGCTCCCAAATGCAAAATACCTAGGTTCAATTACAACGTACCAAACAACTTATCCTTGATGCCCTCATTCACCAACCACAAAATTCCATACCACAACCCTCTCCTAGTTCTGAACCGCCCAATTCAACCTAACGAACCATGAACACCACCAATCCTTATCCATCAGAAGAAGGACCTTCTACTGCTAGAGTAGCCTCAAACCAGAACCCCGTGAACCAAAATGCACCCATCATGCCTCCAAACAATCCCACAATCCTCACTATGGACGATGTCCATAAACATGTCCAAGCAATACTTCAACAAGAGAAATAGAAGTTCTCTGACATGACATTTACCACTCCTTATCCCAAAGAGATTGATTTACTGCCTTACCCTGAAGGGTATACTGCCCCACGTTTCGTGCGTTTTGATGGAAAGAGGGGAAGTTCTTACGAGCATGTGCATCGCTTCATCGAAATCTTAAACACTTATGCATCAGAATAGAACATTCACCTCCGGGAGTTTTCAAAATCCTTGACTAATAGGGCCTACATGTGGTATCGGAAGCTCCTTAAAGGATTAATTCATAATTGGGAAAACTTGGTACAAAAGCTTCATGCCAAATTTTTTCATGTCGAGGAAAAAATCACAAAGATCTCTTTGGCTAAAGTCACACAGAAACCATAAGAGATACTCATCAGTTACGTGAAACGTTTTCGAGATCATTCCTTGGATTTTTATGAGCCTATCACTGAAGAAGAGTTGGTCAAGCTATTTATTGATGGCATAACTAAGGAATATCGAGTCTATCTTGTAACTGCTGAGATTGAGAGTTTCTCCAAATTGATGGACAAAGTATCAAAGATATCTGAAGCTATGGGTGAAACAAGGTGGACTTCCATGATCGCAATAATACCAAGATCTTATAGATGCGAACAATCAGTGGTAGTAGCAGAGGAGGAGGAAGTGGCGGCAGCTCAAATGACAACTAAGCGTCCTCAATCTGCACCACTACCAAAATTCTCATGTTTTCCCTATCAGTCAACCTTCACCTTGTAAATACCCTTTGGCCATTCCACACTTGGGGATTAGATTTAATGGGGCCTGTTAATCCTGCATCAAAAGGATATATCTGGATCCTGGTTGCAACAAAGATGTTTACAAAATGGGTAGAAGCTGTGGCATTAAAACGGGCAGTGGGGCCAACGGTGGCAAGTTTCATAAAAGAAAATATAATATGCAAATTCAGGATCCCCAAAGTCTTACTCTCAGATAATGGCACTTCGTTTATCAACAAACAAGTGCGATAATTGCTCGCTCCATATGGAGTTGAACTCCGCAAATCTACTCCTTATTACCCACAAGGTAATGGGCAACCTGAAGCCACTAATAAGACACTGTTAAAAATCTTTAGTCATACACTCCATGACTTTCCAAAATCATAGGTGGAACAGCTTCCCCTCGCATTATGGGCGTACAGAACGTCAAGACGACGACCTACACAAGCAACTCCATTTTTCCTATTTTATGGGGAGGAAGCTATCTTACCACCAAAAATTCAGATCCCTTCAACAAGGATAGCTTTTTAAAGTGAGTTATCAACGGATAGCCGAATTTACTCTTTAGAGGCATTGGATGAGAAAAGAGATAAAGCTAAGGTTTCCTTAAAAGCTTACCATGATCAAATCGTAAAAGCCTACGGCACAAAGGTTAAGCTAAGGACATTTCAAGAGGGAGACCTCGTCCTTAAGGTGGCTGATCATGCAATGAGAGGAACAAAGGCGTTCAAGTTCGCACCCAAATGAGAGGGACCATTCATGGTGTTGAATGCCTGTGAAAGTAGCTATTGCCGGCTCAAAGATGTCGAAAATGGAAGGAGGATCGGTCCTATTAATGCTAAGTGGATTAAATTGTATTGTGCTTAGAAGCACCAATTATAATCCCAATACTCTTCTTCAATAAAATTCATCTATTTTCATATTTTGGGACTATAATTTTGACTGAATGAGAAAGTTTTGGAATCCATTTAGATTATGACACAACTCACTAATAGAGTTAGTAAGTGTCATTATATAATGATGTCAACCTTGAGAAAAAATGAGTATTGTACGACGTACACTATTTTTGGCCTAGACAGGAGAATAACTTGAGATCAACATGGACTAATTCCCTAAGAAACAGGGACAAAATAAATCCGCAACTATGTAGTATGAACCCAGTTTCTCTACTTAGTCAGATCTCAATGAAAAGTTATCTCCACTAAATAATTAACCAAAGAAAGCTAGGTAGCTTTTCTTTTTATGGATATGCCTAACCAAGGATTAATAAGATCCTTGACCAGACATTGGTAGTAGTCCAAACAAATGATTTTGCCTAAAATGACGGGTGTGGTTTAAACACATCATAAAAAAAATAAAAATATATTAGCATTAAAAAAAAAGAGCATGAAAGAAAAAGAGACTTACAATTCATCAAAAGCATATCATAAACATTAACGAAAGTTTAATCCATAATAAACTAGTAATGTCCAATATATATATATATATATAAGGGGATCTAGAACAAGCCCTTAGTAGCTTTCGAAGTTATAGAAAGCCCTGAAGGAAACTCTTTTTCTTTTTCTCGGTACAAATCCAAAAGTCTTTGTTCTTCAGCTTCTAGGGCTGAAAACTTAGCACGAGTATGGATAATCTCCCGTCGAATTTTCATTTCCCACTACAAGAAAGTTGAATAGAAACCACAAGGCAACAAGGAAGTCAAGTTACTCTCCAACCACTCCGCTTGGAGACCGTTAAGCTTGAAATCAGCTATAGCACACAAAAGTTCATGAATCTCATTAATTTGAAAGGATAATATAGCTCACTCATCCAATTGTTTAATTGTCCCACCCAGTATGTCCAACATCACAGAACGAAGTTCGGAAAGTTTACATTTGAAATTTTTAAATGTTTGAGGATAACAATCTCTGACCAGATTAAAAAAAGGCAAATATTTTTCGCCCACCATATCCCCAAACCATAAAACCTTGTTGTACTTCTATGAAATGGGACGGTGAGAACCAATAGGGACACTTAGGATGGACATACCACCACGGCTAGGTAGTGTTTCTATCCTTACGGCTGCACCTGCCAAACCCGCGGCACCGGTACTTGGAATAGCTTCTGAAGGTTTCAGGGTTCCATCATTTTGAGCAATTCCTCTAGTTTTTACGGACCCATCAGTATTTTGCAAAGTATTGATATCTTTTACATTAGGGATAATCTCTGGGGCCTTCAAGCCTTCACTCCCAACTCTAACTTCGGAGCCTAACATACTCTCGAAAACAGTAAGAGGTCGTCGATTGTAAACTCTTGTTTTTCTTAAACATAGTTCTTCAACTTGATCTGGTTTTTCAACATCAACCTGAACCTTTTTAACACCAACATCATCACCCCCATCTTTTTTAACATCAACCCCAACCATTTCAACACCAACATCATCACCCCTAACTTTTTCAACCTCAACAACATCAACCCCAACTTTTTCAATATCAACAACATTAACCCCAACTCCTTCAACATCAACCCCAATGTTGTTGGCATCAATAGAAGGATTTTTTTTTTCAAAAACATGCATTCAACTGGACACAATTGAACGGGCTTCTGCACGTCAACATTGACTTCTTCAACACCAACTCCAGTACTAAGAGAGTTGCTTAAAAACTCAGTTTTCTCTTCACCTTCACCAAATACAGGTTGTTTCACATTCCTGTCATCTTTGACGATTTCGATAATAAAATCTAATGGTTCACCTCCTTGAACTATAAATCGAAATTAGAATTAGAAGCACAATAAAAAAATAAAAAAATATATATAAAAGAAAATCATACCTAGATTGGAAGTCAAAACATGAGAGGAAAGTTTTCTTTTCTTATGGCTTTCATATAATAATTCATTTTTCCTTTTCTTGATTGAAGATCTTTCACCCTCTCCTAAAAGAAATGGGGAGAAGGAAGAAGCGAAATATTTCACAATATTTTATTTTATTTTTACTCATTAAAAAAAAAAAGTAAGGTGAAATAAGAAAATTTTAATTCAAATCGAAGCTATGTTTTGAAGAATCAACTTTTTGAGAAGACGAGCCCCTTTGAGAGGATACCGGTGTAGAGATAGCATTATCCTCAGAACTGCTAATTGAAGGATCATTTCTCTTCTTGTTCCTTTGTTCTCTTTTCAAAAGATCACTTATAGTATTTGAAGCTGAGGAACCAGTTTTCTTGAAAGAACTGCAACTGTCACCCTCATTCCCATTTTTCTAGGGAATAAAAATTTCTTGTTCATCTATTTAAGAGTGTATATATAAATACAATAATTTAATAAAAAAACATAACAAAAAAAACATAAAGCAATATGCAAATTTTTTTATTTCTTACTGTTTGCGGCATTATCCTTAAAATCATAGTCAAATGATCTCCCCAATAAGTTGTGGAATGAGTTTTCGTCATAAACAGGCTTAATACTTTTCTCTATTCTTTTTAGCTCCTTGACCTTACCATGACGAACAGTCGGGGTTGAAAATTCTACTAACAAAGAAACTTTATTTTCTTTTGTCATGACCCGTAAGGCCTCATCGACCTTATCAATGTTGTCAGAAGGAGAGGAGATCGATGTCTCAAAAATTTCATCCTACAATAAAAATAATGAGAATAGTGACAAAATAATTATAAAAAAAAAAAAAGAGAAGAAAGAGAGAGGAGGTGAGGGATGGTTATCACTACCTCAATCTTGGTATTATGACCCCCTGTCATAATTTCTTCTCACATAAAAACACATTTTGGCCACATCCACTTCTATTGCGATCTTTTCCTTTTTTAGGACTATGAAGGCGCAGAGAATTATCATTTCTATGAATCTTTGAGGGAGTTACCATCTGATGATCACTATGAGGAAATAACCAGAATAACTCTAAGTTATCCTTCCAAAAGTAAAGGCCCTCTTTTGTGTATCAACCTTTAAGGGTCCGAGAAGGAATAACAAAAGAACCCCTTGAGCGGCAAATGGCTGTAAAAGATTCTACTTTAAAATAAGAAAAGCAGTCATTGAACGTTACCCTAGAAGCATCTTCAATTGGAGGGCCTTGGTCTAGGCCAAATTGTCAGCCCGCTCTTTGGGGGTTATAAGTCACGCCATCGTTCAACGCCTCTGTAGAAAAAAGTAAACAACAAGGAAAGGAAATCAAGACCCACACAAGAGAGCGAAGTGAAGGATTACTATCATCAAAAAAATCCTCATCCACTAAAGGGTCATCATATAATCCCAAGCCAATTTTTTCACTCATGGGTTTCACATAAGGCCTAAATAAAAACTCACTCTATTCATCTACGAACATCATCAATTTCTTTAGAGACCCTTTTCCCTTCCATCGAACAACTCTCGAAAATTCATTTTTCACCTTCCTTACTCTTTTAGTTTCTTTGACAAACTTAGGACGATAAAAAAGAAGAACCTCTGGCTTCGGTCCATACGAGGGAAGTCTCTCAAAAAGAAACAATTGAAGAAACATCGTGCATGCATAATTGGTTATATCATAATGGCCAACTGACTGAAAAGTATCATCATGGTACATATCTAACCTCCGATATAAGGAACCTAAAAATAAAAGTCCTAAAGCAAAGTTGTAACCCTGTGACAATTTAACGGCCAAAGGAAAAACTCATAAATTTATACCATCCTCGGGGGGCATAGGCAAGACATATCGAGCAAACCAACATGCGATAAATGCTACAAGGCGATGAGGGCTCTTAATCCCGGGACCATCTACCTCGCCTCTTTCACCCCGATCTTTCTATTTCCACTTCGTACCACAAGGTTCAATATCTTTATAAAAAAATCTTAGCCAGCCAACAAAAGACGACTTACCACCCACATCACCTACCCCCTTCGAACTGCCACTCTTATTACCTTGGTCTTTTAAAAAATGACTAAATGGAGAGAGAGACGCACCGTAACCAAATATGATGGATATCATAGAATCAACAAAAGCACAAGCACATGCATACGTATTGATTCCACTGTGGTTTTCTGCTTTCTCCTCCTCCATCAAAACCATTAGGAATGCAAAAACTCTCTCCCTCTCCTTCAACTGCATAAATTGAACTCTCTTATACAGAGACGAGAATGTATACATGCATTCAGATAAAGAAAGTAAAGGCTTCAATGGGTGCACTGTTCTCGTGGTTCCTACATGCCTTATTACGAAGTAGGAGATATTTTCTTTGAGAAATGATAAATATCAAATAATGTAATACTTTTCAAATATTTATTAATATAACATCTAGACATTAATTATATGATTTAAAATATTGTCAGTATTATGTCATATAGAAGTATAAAATTATTTAATAAATGTCTCAATTTTTATGACTTATTTTTGTCTCACTTCTTTGTTATTATAAGTTATTATATGATTCCATTACACGACGACTTCTACGATTTTAACAATATAATAAATTTCAAATGTATCTTATAAATTATTGAAATTAAAAAAAAAAAAATTAGCACATCATGTGATGAACTTATGAAATTATTTTTCATTTCTCACGAAGTGTGGAATCCATGATACGCCTATGAGTGATGGACTCTATTTTTGTGAGAAAGGTAGGACAAAAACGATTATTAAATATGTGAAAAAAAGGCCAGTGATACGATAGCATGTAGAAATTCTATAATCATTTAAATCAATTTATACTACGTGACATAAATGATGTCATATTAATATTTTAATTTAAAATATATATACTTACATGTCAAAAATTGATTCCAATAATTATAGAAAATTTTCCTATTATCTTACCATGGAACATAGATAACCTTTTTATTTACAAATTTATTATTTTGATAATCCAAAAATGGAACTTTCTAATTGAGTTCGACTATGCAAAAAGATCCTCTATAAACATTTATTCCTTAGCGTCTTCAGCCCAACTATTCGTTGGAGTTGTACACAGACATGTTAATAACTCATATGTCAAGGTATGGTGCTTGAGTAACTCATGCCATTCCTCTCGGCCTCAACATGGATAACCCAAAAAATAAAAAAATTATCTCATGAGTGTTATACCATGTCATTATGTGACAGTCTCACACATAATGTTAGTTTTTCATATTTTTAAGAAAGAAGGTTTTTTATATTTTCAAAAAAAATTTGATATTATTTGTGAGACTATCATACAATTACATAATGTGACGGTCTCATTGGATAAGTATTCCAAAAAGTGAGTGGATGAGTCCAAGGGACAAGGCCCAATAAAAGGGATGAAGAGTGGCCAAATTCGAGCATTGTCTTTAAGCTATGGCCGCCAAGCTCTTGGGTGTCCACATAGTTATGTAACCATTCAACAGTGAACTGACATGTAGGTTAATTTTCATTAAAAATAAGTGAAACGTAATATACGTGACATTCCATCATCGGAAAATAACAGAGATGTGTTGGTATCTCGGAAGCACCAAAAATATTCTCATATATGTATAAAAGGAAGATATACCTGATTAGTGATTTTGCAAGCTTGTTCTCTCAATTTTGCATGTGTTGAGATCATATGATCTTATCATTTATTAGAGTTGGGTATATTCAGGGTTGGTAGGTTTGATCTACATGTAATAATAAACATGGTGATAGTAACAGCTTAAATCTGCTTTCCATGATCTTAGATCTCATCAGATAAATTGCAGAAGTAACGTTTGCCATTTTTATTGAAATAATATATGGTGGTGGGTGGATGTGAAATCTCAGATATCATCTTTTCATCATTCACTTTTAACTTTTGTATTAATTTGGTTAAAATAAATGTACTTATTGGGTTTGGTAGTTATGATTTGTTTGCTCCTGATTGACTAAACTCCAGAAGAGGCCAATCCCAATCCCAATCCCAATCCCAATCTGTATCCAGCTGTTAGAATTTAGATTCCCCGAGTGGATTGATTTTAGTACATAAAAGTTAGGCAGGTCCAAAGATCTCAATTTGAAAAATATTTTCCAAAACTAGCTGGGAAGAATAGCCCTAACTTCACTCTAGTTTGGGATACTCAAGAAAAAAGAACAATAATGATAATAGCGGGTTGTCAATTCGTGTTGTAACGTTTTCTTCGGATTGTGTTACATACGTATGAAATATAAAATAATTTCTAAATTTTATATATAAAATAAAAAAAAATGTCATAATTTTTATAAATAAAAAAGTCTTCAAATTTTGATAAATTTTTATGTGGGACAAATTATTCTAACTTATAAATTTTTATAATTAAATATATTAAATAAGTTACGCATTTAAAATTTTAATGCGATCAATTTATTAATAATATTAAACTTTCGCTAATGTTAATCCATAAAACTCAAACCTAATAATACTGACTCATGTCAAAAATTAACAACTTTCGCTAATATACAATAAAAAATTTGTTCATTACATACAAGCATTGAGACACCCAGGATACGGTGGGGCCTACAAAATTGTGGCTCAATTTATGCTACTATAATATAATTCAAATTAAAAATTTAAGATGCATAGAAGTCGAACTCAACAAAGAAGGCTGCATAAAAACTATATGAAAGAAATTTAATTATATTAATAGAGCCTTATTTCAAATTATTCTTATTTTTGGTTGCTTTCTATTTAGATAAAAAAAAAAAAAAGGCGTGAATATTTATTTTATTTTATCTAATTTATATTTTTATAAATTTTATTACTATAATATTAGTCAATTATTTCATTATATAATTCCACTATGCAAAATTCTATTATTAGAATTTTATTCAATATATACATCTTTCTCTTTAGAATATTATATAAATTTACAATATATTTATATATAGATAACAAAACATTAAAAATGTTTATATATTTTTTATATTTAATAAATTTTTTTTAATATTTTTATTAAATAAATTTTTTATTAATATTAAAAATAAATACTTTATTTTAATACTGTTACTTTATCGATTTATGTCTTTCTTTATTTAGGACCGACCCTGTCACCTTGCAACCGAGTCCTATTAGGGTTAGTGGCGACTGCCCCTTCAACAATTCCGTTACAGATGCTACCTTGTGTCTCAAAATTGTTGGACTAAATTTTAAAATTATTTTATGTTAATTTTATTTTTCAGAAAACAGAAAAGTATATTTATAGAAGCATAATTCTAGATTATTTTTCCCAAAATAATTAAAATAATAATGATTTTTATTGTCATCGTCAATGTCAATAAAAATAAATATATATAAATGGGTTCTTGAGTTTTATTGTCATCGTCTCAGTAAAATATAAATATACTATAAATGGGCTCTTGATCCGAACGGCTCAAGTCACGAGGTAGAGCTGTGACATCTTGGACAGGATTACATTTTTTTTTTTTTGAAAAATTTACTAAAAAAAGTTTGAAATATTTTTTTACAATTTAAAACGTTTATAATATATATTTTTTATTTAAAAAAATTTTAATACAAAAAAAATTAATTGTTAACTTTTATCTTAACACCATTAAAAAATATTATTGATTAGACTAAAATAACTTTCAAGATACATTTTAAAAAATACTAAATAATAGATACAACAAATTCTTCAATAAAAAAAAACTTAATATTTTTTATTTATCTAAAGTACTTAAAAAATAAATTTTTACTTTATAAAATGTTATGATTTTTTAGAATTTTAAAATTTATTTTATATATTTTTTAATATTTTTTTTAAAATGTATCTTGATGACTATTTTAGTATAATCAGTAATATTTTTTAAAGGTATTAAGATGAAAATTAACAATTGAATATTTTTGTATTAAAAATTCTTTTTCTATACTTTTTAAATAGAAAAAATATATCATAAATTTTTTGGACTAAAAACTTTATTTCATTCACTTTTTAGTATTTTTCATTTTTTTTAATTTAATTTCCACGTGTTTACATATTTAATTCCCATGAACAAGATAGTCTCATTATACAGCGGATTAAATTCGACCCAAACTCAAACCCAAGTCCAAGTCAACCTGCGTGTGTTATTAGATCGTCTTCTTTTTTAATAGTGGAGTGCCGCTTAAATTTAGTTTTATTAGCAGCAGTATAATATGGGCTGGCCCATAGTAGATTTATCTGTCAGCTCTTGAATGATTGTAGGTAGCCAGCAGTTTTTGTTTGAAATCGAGAAAAGGCAAGACAAAACCTGAACAATGGAAGCCCAATTGAAGGGCTTTTAGACCCATGTTTCCAGCCTGAAGTTTAGGTCCGATCGAGATTAAGCGTTCAAAATTTGAAAGAGCTCAAAGGACAAGATGGGGAATGGGGTAAGCAATCTGACTGACAAGAGAATAGAGAAAAGAGAATAGAGAAATATGGAGGAGCAGAGGCGCACCATGCTTGGGACAAATGAGTGTGAAAGGAGCTTTATTTTTGCCAATGACTTTGTCTCCCAAAAAGGAGAGAGACACTTGCATGCATAGATGATTTTGTTCCCTTGGATCCCCACCATGTGTTTGATAGTATGCTTCTGTGGATTGACTTTTTTTTCTACGGGTCTACATTGCTTAAAGTTGAATCTCAAAACAAAGCTAGGCTCCTTTTATGCATGTTTTGCAAGTGCTACATTATTCTATGTTTGTGTGGTCAAGACAAAGATTTGCTTTTATTACTACTTCCCAACTAATCACTCTTCTAAAGGACCCAACTAAGACATGGTTTCTATGAGATCTGAGGTTGGTAAGTAAGAAGCTATTTCCAGAATACTTTAAACATATTAAGCCCAGATTCCGCTCTCATTAAATTATCTGAATTTTAAAAAACTAACCCCTTATTTTCTTTTAGAAATAGATTTGAACTATTGTACTACTAAAACAAAAAAAGCTCTAAGGGGTAAATATTGTGACATTGCTTATTAATTAAAATTTCAAAAAGATTAGGTTAAGTTAAGTTCAACTCTTGTAGCATCTAACTGAGAATTTCTATAATGTGAAAAATTAATCAATTTGCATGAGAAAGTACTCTTGTTTGAATTCTTTTGTAATTTGAAAGAGAGTTGATTCAAATGAGTTTCTCTCCCTTTCAATTGAAATTTATCAACAAGAGAAAGTGGGTCCCACCACAAGTTATATTAAATATAAAGGATATTTTACCTTATTTTTTTAAATATAAAGGATATTTTTACCTTATTTTTTAGTCATAGACATAAAGTGATGGAACATATAATCATTTACTATAGTAAGTATTGTTAGATTTGAGAGAATAACATAAAAGAGACAAGAAATAAAAAAGAAAGAGAGAAGAGAGAGAAGGAAAAAACTCAATGGACTACATTGTATTAGATAAGTTGATATAAAAACTAAACAAGAGACCTCCTTATATAGGAAAGTTATGAGGTTGTACATGAAAAATATTAATAAAGAAAACAAAGTTCACGTGGTTGTACATGGAAAGTGTTAATAAAAGAAATAAACTATAAAACTATAATCCTATTAGCATTACACAATAAATATATATGTAGAACTATTATACTTCTAACACCCCCCTCCCTCAAACTCAATGTGGGAGGTAGACCAACTTGAGTTTGCAAACAAAATTTGGAAGTGGATTGATTGACTTGGTGGCGTTGTGGCTAAAATGTAGCTTTTACCCAAACTGACATGGCAGTGGAGCTAGACTCTTAATAAAGTCAATGACGAGGCATGGAAGTGCGGAGCTAGAAGTAAAGGCGGCACTGAAACTGAAAGCAGCGCATGGAAGCGCATGGTAAACATATAACTGATTCTGATAAAGTTGAATACGTGTGATGGTGGGGCTGGAACATATATTGAAGACATGACGGAACACATGCGAACTGGAACTAGAACTGGAAACTTGATGAAACAAGTGCGAGAGCTTACATGGCGTAACACATGTGAGGGCTTACGTGACGGAACACGTAACTAATAGAGCTGAAAACATAGTGTAACACGTTCCAAAACTGGACACAAGTGCGAGAGCTTACATGGCGTAACACATAATTGAAGATACTAAACATATGAAAAAACATGTGCCTCATCGACGATGCTTTTGAGATATTGGACACATAACGGAGCATGTGCCTGAATGGAAGAGCTTATGGTAAGGTGCACGAGGAAAAGATGCACATAATTTTTTTCTTCTTCTTCAGCTTGACTTGACTTGTGGCTTGCTGGACATATGGATCAAATCAAGTTGGAGTTGAGCTCACTTGGTAGCTTTAGAACATGTGTTTGGCATGTTTTAACTGGTTGTGAAATGACTCTAGGGTGTCAAGTTCTTCACATTACACTGTGTTGTACGATGTTGGTGTAGAGCTGGTGGGTGAGCAATTGGTCTAATACTTGAGAATGGGATGGTGGTGGCGAGTGGCGCGATGGTGCATGACTATGGTTGGGCTGTGGCAGGCGATGCTGATGATGTCATGACACTTGGTACAGTGGACTATGTGGCCACGGAAGAGATAGGTAGCAGTGGTTTGGGTGTTGTCGTGGTAAGCCCCAAGCTTGGTGGGTCGTGTATATGAGTTAAGTGCGATGGTGGGTTAGAACATATTTCAATAATAGCGTTTAAACAACAATAGTAACAGCGCAAAGTTAGCAATAGGAAAACCTGTGACGAAACGATTTGGGTGAAAGATGTTGACTCAACAGTGGTTGATGACCGACTTTGTTGGTGATTGCAACTGACAAGTGGTGGTGAGGGTTATTTGGCGATAAAAAAAGATAGATTCCAATGATGACAATCAACAACAAGAAGTCGAGATGGTGGTTGAGAAACCACTAGTAGACGATGATGAGATTGAGAAACTTGAAAGGATCCACTCTGGCATGCATGGATTTACAATGATCTGGATAAGGAATCAAGAATACAAATGATGGTGATGTTGGGTTTTGACTGGTGGCGTTGGCAGTGGCCAATATATCAGAAACTAAAATGACACAATGGTAGATAAGACAAGGTAGAGTTTTGTGATGGTGGAGCTTAATTTGGTGGTTGATTGTAGTAACTAACAAGGCACAAGACAATGATGAGCAGGGTTGAATTTTCAATTGACTATGGTGTTATTATGTCAATAAAGATGAACAAGACAAAGGATTCAATTTGCTTCTGATACTATATTAAATTTGGTGGAATAACATAAAAGGGACAAGAAATAAAAAAAAGAAAGAGAGGAGAGAAAGAAGAGAAAAATTCAAAAGATTACATTGTATTAGATAAGTTGATATAAAAACTAAACAAAAGAATTCCTTATATAGGAGAGTTATGAAGTTGTATATGAAAAATATTGATAAAAGAAATAAGGGTCATGAAGTTGTATATGAAAAATATTAACAAAAAAAATAAACTATAAAACTTTAATCATATTAGCATTACACAATAATATATATGTTGGACTATTATATTCCTAAGAAGGATCATCACACTATATTTAAGAGTAAGAAAATTTTTTATATTTAATATTTAAAAAAAATAGAAAAAAAAATGAAAAGGAAAGATACGACAGAACTAATTAATTCCATGCTTAGCACGAGTGAGTTGGACACATAATGGGTGGTCCAACCCATATATGTAAAATATTTGTCCCATTCTTTTATGGACTTGGCCATGCAAAAGGATTATATATATATATATATATATATATATATATATATATATTGGTATTTGTATTTGTATATGTATGTATGAGTATATATGTGTGTGAAAAAACATTAGATCTCCAAGTGTAATCTTCCCGGCCGATCTTCAGTCCTCGAGAATTTAGGCAGCTACTTGGAAAAAGAAATCCTTAAAAAAAAAATATGGAATCAGTCAGTGTACGGCTGGATGCACCTGGGATGATCTCTTATTTTTAGATGTTCTCTCTTGGAAGACAGCTCCCTCTAATTTAGCTTGCCTCCAACAATAATTCAAATAAACAAAAGAGAGATCGCACTGCTTCTGTCTGTATATATATATATATATATATATATATATGGTAATTAAGTAGTATCAGCAATTATATATATCAAAGTAGTTTATAACTGCAATTATATCCATACTTGTTTTGCACACCTATTATCAATTTGGCAATAACTGTAGTGTACTTTCTCGTGACTGTAAAGCTTGATGATGGATTATTCTGTTGGTTTTATGTAATCCAAAAATTTTAGCCATACAAAACTCTTAAATAAACATAGGCCACTAGCTCCTGAGTCTATACAGGCCTCTCTCAGCTCAAGATAAAAGTTTTAAGATTCAAGTTTAATACCTTCCATTTTTTTTAAAAAAAAAATCAAGTCTAAGGCTTTTCAAAAGTTGTTTTCATATCTTGTGAGTAATTAATGTATACCCAATGTAATACTTCTATATGTCACTATTTGAAAAGTTATTGAAGGTCTGATTTTAACGATATTTAATGATTAGATAATAGGTTACATAGATATATACAAACATTTAATCTGACTAATTTCAATATTCAAAATTATTATTCCTATGTCAAATTACACAGTACATGAGGGACCCTTTGAACTGCTTAAATTTTCAGAAAAGAGGTACATCTGTCTGCTAGAAGATCTTGGGTAGAAAGTGTGAGGTTGGCAACCAGTCTTCATATCATTCAAGTCTCTCTTCACAGTGGTACCTTTGTGTTGTGTTTGATCTTCTAACATTTCTACATTGACATATCTCCTCTTTATAAGGTATGTAATCGCAGAACCAGGTAATCTAATATTTTGTGGGTCCAATTTATTGGAAGTGAACAAGATTACCACCGCGCATCTTGTTTGTTCTAGTGTACACATGCATATTACACACACACACACACACACACACCAAGCTCAAGCCAATCTCATCATCAGTTTTAGATTGTAATATGGCAGAGGAAGTCATTGTTGTCCATGGATTGAACTTATCTATGATTGTCTTTGCATGCTTTTAAAAATTAAGATAATCTATCTATTTTAAGGGAGCCCCTCTATATTCAACCCCTGGCTTTTATAGTATTTCTACTACTTCGAATTGAGTAATTTGTTGCGCTTGAATGATGGGCAACTTGACTTGAATGACATATTGTAAATTTAGAAGTTTTGAATTTCATTTAACAAGTTTAAGATTCATGAAATTTTTGGATTACCTTATTAGCAAGGGGTGGATTAATAATTCAATAATTTGTTGGGATCAGATAGTGAATCAAGAAAACCCGATTCTTTCAACTATGGCTGATTTAGAGGTTTTCATATCAGTCATAAATTTGACAAGAAAATGAGTGGTCAAAAGTTAACGAATTTAGTAAATGATAACTTGATATTAAAAACTCAAAGATTGATCGAGTGAAGCAAGGACCCCTTGTAAGGGGCTTGTTTTTTAAACTCATAAATTCGACTCTTATCATCTATATTTTTGAGATTAATCATTAGTCAAAATTGGTAAGCCGAGCTTCAATCTGTTTCACAAAATAACAAATCTTCTCATTCTACTTGATCAAAGGTCCTCGCCAGAAAAAATATTTGGAAGGAAGCAGCACCTGGAAAATATTTTTTGTAGGATTATTAAGTTAGAATGTGCATAAACTAACCCCTACGAAGGCTTGAAATCAAGCATAGGATTTGAGAATACTGTTTTTTTAGATTATTTTACTTGACTTAATTAATTAATACTTTAAAAATTAATTAATAAATAAAAATGATTAAA
Source organism: Nyssa sinensis (assembly GCA_008638375.1). Lineage (NCBI taxonomy): Eukaryota > Viridiplantae > Streptophyta > Magnoliopsida > Cornales > Nyssaceae > Nyssa > Nyssa sinensis. The sequence continues at coordinate 54,862,310 of CM018043.1, read as the reverse complement.
TTAATTTTTAGTTTGATCAATTATATAGAAATGATTATTTTATAATAAATTCTATAAAAAAAATTACTATCAAGTCTACTGCTGATTTTTTAAACAAATTAATACTTCTAAATTATAATTTATAATTTAAAAAGAAACTAACTTTAGTGGTATGTAATTACTAAATATGATCTTTTATTAAATTATTAAAATCTTAATTAATTATATAACAATTATTTATGGTTTTAAAAATTCAAATCAAACATAACCTAATTTGTAAATTATGCCCCTCTTTTTAATAATATGATATTAGTTCTTAACTTTACTATTAGATATATATAATGTAAAAATCAATGGCATTTTAATATTTATACATCTTAGTATATATCCTTCTTTTTTGTTTATCAATTTTTTAATTATTTTTTAACACAACCAAAATAACACGAAATTAAGTTCTTATAATGCCCAATAAATGGGGTTTCCGAACAAATTTTTTTTTGACCCGAACTAAAATAACATGTACAAATTGAATCCTTAGAATTCTGAAAAAAATTAAGTCTTTATGATTTATGAGATTTTCGAGCAATATTATGTGTAAAGAGAGAATTAATAGACAAAATTAGGATACATTTTTTTTTCAAAAAAAAAAAAAAGAACATAAAAAAAGATTGGGGAATAATTGAAGAAATTACTATTTCATCACATGAAATTATTTTCTTGGGGCTATGTATCACCATTACTTTCACCTCCTAGCTATAAGGCTATATGGGATTATTAAATACATTCATTTATTTATTATATAATTATTAAAGTAACATACTTTTTTCTTGATTAATTTGTAACGCTCCCTATATAAACTTACTTTTCTCATACAAACAGTTCATACTTTGACGCTTTCATTACCGTCTGAGGCACAGTCACAGACAGGCGCGCAGAGACAAAGAATGGCGAAAAGTCTCAAACTTCGGATTTCGCGAGTCATCCCAACCTTCCATTCTTGCCGTTCCAAAGACCCTTCAACACTCCCGGAAGATCCTGTCCCTTCTTTTTTCCGGCTATCCCCCGTCAACCCCAAACTCGTCGATGTCGATTTCCCGGCGACCCCACCTCCCTCCAAACCTCATCGCTCTTCGTTCAAGCGTCACGTGTCTTCAGCGTTCATATCTGTCGGTTGCGGCTTCGGGACAAAATCCGGCACACAGTGCGCCTCTGACAACGACCGTTCCGATTCACCGGAATTCAAATGGCAAAAAGAGGAGAAATGGCACGTGGTCGCGAAGGTCTACGACGAGACACCTCGCCGGAAAATCTACAACTCGTCAGCTTCCGGCGAGTCAGACTCCGGCGAAGTATTGCCTCCGCCACCCCCACCTCCCACGGCTGAGAAGAAGAAACGGCGAAGCAAGAAGAAGAGAACTGTAGCGAGATTCCGCAACAGTACTTCTTCGGCCGACAGTGGCATGTTTAGCAGCGAAGGTGTTGATGAGAAAGACGACGAAGAGACTGAAACCCTGGTTTCTTCTTCTAGAAGCTTCTCGACTGACTCTTCCTCAGAGTTCAACCCTCATTTAGAGACCATACGCGAAACGCCCATTTCCAGGCGCCAAAAGAAGAACGCGAAGAAGGGGAAGAGACAGAAACGCAACGTTCCGAAAAGCGGTGTTGGTTGTGGTACCAAGGTTAAAATCATGTGCAGGTCGTCTGTTTCGTCTCCGGAGAGCGAATCGCCGGCGAGGTTGTCGATGTTCAAGAAGCTGATACCATGCACGGTGGAGGGCAAAGTGAGGGAGAGTTTTGCAGTGGTGAAGAAGTCTGAGGACCCGTATGAAGATTTCAAGAGGTCGATGATGGAGATGATTTTGGAGAAGCAGATGTACGAAAAGAATGATTTGGAGCAGCTCTTGCAGTGCTTTTTGTCACTCAACTCGCGACACCACCATGCTGTGATTGTTGAGGCTTTTTCTGAGATTTGGGAGGCCATGTTTTGTAGAACTTCAACCCACCAACGTGCTTCCAAATCTCTTTGAAGCTCGATCATGATCGTGAACGGGAAATTGAAAAAAAAAAAAATGTTCTTTTTTCTTCTGTAATAGTTATAATTATTGCAAGTTTACAAATGTGTAGATTAATGGGCTGATGGTGATATTTCATAAATTCCTTCTATATATCTCCCAGTTCCTGCAGAAACTAAGACAGTGCGTAATGGGTAATAATATTAGTGAGTTACGGTTTCATGCATACTGATCAGTGATCATATACGTATATGTATATATAAGGAGGAATTCGTATGATTAATACTTCCGTCTTCATATTCCATGCTTTAGTTTTGTGGGTTATACCTATCGGGCATAAAGAAGGCAAGAAAGAAGTTAGCGAAATCCAATTAACTAATTATGCTGCAACTCTTTTTCTGTGAGGTAACATTTTTGCCCCTCTTCCATATATATATATATATATATATATATATATATATATATATATATACATAACCGTCTCTTTTCGGTTCATATCACCTATAATTGTAATTTTTACAATTATTTTAAATCATTAAACAGTCTAAAAATTATTTTTATAAATTATCTCACCAATTGATCTCTAAGTTTAACACTTAAAAACATGTTATTATAAGAAGTGGAAGAAGAATTGTTGTAAAAGATATCTATCCTTTTGTTGTAAGACTAAACTGATTTACAAATACGCTTTTGTATAACTTGTACATGTTAAGTGATGCTATAAATAAAAAAGAGGAAAAAAAAAAAGAGTTAAAAGAGGAAATACTAAAATAAATAATAAAACATGAAAGATTCTAAGATCAGTAACGACACTAATAAGGGAGAGAGTAACAGCAATAATATGGGAGAGCGACAAATTTTACACCTAAGGTCTTGTTTTCTTTTCTTGGATAACGCAGAATATTGTGGCTCAGTTTGCACAATTAAATTAAATAGTCTATTTTTTTGGGTAATATAGGGTATTCTTATATCAAAGGTTATGTTTTTTTTTGGTAATACATATTCTGGATCAACTTACGCGCTACAGGCTAAACAATCAATTTTTTTGGGTAATACAAGGTATCTTGAGCTTGCTTGCACGCACCAGAATAAATCTCTATCGTCCCTCTATAGCCGTTTTATACGCTTGTGTGTGAGATGAGGTGGCCCCACGAGTTGCTAGTGAGAGAAAATCAAACTCGAGAATTTACGGTGATAAGTCTCTAAATTAATAGTCCAATGCCATCTCAGCTAATCATTTAGAGTTAACGAGGGTCATGTTAATAGATTGGAAGACCAGTAACTTGCATAAAAATAGTAAAAAAATAAAAGTATAATTTAAATATAAGAGCGGAATGATAAAATAAGATTAATGTAATCAATTTCAAACAATTGGAATGATATTTTGTTGAGTTAAATATGATATTCTAAATTATTAAATTAACTTTTATCTTCTTTTATTTTAGATTGGCGATATATTTTATGTCAAATTTTTGAACATCATTTTTTTTTTATGGACGGGAGACCAATATTAATTTTAATAAATTAGTAAAAGAAGTTATAATAAAGTTTCGTTCTGAGAGTTATTCACCTAATCATCACAAATAATTTGAATTAAATTTTGTTGAGTTAAATTAAGTGTAATATATTTTATAATTAGAATGAGGTTACTGGAGAACCTCTCAAGAGGTTAAAACTGTCATTTTAGTATGAAATAATACTTCCGCAATTTAATTGTCACAGGCTCACAGGCAAGACTGATTCTGAAACTATCAGCACTTTTTTGACTGATACGACTTGTTATGTTTGTTCAGATTTTTTTTATTATTAAATAATTATGTTCATTAATTAATCAAATTAGGTATTTTTAAAATAAACATTAATTTAATCACTTTGACTATTTAAATCAAGCAAAATAATATAGGCCAAAGAAAACCAAACATGTTTTAAATTTAACAATCAATCACCTTTTTCATAATTTATAATAATTCCTTACAAGAGCTTGACATTAAGTTAGTGTCTTGTGAAAATGATCAAATAAATAATATATCGATATCAAAATAAATAAAACGGATAGAGAAGATACAAAATTTATGAAATTTGACAAAATAACTATTGTACGATTAAGGATGATCAATCTATTATGTATAAAAAATATTACAAAAAAATAAGAAATTTGTAAAACCCGAAATCCTATTTTATTCACGTAACGACTATCTTATGATAAGTCAAAACCTAAAAGATAAACAAGTTACAACATATGAGATAACATGAGGTCCAAACAAAAGGCATGTCAAGTTTCTTTTCCGTCTCAGATTGCAAATAGATCATCAATAATTCGGATGATCAATTCATGATAACTATCTAACAATTAGCTTCACAAAGATTGGAATAATCGCACAAACTCAATTACTTGTGAGGCGATGAAAAATTGGAATAATCACACAAACTCAATTACTTGTGAGGCGATGGACTTAAAACGTTTTTCCAATGAAGATAAAAACTAAGATTATGAATTGGAGATGCTCAGTGAAGAAGAAGAGCAAGATGGTAAATGGATTTGGTGAAAGATAGATCCAAACAGGGGCGGATGTAAGGGGGACAGAGGGGAGCCTCCCAAATTTTTTGATATCGTATGTTTTACTCTTAATTTTGGTGAAAATTCTTATTAAAATAAGAAATGGTACTCCCAAATATGAATATTATATTTTTATCACTAATTTTGTTAGAATTTTTTAACAAAATATGACTTGGCCCCTCTAATTTTTATGTAAATCCATATAAATATTCTTAAATTTTTATACTTGCAATTTGATTCTCCTTAATTAAAATTTCTACATCCCTCACTAAATTCAAATAAAATTTTCTCCTCTCAAAATTATATATGTATATAGATTTGAACATTAGTTTCAATTGGTGCAGAGGAGGATCCAATCATGTGAAAATCATATAGAAATTGATTTCTCAGTGAGAGTGGACTTGACTATAAAGATGTGACCTATGAGACGAGTACCAGATCCAGGATACCATGAAAAAAGCCAAACCCAGAAAACACGGACCAAAAACTTGCAGATGGGGCATGAGACTAGCAGTTGTGATAAGCTCTACTGCATTGCCTATATCCAACAAGTCCCCTCAATGTACCATTACTGGTAACAGTTGCATGTTCGGCTGTGTTTCCACATTATTAATTCATGTTTGGCATTCAATAATAAAATAATTATTTCATGAAATGAAAATGATATGTAATAAAATTAAGATTATTTATTTAAGTTAAAGAAATGGTTGAAATAATTTTTAATAAAATATTTATATCATGGAATATGTATTCACAATCACATAAAACAAGAATTAAGAATAAATATTTTTAAAATGTCTATTTCACCATACCAAATATGACTTCAGAGTTTTATTTCTCCAAATTTATTTGACCCAAATAGAAAACAAAAAACGAAAACAAAAAATTAGTGACGTTAATTCCAATTATTAAAGTCATTTTTGTTATGCTAACGCCAAATTTTAACAGTGTTACAGTATTAAAAAGTTATTTTTTGACATTTCTATTTTAACAGTGAAATATTAGTTTTTGTAGAAGTAACATATATTTTTCTTTTTAACTACCATTACAGTTTGACCTTTAAAACCAGAAAAAAAAAAAAAAAAAAACTTGGTCAAATATGGATCGTGTATTTAGACAATTTGAATCCTTGAAAGGAATGATATCAATTAAAATAAAAGTCATATTTAAAAAAATATTTAACTTATTCATATTTTGAGATTATGAATAATCAATAATTGGAGCACTGCTTTAGAATTAAGCTACTAAAATATAATTATAGAAGCTGTAATGACTTAACCATTGGTACTGTTCTAAAATTGTGACATCACATCATTATTCGAGGTACGTAATACTCTCACAATAGTGTTCAATTTTTTGATACTTACTGATATACCACAAACAGACACACCAATCACTTTGAGACACGTGTGCCCACTGAGTTAACAAATCTCGATCCTACAGAGCTGACAATTTCGATCATACAGAACAGCCACAAGCCTTCAGGGTATTCTCATATATGTCTATCATACAGAGCAGCCACAAGCCTTCAGGGCATTCTTATTTACATATCATTCAGAGCCGATAAACTCGGTTATACAGTGCAGATGAAGCCTTCAAGACATTCTCATATATACATCTTCCAGACCTTCCGTTCTGGACAATATTTATTCAACACTTCATATGGATCCAATCTTATGGTTTCCTTAACAACTGTCAAGCGGGGAATAAGGAAACGGTCTTCAATGCGGAAACTACTATTTATTATTATCTCTATCTACGACTCAAGGATCCAGAAGGTAACTACAATCTCGGATGATCATATCCCTATATTCATGGCATCGAATCCTAATTAACTTAGGAAAGCCACGGCTTATATATTAAACCCTAGAGGTACGCTTTTACATTCATGCTCATTCTTTGGCTTTCAATACAGTCTTTCAATTCCCTTACTTACTTAAGCATCGGAGCGGCTACCGTCGGAGCCAATCCGATAGTCCTCTGATCATCTCTCTGAGTGTTCTACAGGTCACGGAGCCCTCACGTGGTGCGAGTCAAAAAGTGCAGCATCAGTTTGGCGCCGTCTGTGGGAATCGACTAATCTCCAAAGTGCTCTACTCATAAAACTCATCTTTTTTCCCACCGGAAAACCATGGCACCAAATCTCCGACCACGACAGAATGCTCAGAATACGCAAAACACCCAACGTCAGCCGCCTGCTCCCCGCACAAGGGGGCCAGCGGCCAATCCTATGCGGCAAGAGATCGAAGCCATAAAACGACACAATGAACTGATGCAGGAACAGCTGCTTACCATCACTAGAACGCTGGCGGCACTTACACAGAACCAAGCGACGGGTTCTCCTAGCCCACCGGTCAACTTCGTTGCAGGGACGCAACCTCCTATTGCTACAGAGAACGCCGAACCGCATGCGCAAGCTCCAACTAACCTGTCTGGGCACCCCTCAGGCGTTGCTCGCGCTGGTCGGGATCCACAGCCATCAACAGTTCCTGGCTGGGAACATCCGCTTTCGTTCCCGACGTGCATTACCGAAGCACTACTCGAGCCCCAACTCCTAGGGTTTCGGAAGCACCGCCGGCACCGCAGGAACCTTATCATGCAGCACCAGTCCCTCCGGTTCGGATTCCTCCTCCGTCCGAAGGGCGTAATCAACCCTACTACCTTGAAGCCGAGGCTGTCAGACAGGGTTCACAAGATGTCAGAGTCAATGACCCACGGAGGGTAGAGGAAATTGCCGAGTCAATAGACCGGACAGTCACCATGAGAGGACCTCAGAACCCTTCAGAACAAGACGAACTGGCCAGGCTGCTCGGAAGACTGGCCACTCCGTTCACTCACGCTATCATGTCAGAAGAGAGGCCCAGAAAGTTCATGGTGCCCAAGTTCACTCTCTATGACGGATCTGGAGATCCAGGAGATCACCTTTCTCATTACCAGCATACGATGGCCCTTCACGGAGCTTCGGATGCTTTCATGTGCCGGACGTTCATCACCAGCTTAAAGGGAACTGCTCTGAAGTGGTTCCACAACCTCCCTCCGAACTCCGTTACCAGCTTCTACGAGCTCGGTAGGCAGTTCGTGGACAGGTTTATGACCAGCAGGAGGCTCAGAAGGGGGCCAGAATTCCTGCTGAATGTAAAGCAAACCAGGGAGGAATCCTTCCGAGCCTACATTGCACGCTTCAACACCGAACTCACTGAGATCACGGATTGCAGCCCGAAATTCCTTGTAGCAGCCCTTACAGCCGGGCTTGCCCAAGGTGGGTTCAGAGATTCCTTGACAAAGAGCCCTCTAGCCGATATGGCGGCACTAATGGATCGGGCCAGAAAATATATCAACCTGGAAGAGGCCAACCGCTCAGCCCAGAAGGGCAAGGATCAGACCCAGAGGGATAATCCAAAGCGGTAGGATCACAAGAATGAGGATCACAGAAGAGACTCCAACAAAAAGAGGGCCAGGAGCCCAGAGAAGAGAATAGCTCCCAGAGCTGTGTACAACTCCGCACCAAGGGAGTTCACCAACTTCACTCCCCTGAACACCACTCCGAACCAGGTACTCCGACAGATCAGAGATCGGGAGAACCTGAGGTGGCCAGAGCCAATCAAGGGAGATCCCAGCCTGCGGGACCAAAGTAAGTATTGTAATTTCCATAAAGATCATGGACATACAAGTATCTCTTGCAGGACCCTCCGATATGAGATAGAGCAGCTCATAAAGAAGGGACGTCTTCGGGAGTTCGTCAAGCAGGACGGACGACAGAACCCCCAAGAGGACAAGCCTCAGCAGCGGCCAGATCAGAGGCCCGAACAGAGGCAGGAGTAGAGGGAAGGACGAAACGAGCCTCAGAGGCAGAACAATCACGTTATCTACGTCCTCCATGCTGACTCCCCTGTTATAGGAATGTCCAACAGGGCAAGAAAGAGATATGCTCGGGAGGCCAGAACCGCCCCGAACGTCCTGCAGATCTCCAACGTCGAAAAGAGGCTCAAGCCAGGGCCGGAGATCTAGTTCACCGAGCAAGATCTAGCAGGGGTACATTGCCCTCACAGTGATGCCCTCGTTATTACCCTCAAAATCGCCAACTTCGAGACCAGAAGAGTCCTGGTCGACACTGGCAGCTCAGTCAACATTCTGTTCCATGAACCGCTTAAACAGATGGGCATAGACCAGGACAACGTCAAGCCCACCACTGCCGTGATGGCAACTTTTGATGGCAACCTCAGCACCCCACTGGGGAGAGTTGACCTTCCTACCACTGTAGGAGAAGGTGAAGGGCAGAAGACCACCATCACGGAATACATGGTGCTGAACATGAAGTCTCCCTACAACGTCATAATCGGGAGACCCTGGTTGCATCAGATAGGGGCAGTCACTTCGACCCTTCATCAGTGTCTGAAGTACGTCCACAACCAGAGCGTACACTCGGTCCGAGGATGTCAGCCAACCTCCCGAGAGTGTCACTCTATTGCCCTCAAGGAGAAAGCTCTGAAATAGCAATTACAGTACACTCGGGACTGTGCAGATCCGGTCTTCACTCACACTCCCGAGGTGGAAGATTGCCCATCCAGCGTTGAAGAACCCCTGAGTCCAAGGGGACGTGACAGCCGAGCCAAACCTGTTGGCGAGCCCATTAAAATACTGGTCAGTTCAGAAGCAGAGGGGCGTTACTTGTACATCGGCCCAGACCTTACACATACCGAGCAGGAAAAGATAGTCAGGTTTCTGAAAAACAACCTCTCTATCTTTGCTTGGGAGACCAGGGACATGGAGGGAATAGATCCTAATCTAATAACTCACAAACTGATGGTAGATCTGGATCACCCCCCAGTCAGACAGAAGAGAAGGCCGATTGCTCCTGATCGGCATCGGATTATAAACGAAGAAGTCCAGAGGCTGCTAGACGCCAGGATGATACGGGAAGTTTTCTATCCCGAGTGGCTAGCCAACACCGTGCTTGTTAAGAAGAAGAACGGCAAGTGGAGAGTCTGTGTTGACTATACAGACCTCAACAAAGCATGCCCTAAAGACAGCTTTCCACTGCCGAGAATAGACCAACTGGTTGACGCCACTGCAGGGCATGAACTTATGAGTTTCATGGATGCATACTCTGGATTCAACCAGATCCAGATGTACCCTCCAGATCAAGAGAAGACTGCCTTCATAACCGAAAGAGGACTCTACTGTTACAGAGTGATGCCTTTCGGTTTGAAGAATGCTGGAGCCATTTATCAGCGGTTGGTGAACAAGATGTTCAGCCCACTACTCGGTAGCACCATGGAGGTTTACATCGACGACATGCTGGTGAAGAGCCTTCAGAAAGGCAGTCACCTCCAGCACTTGGCCCAGACCTTCGATATCCTCAGACAACACAGGATGAAGCTCAACCCCTCGAAATGTACCTTTGGAGTTACGAAGGAAAAATTCTTGGGATACATTGTCTCTCAAAGAGGTATCGAAGCAGATCCCACTCAGATCCAAGCTCTGATTGGACTGAAGTCACCAAGAACCAGAAAGGAGATTCAGGCACTGAACGACAGAATTGCCGCACTGAGCAGATTTATATCCAAGTCCACCGATCGCTGCCTACCTTTCTTCAAAGCTCTGAAGGGCAGCAAGACTTTGCAATGGACAGAAGAATGCGAGTAGTCCTTTCAAGAACTGAAGGAGTATCTAGCCTCTCCAGAGCTCCTGTCAAAACCAGTACAAGGAGAAAAGCTACTCCTATACCTTGCAGTCTCTGAGAACGCGGTCAGCTCCGCACTAATTAGACAGGACAGAGGAGTACAGAGGCTTATATTCTACGTCAGTAGGGCACTACTTGACACGGAGAAAAAATACCCAGAAATAGAGAAGCTGGCCTATGCCTTGGTTATATCAGCTCGGAAACTTCGACCTTATTTCCAGGCCCATCCAATCGAGATCCCAACTGCCTATCCCCTGAAGTCAATACTGAGGAAACCTGAAGTATCGGGAAGATTGGTAAAGTGGTATGTGGAGCTAGGGGAGTTCGACATAGCATATATACCCCGGAACTCCATCAAAGGGTAGACCTTAGCTGACTTTGTAGCCGAGTTCACCCCGGCACTTCAGAGCAAAGCACAAGTCACCGAGACTTCGGGAACCTGGCTGCTGTACATTGATGGATCGTTAACCGATCAAGGATCAGGGGTAGGCCTGGTGCTACAGTCCCTTGATGGGCTCACATAAGAAAAAGCAGTCAGCCTGGGATTCAGAGCTTCTAATAATGAAGCCGAATATAAAGCCCTAATCTTAGGGATGAAACTTGCCTTGGAATGCGAGGCTCAGAACCTCGATGTCTTCTCTAACTCCCAACTGGTAGTAAGCCAGGTCTTGGGAGAATTTGCCATCAAAGATGACAGGATGCTTCGGTATTCCGAACTGGTGAGCTACTTGAAGAATTCCTTCTAGACGTTTACCATCCAGAAAATTGAGAGAAGCCAGAATTGTAGAGCAGATGCTCTAGCTAACATGGCCTCCCGCCTCAAATCTGAAGCAGACTCCACAGTTAAAATCTCTTTTCAGCCAGGATCTAGCATCGAGGAAGCACAAGTCGTTCAAATTGACGAACAGCCCCAGAACTGGATGACCCCGATCCTCCAGTATCTAAGGTCCGGTCTCCTCCCAGAGGATAAAAACAAAGCCAGGAGAATCCGAATCAGAGCGGCTCGGTACCTGATCCTGAACAACAAGCTTTATAGAAGGTCGTATTCTCAACCTCTGCTAAAATGCTTAGCCCCAGACGAATCACAGTATGTCTTGGCTGAAATACATGAGGGAATCTGCGGGAATCATAATGGGGGCAGAACTATAGCCCACCGAGCTCTATCGCAGGGCTATTACTGGCCCGGCATGTTGAAGCAGGCTAAAGAATATGTTCAAAAATGCAACAAGTGCCAGAGATTTGCCCCGTACCAACATCAGCCTCAGCACGAGCTTATCCCGATTCCTAGTCCTTGGCCCTTTGCTCAATGGGGAATGGACATTGTGGGCCCGTTACCACGAGCACCTCCAAACAGGAAGTACCTCTTGGTGGCCATCGACTACTTCTCTAAATGGGCCGAAGCCGAGCCTTTAACGCATATTACAGAAAAGGAAGTCGAAAGCTTCACCTGGAAGAACATTGTCTGCAGGTTTGGCATACCACGTGTAATTATCTCGGACAATGGGACACAATTCACTGGTAAAGGCTTCAAGGCATTCTGCGAAAATCTCAACATCAGGCAGCACTTTGCCTCTCCAGGCCATCCGCAAGCAAACGGGCAAGCAGAGGTCACCAACTGAACAATCCTTGACGGGTTAAAGAAGAGGTTGGAACAGGCCAAAGGAAAATGGGCAGAAGAACTCCCTGGAGTCCTTTGGGCCTACAGAACAACCAGAAGAACTCCCACCTCTGAAACTCCCTTCTCACTAGCCTATGGAACAGAAACAGTAATTCCGGTTGAGATCGGTATGCCAACTCTGAGGACTGAGGCCTTCGAGCAAGAATCCAATGATCAGCAGCTGATGGAAAACTTGGATTTGCTCGAAGAGAGAAGAGATCAAGCCAGCATCAGGATGGAAGCTTATCAGCAGAGAATGGTCGACAAATCCAAGGTAGGACTCAAGACAGTCAACTTTCAAGTTGGAGACTTCGTCTTAAGAAGAGTCTTTCAAAACACCAAGGATCCCACCATGGGAAAGTTGTCACCAAACTGGGAAGGCCCCTACAAAGTAACAAAGGTCGTTCGACCTACCACTTACTGGCTTGAAGACATGACTGGGAAACCTGTTCCTAGGCCATGGAACGTAGAACACTTGCGGAAGTATTATCAATGAAGATTTCTTTTCTTTTACTTCCATAAACTGTTCATCTGTTAATGCACAGGCCTCTAGAGCCTGGTCCATAATGTACGAGTTTTCACTCGGTCCATCTATTAATGCACAAGTCTTATGACTTGGTCCATCTATTAATGTACAGGCCTCCAGAGCCTGGTCCATAATGTACGAGTTTTCACTTGGTCCATCTATTAATGCACAGGCCTCTAGAGCCTGGTCCATAATGTACGAGTTTTCACTCGATCCATCTATTAATGCACAAGTCTTATGACTTGGTCCATCTATTAATGCACAGGCCTCCAGAGCCTGGTCCATAATGTACGAGTTTTCACTCGGTCCATCTATTAATGCACGAGTCTTATGACTTGGTCCATCTATTAATGCACAAGCCTCCAGAGCCTGGTCCATAATGTACGAGTTTTCACTCGGTCCATCTGTTAATGCACAAGTCTTATGACTTGGTCCATCTGTTAATGCACAGGCCTCCAGAGCCTGGTCCATAATGTACGAGTTTTTACTCGGTCCATTTATAAATGCACAAGCCTTCAGAGCCTGGTCCATGACATACAGATCTTAAAAACTTAGTTCATTCTCTAGATACGCAGGCCTACAGAGCCTGGATTACTCTTATATACAGGCCTTCCGAGCATGGTCCGTCTTCAATATACAAATTCTATGATTCAGCCCATCCACAGACAGAAGTTTCGGGCGTCTACAGACTAAAGTTTCCTAGATCGGAACACCTTAGATCTGATACTTATATTATTTGGTTTATCTGTCAAACAAACAAGTACTATGGTTCCGACCAGGGGTAAAGTACTTCGATTCAGACATTTTTCTAAGTTTCTTTGATTTATTCTCAGAACAATCAGAAATGCACAAGAAAGTGTTTAAGCTACAAAAGAGCACATTCACAGAGAACATCAGATCTGAGAAGAAGAAATCTAATTTTATTGATAATTCAGAAGATTTACATCAGTACAAAGACACCACTACAGAAGCTATTACAGAAGCTACGCTTGGCAACATAACGGCTCTTCTCCTGGGATGATAAAGGGGCACAGGAGCCAAACTTCCATTACCGCCGCTGACAGGCTCCATTTGAGAGGAAGGAGCCCTGAACCCCAGTCTGCATCAAGAAGTGCCCAGGCCATTTCATCATCACTATCACTGGTCTCATGACTAACGGACGATGAGGGCTCTGGGCCTCAGGAGACTTTTCATTCTCCACCTTTGTAATCGGCATAACGCCCCAGCCAATTGAAGCAAGGGTTCCTGCCAAGTCACAAAGGGGAGGAGGCGGCCCCCATTCATCTCCCTCAGAGCAGTTGTCACTGCCAAGTTACAAGAGGGAGGAGGCAACCCACCTTCAATCTTCTTCTTCACACCGTCTGTTTCACCCCAGCCACTTGGAGCGAGGGTTTCTGACAAGGCGTGAGGAAGAGGAGGCAACTCGCCTTCATCTTCATCACCAACGCTCCAGGCCTCGGTTGAATCAGGGAGGGGCCACCACCAATCGGAGAAATCTCGACCGGATGCCAGAGGAAACAAGAAAACTTGTGCCTCCTTCGAACCTTCCTTGGAGACTGAAAATAAGGGAAGTTTAACTCTCAGCCACAGTTTAATTATTCCTAACTCAGGCAAGGAATCATCCATCATCTCCGGACGAGTGGAAAAACTCCGGCAGCATATAAAGATCTCTCTTACGAACAATTCGGGGAGCAAAAGGGTTGAGCGCAACCGTATGCCCTCTTTTTCATATATATAGACACTGGAAGACCAAAGGCCACCCAGTTGAACCGTCACAACGGTTAAGCGAAGTGCTAGCTTCGAAATCCCAAACGACGGAGGTGCAATAAATGGAGTATTAAACCACCCTCTCGGGAGAAGCAAAAGGCAGGGCCATACACGTAATACACAGGCTTTTAATCTTTTCCACGTATATGACGTGACGGTTTCTCCATGTCATTAACACTTAGAGGGCCACGTGTACAACAGAGGTCCATCAACTATGACGTGTCGTGATTTCTAACAGGTCTAGAGGCAGAAGTTCTGATCAACCAAACTACAATCACAAGGTATCCGCTTATTATTATGTCTCCGGATTCAGAACGGTCAGCTTTGAAATACTTCAAAAAAGAAAGTCTACAATTACTGACCTAAGACAAATAAAGAAGCTCGGAACACAGCTACCTACAGAGGAAAATCTGATCTGGCATACACTAAACTTCAGAGCAGCGCTACTAGCAACACTTACCACCATCAACTACATGTTGAGGCACTATAGAGCAACAGAACTCAAGACATGCACAAATACTACAGAACAATATAACAAAGGAAACGAGCATTAACCAAAAGATTGTTCCATTAACAATTGTATGTTCCAAATACATTGAAAGATAGCAAAATATTCATCCTAAGCCTGATCAGCAGGAACAGGATCAGCAACCGGAGAAGGATCAGCAGGAGTAGTATCAACCACCTCAGTCGGTACAACCTCTTCCGTGGAATCGGCAGGGAGGACATCAGCCACTTCACCCTGGATGACAACCTCTGAAGGTTCAGATCCAGGCGGCACAATAGAGAAGACATCTAGGTCAGGAAACTTGGCAAGAAGCCGAGAGCGGAAGTTATTAAACCCAAACGTAATCAAGCGATGGGCCATTCCTTCCAGCTTCGACCTCATCTCCTCCTCATTGTCCATCAATGCCTGCTCCACGGCTTCATCGAGCTGTCTACAGTACTGGTACCGCAAGCCGTTCATCTCCACCTGCAACCTCTTTGCCCGCTCAACGGCAAGGTTCCTCTCCGACTCCATCACAGTCAAGGAGTTCTGACACTCCTTCAACTTCTCCGCAGAGTCGTGAGCCTCCGACCGAGCAGTACCAAGCTGGAGTCCCAGATCGTCCAGATTGGCCCTAAGTTGGTCAAGCTCCTCCACAGATGGAGAAACCTCCACCAAAGCGGAAATGGTATGCAAGGTCTGCATGACACAAAGAAAACAATTCAACACCAGTATAAACGCTTAAAGGAAAGAAAAGTATGGGCCTGACGAGCTCACCTTAACCTGAAGAGCGGTCAAGTCAGCAAGAAGCTTCCCCGACGCCTGAGGCTTAATTTTAACTGAGCCTTTGGCCCAGAAGTCACTCAGAATCTTCTTGGCCCCCTGACTAGCAACATCAGGAGCCACCGATGATGATGCCCCCTTACCCGCTCGACGAAACGGGATTAGAGGAACCACCGTAATAGGGACAGGAGCCTCTTCCTCCCTTTCAGCAGGCTCGGGAGAGGACAAAACTAGCCTCCGCTTCTTCGGAACGGGAGGAACCACTGGAGAGGAAGCCTTCCCCGTCGCCACGGACGGTGATGGCCCGGACTCCCACTGAGCCATCACATTATCAGCAATCTCCTCGACACTACCCCTGGCAGCCATTAATTTATCAGGGTTAACGATGGAAGAATGGTCCCTAATGCTGGGCTTCAAGAGCTTCTTATATTGCTTCTGAATCGAAGAAGAGAAGTCTGGTCTCTTCCACGCACTCTTGACTGCAAAAAAAGCACAGAAATTGATCAGTTCAACAAATTGGCAAACAAAACGGAGTCAACGCAGCCACGGAAAAGTTGAGCCTCACCCCTTGGCCCAGTGGTTCGAGGGAATGTGGAAGGTTGACCCTCGAAGTTCTTGAATTCCCATCCTCTTTTAATAAAGAAGTACCATTTCTTCCAGGTCTTGTTGGAGGAGGGCACAGAAGTAAGGGGTCTGAACCCACTATCGAAAGACATATAAAAAAGACCCTCCGCCTTTTGAAATTTTAGATCCATATTGCTACGGATCAAGTCAAGGGACACCTCGACATTATTCATATGCCCTAACACAATAAAGCTCAACAGATGTCTCCAACTGTTAAGGTTCAAGTCTGCGGGGCAAAGGTCAAACCAACAAAAGAATTTTTTTATTATATCAGGAAAGGGGAGTGTAAGACCCATTTCAAACCAGGCCAGATAGGCACAGATTTCCCCCTCTCTAACATCGCCCGGGCGATCCTGAGAATCTGGGACCTTGAAAGTTACATTTTTGGGAAGTTTGAACTTCGCCCATAACTCCTTCAACATACTTTCAGTAATTACACTCTCACCCTCCTCTCTGTGACCAGATCGACCAGAAGTCTCACCAGCCCTATTCGGGGGCTCATCAAAAGCATCAACAATCCTAACCCCCGGACTAGAGGGAGGATCTACCAGCTTATTTTCATCAACGTTCACTAATTGCATTTGAGGATCGGTCTCAAAAGGACTTCCCAAACCAGAGTGTGATTCTAAGCCAGACATGGCGAACAAGAGAAAGAAATGAAACAAATGAGAAGGAGTGTAGAAGGGGACTAAAAGTCGAACCTGAGATCAGTAAAGGATTATGAACACCGGGTAACCTCCAAACTTCAAGATATGTCAAATGGCGGTCTGGTACTGTAGAAGTAAACGCAGAAGAAAGGTATGAAAGACCTTTCCCTCTCTTTATATACACATTCGAAATATGAGCCTTCCAAGACGAGCCGACACAACGGTTGAGAGTAATGATGAATTCTCAAGTATCGGCTGCGCAATAAATGACGCGTTAAACCGACGTCTTGAGAAATGGGAAAGCAAAACGTATGACTCTTCACAAAACCCTCAACCTTAGTTAAAACCCTAGCTTTTAACAAGGGCTCGGGGGGGGGGGGGGGGAGTAGCTGATATACCACAAACAGACACACCAATCACTTTGAGACACGTGTGCCCACTGAGTTAACAAATCTCGATCCTACAGAGCTGACAATTTCGATCATACAGAACAGCCACAAGCCTTCAGGGTATTCTCATAGATGTCTATCATACAGAGTAGCCACAAGCCTTCAGGGCATTCTTATTTACATATCATTCAGAGCCGATAAACTCGGTCATACAGTGCAGATGAAGCCTTCAAGACATTCTCATATATTCATCTTCCAGACCTTCCGTTCTGGACAATATTTATTCAACACTTCATATGGATCCAATCTTATGGTTTCCTTAACAACTGTCAAGCGGGGAATAAGGAAACGGTCTTCAATGCGGAAACTACTATTTATTATTATCTCCATCTACGACTCAAGGATCCAGAAGGTAACTACAATCTCCGATGATCATATCCCTATATTCATGGCATCGAATCCTAATTAACTTAGGAAAGCCACAACTTATATATTAAACCCTAGAGGTACGCTTTTACATTCATGCTCATTCTTTGGCTTTCAATACAGTCTTTCAATTCCCTTACTTACTTAAGCATCGGAGCGGCTACCGCCGGAGCCAATCCGGTGGTCCTCTGATCATCTCTCTGAGTGTTCTACAGGTCACGGAGCCCTCACGTGTTGCGAGTCAAAAAATGCAGCATCACTTACAATAAAAAAATTTATATGATTTTTGAAAAATGATAAAGATTATCACACTGTTATCACGTAATGATATTTTGTGACAATTATACTAAATAATTTATTGACAAAAACAACAAATTTAAAATGTATAAATTATATAACTCTTCTGAGTTCTTTCGATAATTATATACAATATTTTTATTATTTGGCTAATTGTATATACTGCATTTTTTTTTTGTTGTACAAGTCGGCCAAAGGCAATTAATCCTGATAATAATTTTTTAAATTATAGAATTTTAGCCCCCCTACTAATACTGTTCATGAGTCCACCATGTTTGTAAAGGACTGGACCATCTAACATGCGCTCTTAAATAAACAACATGAGTGATTAAAACATGAAATCAGAGACACTTGATGAGTATTTCAATCTCATAATCTTGCCTCACTTGACATGATTCCATGATTCTTTCCTCTTTGTTTCGATCTCAGTAGGCAAAGGTTGAGTCCATCAATGTTTTTGGCTTTAGGCTTTCAAGTCCAAAATGCAAGTACAGTGTCACCAACACCATTAAATTCAATCAAACAGCATATTAAACTTTCTGTACAGGCACCACTTATCGGCCACGTCGTTGACCCAACCAACCATTTCATTGTTGAACCATCAAAAGCTTGAAAAAAAATTTAAAAAACAAATAAAAAGCCATTATGTTTAATGATGGATGGTATGGATTGGTCCTATCCTCTTCTAAAAAATTTAAAAAACAAGTAAAAAGCAATTATGATAATATATATATATATATATATATTGTTTTTAAAAGGTTGTTTCAAACGAAGGATGACAACACAGCTTGCTGCCAATTACAGGAATTCCTGTTCTAAGAATCTATCATTGGATAAGCTGCTGGCTTTCTGTCAAAAGAAAATAAACACACACCTCACACCGGACCGGCCCCGCCCTGTCTACGGAATATTGCTCCTAATCTGTGACTGTATATATATATATATATATATATATCAGTCTCTCTCTCTATCTATGTTTAAGTTTAAGTTAAGTGCATGTGACTGAAGAAAGCAGAAAAAGTGAGCAGATGAGGAGACTACTGCTGTTACTGGGATTGCGCCTGTAGACTATACTATGCAGGGCTTATTTCGTGAAGGACACGCATTTACCCATGAAAGAGAAATAGAATGAATTGTTGTTTACTCCAAGTGGGATAATTCAGATTAGTGTCGATCCCACACGGTATCAGAGATTCTTCAACCCCTTCCATACCAAATTCACTATATTTATATATATAATGCTCACAACTTCCCACAAAAATAAGAAAGAGACAGCTTTTTATGGGTGTTGTGCATGGAGATCTCTTGAATCCAACTCTCTCTCTCTCTCTCCCTCTAGTCTGTTCTTTTTATTCTCATGGGTCAGTCACGTTTCTGGAAGCTCGGCCGTCCTACACCGTTGGATTTTCACCTTTTTTTATGCCCTCGCGATGTGGGCCCAACCAGACGGTTGGTTGTTTTTTATGTATGAATTTGGAAGTTGGCATCACCATTGGGCTGAAACTGAAACAAATTAGGGACGAGTTTAAGAAGAGACGAGTACAGGATACAGACGATCAGGTGGCCTCATAAATGTTTTCGGCCCACGAAAGCCATCTCGAAGGGAAGAAGCAAAAAAAAAGGATACAGAAGATCTGGTGGCCATATCAATGTTTTGGGCCCACTAAAGCCATCAAGAAGGGAAGAAGCCGAAAAAGAAAAAGGATATCAAATATGTCATTTCCTACCTCATGCACACATTTGCTAGCTTTAAAATATATTTTAATTAAAATAATAAATTATAATATTATATTATTTTTTATTTATTATAATTATGGACGCATATTATTTTATTTTTTATCAAAAAATTTTGTTATAAGAAAAGTACAATTGTTTCTCTTGAAAAAAATGATAGCAAATTTGCTATCTTTGAGAGAAGGTAATAAATTTGAAGAAAGCTTTGCTTCATCCTTTGAACTCTCAGAAGTGACATGACCTATCAAAAATAAAATTTGCTACATCCTTTGGAGATGCCTAAAGAATGACACATCATTAATTTTGGGTCAATAATTGAGTCATAACCAGGGTAGAATCAAGAAAATAATTAGAGGGGGCTTAGAAGATTTTTGAATAAAATTTGCATTCAGAATTTTGGGTTGAGTCAAAATTTTGTAGTAAAAATAAAAGAAATAATAGGTAAAAACTAAGTTGGGCCAAATATTTTTAGTGTAAACGAAAATTTTGGATTATAAGTGAGAAATAATTGGTAAAATTTGAACTGAACTAAAATTTTAGGATAGACTAATTTAAAAAAGGTCAAAATTTTATATTTTTAAAAAATATTTCTTGAAATTTGAAATTGACAAGAGCCCCGACCTAACCCTCCTTGTAATCTCGCGTAACTCAATTTTGTTTTTTGCACCAATGATTCACTGTGACATTGTTCATTGTTTTATCTTTTATTTTTCTTTTTTCTGTTTTTTGCACCAATGATTCACTGTGACACTGTTCATTGTTTTCTCTTTTATTTTTTTATTTTTTATTTTTTTCTAATAAAGATAGATAACTGGCCTTTGTCATCCTCCTTCATCCATCTTTTTCACAAAGGTAAAATTAACTGTTCATGAAATACGAAAGTGAACCTCACTTTTATGAGAGAACTGAGCTACCCCAACCCTCAATGTTACTTGGTCTCCTTTGTTTGCTTTACATTTATTTGAGATGCAGATAAAACTTTATATTAAGAAATATTACGAATTGGATAGTACTGAGTTGTAAATCGAGTAGGAAAAAACTCCTCCTACTAAAATACATGTTACTGTCTTAATTTGTTATATATGTACTTACATAAATATTGTGTATTATTTAATTTTAACTAATAAATAAAAATTAAATATAATAAAATAGCATATATGTATTATATATCGCGACCAATTATAATTAAAACATGTATTCAAAAAAGAGAAATTTTCTCCATCTTAGTGTGTTGCGGTAAACATACAACGAGTTGAGTTTATTAAAACCTCGATTAACTATGGCTAAGATGGAGAAAATTTCTCTTTTTTGAATATGTAAATATTACGAATTGGATAAGATGGAGAACATTTCTCTTTTTTGAATATGTATATACTACGAATTGAATAATAATATTTACATATTCTTAATGAAAAATAAGACTTGAATCTAAAACCTTGATTAATATTAAAAGATATTAAATGTGTCATTTCCTACCTCATGCACACATTTGCTATCTTTAAAATTTAGTATTTCAATTAACGTAACAAATTATAATATTTTATTATCTTTTATTTATTATGATTATGGGCGCATATTATATTATTTTTTACAAAAAACTTTGTTATAAGAAAAGTATAATTGTTTCTCTTGAAGAAAGATAGCAAATTTGTTAATTTTGAAAGAAGGTAATAAATTTGAAGAAAACTTTGCTTCATCTTTTGAAATTATCAGAAGTGACATGACCCATCAAAAATGAGTTTTTCAAAAATTTGCTACATCTCCTAGAGATGCCTAAAGAATGACACATCATTAACCTTGGGTCAATAATTGAGTCATAATTAAAGGCAGAATCAAGAAAATAATTAGAGGGGGCTCGAAGATTTTTGAAAAAAAATGTATTCAGAATTTTGGGTTGAGTCAAAATTGTGTAGTAAAAATAAAAGAAATAAGTAAAAATTGAGCTGGCCAAATATTTTGAGTGTGGACTAAGATTTTGGATTATAAGTGAAAGAAATAATTGGTAAAACTTGAATTGAACTAAAATGTTAGGATAAACTAATTTGAAAAAGGTCAAAGTTTCATATTTTTAAAAAATATTTCCTAAAATTTGGAATTGACTAGAGCCCCGACCTAACCCACCTGTAATCTTGCGTAACTCAATTTTGTTTTTTGAACCAACGATTCACTGTAACATTGTTCATTGTTTTATCTTTTATTTTTCTTTTTTTTGATAAAGATAGATAATCGACCTTTGTCATCCTCCTCCATCCATCTCTTTCACAAAGGTAAAATTTACTATTCATGAAATACGAAAGTGAGCCTCACTTTTGTGAGAGAAGTGAGCTACCCACCCCCAATGTTAGTTGCGACTCGTTTGTTTGCTTTACATTTATTGGAGATGCGGATAAAACTATATATTAAAAAATATTACGAATTGGATAATACTGAGTTATAAATTGAGTAGGAGAAAACTCCTCCTACCAAAATACATGTTACCGTCTTAATTTGTTACATACGTACTTACATAAATATCGTGTATTATTTAATTTTAACTAATAAATAAAAATTAAATATAGTAAAATAGCATATACGTATTATATATCGTGACCAATTATAATTAAAACACGTATTCAAAAAAGAAAAATTTTCTCCATCTTAGTGTTGCAGTAAACATACAACGAGTTGAGTTTATTAAAATCTTGATTAACTAGGGGTAAGATGGATAAAATTTCTCTTTTTTGAATATGTAAATATTACGAATTGGATAGTAATATTTTCATATTCTTAATGAAATGTAAGACTTGAATCTAAAACCTTGATTAATATTGAAAGATATTAAATATGTCATTTCCTACCTC
This sequence comes from Nyssa sinensis, assembly GCA_008638375.1. Lineage (NCBI taxonomy): Eukaryota > Viridiplantae > Streptophyta > Magnoliopsida > Cornales > Nyssaceae > Nyssa > Nyssa sinensis. Next base: position 54,839,902 of record CM018043.1, on the reverse strand, counting down.
ATGCGCACATTTGCTATCTTTAAAATTTAGTATTTCAATTAAAGTAACAAATTATAATATTTTATTATCTTTTATTTATTATGATTATGGGCACATATTATTTTATTTTTTACAAAAAACTTTGTTATAAGAAAAGTATAATTGTTTCTCTTGAAGAAAGATAGCAAATTTGTTAATTTTGAAAGAAGGTAATAAATTTGAAGAAAACTTTCCTGCATCTTGTGAAATTCTCAGAAGTGACATGACCCATCAAAAATGAGTTTTTCAAAAATTTGCTACATCTCTTTGAGATGCCTAAAGAATGACACATCATTAACCTTGGGCCAATAATTGAGTCATAATTAAGGGCAGAATCAAGAAAATAATTAGAGGGGGCTAGAAGATTTTTGAAAAAAAATGTATTCAGAATTTTGGGTTGAGTCAAAATTGTGTAGTAAAAATAAAAGAAATAACAAGTAAAAATTGAGCTGGCCAAATATTTTGAGTGTGGACTAAGATTTTGGATTATAAGTGAAAGAAATAATTGGTAAAACTTGAACTGAACTAAAATTTTAGGATAAACTAATTTGAAAAATGTCAAAGTTTCATATTTTTAAAAAATATTTCCTAAAATTTGGAATTGACTAGAACCCTGACCTAACCCACCTGTAGTCTCACGTAACTCAATTTTGTTTTTTGCACCAATGATTCACTGTGACATTGTTCATTGTTTTATCTTTTATTTTATTTTTTTCTGATAAAGATAGATAATCGACCTTTGTCATCCTCCTCCATCGATCTCTTTCACAAAGGTAAAATTTACGGTTTATGAAATACGAAAGTGACCTCACTTTTGTGAGAGAAGTGAGATACCCACCCCCCAATGTTAGTTGCGACTCGTTTGTTTGCTTTACATTTATTTGAGATGCGGATAAAACTATATATTAAAAAATATTACTCATTGGATAGTACTGAGTTGTAAATCGAGTAGGAGAAAACTTCTCCTACCAAAATACATGTTACCGTCTTAATTTGTTACATACATACTTATATAAATATCATGTATGATTTAATTTTAACTAATAAATAAAAATTAAATATAATAAAATAGCATATATGTATTATATATTGTAACCAATTATAATTAAAACACGTATTCAAAACAGAGAAATTTTCTCCATCTTAGTGTGTTACAATTAACATACAACGAGTTGAGTTTATTAAAATCTTGATTAACTAGGGGTAAGATGGATAAAATTTCTCTTTTTTGAATATGTAAATATTATGAATTGGATAGTAATATTTTCATATTCTTCATGAAAAGTAAGACTTGAATCTAAAACCTTGATTAATATTAAAAGATATCAAATATGTCATTTCCTACCCCGTGCACACATTTGCTATCTTTAAAATTTAGTATTTCAATTAAAGTAACAAATTGTAATATTTTATTATCTTTCATTGATTATGATTATGGGCGCATATTATTTTATTTTTTATCAAAAAATTTTGTTACAAGAAAAGTACAATTGTTTCTCTTGAAGAAAGATAGCAATTTTGTTACTTTTGAGAGAAGGTAATAAATTTGAAGAAAACTTTGCTTCATCTCTTGAAATTCTCAGAAGTGACATGACCCATAAAAAATGAGTTTTTCAAAAATTTGTTACATCTCTTGGAGATGCCTAAAGGATGACACATCATTAACCTTGGGTCAATAATTAAGGGCAGAATCAAGAAAATAATTAGACGGGGATAGAAGATTTTTAAAAAAAAATGTATTCAAAATTTTGGGTGAAGTCAAAATTTTGTAGTAAAAATAAAAGAAATAATAGGTAAAAATTGAGTTGGGCCAAATATTTTGAGTATGGACTAAGATTTTGGATTATAAGTGAGATAAATAATTGGTAAAATTTGAACTGAACTAAAATTTCAGGATAAACTAATTTGAAAAAGGTCAAAATTTTATATTTTTTTAAAATATTTCTTGAAATTTGGAATTGACAAGAGCCCCGACCTAACCCCATGTAATCTCGCGTAACTCAATTTTGTTTTTTGCACCAATGATTCACTATGACCTTGATCATCGTTTTATTTTTTATTTTTCTTTGGATAAGATGGAGAACATTTCTCTTTTTTGAATATGTATATATTACGAATTGGATAGTAATATTTACATATTCTTAATGAAAAATAAGACTTGAATATGAAACCTTGATTAATATTAAAAGATAATAAATATGTCATTTCCTACCTCATGCACACATTTGCTATCTTTAAAATTTAGTATTTCAATTAAAGTAACAAATTATAATATTTTATTATCTTTTATTTATTATAATTATGGGTGCATATTATTTTATTTTTTATCAAAAAATTTTGTTATAAGAAAATTACAATTATTTCTCTTGAAGAAAGATAGCAAATTTGTTAATTTTGAAAGAAGGTAATAAATTTGAAAAAAACTTTGCTTCATCTCTTGAAATTCTCAGAAGTGACATGACTCATAAAAAATGAGTTTTTCAAAAATTTGCTACATCTCTTGGAGATGCCTAAAGAATGACACATCATTAACCTTGGGTCAATAATTGAGTCATAATTAAGGGCAGAATCAAGAAAATAATTAGAGGGGGTTAGAAGATTTTTTAAAAAAGATGTATTTAGAATTTTGGGGCGAGTCAAAAATTTTTAGTAAAAATAAAAGAAATAATAGGTAAAAATTGAGTTGGGCCAAATATTTTGAGTGTGAACTAAGATTTTGGATTATAAGTGAGAGAAATAATTAGTAAAACTTGAACTGAACTAAAATTATAAGATAGACTAATTTGAAAAAAGTCAAAATTTTATATTTTTAAAAAATATTTCCTAAAATTTAGAATTGACTAGAGCCCCAACCTAACCCACTTGTAGTCTTGCATAACTCAATTTTGTTTTTTGCACCAATGATTCAGTGTGACCTTGTTCATTGTTTTATCTTTAATTTTTCTTTTTTTTGATAAAGATAGATAGCCGACCTTTGTCATCCTCTGCCATCCATCTCTTTCACAAAGGTAAAATTTACGGTTTGTGAAATACGAAAGTGAACCTCACTTTTGTGAGAGAAGTGAGCTACCCCACCCGCCTAATGTTAGTTGGCCTCGTTTGTTTGCTTTGAGGTGCGGGTAAAATTATATATTAAAAGATATTACGAATTGGATAATACTGAGTTCTAAATCGAGCAGGAGAAAACTCTCCTACCAAAATACATGTTACCGTCTTAATTTGTTATACACGTACTTACATAAATATCATGTAATATTTAATTTTAACTAATAAATAAAAATTAAATATAATAAAATAGCATATATGTATTATATATCGTGACCAATTATAATTAAATAGCATACATGGATAAGATAGAGAAATTTCTCTTTTTTGAATTTGTAAATATTACGAATTGGACAAACATAGATAAAAATAATATTTACATATTCTTAATGAAAAATAAGACTTGAATCTAAAACATTCTTTTAATAAAAATGACATGGTGACCGACGGGACTAACTCCGGTATACCCTCTAACTAGGTTAAAAATAATCACTGTAAAGTCTTAACTTTTTCGTCATTTTACTTATTCTGTCCCTGAAGGAATACTTTATCGTAAGGCCAGATTAAATGGATGGTCGAGATTTGTTTGATAAAAAAATGTACTACTTTCTTTTAGAAATTAAATTTAAAAGAAAAAAGGGTTAGATTAGATGCACTACATAGAAAAGCATCAACTCAAATCTTCTACAGAGATTTTATTATGTGTTAACAGCAGCAATATTTTAAAAAAATAATAATAATTGAATAGAGAGACAACACCATTTGCTTTTAAATCCATATATTAGCAATCTATCAAATCTCTAATATTTTTTTTCATTTGTATCCTTATTATGACGAGTCATTATATAATGATTTTGATGTAAAAAATTATCACATAACGATACATTATATTAAAATTATATTTGAATATAAATTAAAAATATATATTGTTTTTTTTACTGAAGCAAGCTTGTTTCTGAATGACCCAGGAGCTTTAAAAGTAAATCTGATGGAGATGCTTTTAGGACACATAGTTCTAAATGAGGATACTCAATAGCTTGGACCAGTTTTTAAGATTTGTAATTTTTTTTTGGGGCCACCTAAGCTAAGAAAAATAAAAAAAGAACAGTTCCACAAGAACTTGTCGTCTTTTGTTCCTATAATTGGTTCTGCAATGCAATGATTAAGCCGCGTCTTTGACTTGAAGATGGAAAACCAGATATGGATGTGTGTTGATGATGATCCAGCTCTCTGGTCCAGGGCATTCCAGCGGTGTTGCTTTCACTGACAAGCTTCCAATTGGATTATCCACACTGATGGGATGGGAATATATGCCTACAATACTGACTTTTGTTACCACTCATATGCAACTGGATTGCTATACAGTGAACATTAACTTAAAAATCTATATATCTTGCTTGGTTTAGTCTTCTAATTTCCTCCTAATCCGTTTTTACCTTCAATCTTAATGAAACTAAATTGCAACTTCCTCCGTTTAGAAGGGCAAAATGGGTAGCCGAATCACGTGGGCATGGTCCAGTTTGTTGGATTTCTGTTCAATGCATTTCACTCCATTTCTTTTCCTTCGGATTGTTGGAATTTCTTCCTTGAAAAATGTTGCCGTCAATCCGTAACGATTGGATCATATAAACATTGAAACATATTATACACAGTTCAAGACCAAACTTTGCTTGGGAAAGCATGCAAACTCCAAACTGACTACTGCACTTGATTAGGAGCTCGGGCTCAGTCACTTGTTTCTAGAGGGGGAACAGGAGAGATATTTTTTAATAGGTCTGGTATAACACATGATAATGTATTCTTTTAATGCTACTCACTCATGTATTATGTCCCATTAAAAGATGTAAGTTGTATCACAAATAATAAATTATTATTAAAAATACACATTATCACATATTGTACCGGTCTCAATCAAAAAATTTCCCAAAACGGTAGCTTATTGCTCAAAGGAGAGAACTATCACCAAAGAAAGTTATCTTTAACTATCACCAAATAAAGTTCTCTTTTATCCATTGGATAATCATAAAACTAATAATATACTTGATCAAATATAATGATTTTGCTAATATACAACAATATCTCTCTTACAGAGTAATGTTATGTACATCTAATCATTTTTAAACCCGGCAATGGCAGGAGGTAATCGTTTATCTGCCATACTGATGTTACTAAGATTAGGGAATTTCTATTGTAAGATCGTAAGGAGGGTGGCGTAGATGCTGGTGATATAGCAGTAAGCCATTGTATTGAATGTATTACAAGAATTGTTGAAGTAGTGTTTTTCCATTGGATCAATACACTCTACAACACGATGTCACGTGTGTATATATATATATCGACGTCCAAAGGCCTGTGACGTCTAAGTTCTTTCTATGGGATGAGTTATCTTTTGAGAAACTTGAGCAATTTATACTGTAATTCAATTCTTTCTTTGCTATCTCATCATCCTCCTTATTACCTTGTAGTAAACTATTGTATTAGGCTAATAATACTTCTTAAAAACTGAGTTTTGAAATAGAATTGACAGTGACAATTCATTAGAAGTCATTTTCAGTTCCTGTTTCTAAAATGATCGCTGCTGTAGATCGAAGACAAGAGGCAGAAGGTATGGGATGTGACTTCTAACGAAAAGCTAAAAAGTATTCCACAACTAAAGCCTCTAGAAAATGTTTTCATGTATTAATACGGGCCTTGCAATTATTTTGCTGAACTTATTGACTGGACCATGGAAGTTGGGATGTACAGATAGGGCTGACAATTTTCAACACAACCCGCGAACATGACTAGATAATGACACGGGTTTAGCAGGTTATGGTGAAGAATAAACCTGTTCCAGTCAATTTCGGGTCAGACCCAATTATCTTTATATTATTGTGGTTTATTCATAGCTGAGGTGGGAGGGACCAGCCCAGTTGGTAGTGGGGGTCTCAGTTCATGACTGGGAAGGACTAGAACCAAATTGTTCAACACTAAATTAAAGCTCGGGACCATCGTGCATACTTCCTGAGCACAAGTGTCAAAGCTATGTTTCATGACAGTGGCCTCCCTCAAGAGAGGCCAAGTGTGCGTTGGAATATTCAGCTTAGCACAAGAAACATATAAGGGAAGAGATATTATATATATATATATATATAGTGGCCTTCATGATCATGGTGATGGTGCCATTTCCTTTTGTTGGTTCTGTTATACGTTCATAGAGATCTGTGGTCTGTGTTGTGGAAGCTTGAAGTTTTGATTCGTAACAATCCAAAATGGACTAAGCTACATTTGCATTAAAAACAAAATGCAAAAAGTCTGTCTCAATCTTGAAAATTTGTTTAAGGGACTTAGTTTGCTGCTTTGCAATCTTTTATTGCTGAGCAAAAGTAAATGTTAAGGAATGTTAAAAGGTAGGATGCAATGCAATTCAACATACCAGAGCCTTATCTCAACCGTGGCACAAGCAGGACATAGTTTGAAGTCACTAGTTTTGGGACCGTGCTTTGGCTCCAAACTAGGTAGGAAAAATCTCTTTTTATTCACGTACATGTCACAACCATAGTGTGACACGTATGCACTCACATGTAAATCATTTGATTATTTAAGTTTAAAAAAATAAATAAAATTAAAAAGTACATGTGCATTATATATGTGCCAAATTGTAGTTAAAACACGTATCCAAGTAGAAGGAAGTTCCTTCTACTGAGTTTGGAGCTAAGAATTGTGCTTAATTTTATAAAGTGACTGACAAAAAATATTAGGAGGAGATTGAAGTCCTGTTTTATCTGTTGAATTACAAGGAGAACATAATATTAACTGCTAAAGACACTAAAATGAAATATATTTTATGCTTAAGAAGATCAATGATATGGTGGATACATATGCATAATCAATCAACTCCTGGCTAATGAGTTTTTTAACTAAATTTTTGTAATATTCTAGTCACTCTAGAAAACAAATAAAAGAGAGTTAACTTGAACTCCAAGCTCTCATGGTTGTGCAAGTTATAACAAGAACTCCAATCTTGTGCGTACAACTACCACATCTCATCTCATGAAAAAATTAGCTTCATAGCTTGTAGCAACTTCTTAAGTGCAACCACTACACAAACATCAGATACTACTGGCCAATTTCAAGCCAGGTTTAGTGTCAAAACAAAATTAGAATTACAATTCTTGGGTATAGAACTTAAGGCACTTTAGGGAGAGTTTTGAGATCAGTGCATCTATGTTTAGCCCTATAAAGATCTAAAAAATTGGAGTAAGTTTTTCGCTTTTCCGGTAAGACACTATTCATGCACCATTTGTCGGTCGGACACTACACATGCATCATTTAGACGTAAGTCATATTTAGAATTTGAGTATGCCATAGAAGGAAAATATGCTTAGAATGTTAAAATATATCTCCATTAAGAATTTGAGTAAAATTGAAGATAGTTTGAAAAACGGGCCCAAAGGGGTAGCTTGGGTAGGCCGGGTGGGCCCGGCCGCACCGCCAACAGGGAAAAATAAATTTTTTGAGAAAATATCATTTAAAATAATTTTAAGAACTTTGGTTAAAACATAATATATATTTGAGACATTTCGGGACAGATTGTAGTGTACTAGGGTTCCACGGCTCATTAAGGGCAAAAGGGTTTTTTCAACCCTTGGCCATTTAGTATAAATAAGCCACTTAGGATCAAAAATCTTTAGAAATTGCTAGAGAAAGTGTTGCAAGTCGTGCATGGAGAAACCATGAAGAAAACCTAGGTTTTCCCACTTTCTACCTTTCAAAACTCATCTCTAACCTTGAAATCTCTCAAGGCTTCCTTTTAGGAAGTTGTTCCCCATCACAAGGGCTACAATCCTATTGATTGGTTCAGTGTTGAAGTGAACACAACTCCTAGGGTTGAGAAAAACTCTTTTAAGTATGATATTTTGCTAAGTAAAGAATAGAGTTAAGTTTATTGGTGTTTTTATAAGTTGATTGTATAATCTACGTGTTTACTTGTTATTAGAAAACTACCTAGGGTTAGTACTTTGTGTACTTATGTATTCTTTAAGAATTTTGTAAAGTGATGAACATGTAACATGAATATATGTATAATTTATTGCATTATATATACCTTATGTTCATATAGAAAAAGTCTTGTAGTTTGAAATTTATGGTTTGTTCAATGTATTGGTACTTTATGTACTTGTATAATCTTTGAAAATTTGGTAAGGTTGTGAACATGTAACATGATTATATATATAATTGATTGGATTATAGTCTATGTTCATGTAGACAAAGTTTTGTGGTTTGAAAGTTATAGTTTGCTTTATGTATGATGCTATAAAGGAAGATCATGACAATAATGATCAAGATGCCCAGGCAAATATTTAGCCTAGAATCATGGTGTATATTTTGTAATATCCTCAGATTATGTATAGTATCAATTGCATTGTAACCGTAGCATAGATTAAGCTTTGACCTTCCCTAGAATAGATCAACAGTTCTGTATATATATTACTGTTTTCATATCAATAAAGGTGTGGGAAAATCTCCATTAAAATCCTTACAGTGCTTCTCTTATATGGTATCAGAGCCTCCTCTCTCTCACGAGCAAACGATCCTCACCTCCACTATGTCTTCTTCCTCAGATCAAACCTCCACCTTTCCTCTAAATACTCAGCCATTTTCTGCCACAGACAAATCGCTCATCGCACTCAATATCACCACCCAAATCAATGAAAAACTAACTCCCTCCACCTTTCCCCAATGGCGTGCTCAATTCGAAGCACTTCTCATCGGCTACGATCTACTTGCTTATGTAGATGGTACTGCCCTTTGTCCCATAACCGATGGCTCTGCCAAAAACCATTGGATTCGACAGGACAAGCTTATTTTGAGTGCTATTTTAGCCTCAACTTCTCCAACAATTACCTCTTTAATTGCTATGGCCAAGACTTCCCATACAGCTTGGACGAAGCTCAATACCCTGTATGCTAGCCGCTCTAGAACTAGGGCAATGCAATTGAAGGAGGAACTTACCTTGATGCAGCGTGGAAATCGCTCCGTTCTTGACTATCGTCATGCTGTTAAAGCTTTGGCTGATGAAATAGCCATCATTGATCATCCAATTTCGGATGATGACCTCACTCTCTATGTCTTCAATGGATTAGGTCCAGACTTTCGAGAGCTAGCGGCGCCGATTCGAGCACGGGAGAAATCCTTACCGTTTGAAGAGTTGCATGATCTCCTGGTAGGACATGAGTCCTATCTTCGGCGCCTGGAAGCTGCTACCCAGCAGCAAGTCATCTCTGCAAATTACACGAAAGGGAGAACTGGTTCACAGGGAAGCACACGACCCTACAAGTCAAATGGATCCCCACGCCCTCACGGATCCAGTCCAGCAACCATTCGGGCTCGCGTCATGGTCACCGTTTCCCCAACAACTCTGGCAGGCCCAATACCAAACGCTACCAACCCAAATGTCAACTCTGTGACCAATTGGGTCACACGGCCAAGCAATGTTCCCAATTGCAGTCTTCTATTATGACTGTCAATTGTGCTGCCACATCTGCTACAAAAGAGAAAAATTGGCTACTTGATTCCGCTGCTTCTCATAACATCACTGGAGATTTGGCCAATCTCTCTCTCCACTCTGAATATGCTGGATCTGATGAAGTCCTTCTTGGTGACGGTACAGGTTTGGCAGTCTCACATGTTGGTTGTTTAGCTTTAAAATCTCCTCAACGAACCTTTATCTTAAGCGACACTCTTTGTGTTCCAAATCTCCGCAAAAATTTAATCTCCGTTCATCATCTCACCAAACAAAATAATGTTTTTGTGGAATTTCACCCCTTTTTGTTTTTTTGTGAAGGACAAGAGCACGGGGGCGATTTTACTCAAAGGAGCATGTAACAATGGCATCTACACCTTTCCGGAATCGATGGTACCTTCAACACTCCCAATGGTTGCTAACGTGCATGAAAGGACATCCATCGATGGGTGGCACAAACGTCTTGGCCATCCCTCTCTTCCCATAGTTCATAATCTTGTTCGCAAATTTTCTCTTCCAGTTATTCAAAAAGAAAAAAACTTGTCTTCTCTATGTACTTCATGCTCTATCAATAAAGCACATCAACAACCTTTTCATGGTTCTAGTCTTCAAAGTCATGCTCCTCTTGAACTTATTTTTACTAATGTTTGGGGCCCTGCTTATTATACCGGAATCGATGGCTCAAGATATTATCTTATCTTTGTGGATCATTACACCAAATATATATGGTTTTATCCTATGGTCGCAAAATCCGATGTTTCCCGCATTTTTCCACAATTCAAAAAACTTGTTGAAAATCGCTTCCAACGCCCAATCAAAACATTCTACTCGGATAATGGTGGTGAGTATGTCACCTTAAAATCTTTTTTGTTGCTTCATGGCATAACTCACTTCACTACCGCCCCACACACTCCACAACAAAATGGGGTCTCCGAGCGCCGTCATCGCCATCTTGTTGAAACCGGTCTTACCCTCCTTCATGATGCCTCACTTGATCTCTCTTATTGGCCCCATGCCTTCCAAACAGCCACATATCTCATCAATAGACAACCCACCCCCATCATTCACAACAAGTCCCCGTATGAAGCACTTTTTGGCCAAACACCCAATTATCTCAAGCTAAAAAAATTTGGGTGTCTTTGCTATCCCCTCACACGGGCCTATAACACTCACAAAATGGAGCCCAAGTCCAAGCCATGTCTGTTTCTCAGCTACTCACCAACTCAGAGTGCTTACAAGTGTTTGGAGCCTCAAACCAAAAAAATCTACATTTCAAGACACGTGGTCTTTGATGAAAATCAACCCCACCCATTCTCGCCCCTCCCTGCGTCAGCTTCTTCTATCTCCAGCTCCTTCCCTCTCTTCGATTACTTGATCCCCTCTCGGCCAGCTCCCTCCCGCCGTCTACCGACCTTGTCTCTATCGTCCGCGCCATCGTCTCCGGAAGGTATTCCTGCTACCGTTGTGCCCTCCTCAGGTAATATCACTAACCCTCCAGTTTCAATTGCTCCACCAGCCAATCTCGGGTCTGTTCACCCCAATCCGCCTACTTTGATCTCTCATTCTCATGCCCCTGATACTTTTCCTGCTACCCCTCATGTTGCTCCTTCAATGTCGCCTGCGTCCTCCACCGAGCAAACCCTTGGTCTGCCTGCCCCTCCCCAAACCTCTATTGCAGGCCCCCTACCCGAAACCCCTGTTCCGTCTCACCGTGTTCATCGGATGACCACTCGCTCCATGAACCAAATATTCAAACCCAAACAACTCCACAGTGTGTCCCTACATCCTCTTCCCCCAACTATTGAACCCACGTGTGTGACTCAAGCTCTCTCTCAACCAGAATGGCGTGAAGCCATGTCCCACAAACTCACTGCTCTCATGAAGCATGGAACCTGGGATCTTGTTCCACCCCCGTTGAATTGTAAACCCGTCGGTTGTAAGTGGGTATTCCGGGTCAAACAGAAACCTGATGGGTCTGTGGATAGATTCAAAGCCCGCCTTGTTGCCAAAGGATACCATCAGCGTCCCGGGCTTGATTACAAAGAAACATTCAGCCCCGTTGTTAAACCTGCCACTATTAAAGCCGTTATCTCCATTGCTGTCATGAAAGGCTGGCAGATATGGCAAATGGACGTTAATAATGCCTTTCTGAATGGAGCCTTGACGGAAACTGTTTTTATGGTCCAACCCCCCGGGTTTCAAGATCTGTCTCAGCCTCATCATGTTTGTCATTTACGAAAAGCCATCTATGGGCTTAAACAAGCCCCACGGGCTTGGTATACTGCTTTGAAAACTACCATTCTCCACCTTGGTTTTCAAAATTCCCAGGCTGATCCCTCTCTATTTATATACACCAAAGGCTCCATCCTTTGTTATTTTCTAGTGTATGTGGATGATTTACTGCTTACCGGCAATGATTCTTCTTTTGTCGCCTCTATCATTCACCAACTGGGTGCCAAATTCTCTCTCAAAGACATGGGTCTTCTTCATTTTTTCTTGGGAATTGAAGTTATCCCCACTCAGGCCGGGCTGTTTCTGTCACAACACAAGTATGTTCGTGATCTCTTATCCACCACTAGTATGAGTGGTGCCAAAGATGTCTCTACACCGCTTTCTACGAGTCAATCACTTCACTTATTTGATGGTACCGCCCTTGTCGATAGCTCGGAATTTCGTCAAGTAATCGGCCGACTTCAGTACCTTTCACTCACGCGTCCCGACATTTCATTTGCTGTCAACAAGCTCTCTCAATTCATGCACAAGCCCACCACCACCCACTGGACAGCAACCAAACGGCTTCTGCGGTATCTCAAGCAAACGATCTTCCATGGCATTCAAATCACTAAGGCTGGTTCCCCTGTTTTAACAACTTATTCCGACTCTGACTGGGCTGGAAATGTTGATGATCGCACATCCACCTCCGCCTACATCACCTTCTTAGGGTCCAATCCTATCTCTTGGAGCTCCAAGAAATAACGAGCTGTTGCCCGATCCACTACGGAAGCCGAGTATCGCTCCCTTGCCAACGCTGCTTCAGAAACCATGTGGCTGCTTGGTCTCTTTCATGAGCTTGGTTTTTCCCTCAACCAGCCACCTCACCTTCTCTGTGACAATCTTGGTGCCACTCATCTCAGTTTCAATCCCGTGCATCACTCCCGCATGAAACATATACAGATCGATCTTCATTTTGTTCGGGACTTAGTTCAACAAGGCCGCATTCACGTCAGACATGTCCACACCCACGACCAATTGGCTGATTTGCTGACCAAACCATTGTCAAAACAACGCACAGCCTTTTTACGAACCAAGATTGGTCTTGCCGATGGTAGCTTAATCTTGCGGGGGCGTATAAAGGAAGATCATGACAATAATGATCAAGATGCCCAGGCAAATATTTAGCCTAGAATCATGGTGTATATTTTGTAATATCCTCAGATTATGTATAGTATCAATTGCATTGTAACCGTAGCATAGATTAAGCTTTGACCTTCCCTAGAATAGATCAACAGTTCTGTATATATATTACTGTTTTCATATCAATAAAGGTGTGGGAAAATCTCCATTAAAATCCTTACAGTGCTTCTCTTATAGATGCATGATTTAAGGCACACCCCATGTGTTTGATAAAATGCCTCATTAAAATTGCATAGAAAAATCAAGACATCTTGGTATACTTGAATATTTGGAAACATGACGTGTATTGAGCACTTTGGTGTTATGCATTATGAGAGTATAGATCATGTAGTGAAAAACTCAAAATCTTGCCAATGAACAATACTCGTGTGCTGATGGGGGCGGACCATGAAGCGAGGCACGGGTTGGGCATAGAGTTGCATGGGTGTGTCATGCATATTTCCATTGCATTGCATTAATTAATTGAAAGGTTTATACCTTACAAATATTGACCTTGCACATGCCACACCTTACCTTTATTCTTTATGTTAGCATTATGTCATACAAGCTGTCGTGTTTACCCTATATAGGATTACATATTATAAATGAAGTTCACGACACTTAAGACTTGAAGAAGTCTAGAAGTATGGAGGAGGAAAGTGTATTTTGAAGTGTATTTGGCCTAAGGACCATATTTTGAATGTTGGGGCATAAACCCCGTAAAGTTTAGTTCATATTTAAAACTTAGACCTTGTGTAAGTTATGAACTTAATTTTATATTGGATCGTATGTAATTGTGTATTGAATATAAATAAGGAACATGAAGCTCCATTTAATTACTTGCCTTTGAAATATGCTTGTGAATATTAGCAATATAAAATTGTATAAACAATTGTTCTATTAGGTGTTGTTGATAATGAGGAGAAATGAGATAAGGAAAAAGGCCAATGAATAAAAGAAACTATGGAGGAATTTTTCAAAAATGGTAATTAGGTTGAGTGGAGCAGGAGAGTATGCCTAGATTTTTTAAGTAAGGAATTAAATGAATTAAGAGGAAAAAAAAAAAGGTAAAGAAATGAAAATAGAAGCAAATTAGTCAAAAATGACTTAAAGTCGAAAAATAAGGAAAAAAATGGTAAAATTGTCATTTTACATGTTATAAAGTCCCACACCAAGTTTGGTGATGAAATAAATTGAAATAGGTACAAAAATGTCAAAAATCAAGAATTTAGGCCAATGTTGAAATTTTGGCACTGTAACAATTTAGCTACTGGAATACTGTAGCAATGAACAATAGATAGCACACAAGCAAACCAGCCAGCCCCCGCGCGCGTGCGCGCCTCTGTCCGTGCCTACGCCAGCGCTAGCGCATTGTATGCCCCACCCGCCTGCACGCCTTGCCCTCCTCCCCGTGCGCATGTTGCTACAACCCTGTGCCAACACATGTCATGGGCATGCCATGACTTACCCTCCAAGGTCATTTCAAGGCCATTCATTTTTATGTTAGACACCACGTTTTGGAACCTCTTTTAGGCCACTTTTGGCCATTATACCAAGCTATGTTGAGCATCTTTTTGGGACACATTTTAGTCATTATTCAAGGCCATGTTTAGCCACCTCCTTAGACCACTTTTGGTAGACTTTTTGACATATCCTTGGTCTATGCCATAGGGAATTTTTAGCCTACTTTAGCCATCAATTTGAGCCACCTTGGGCAAACATTTTTGGTTAGTTTCTACCCATGTCTTAGACCATTTTTTATCAACCTTCTAAGTTGCTTTTGAACAATATTTGGAGCTATTTTGGGCCATTGTTTCAAGGCACATTAGAGACAGTTTTTGGGTCATCTTGTAGGTCATGCTTGGACATGACTTAAACTATTTTTGACCATTGGTTGGAGAGATATTTGACTACTATTTGGAACTCATCTTGGGTGAGTCTAGTTAGCAAAATTTTATTCTTAATTTTGGGAAACATGAGGAAATTAATATAAAATTGACCAAATCTATTTAATTATATTTAATTAATTTTTTTTAGTTCAATTTTCAATCACTCTCTGGATTTTAGAAATTCGGGGCGTGACAAGCCCTGAGAGACATTAGCATCGTGTTGATATGTTCTTTTATCAACTCCCCCCTTCCCCCTTCCCCCCTCCCAGTTTAATGAGTAGAGTGAAAATTTGTAACAATAATGAACTACACTGAAATGAAATGAAATCTATTTTGTGTTCAAGGAGTCCCATATGCTTAAATTCTAATGAATGATACTCAAACATAATCAAGTAACTCCTGGCTGAAGAGGGTTTTAATTAATTTTCAGTAATGAAATCTAGAAAACATACAATAGAGAGCCCAAAGTGAATCCAAAACTCTTATGTTTGTGCAAGATATAACAAGAATTCCAATCTTTTACAACTACCATATTTCATTTCTGGTCTTTTAATAGAGGTTTATGTTACATTGTTAAGATTAAAGTAAACAAAATGTCTGACTATTTTTTTTTTGTTCTCCATGACTAAGAGTTGATATACAATGGCTAAAATTCGAGACATTCAAGTGCTTCGTCTCAGAGTTCCATTGCCTTGCAATATCTTCTGCTACTCTTTTTGCATCAATTGAGGCTCCCAACAAGCCTTGCCTGGTAGAAGCCACACTATAGCCTCCATTCTTGCCCTTCCAGTTGTTGGGAAATGTGTCATCTTCCAAGTTGAAGAAGGTTCCCTCCTTGTAAGAATAAATATTCTTATGTATAATTGTAATATTAAAGAAAAATAAGAAGAAAGAAAAGTAATGAACTTGCACAACTCCTATATATATTGTCCACTTACCATTAGCCATGATTTTACATTGCTTCTATAGCCTGTTGCTAGAATTACTGACTCAAATTCCTCTACTTTCCCATCCACAAATTCCGCGCCTCTGGTTGTGAATCTTTGAATACCACGAACAACCTGTGGTGTAAATAAATACAAGCATAACATGCATGCATGCAATCAAATTATCTTCTCTGCATTTCATGTCATTCAGTGGTGTAAATCTTTTTTGGAACCTATTCTTTGCTGAAATTGGATGCTGGAAAAACAATTATCATAATAAACTGTTGATAGCTAACAAAAATAGGTCTAATCTTTAGTAAATGTAAGCTTAATATTACTGCTTTTGTAGGTAATATATGTTCAACATTTGTTGTTTACAATTGTAATTGATGAGATGCAACATTCAGAAATGAAACTCTCGTGTACCAAATAAAACCAACATTGAAAAAATCATGACATAAAAAATTACCACTGACCTTGATTTCACCAGACTTGATTTTAGTAATAGTTCCAACATCCAAAACTGGGGTTTTCCCAGTTGTATTCTTGAGTTCAAGGGGGCCAATTTCAGGTCTTTTGATCCCAATTTGGCATGTATCTCCCAGAATCACCCATGAACAGAGGAGGAGGAGCCCATCAACTAATCTTACTGGAAACCATTCTAGCAGCCACATTGAGAGAGCAAACGTAGAGCTTCCAAATATTTCTCTGGGCAAAATGTGCAACTGCAAAGTGATAAACTAAAGTTATAATTCATTAGAAATGTGAAATCAAACAGAATTCAAAATTTTGTTCCATTTAAGGAAATACTCAGAAAAAAATTTGAAACAAACAGTCATTTTCACAAGAACATATTAACAAGTTAGCTGATTAAAATTAGAATACAGAATCTAGATTTCTGAAAAAAGAAATGCAGGAATTAAAAAAAAACAACAGAAAGGGGATAGTCAATAACTTAAAACAAAATAGCAAAGCAGGGGAAAAGGTAAAGGAAGAAGGATAATCCAAATTAAATACATTACCTTATCTCTTACTACTAAAGAAACTTGAGCACCACTATTGCATAGATCCAAACTAACTTCCATTCCTGAGTTACCACAACCCACAACCAAAACCTTACTGCCTTTAAAATCAGCTCCATTCTTGTATTCACTAGTGTGTAGTATCTTTCCTCCAAACTCCATCAATCCAGCAATCTCTGGCAGCACTGGTTCTGCATTTTCACCAGTTGCTACAATGAGCCACCGGCTCACAAACACAGAATCATTGGCTTGCACCCGCCAGAGCCCAATGGTTGCATCATACTTAGCCCATCGAACCTCCTCTCCAAACATGGGCTTGATTGAGAAATGCTTAGAATAATCCTCCAAGTAGCTTATGAATTGTTGCTTTGTTGGGTATGTTGGAAATTCTCTAGGGAATGGCATATAAGGAAGCTCACAGAATTTCTTTGGGAGGTGTAGTTTTAGATGGTCATATGTTTTCAGTTTCCATAGAGATGCTAAACAACTCTCTTTCTCAAGAATCAAAAAGGGGACCCCTTCTTGTTGGAGACATGCAGCTGCAGCTAGCCCTGAAGGTCCAGCACCAATGATCACAGATCCTGGGATCCAAACACTTCCGAATTCTGAATTCATTGTTTCGGATAACATCCCATTGAGGTCAATTTTGTGAACAGGGTGGATTTGGTTTATAGTATTGAGGTTTGTTGCTTGGGGTTGATGCTTGGAAACTATTTGTGGAAAGAGAATATTACAGTGAAAACTGAACGCAGCTTGTTGATCTTCTTAAGACAATGGAAGGAAGAAAAAAAACAAATTGCAGCATAAGAGATAATTAAAATTCTAGTAGACTAATTGAACTGCAGTCTGGAATGTACATGCATGGCAAACTAGACATGGTTTAAGTTGGAGAGATTGAAAAACGGAGCAATAAAAAGAACATGTTTTAGGAAGACTGTAAATTTGCAGGAATTTTTTTGTGTAGAGAATGGCTTGTGGTTTTAATTTGTTTTAGGAGAAGACACAGTTTTATAAGCATGGAGAAAAGAAAAGATGAACCAAGAGAAGTGTCCAAGTGAGAACTTTGAGTGATGAGTTGCCAATTTCCTGAAAGCTCCTTATGATTTGGGAATTTTCTTCTTGTTTTGGTTTCCATAATAATCCACATATAAGTCAGTGTCCTTCGTTTTCAAGATGTTGAAAGAGGGAGTTTGAAACTTTTCTGGTCCTATAAGTCAAGCAAGATGACAAACTGTAATACAAGGACACCAACTACATTGATAGGAAATGGAGCTTTCAAGGAAATAAAACAAATTAGAAGAAAAGAAATCCAAAATCAATTTAGTAGTCTTATTGCAGCAACTGGCTATTTGAGTACGTCCCTTTTTAATTTTGAGTACATAGGCTGTTGATTCTTTTTTCCGTAAATTTGATGTCTTTTTTCTGCCCTTTCTTATCCTTATTACATTCACTTTGAGCTAATCATATTTATTCAATGTTTGTCACTATTCTCATCTTGTTTTAGAATCAGTGCTGCTCCTCCTTTTTCAAGAATATACCCGTGCGCATGCACATAATTTCATGCCACATTTTTATCTTAACATCCTCATTTATACTACGCTTATTTGATGCATATATTTTTCAAAATTGCTCGTCATTCAGTGAGTAAAATACAGGTTTTGTTAATCATAGAACACTTGGGAAAATTTCTCTGTAATTCTGCAGGTATCATGCTCCTCAATCACCCACACAATAGGCAAAAATATAAGAAACAAAACATTTGAGTTTATAACAAAAGTAGCTTCCAATAGAGGGATAGGTTCTATCATGATGGATGAGAAAATCATTCTAGTCTAACCATATAGCATTCTCACTGTAAATGATTTGTCCAAGTAAAAGAATAGTTTATCTTTGAGCATCTCCAAGCCATCAATATTTCAATGGCAACATTATCTCTCTAATGCCAAAAATGCAAAGCTGTTTGAACAATTCCATGATCTTATAATTGAAAACAACTCAGAAAATATGATCTGTACATATACTCGGACCTGTCATGGACATGGCAATGGCTGCACCAAACCCTCCAATGAGGTTGAAAGAAATGGTTTGGCCAATTCCACTAGATTTTGCTTTGATGTAACAGAGAGAGGACAGGAAGGGACAGCAGAAAAAGAAGCAGTTAGGTATACAGAATTCTAGCTGCAACAGATGAATATGCGCGGCAGTGCAGGTGGGGGAAGAAAGTATAGATAGACCTCTCCACAATTGAAAATTTAGCAACCAAACAGGCTTCATTAATATATTGAACTGCAATACAGACCTAAATTAGAGTTTGAAAAGGAGATACATACTTTATATTGCTAGAAAAGATAGGGTGTGAAGGTTTTTTCTGTTGTGCTTCTCTTTCATCAGCTATCCAGCAATCATTTGATGAAGTCAGGTTTTTGTCATGCTTTCTTTTTATCATGTCTCAACTAATCATTGAGCACTGAGATTATTTTTCATTTTACATAATGTTTCTAATATTTCTAGTTTGGGAAATCATATTCCAATCATTGCATGTTTATTTACGAAAAAACTAGAGTAGCTTGTCAGTCAACTTAGGTTTAAAGCATGAAGTTTGTGAATTGAAACTTTTTTCCCTATTTTTTCATCCTACAAATAATAATAATAATAATAAAAGATCCTGGTATAAAATTAACAAAACACACTCAATTCTTTGATGTCCATGGGTATCCAACTCCGCCAGAAAGCTTATTCTAAGTTGTAATTTAATATAACTCCTGCATTTTGAAAAGGCTTCTTGATCTTTGGTAATTCTCATAGCAGCGAGCTCAGCTGCAAGGCTCTAAAGATATAGAAGATTTCTCCATAACTAAAAAAAAAATGCGTAAAAAAAGGTCTCGGTCCCCAATTCGAGGTTGCATATTCAAAGTTTGATCTGACAACCATGCATTCTTTTTCTGGACCGAAAGCAACCTCTTCCCGTCCCCCAAAAAAAAAAAATTCGCGAGTGACCTCTAACACCCCCGGCCCGGGGCACATGATTATTAGCATTTACAAGTTTGGTTATCAATCTGTTATCGTAATTAAGAGTAGCTTATATCGTTCCAATCCACACCCTTATGTTCTCCCATATGTGCCTAAAACTTGTGTGGCATATTAGTTAAAAGTTTCCTAATAATAACACATGATCAAGACAACAAATAAATCCACAGATTTTCTCCCGTATGTGTTGGATCCATTTGAGGAGCCAGTGAGAAAGGAGGTGCATCTGTTTTGCACACTAATGGAAATAGAATTTTTTTTATTATTTTTTACCCCAAGCAGAATTTTTGCATCAGAATTCGATTATGCTAGAAAGACCTTAAACCTGGTGGCAGCTCAATCATAGCATTGCGCCTTAATACTATTATCCCTTTTCTTTCCGGTGCTCCACTTAAACCATCGTTACATGACTTTAATCACTGACAACAGCTCCAGAAAATAAAATAAAAATAAAAAAGGGATTCAAATTCAATCACACAAACTCATACAGAAGAAACTCAACTCTTCTTCTAGTCATTCTTAAATGTTAATAAAATTCGAAAGATGCTGTGTCAGGTACCTTTTACAATCTGTATAATTCTAACTCAAGTACAAACATCCCAAAATATGAAATAAGAAAGAGAAAAGTTCAAAACATTCTGAGTTAGACTGACTTCTGGAATGGCTTCTCTAGTCTTCACCTTGACATCGGGGGCGGTGGTGGGGGAGCATTGGGCGGGGGAGGTGGTGGCATTGACATCTGCGGCATAGGAGGCCTCCCAGCCTGCTGCTGAGGTGGCGGTGGGGGCCGCCACATAGGTGGAGGGGCACCCATTCCAGTCATTGGTGGGGGAGGCCTTGTAAGAACTTGAGCTAATTGAGGTGGTGGCGGTGGCATGCTAGGTGGAGGAGGTCTGAACTGCTGAAGTGGCGGCGGTGGCATGGCCAGTGGTGGGAGTGTTTGACCCGGTTGTTGTGGCTGACCTTGCCAAGATGGTGGTCCAGCCATTGGCATGGGCGGGAAGACGCTACCCTGTCCAGGTGGAGGGCGGAGTGGCGGAATATGACCAGGAGGAACAGTGCCATTTGCAAAAGGCCGCGGAGGGATTGGAGCGCCCACATTACCATTGGCCTGAGGAACACCGTTAAGTGTGGGAGGTCCACTTGCAAATAAGGTGTGGGGCCTGCTCTTTTGGGTTGTTGGGTTGCTGGCAGCCAAAACTCTTTCTGCATTTTCATTGGTAATAAATTAGCAATTAGCAATGTCTCTAAAAGGGCAAAAATTTAAAATACTCGCATTACAAGCACATACATCCACGCATGCCTGCAAAATGGGATACTGCCCAATTATGTGGCTTTTTCAACCCTTTACACATTAATGGGGTGAAGCCATGTATCAACTTATGCTACTTTGGATAACTCTAATCACACTTGAGATAAGAGATGGACCAATCCCAGGCATCATTGTGATCAGCAATCCAAATTTTTTTAGTATTTAACTATATATGGACTCGTGTGTATAATACCACAATATGAAGTTCATTCATCACATGAGAAAATTATTAAATGCAAACACCACTCGTATAAGCATCCTCAACTTTGAGTGGTCTATATCCTTGCAGTTAAGTGGTGTGGGGTGTTTTTGTGCACAGATATATTGAAAAAGAAGGCAGGCTCACCAGCTGGGGTACCATGACGCTCCCCTTTTGTGTCTTTTTTGTATGCATAGGACACTGTTATCTGACGATTGCAAAGATATTGGCCATTCATTGCCTGCAAAAATAGAAAATAATAATTACTTCAATCAACCCTAGATACAATTTAAATAAAACATCGGATTAAGCCATAGTGAACAATCAAGATTCTTAACAATTTTTCCACAAACTAAAGTTGGATTTGGGGGTGGCTGGGAGGGAAGGAAGCAGTACCAGTTCAACC
This sequence comes from Nyssa sinensis, assembly GCA_008638375.1. Classification (NCBI taxonomy): domain Eukaryota; kingdom Viridiplantae; phylum Streptophyta; class Magnoliopsida; order Cornales; family Nyssaceae; genus Nyssa; species Nyssa sinensis. The sequence goes on along the minus strand of CM018043.1, from coordinate 54,818,160 downwards.
ATCCAGGTCAGTAGGCTGAACAGTGAAATTGCATGATGTCTATACATAGTTACACTAATTACTTGGAATTTTTAAAAATATAAAATGCTATTTTAATTCAAGAATATCCATTTCTATTATCTAAAATTCATAAACAGTGGAATTTTCAAAGAACATCATATAGATTATAGGGAGAATAATTGCAGCTAAGTAGGAACTCCTCATGGAGAATGAAATGCCACTGAGGAGGAACTCCAGCCACACTAATCCAATGACTTTCTCTAAGACATCTCCAAAGAAAAAGGGAGGGAGGGAGGGGGGCGGCAGCAGCAAAACTGAGCCACATTTTCATCAAAGGAAAACAGGGGTTTCTTTCAACAAACAAAACTTTGCTACAACTGCATCGGTGATATGTCCAATGGATGTTTTATTTCTTCTTTTATCCTTTTTCAGTTCTTTTTTATCCTTTTTTAAATTACTGCTTTCCCCATCATGTGTGTTTCTTTTGCTTTTTTAAAAGGGGGGGTGTTCCAGCAGTCAAAATCAAGGAAGCCCTTGCCCTACCTTGTTGAATGATTAGGACCATGCAAACAAAAAAAACAAAGCCTAAGACTTTGCTCATCAAAGGATGGAGCACGAACAAAGCCCTAATAAAGTTGGGATTTTTAAGTGTCGATTATTAAAACACCAATAAAAAAAAAGTGTTGATTATTAAAACAGGACCTGGTTCAGATAATGCACAGTAAACCACTAGGTTGAGAAAGTTTTTTACAAATAAAAAGACTTCACAGAGGGAATAGTTTTTTGCAGTTTAAACCAATTGTAGGAACTGGTTACAAGTCTAGGCTGGTTTTTGTCTAACATTGTTTAGAAGTACAATAATTTTGTCATATATAACCAATTTACTTTCTTGAAATTCTACAAATTCAAAAAAAAAAAATGCAAAAAACAAAGGCCTAGATCTATTCCCAAAAGAGTATAAAATGAGAATTAAGTCCTGACATGATACGGAATTCAGCTTTTAACCACTAGCATCCGGAGAGAGAGAGATTCAACTAGTATCATAATCCAACAGGTCTCTGAATTACAAAAGCAAACAATCATTTTTAAAATCTTAATTCTTAGCCACAGATATCTCTCAAGAACTTAATATCACTACAAGATAGAGCAGTATCAAGAGAAAACTAGTACCTCTATAGCTGCATCAGAAGACTCAAAAGAATCATAGCTAATGAAACCAAAACCGCGGGAGTTCCCTGTATCAGGATCTCTCATTATCTGGGGAAAAAAGAAAAAGAAAACACCGAACATCAGAATCCAATTGCAAATAACACCACTACACCGGTTAGCCATACGGAAAAACAAGTAACATAAATGGTGGCCCTAGTCATTCATAGATAATAGAAATGGTTGAATGAACCACTACTGTCATGCACAAGACAAGTAGGGATGAGATCAGAACTCGCCACTCAGTAGGCTACATTCAGAACTCCTGGAAACAAACTTAAAGCATATGCATACTCCAAGACATCCAATTTGTCACAACTCCATAGACATGCTAAGCAACACAGAATATATATATATATATATATATATATATATATATATATATTAAGATTCTACATTGTTAAAACTGCATAAATTTGATTTCAAGAGGATTGTGGTCTACCATCTTGCAAAACTTCCAAATTCTGAACAACAGCAGTGATTTTACCAGAAACAAAAAATTTCTGAAATTTCCATCTTATTCATGACATACCACGAAAACAATACATGTTTGGATAATGTCTGACCCACACAAGCCAACGGATAGAAACACAGAAAATAAAATGAGAAGGATACCTCATTGCTTTTAAAAGAAGCATGTGATGTTGTGACCGTAACAAACAATTTGTTAAGAGCTTTTTTTGTGAATTTCAGAAAGTAATAAAATTGGCAGCAACAAACTTCTCTCTTGCTGCTATCACGGTACTACAATAGTTTTCCTTTCTTTTCTTTTAAAAATACTCTAATTAGACTTGGGGTCATTGTTTAGGGCAAGGAAGCTTGGGCTGTTGAGCATGCAAATTCAAGTTCAAGTCTTGAGGACAGCCGCTTCATACAAATAAAGTCTAAGGTTGGGTCCATACCAAATCTACCCCTCCCGGTATCCCTAAATCAACAAACTAACATAGGGAATGTCCTTTTCTTTTTTCAAATAGACTAATACCCATAGCATCCCAAAGAGCCCTCAGAAACCTACTAATTAATACAGACACTGGTAGATATAAATTAACACACTCCTCAAGAAAAGAAATTTAGAAAACTATACTTAAAAAAAAAATCTGTATAGCAAATGTTGATTGACTATTCACAAAGACAATGAACATGGTAGTTTAGAAGCCCCCCCCCCCCCCCCCCAAAAAAAAAAAAACAAAACAAAGGAGAGAGTGAGAATAAAGAGAATTTTTCACTTTAATGGCGGTGAGAAAGGCGTCCTACACCAAGTTAAAATTCATCGATGCGCTAATTAATGAACAAGCCAGATCCCGAGATATTAAGAAATTGCATAAGACATCTAATCCACTAGACATTGCAGTTCTTCCTCTGCCTAGACTAACAGTTGAGGATCAGAGTTTCAATTCTTCTGCTGTTGTCAAGAGAAGTGGTAAAATAATGTTGGCAACAACAAAGGACAGGGAATTAATCACCATTGTGGTAGTATGGTCAGTCAAAACCTATGACTGCATATGATGACGGAGTAGCAAACCTATAATTTGAAAGCTAGGCAACTTGAATTTCAGCCTGCATCTCTAGAAACACGTTGGAGTATGCAGGTTTTCTCAGTTAAAGGATCTACCTGCAAACTACTCGGCGTCTACTGAGGGGGCACAAATCCCTAAAAAAAACCTTCAAAAAAATACTCCTCTCTTCAATAATGAATGCTTATGGGTTTTCAAGCTCCATTGATCTTGATATGCTAATTTCCACTTTTTTTATTTTATTAACTTCCACTATTTTAACCCCCCCCCCCCCCCCCAAAAACACCCCCGCAGCCGGAAAAATGGCACGTCCTTTAGTCCTCATGTTTTTTAGGACTAAAGGAGGATGCCTTTAAAGCAGAGTAAACTAAGGCCCAAACTGCTGTATGAATTTTTCCATGATAGATCCCCAAACTAAACACATTTCATAGGTTCAATTGTTACTTTGTTGCCAGATGACATACCTACACCATGAGAACCTAGAAGCTATATATGTCAATGTCTGTTGACCGCTAACATGATTAGCATCTTTGTTATCTAAAGGAGCTCCTATATTTTTTTTTTTTTTGATAAGTAACGAGAAGTATATTAAAAAGGAGCCCAAGAAAGGCACCACGGGTAAAAGCCCCAAGAAGCTTTACAAAGGTCTAAGTGACCCCAAAAAAAGAACAAAAGAAGAGACATCTACAGGTAAAGCCTCTTTGGCCCAAAAAAATAATAATCGCAAAAACGCATCTTTAAGGAAAGGAAATGAGAGCTCCTTATATTCAAAGACACGATTGTTCCTTTCAATCCATAAACACCATAACAGGCAAATAGGGGCCAGCCTCCAGATTCTCTTAATCCCAGTAGGAAGATTACACCCTGTCCATGCCAGCAGGAAATCTCTAACAGAACCTGACATAACCCAGGAGACACCAAAGAGAGACAAAACAAGGTTCCAGCAACTCCACTGGACATGACAATGAATAAGGACATGGTCCACCCATTCCTCCTCTTTAAGACAAAAATAACACCTACTAGCCAAACGAAAACCTCTCTTCTTCAGATTCTCCGCAGTTAAGATGGCCTTCTAAGAGGCTTCCCAGGCGAAAAAAGAGGCTTTAAGGGGAGCATTTGAATGCCAGATAACCTTCCACGGGAAGATAGAGTTTGCCGTGGCTACCAAACTCTTGTAAAAGGAACTGACCGAGAAAGAACCCTTACTAGGCAACCACACCCTTTTATCCTCCATACCTTCCACAGCACGAGACTTACTAATATGACTAAGGAAAGAAACCACCTCTCCTAGCTCCCAATCATGGAAATCTCGTCTAAAGCGAGGAGACCAGACGATCCTGTCCCCAACTCTCTCTAAGCACTCGCTCACCCAAGCCGCCTTATTGCTGGCCAAACTGTATAACACTGGAAATTTCATCCTCAACGGCTCGTCCCCGTTCCATTTGTCATCCCAAAATTTCACTTTGTCACCTTGACCGATAGCAAAACCACACTTTTCCTTGAAAATACCCCATTCACTTCTTATGAAACCCCAAGGACCACATCCCTTTGGACCCTCCACATTGCCCGAACACCAACCACCATTGTTGCAGCCATACTTAGAAGCAATGATCTTTCTCCAAAGATCCCCCTCACTTTCGCCAAACCTCCACAGCCATTTCCCCAAGAGAGCTTTGTTGAAGGTACTCAAGTCTTTAATCCTTAAACCCCCACTAAAGACTGGCTTCTTGATGTTGTCCCAAGCAACAAGATGGATCTTCCTGCACTCCCCTTCATTGCCCCATAAGAAGTCCCTCTGAATCTTCTCAAGCCTTCTGCAAACTGTCTTTGGCATGAGGAAAAGAGACATGAAGTAGGTAGGAAGATTGGCCAAGGCGCTTTTAATGAGGGTGAGTCTGCCGCCCTTAGAGAGGAGCTGCCTTTTCCAACCTACCAGCTTGCTGTGAAATCTTGCAACCACCGGGTCCCAGACCCCCACTAAACGCGAAGAAACGCCCAAAGGAAGGCCCAAATACACCAGGGGAAGACAGCCCACTCTGCAACCTAACGAACTGGCCAACATGTCCATCTCACGAATCACGCCAACCGGAGAAACGCTGCTTTTGGCAAGGTTGATCCGCAAACTTGACACCGCTTCAAAGCATACGAGAATGCAACGGACATAACGTAACTGGCGCACTGTGGGGTCACAGAAAATAATGGTATCGTCTGCAAACAGGAGATGGGAAATAGCGGCACCACCACCCCTTCTATCCCCCACCTGAAAGCCTTTAATGAGACCCATCTCCTCAGCCCTGAATAAGAAACGACTCAAGGCCTCCATAGCAATCACAAAGAGGAAGGGGGAAAGGGGGTCCCCTTGTCGCAGACCTCTGGAAGAACGGAAAAAACCAGCAGGGGAGCCGTTGACTAGAACCGAGAAAGAGACGGTAGAAATACACGACAAAATCCACTTTCTCCAGATGCTCCCAAAGCCCATCTTAGCCAACATACCCATCAGGAAGCTCCAATTAACATGATCAAAAGCCTTCTCAATGTCTAACTTGCAGACAAGCCCATTCATTTTCCAAAACCACCGAGAGACCATCAAATGACCAGTTCCGGCATGCGAGAATTCTTTGAGCCTCCATTGCCGAAGGAAACTCGAAGAGGAACCAAGCACCGTTCAGGTCTAGAACTGTCAGCCCGACTTGAATTCCCCAAGTTTTGGAAGCCCACTATTGAACCTTGCTTTTGTCTGGGACTGGGGAATCCACTTCTCCAAACCTTCCAATGAGGCAGCTTTGAAGAAAGTTTAGGCGACTTCCACATGAGTCCATGCAAACTACGATGTCTTCACGGCCATCGGCTGGCTGGGATTCCACCCTTACAGGATCTTTGGGCCATTCGGCAATACGACTAACGTCCAGGTAAGTCCCCTTTTTTGTAAAAGCAATTTCTGGGTTGGCTAGTCCTACGGATCTGAAAGCTTGTGAATATAGGGCCCAACCTCCATTCGAAAAATCTTCTGGCATAAAAATGGCATGAATCCCCTTCTGAGTTCTTCCCTCTAACTTCAGAAATTTCCCCCTCTGGTTTGATCCTTTCGACAAGAGCAAACTCCTGTTACGGCCGTGCAGGCCAATAGGAAGTACAACCCGCTTGCTGCCCGTTGAGAGAGCCTCCAACGTATTGCATATCCAGTCCAATTCCCATCGTTGGACCCATAATCGGCGGACTGCTCTTGGGCTTCTTTCAATGATTTGAAAAATTTCAGTCGCCTTGTCCACTTCTTGAAAAACATCGAATGATTTGTCCCCAATTTGGGCAAACATTTCCAAGATTGTTCACACAAGCAGCCTTATCAGATTTCTTATTGGAATAAAAGGAAGTATATGTATAATATCAGCTCAGTGCTAATCATGTTACCATTTGGCAAAATTCATCCTATGACCAAACGATTTCATAATAAACACACATCTTAGTTTCCATAATTAGGTTTGGTTATACCACCTCAGTGAAAAGGCCAAGTAAGAAAGGTTGGGTCACATGGGGTGCATGGTTTGGTATTGATGGTTTCTCTTGTGGGAGTACTATTGATAACATTTGACCAAGATCATGAAAAATGAAAGGGGGAACATATATGCCAAACCACACTAGTCAAGACAATGGGTGGGTGAACTCATAAAGGGGACTAGCCCAGTGCACGAAACCACCAATGCTGGGTTTAGGGAGGGTTAAATGCACACAGCCTTACCTCCGCAAGCAGAGCGGCTATTTTTGCTATTTGAACCCATGGCCTCTAGGTCACAATGGAACAACCTCACTATTATGCCAACTCAAGGCCTGCCCTTGAGTGATGAATTCATATACTTAACTTCAAAGTTGGCAGTGCATGGGCTTACTACTTGAGATAACGGAATTAATTAAAATTTCTGAACAAAAGAAGAAGAATAAGTAATAAGTAAAGGAAAGAGACATTCCTCAGAGTCATCTGATTTTGGCTCTCACTTTTTTCTCTACAAAACTTACTTTTTTCTCGTAAGACAGTTCTATTACTTCTGTGTTCTAAAAGTACTTCACTAAAATATGAATATTTTAATTTATAAGCACAGAATGTGGGAAGCAAATTTCACTACTAGGAAGAGAGTTTCAGGTAACACTAGTTTTTACTTCTTTTGCCCTCTTTTCAACGTTGAGTATAAAAAGAGGAAGACAAAACAACTAGCCCATGAGCTCCTATATTCATCATTATAATAGCAATTATCTCACACGCACGATTGTGGGTGATTGCAGCAAGGAAGAAATCCACATGGACTGATTAGGTTTACGGACATTGGCCTATTGGATTAACAGTTTGATAAATGGAATCCATTAATCCCTTAAAGGGGAATTTGGTGACAGGATCATATATGATGAAGGTTTGGGCAGATCTGTGAAGGTTAGCAGTATTATTGTAGAGGATCAATAGTCATGATCTCAACAAGCTACTGATACTTTAGATTTTCCAGTTGCTGGTAAAGATAACAAAAACATGTGCCATCCATCTGCAAATGGAAAGTTTATAGTAGGAAGTACCTCACAAGTCATCAGAGAGAATTCACCACATGTTGACTGGGTTCATCTACCATGGTTTCATAAAAATATACAGAGGCATCTATTAAACCCGGGCTGTCTACCCATTGATCAAAAAATAATATATTTAAGAGCTTCATTTGTATCTTGTGGGAGGCATGCAGAACCTCATAATCATCTGTTTTTTTCAATGCGAGTTCAAAAGGGATCTTTGGCTAAGATAAATGTAACAATGTCACTTATCTAAAACTCCTGGGCTGTGGTATCAAATTGTGGCAAGTGTTACGTTCAAGGAAAAGATGTTTTCAAAACTGGAGCTGTTTTTGTTGCTCTCATTTATCATATATGGATGGGAAGAAATAATCAAACGTCTGCAAACAATTATAATGACAAAGGTGGAAATATGCAGAGTACAGCTAGGGATGTGAAAGGTCAACCGGTGATGCCGAAGAAATGAAAGATCCGAATGTTGCTATACTGATAACTGCTGATTAGTGACCATTAGTTTAGTGGATACCATGCACGGTAGCCAACTTGCAACACAAATGCATTAGAACTACAGGAATCCCAATATTGTGGCGTCTAGGGAGGATTAGATGTACACAGCTACCAAGCATTGTTAGTTCTTTTATTTTGTAACAAATAGTATGCCTAGGTATTAGCTACTGGTGTTGTATTCATGTACCTAGCCACAGGCATGCGCGCATGCAGAGAGTTTATGCTAAAAGAACTTTTAGCAAATTTTATTTGAGGCTACTATTTGCGATTTACGGGTTTGTGGGATTTTGTAGTGTGGGATTATCAATTTGCTTGAGTTAGGTTAATGACTCTAGTGGGTTTTCATTAGTCCAAAGGTTTGCTTCACTTGCCTTTCCAAGATTACTCAGCCGAGCTTGGCTTCCAGCTTTAGTCTCTTTTTAAGTGCATAGTTTTGAATGACCAAGTGAAGCGTATGCATGCTCTCTTAGGTGTGAGTCCATAAGAAATTGGTGTTATGGCCTATGCTTTTCCTATTCCCTTCTCCTTCCTTTTCATCAACCTTCAAGTTCTTAATTCTCTCTTTAAAAAATTTATTTGAAAAATATCAGGGGTTGTTTGGGAAACCCAAGAACCAACTCAACCAACTATGAACTGTCAACAACACTTAAATGTGAGTATCAATGCGGATTTGAGAATGAAGATAACTGTCAACGCAACTATGAATTTGTTATCAGCTTATCACCTTGCTTTTCCTATTCCCTTCACCTTCCTCTTCTTCAACCCTCAAGTTCTTAATTCTCTTTTTTTAAAATTTATTTGACAAAAAAAAAAAATGCTATTTGGGAAACTCAAGAACCAAGTCAAGCATGACCGATCAAAAAAAAAAGTCAAGCAAGTATGATGTTAAATGATTCTATGTTTGGTCTTCATTTGATGAAGCCACTTTTTCCAACACTAACTCTTTTTTTTTTTATAAGTAAAATTTTTCAAACACTAACTCAAGTCTGCATAAAAAATAAGACAGAAAACTAGGGCTGCTCTTGCAGGTAATGTCAGGATGGAAGTCAACCTAGGCTCCACCCAAAGCCCAGGCTTACCTGACCAAAGTTCAACCCATCTTTAATTCTCAAAGCTCGAGTTGAATTTGGGTTGCCCAAATTGATGAATACAAGCTAAGAAGCACGAACACTCTATTTTGTTTCACATGTTCGTGTCAGATATGTGTTGGACACCGGCACTCTCGGATACTTCCTGTACGTGAATCCAACCACTTGAATCATGGATGCTGATGATTAAATGAAAAAATTCTTTAATTTTTATTTAATGGCTTTGTTATTTTAATATCTTAATAATATTTTTTAAATTTGTGTTTTTATGTCAAGTTTAATTGAAATAACATTAGTTTTTTTATTATATAGTCATATAAAAAATATATATATATTCAACGTATCCCTAACGTGTTCGTGTCCTACTTTTTTGAGAAATAACGTATCTGCGTGTCTGTATCGTGTCATATCCGTGTCCGTATCCGTACTTCTTAAAATACAAGTTCATAGGCACCTTTCTAGTTTCCGTAGACAAATAGTATGTTAAATAAATCACTACCCTGAGTTTGGAAAAATCATAATCCACACCTAGGCCTGGTAAAACGGGCGGGTTAAAAATGCGTTGAGTCAAATATGGGTTCAACTCAATTTTAATAGATCGAATGTGGGCGGGTCAAATGTGGGTCGGGTAAACCCAAATTCAACCCATTAATCCATGTTTATCCCTCTTTCATTTTTATATTATAAAACAAATACCTTTAATTTTTATCTAATAAAACAAATGTCTTTGTACAAACAAATATAAAAAATTGAAAGAAACCAAAAAAATCAAATTTTTTAAAAGAAAATTTTCAAATAATTTTCTCCATTATTTTAATGACCAGCAGATTAATAACCCGCAGATGATACAAATATTTACATATCTATGCATCAAAATTAATATAAAAATTGAACAAACTCAAAAAGAACACAAATTACTTTTTACTGTATTAATAAATCATCCCTAGTATAACACAAGTCTAAAATATCAAATTCAAACATTACATACCATTTGTCAATTACAAATTAAAAAAACTCAAAAATTGTCTTTTTTGTACTCAAACATCCAAAGTCTATCTATACCAAAAACAAAGTGTATACCACAACAGGTAGAAACTCCAAGCTAGGAAAAAGGCAAATGGTAGATAAGAACAAGAATTGAAAGAATCCAAAGTCATCCCACTAGATCCTTCAAGAAGAAAGCAAATACAGAACTTGTATTTAGGGATACTGTTGTATTATATAGAATCTACTCTCACATGATTAGTTGAAGATGTAAATTATGTATCTGCTGAACAACATTTCATTACCACCAGAATTTGGAAAAGTATCAATTTTTTTAAACCCGAAGAGTAAAACACTTGCAAAGGTTTTTTCTTTTTACCTCCCATTTTCTCATCAATCAAATAGAGAGAGAAGACTATAATGAAATGAAGACCATGTTCAAATTCCATAAGGAAATACAGAACTTGCATTCAGCTTATGACAATGGTGAGAGGCTGAGAGAAGAAGAGTGGGGGAGAACCTGAGAGAGTGGGTGAGAATGAGATCAGATTGTGAGGTAAGAGATGTGAAACAAAGAGAGAGCGAGAGATTGAGGGAGAGGGAGCGGGAGCGGAAGCAGGAGCGGCCGAGACTTGAGAGATGGGTGAGATTGAGATTAGATCGTGCGCGTGAGGGGAAACAGCCGATTAGGGCAGAATTTTATTCAACCCATGACATACCCATTTTAAACCCATATTTTACCCATATAAGTGACTGATTTCATCAACCCAACCCAACCCATTTTTTAAATGAGTCACACAAACTCAATAAAAACTGGGTGGGTTTCGGCGGCTTCACGGGTTTGGATAAACTTTGCTAGGCCTCTCCACACCCCTTAGTAAGTAGAGAGTTATTTTCCATAGATTAACTCTATCTTTATTCCAATACTTATATTCTTGATTGGTGAAAGTGTTAAATCTAGAACGAGAGAGTCTCGTATTTGAAATTCATCAAACAAGAAAATGAGTCCATTTCTTGAAGAGCAAAAAGTGCAACTGGTGTTTGCCTCTATTACATTAAATTTTTAGGCCAAAGATGGAAATCGGTAAACAAGTGAAGAAACAATTAATTTGGTAGAAAGAGAGAGAGAGAGAGAGAGAGAGAGTTGCAGCTCGGTTTTGTAGAGAGAGACAAGGTAGGTATTTAGTGAAAAACATATGGAATAGAGAAGCATTCCATGTAAAAGCCACATAACCTTGAATTACAACCACACAGTTCAACCAACTGTATGATCACAAGAAATCAATTATATACATACAAAAAGTCAGGCTCAGATTACCTGAGATCTTTTCCTAAGCCCGTCCCAAAGAGAGGGCATATTAGGGTTTTCAGCCCAAGCCCAACATTAACTTCATAAAAGAATGCCCAATTATGCTAAAGCCTCAAGTGGTGCCAGGTTGACAAAAGTTATCCCCCAAAAAAAAAAATATTCTAAACAAAAAGCTAATTATCTGCACAAATGAAAATGAAAACAGAGTGTAATAAAGATGGTAGAGTGTAGCATTTTCTATTCAATTCAAGATATAATAAGAAGAAATGCACAACTATAGGATCATGTACCAATGAAAAAGAAGGCAAAGGAGACACATCACCTTGGGATTTGTAACAATGACTCCAAATGCACTGAAGGTATCATACAGAAGTTTCTCATCCACATCCTGCAAAGAATATCAAGGTCAATTTCAAACTTGAAACTAGTGGTACAGGTGTACAGCAGGAATGTATGAGATATGCATGCATGTGTGCATGTTGTGTGATTTTGGACATACAGTACATAGAAAAGAAAAAGGAAGAGGGGGTAAGAAAGTGGTTCCAAAATATATAAATTCTTACAGGATCAAGGTTTCCAACAAAAAGGTTTGCTCCAACATCCAAACTCTTTTTATCTTGGGATGCCTGGAACCCAAAAACAAAGCATTCATCAGATTTTTGCATTTAACCCATGTTGATACTTCAAAAATGAATCATGGCACTATTAATGATGCTTTATAAGTTGAAAGGCTTTGACAAAAACATAAAGAGACAGCAAATGATACATAAGGAAGATAAACATCCATACCTTATTCACTCTTATTGGCTTTCCATAAAGTTTAATCATATTCAGAACTTTTATTGCCTACATTACAAAAGAAAAAGAATCATTGACCAAAAGTCAAAACTAAAGAACTCGCAACAGGAAAGAGACCGTAAACTCAAATAGATAAACCAACTTATCTTAACAAGAATTTTAGCAAATACAGAGAGAGTGACCACAGTAGCAAACAAGACTTACATAGTCAGCATCTTCTTCGCTTCGAAATTCAACAAAGCCATATCCTTGATGAAGATTGGTGACTCTATCTTTGGGAACATACACATTAACTGAAATAGAAAGGAGAAAGATTACAATCATGCATACTTGGAATTTCTATAGGGAGCATGAACATGGAATTCTTTTTCAATAACATTATAAGGAGTTATTTGTTTACAGATATACAAGGGAGTGTGATTTAAAATAAAAAATAATGAAGTAAATTATTGTGTATAAGAATATGCTATTAGAGAGAATACTCTATCCTGTTATTTGATAGATCTGTCCCAAAACCATTCACTAGAAGAGTAAAGTTCAAATATAATGTTAGCCAAAAGAAAAAGAAAGCACATAAGACTTGGACACACAAACACACACAAAAGCAGAAACGGTCAAACCAATGTATGGGTCATCACCAGATTATTAAGAGTTATAATGGAGAATACAAAATGTTTTAAGTATTAATAACATGCAACATGACTAGAAAAATCAAATCACAGAGGAAAACACAAACGCACAGAAAAGGGAGAGGGAGAGCACAGAAACTATGGCAACTATGCTATGATGAATTCTCTACTCTTTTTATGCTTTTTTTGTTTGGGTAGGGTTGGGGGAACACTGGCAAGTGTCTGATTGGTTATCTTATGTATTTAGTTAATAGGTATAAACAATAAGGAACAAGAGTTGCAAGAGGGAAAACATTAGCTTTATTTTCCATTTCCCATTCCTGGTCCTGCCCATGGGGGCATCTGGCATATTTTTATTTGCATGTGTCAGTTAACAGTGCTTTCTTTCTCTTTTTTTTCTTTTTTTTTTGATAATTCATTAAACAGTTTGGAACTTACCAACGGGACCAGCCTGAACAAACAACTCCCATAATAACTCTTCAGTAACCTGCAAGAAGACACAGAGCAAGCATGAGCAACACAGAAGTTAACCCAATGTTTCGGGAAATAAACAACCCAATCATAGTAATAGATATTTTCTCAATTCCAGTATTAGAACCATGATAATAAAACAATCCTCAATGAAAAAAATGAATGTAGAAATCTCTCGGGTTTTTTAACTTTTTCTTTCACTAAAGTTACAGTTACACTGAGTAAAACACATGGTCTCGTGTAGCATAGAGCAACAAAAGAAGTGGTTTTTAAAGAGTGCAGAGATATTGTTTTTATTAACTCTACTTGAACAATTTTTTTTTGTTGGATCGATACTCTACTTGAACAATTTCATTTCAATTTTTCCTTAATTTATTTTGTTGACAGACTCGTTCAATATTTTATTTCTATAGGAAAGGAAGAATGCCTCAATCAGAGCCATATTCAAGCGAATAAGTACCAAAAATCTCAATACTTCAAAGCATTCAAACTGAATAACCATAAAACCCTAAAAGCATAGAAACATAATTTATGAAACATGAAGTTGCCAACGACTGGATAAAGCCACTTCATCGTTTTGTAACTCACAGAAACTCTGCAATTTCAATTCATAACTTCAACTTTTCACCAAAAATAAATATGCACGTAACATATTGAAATATAGGAAGAAGAATTGAAAGCGTAGACATGTTTTATCTCAGTGATGTTCTCGTTAGAATTTCAAAACCCTATTTTCAACACCGTTACATGTTTAAAACCAAAGGATTACATATCAAAAATTTATTGAAGAGAAAAAAAGAAAGAAAAAAAAGGAGAGAACAAATGAAATGGCAAGGGAGAAAAACCTGAGGATCGAGATTGCCGACGTAGGCGGTGGCGTCTTGGTTCCTCTCGGCAGAGTGTTGGCCAAGCAGGTTGGCTCCGACGCCCGGAGCTATTCGAGTCGTCATAGCTTCCCCACTTCCCTCTCCGTTAAGAGTTCGGGAGTACAAGCTTCGAGAATTATCAAGGGTTCTCTTCAGAGAAATTATTCATATTTTGCATTTACGTTCAAAATTATTTTTATTAATATTTTGAAAAAATAGACAAAAGTATATTTTTAAAAAATAAAATAATAAATTATAATAACCTTTCCCTAAACTTAAATAATTATAAAAATATCTGTGTTTTTAAAATTATACTACTCTTTTTTACAAATTACATATACTTCTCTTCTAAATTTTTTTTAAATCATAGAAGTGTCATTTTTTATATTTTTTTATATTTTTTCAATTTTAATGAATTTTTTTAAACTTCTTTTTATTTTTAAATAAATATTTATTAAAACATTTTTTTATTAAAAATAAAAATATAAGTTATTTATTTCAAATTTATTTTTATATAAAATAAAATAATTTTAAAAGAAGTTAAAAAATTTAGTCAAAATTAACAAAATATTAAAAAAATATGAAAGTTATTTCTGTCATTTTAAAAAATACATGTAAATAAGAAAAAAGATGTCTCTTTTTCCAAAGTCATTAGCAAAGGTTTGAATATAGTCGTTTATCAAGAGAAAGACGGTGTTAAAGTAATATCAATCTGACAACATATACTTTCGGGCACATGTTAACAAACATTAAACATTCTCATTGAACATTCCTTAATAATTTTTAATTATAACGCATTCTCATAGCACACTAATGAAATTTTAGTTTAATTTTGATTTCCTTTTTCATTTTATTTATAAAACCCATGAAACATTGTAAGATACACTCATTAACCGTTTTTCTTACCTTGTACCAATCTTTTTCCTCTCTTTGAGTCCATTATTGTAATTCAAAGATTGATTTGCATCCAACAGACCATTTTGGGAATAAGCTTCGTCCGTCCTTGTTCAGGTAATCCTTAAATCCTTTTTACATAGGGTATGTTATGTTACTCAAATTTTATGTTCAAATGAGAAATAGTTATTGATTGATGAGATAATTTTGTTTTTAAAAAAATAACTAATGATGTGATAGCAATTAATGTATGTTTTACCCATCAAGTAGTCGTCTAGCTAGTTTCGCTAATTTCTTATTAGTAACTTGCTTGTTAATGAATACTAGAAGAAAAGACATAAAGTTAGTCTTAAAAATATTTAAACGGACATTTTAAGAAATTTAAACAAACATTCACTTATTCCAAAAATCTATTTAAAACGTAAAAATAATCAAATAGACAGTTCCGCTACCCATCCAAACATAGCCTATATGAAATAGGTCATTATTTTCATAAACACGCACTAAAATTAACTTCTCTTGACATTTTTAAAACATATATTTCCTCAAGTTCTTTGAAAATAATTAGGAGATGTTTTCTTATTTATCAATATTCATTAATGTCAATTAAAATACCATTTGTTACAATTTATAACTAAGTAATATAATATTTTGTTGTGTATAATGGTTTATATGTTTTATGTTTCCAATGCATTCAAACAATTTTATTTCAACATGATATATAGTTTGAGTTACAGATATAATATAATTATCTGTGTCTAAATAAATTTATTAACAGGTTTTATATTAGAATTTATAAGTTCAACATTGTTATTTGATACTCAAATTTGTACAACAGATTTATATTTTAATTTACAGGTTTAATATAAAACCTATTAAGTTAATTTATTTGCTCACAAATAATTATGTTAGAATTATAAATTAAATGTCCAACTTATAGTATAATTTTGTTTGGGTACAAATAATCATATTTAATTTATAAATTAAAACATGAAACTGTTAAATAAATTTGTTTGAGCATAAGTAATAATATGTTACATTACATATTTAGAAATTATTTCAAAGGGCATTTTGATCCACATCAACTGACATTTGACATATAAGAGGATAACTGTTAATTATTTTCAAAAAGTAAGAGAGAATATAATGTTTAAGAAACATTATGAATTTAGGAAGGAAGTTGCTGGTTTTCAAAACCTTCCTTGGGTGTTTTTATCTTTTATCCCTTTTGACACAGCTACTCTTTATTAATCTTGATCAATAACCCTTTTGGTTCAAGTCAATTTAGGTTAGCGGTGGATTTAGACCATGTGGATTTTTCAATAACCCTTGATTAATTTTATTAATTTTGATATATATATATATAAATACAAATATGTGTAAATGTGTATACAAACACACACATATATCACTCTCTTAAATGTAAGCATATATATATATATATGTGTGTGTGTGTGTGTGTGTACAAATATCATACGAAAACATATTAAGTGTACGTTCAAAATTTATAGTAGATAAAATGTACTTTTTTGATAAAAAAAAGAGTATTTATTTCAATTTTTTTTTGTTAAAAAGTTTTTAAAAAAAATTGATTTCAAACATAATTGCTCATTCCCCTAGGCCAATCTTAGAATGATGCCTTCTCGTGATCAAATCCTACACTTTATCTACTTAGTCATGACTATAGTGCATGGGCAACTGCAATAAACCAAGGAAATTTTGGTGTCATGCACAGAACTTCCAAGGTATTTCTCTCTATATGTCTCTTTATTCAAAGTTATTAGCAGAGGTTTGAATGTAATCGTTTGCCAAGAGGAAGATGGTGTTAAAGCAATATCGATCTAACAACAGTGTTGGCTAAAGGAGATGCTAATATTCATACTTCATCATTATCTTCTAGCTAGCTTCGCCAACTTCTAATTAGTAACTTTTTGTTAATGGATACCAGAAGAAAACACATAATCTCAAAGTATCCAGATTTCGTCCTTCCAAATTATAAGTGTACTAAATGTGCAGTTTTGTTCTTTTTATTTTTTATTTTTTTAATACTCCTATGTCTGTCTGATTTTTATTCTTATTTACTTTTTTTACCAACAAAAAAAAAGAAATTTATTGATAAAAAAGTTATAGAAGAGATACAAAATAATACATCAATAAAACTTGAATGAAGAAAATATCATAGACAACTTGTTCTCTTAGGCCAGTCTTAGAACGATGCCTTCTCGTGATCAAATCCTACACTTTATCTACTTAGTCATGACTACAATGCATGCGCAACCCCAATAAAGCAAGGGGATTTGATGTCATGCACAAAACTTCCAAGGCATTTCTTTCTCTATGTTTCTTTCTCCAAAGTTATTAGCAGAGGTCTGAATATAATTGTTTGCCAAGAGAAAGACGGTGTTAAAGCAATATCGATTTGTCAATAGTGTCGGCTAAAGGAGATGCTAATATTCATACTTCATCATTATCTTCTAGCTAGCTTCGCTAACTTCTGATTAGTAACTTGCTTGTTGATGGATACCAGAAGACAACACCTAATCTCAAAGTATCCAGATTTCGTCCTTTCAAATTATAAGTGTACTAAATGTGCAGTTTTGTTCTTTATTATTTTTTTTAATACTCTTATGTCCGTCTGATTTTTATTTTTATTTATTTTTTTGAACAGCAAAAAAAAAAAAAAAGAAACTTATTGATAGAAAAATTATAGAAGGGATACAAAATAATACATCAATAAAACTTAAATGCAGAAAATATCATAAACAACTCGTTCCCCTAAGCCAATCTTAGAATGATGCCTTCTCGTGATCAAATCCCACACTTTATCTACTCAATCATAACTATAATGCATGCGCAACCCCAATAAAGCAAGGAATTTAGTGTCATGCACAGAACTTCCAAGGCATTTTTCTCTATATGTCTCTTTTTCCAAAGTCATTAGCAGAGGATTGAATATAGTTTTTGCCAAGAGGAAGACAATGTTAAAGCAACATCGATCTGACAACATATACTTTCGGCACATGTTAACAAACATTAAACATTCTCCTTGAACATTCCTTAATAATTTTTAATTATAACGCGTTCTCAGAGCATACTAATGAAATTTTAGTTTAATTTTGATCTCCTTTTTCATTTTCTTTATAGAACCCATGAAACATTGTAAGATACACTCATCAACCGTTTGCTCTAGCAACTGTTTCTTACCTTGTACCAATCTTTTTCCTTTCTTTGAGTCCATTATTGTAGCTAAAAGTTCGATTTGCATCCAGCAGACCATCTTGGGAATAAGCTTCGTCCATTCTTGTTCAGGTAAGCCTTGAATCCTTTCTCTAATATATTAATCTTGATTTATATATTTTCTTGTTATCCATAGGTTGTGTCAGTTTTATTTTAGGACAAAATTTTTCTTCATTATTCTTTTCTTTAATTTTTTTTTTTAAGTACTTTGATATATAATACATCATTTATTATTTAATTATTTAATAATAAATATATGATGTATCATCTATTCAAGATTATATTAAATGAAAAAAATGTAATCATTCAATTCTGATAAAGGCAGTAGATACCGATCTTGTTATGAGTTCTACCAATGCCATCAATTTGACCATCTTTACCCCACCTTCAATCAAGAGGTTCAGTGTACCCAAATTTTGAAACTTCTTGAAGCAACACAGCCCAAAGCAACAAATCAAAAAGCCCTCTCACCTCACTCTCTCTCTCTCTCTCTCTCTCTATATGGATAAATTAGACTTACAACGAATCACGGGAACATTCGCACAGAAAATTTCTTGAAATCTCCACAAATGAGTTCGCCGACAGAAGAAGGGGAAGTATTTTTATTTCTGTAACCACACGTTTGGTTGTCAGGAAAACTTTCAGAGAATAAATAATTTTAGATGGCATATTTTGTAAATTGTCAATAATTGTAAAAATAAATTTGTATGTTCATTATTTAAAAGGGTAAATTAGACGTCTTAAAAAAAATTGGTGATGTTATTCAGTATAATTACCATTTCACATTATTATCTGATTTAGAATGCTGATCTCTCACAATTAAATCATTTTTTTCTAAATTATCTGATTCAGTATAATTTTTTTTTTTAAAAAACAACTAATGATGTGATAGCAATTAATGTATGTTTTATCATTATCTTCTAACTAGTTTCGCTAACTTCTGATTAGTAACTTGCTTGTTAATGAATACTAGAAGAAAAGACATGAAGTTAGTCTTAAAAATATTTAAACAGACATTTTAAGAAGTCCAAACAAACATTCACTTATCCGAAAAATCCATTTAAAACGTAAAAAGAATCAAACGGACAATTCCGCTGCCCATCCAAGCATAGCCTATATGAGATAGGTCATTATTTTCATAAACACACACTAAAATTAACTTCTCTTGACATTTTTAAAACATATATTTCCTCGATTTCTTTGAAAATAATTAGCAAATGTTTTATATTAGAATTGTTAAGTTCAACATTGTTATTTGATACTCAAATTTGTACAACAGATTTATATTTTAATTTACAGGTTTAATATAAAACCTATTAAGTTAATTTATTTGCACGCAAATAATTATGTTAGAATTATAAATTACATGTCGAACTTATAGTATAATTTTGTTTGGGTACAAATAATCATATTTAATTTATAAATTTGAACATGAAACTTGTTAAATAAATTTGTTTGAGCATAAGTAATAATATGCTACATTACATATTTAGAAACTATTACAAAGGGCATTTTGATCCACATCAACTGACATGTGACATATAAGAGGATAACTGTTAATTATTTTCAAAAAGTAAGAGAGAATATAATGTTTAAGAAAAAACATTATGAATTTAGGAAGGAAGTTGCTGGTTTTCAAAACCTTCCTTGGGTGTTTCTATCTTTAATCCCTTTTGACACAGCTACTCTTTATTAATCTTGATCAATAACCCTTTTGGTTCAAGTCAATTTAGGTTAGCGGTGGATTTAGACCATGTGGATTTATCAAATTAAAATTGATTTTAATTTTATTTTCTATATACCTATTAATATTAATTTTGACATATAAATAAATACAAATATGTGTAAATGTGTATACATACACACACATATATCACTCTCTTAAATGTAAGCATATATGTGTGTGTGTACAAATATCATACGAAAACATATTAAGTGTACGTACAAAATTTATAGTAGATAAAATGTACTTTTTTATAAAAAAAAAAAAGGGTATTTATTTTAATTTTTTTTTTTTGTTAAAAAGTTTTTAAAAAAAATTGTTTTCAAACATAATTGCTCATTCCCCTAGGCCAGTCTTAGAATGATGCCTTCTCGTGATCAAATCCTACACTTTATCTACTTAGTCATGACTATAATGCATGGGCAACTCCAATAAACCAAGGGGATTTTGGTGTCATGCGCAGAACTTCCAAAGCATTTCTCTCTTTATGTCTCTTTTTTCAAAGTCATCAGCAAAAGTCTAAATATAGTCGTTTGTCAACAGGAAGATGGTGTTAAAGCAATATCGATCTGACAACAGTTTCGGCTAAAGGAGATGCTAATATTCATACTTCATCATTATCTTCTAGCTAGCTTCTCTAACTTCTGATTAGTAACTTGCTTGTTAATGAATACCAGAAGAAAAGACCTAATCTCAAAGTATCTAGATTTCATCCTTCCAAATTATAAGTGTACTAAATGTGCAGTTTTGTTCTTTATTTTTTAAATTTTTTTTTTAATACTCCTATATCTGTCTGATTTTTATTTTTATTTACTTTTTTGACCAACCAAAAAAAAAAAGAAACTTATTGATAGAAAAATTATAGAAGGAATACAAAATAATACATCAATAAAATTTAAATGCAAAAAATATCATAAACAACTCGTTCCCCTAAGCCAGTCTTAAAATGATGCCTTCTCGTGATCAAATCCTACACTCTATCTACTTAGTCATAACTACAATGCATGTGCAACCCCAATAAAGCAAGGGATTTAGTGTCATGCATAGAACTTCCAAGGCATTTCTCTCTCTCTATGTCTTTTTTTCCAAAGTCATTAGCAGAGGTTTGAATATAGTCGTTTGCCAAGAAGAAGACGATGTTAAAGCAATATCGATCTGACAACATATACTTTCGGCACATGTTAACAAACATTAAACATTCTCTTTGAACATTCCTTAATAATTTTTAATTATAACACGTTCTCAAAGCGCACTAATGAAATTTTAGTTTAATTTTGATCTCCTTTTTCATTTTATTTATAGAACCCATGAAACATTGTAAGATACACTCATCAACCGTTTGCTTCAGCAACTGTTTCTTACCTTGTACCAATCTTTTTCCTTTCTTTGAGTCCATTATTGTAGCTAAAAGATCGATTTGCATCCAGCAGACCATCTTGGGAATAAGTTTCGTCCATCCTTGTTCAGGTAATCCTTGAATCCTTTTTACATAGGGCATGTTATGTTACTCAAATTTTATGTTCAAATGAGAAATAGTTATTGATTGATGAGATAATTTTTTTTATTTAAAAATAACTAATGATATGATAGCAATTAATGTATGTTTTACCCATCGGGCAGTGTCGGCTAAAGGAGATGCTAATATTCATACTTCATCATTATCTTTTAGCTAGTTTCGCTAACTTCTGATTAATAACTTGCTTGTTAATGGATACTAGAAGAAAAGACATAAAGTTAGTCTTAAAAATATTTAAACAGGCACTTTAAGAAATCTAAACAAACATTCACTTATCCCAAAAATCCATTTAAAACGTAAAAATAATCAAACGGACAATTCCGCTGCCCATCCAAACATAGCCTATATAAGATAGGTCATTATTTTTTATGCTGCACTTTTCGACTCGCAATAAGTGTGGGCTTCGTGACCTGTAGAACATTCAGGAAGATGATCAGAGGACCGCCGGATTGGCTCCGGCGGTAGCCGCTCTGATGCTTAAGTAAGTAAAAGGAATTAAAAAACTGTATTGAAAGCCAAAGAATGAGCATGAAAATAAAGCGTACCTTTAGGATTTAATTTATAGACCGTGGCCTTCCTAAGTTGATTAGGATTCAGAGCCATGAATGTAGGGATTTGATCATCGGAGATTGCAGTTACTTTGTGGAATATTGCATAGAGATAACCATAGATAGTAGTTCCCTTGTTGAAGACTGTTTTCTTGTTTGAAGACCATTTCCTTATTGAAGACTGTCTCCGTGTTGAGGATTGCTTCCTTATTCCCTGCTCGGCATCCGCTAAAGCGGTGACGTGGTCTGGAGTGTTGGTCTGGATCCTATAGTTAACTCTGAGACCTTATCCAGATATATGTGTTCTGAAGGCATATGCTCGGTCGCTACCGACCTTTTGTGCTGATCTGGATGCTCGAGCTCTTAATCATTGGCTGAGCGAGAGCTGAGTTAGCCGAGCATGAGTTGGATTCATGATCATACGTGTCAAGTGCTGATTGGCCTACTCTTTTATGGTATATCAATTTTCATAAACACACACTAAAATTAACTTCTCTTGACATTTTTAAAACATATATTTCCTCAAGTTCTTTGAAAATAATTAGGAGATGTTTTCTTATTTATCAATATTCATTAATGTCAATTAAAATACCATTTGTTACAATTTATAACTAAGTAATATAATATTTTGTTGTGTGTATTGGTTTATATGTTTTATGTTTCCAATGCGTTCAAACAATTTTTTTCAACATGATATATATATTTTGAATTACAGATATAATATAATTATTTGTGTCTAAATAAATTTATTAACATGTCTTATATTAGAATTTATAAGTTCAACATTGTTACTTGATACTCAAATTTGTACAACAGGTTCATATTTTAATTTACAGGTTTAATATAAAACCTATTAATTTAATTTATTTGCACACAAATAATTATGTTAGAATTACAAATTAAATATCGAACCTATAGTATAATTTTGTTTGGAATAAATTTGTTTGAGCATAAGTAATAATATGTTACATTACATATTTAGAAATTATTACAAAGGGCATTTTGATCCACATCAACTGACATTTGTCATATAAGAGGGTAAATGTTATTTATTTTCAAAAAGTAAGAGAGAATATAATGTTTAAGAAAAAACATTATGAATTTAGGAAGGAAGTTGCTGGTTTTCAAAACCTTCCTTGGGTGTTTTTGTCTTTAATCCCTTTTGACACAAGTACTCTTTATTAATCTTGATCAATAACCCTTTTGGTTCAAGTCAATTTAGGTTAGTGGTGGATCTAGACCATGTAATTAAGGGGCAAAAAATAAAATTCTAGGGTTTCTTATGAAAATATGAAGAAGAAAAAAATTGGATGAGAAACTCCTAATTTTTTAGAAAAAAGATTATAAACTATAGTGATAAAAAATTAAATTTTTAAAAGTTTGAAGAGGCCATGGTAAAAATATAGATTTATAATCATAGTTGTGTAAGATTTCAAGGGTTAAAATGGGGAAAGAAAAAAACTTCCAAGCGTAAACTAGTATAAAAATTTTTCATGATCACGAAAATCAGATTTAAGACGTGACATAAATTTTAAATTTCATGAAGTGGAATCCCCACCAAACTAGTACAAATTGAGAAATTTAACAAAGAGTCAATTATTGTTATACCCATAACAATCAAAGGAAATCACACAGTTTGTACCCTTTCTTCCGGCTACTCTCTTGCTTTTCTTTCTTCTGACTAGTAACAATTACTCTCTTGCTTTTCTTTCTTCTTACTAGTAACAATTATCTCCCGCAACAGCACCTATCTTATCAAATTGGTGAGGGGGCAACTTTAGCCATTAAATTTTTTGGGATTCAGATTCACTGTCATCTTGTTCAGATAGAGTACACTGGATGGAGATATGTCCCAAGTCGTTGCTGCAGTTGTAGCATTGAACCTCATTACTTGATTACTCTATTTCCTCTGTTCTGCATTTTTCACTCTTTTTTTCATCTTTCTGTTTATTCCGTCCATGTGATGTAATATACTGTATTAAATCATCATCTTCTTCCACCCAAAAAAAAATCCAAAAAAGGAAAATCATTATTCTGCTTCTGAACCATATCTTAAATCACCCCTGCAGGGAGTGGGATTCTGAGGGGTACCGCAGTGAGCCCGTGACATTGACTCAGGTCTCTCTGTACATCGTGCCCTTCTATGACAAAAATAGTCGGCCTTACTTGACAAATTTAAGAACTACACATTTTTACAAAGCTCACATACAAATAGCCAGCACCTTTTACATATTCTCCAAATCTTCCCCAACTCCACATTTATAGGCTCCCGAAGCCAGTAACGTATTACCAACAAAACAAGCTTCAAGTCTGAGTGCCACCCTTCCAGGGTAAGCACCAAATCTGATGATGGGTTGCTACGAACTTTGAGAAAAGGTTTAGAGAAACTTTAAAACCTCTATAATCTAAAACAGATGAAAGTGGCATGTGAAAAGACAAAATATATATATATATATATATATATATATTAATGTAAGTAATATCATCAAGCATAAAGCTTTCCAAACTAGACACAGAGATTTCTTTCCATCCATTACAAATGTAGAATCCTCAATGAATTCTTCGCTGCTGAAATATAATGAAAAATTCAACATCAGAAACCTAGAGTCATCACATGCTTCAAACCGCAACATCAGTCAATTAGACTTGTACTATTAAATATTAGTACGTGTCATCAAATCTCATAGAATAAAACCAAACCAAAGCATTGCTACAGTAAGTATGGTGTAAGTTAGTGGAGCTACTGTTAGGAGGGCTCCTAAACCATTGGAATAAAGACTCTTCGACTATTAAGGTGTTCTTGAGAAACAAAGCAATAAGAAAGAATACTCAAAATATACCACTGAAATAAAAAAACGAATATATTAATCCCTCCCCCTCCCAGGATCAACTTTCTATGCAAATGACAGCAATAATCCCAAAATATGAAAGCTTCTGAAACCAAATTATCACTAAATGACCACAACACCGACAGACGTATTACACAGCCTTTTTAGGTTGTCCAAAGGTATTTCAAACACATATTTGCTGGTCCCACATACGAATTTCATCTAAATTGATGTTCACTAAAACTGAGAATGTCAACTCTGCAACAAAAAAGACAGACAAAAAAAGGAGGGGAGTTTAAAAGGGAAGCAAAATTTAAAAGCTGTATTAAGAACATAAAGACTCTATAAACCATCCATAAGAAAGATCCCAGTTAGACACAAATGAATAATAACTGATTAACAGCACACAGAATGACATAACTAGCCATCGTACTCCCCTTGACTGAACTTGTTCTCGGGATAGAAGACAGCCACGACTTGATTCCCACCAAATTTTCTTCCATTCAATCCTGCTTGAGCTTTCATAGCACTATCAATATCTGCATACTCCAAGAACACCTACAAGAAACAAGACAATTTTCATAAGCAGTTGGGACATTAAATATGCTCCAAATAGTTTCTTCAATAATTACTGAAATTATAAGAAATTGAAATTTGAAAATAACCTGATATGACAAAATTGTTAACACTAACCTTTCCAACCCCTGGGGATGGTTCACCGTTGGGATTTGGCCGTGGGATGACAACATTAACTAAAGTACCTGCAAAATACAATGAAAATGCAGATGCAAAAAATTATCAGAATAGACAAACAATCTCAAGTGAATATAGATAGCAGGTTATGGAGTCTTCTGTCTGTATGTTAGGCCTGATTCTGTATAGCAGAATTTGGGACTACAATAGGCTGTAAAACAGAAAGATATAACACAATAAAAATCAATACATGTGCAAAAAGATTGCCAGGTAAAAGAGTGAAAGAAGAAGATAAAATCATAGATGAATCCCCAATTGCTCCTAGTATTTACCATATTTTCCGCATTCTAATCTCATGTCTTCCAGTATGTCTTCATAGTCCTCATCTTCTCTGAGCTCATCCACAGAAACTACTTGAGTTAAGCATAAAACTTTGGTAGCCAGAGCACCAGGTTGTAACATGAACCTCTGCAGAAGAAAATGGTATTAACAAGGACCAACAAACCCACACCAAAACTTCCAAAAAGCATGTACTATTCACAAACACACATGTAAGCATGTATGTGTGTGACAATGTTTTAAGCACAGGTACAATTGTAAATTACTCAAAAAGAAACGGGGCAGTAAATGAAATTCTCACACCTGCAATGCTATTTGTTGCTGTGCATGCAATAATACACTCTCCTGTTCAGGTTTAGGTTGGGTAGTACCCTGATTAGCACGCCTAACAGTAAGAGTTTTATCACCCATTTTAATTCCATTAAGAGCTGCACAAGCAATATCTGTAACTGAGAGGTCCTGGTAAACACAAAATGCATAGCCTTTTGAGTTTCCAGTTTCTCTGTCCTTCACTAGATCAAAACCCCGAAGGGGCCCAAAAGACTCTAGCAGCTCCCTGATCTGTGCTTCTGTGAAATAATAGGGAAGCCCACCCACAAATATACGGTCAGGACCCTCAAGACCACCAGCAGATCCAGGTGTTAGCCCAACAGCAGCTAGGTTCAGATTGGGATTAGGTTGGCTGGGACCAAGCGTAGCAGCCAATGAGGGGTTATAATCACTAGGCCTCCTCACCTTGACCGGTGCTCCCTGGACACAACAAAAATGAAGAAAAACAGCTCAGTAAAAAGAGTAAATGAAAAAAGTGTGCATAAGAAATGCAAAGTTCTCAAATAAAAATTGCAGACATGGGAAAAAATCTATATATAAATAACAAGATTTTGAAAAGAATATCTCTTGGTGCATGCACAAGGATTCTAACAGGAATATATACTCTGTTAAAATGATATCAAGGATATCATGAGCAGCAAAAATGATAAGGGGAAGGATAACATAATGGAAAAAACTTCAGCATCCTTATGTGATTACTCTGAAGCAATCTAAATGTAAAATTCAGCAAGCTTCAAAAACTATGGAAATTGAATCAGAAACATCCAAATACCTCAAAAATAATGCCATCTAAGGCCATGGCATTACTGGCTTCCTCAACAGATCTCATCTCCACAAAAGCAAACTTCTTCTCATGGTTTATATAAACATTGACAACAGCATCCCCTAAACATCAAAATGGAGAGCAGGCATCAATCGATCTGGTTAGATAGCAGGTAACTTGGTAGCATAAAAAAATGCAATCAACTATTGACTAACCTGGACCGGCTGTGTTTCCTCCAATTGCCGACATAACATGGCTGAAAAAGGTTGCCACAGACTGCATAAAAAGCCACAAAAAAATTAATAGAGCTGAATTCAAAATCTAACTATATAGGTGGCAAGATCATTATCTATAGCTTGGAATCCAATCCTAGATCCTTCAGTTAGCTTGGAATCCAATCCTAGATCCTTCAGTTAATTAGCAAGTTAATGAACTCAACTATCTATCCTATGCAAAAGTTGACTGAAAAACCAAAGTGGTGTACCAAATAAGAAAGTGAAGTCTTGTGTAGGAGCCGCTTATTCCCAAAGACATTGAAAATTCAGAACATCAACAAAAATTGCTGCCTTGGTACATACACACTAATATACACAATATCACTAGATTGAGAGTACGTCACTTGAATGTGATAGATTCAAGTTTTCGTAGGAGATAAGTAAGGCAGTAGCCCAACTGAATTCATAACATTAGTATTAGATTGAAATGCCATCTTTTGAATGCGATAGAATATGAATAATATAGAAGAGACGTAATGGAGCAGAGTCAATGAAATGGAGAAAGAAACCTGTTCATTTGCAGAAGGCGGAAGGCCACCAACATACACTCGTCGAGCATGTCTAGTAGCCTGACATTATAATATTTCAAGTAAAATGTTGGGAAAAAAAAGCAGAATAAAATCAGAAAAAGGAAAGGAACAGACAAGAACATAGGTAGATCCAGCCAACCTGCTGAGTCATTGCCTGAACCGGCATCACAGGAAGTGCTCCAAACTGCAGTATGAAAACCAAACATATTTTTTTATTAAAAAAAAATCAAAGCATCCATATCCAAAGACAAGGAACCAAAGGTTGCAATAATCTTCATTGCACAGTTAGTGGGAAAATATACCTGCCCAGACGTTAACGGAAACATGTTTGGAAACATTCCAGGAATGGCTGGGGCAGTCCCAGGTATCTGACCTGCAAAGGCTAACAGAGTTACATCCCAGAACAAAATGTAAATTATATTCTTACTCTTTCGATGATGATAAGTACTAACTGACACATCACTTCACACTTGTAATTCAATAATTTAACTAAATCCTAGATCTAGTGATGAAATTTCAAAAAGATGAAAAAGTACATCATATTCAAGTACTGGAGGAAATATTTGTACATCTACCAAAACAGGCAATAGTTGCCGGTTGAAGACGAACAACTGGTGCATTGGTTCCTCCTTGTACATTAAAGCTACAGAGGTCGGCTCACACCCATTCTCAGCACATGGGCTAGTAGCCCAACATTGCCTTCTTACAACAAAAGACAAGAAATGAAACAAACAAAACAAACACCAAACACAAGAAAAAACCAAAAAACTCTCAGTTTCAGAATTATTTCACCAAGTAAACAATTAAAAGAAAATAGTACAGCACTTCTAGCGACCATGGCTCATAATTGCATGCAAATAAAAGAACAAACAAGTATGGCTTACCAAAATGACACCATGCAATTTGATACGAACTTTCCACACTAGATCACACCAAGAAAAAGTAAACAGCAGTTATGAAAATATATCAACCATAATCATATACCATACGACATGTACCTGTGACAGCAGCAGCGCCAGCTAACAATGCAGAAGCAGGAGGTGCCATGTCAAAACCACTGATCCTTTTGCTGCAGGAATAATTATTAATACCAAGGAAACCAGTAAAAAACAATATAAGGGCTTCAGCACATTAATTTGTATTAACAGAGGAATCCCAACAAACATAAAAGAAGAAACAGAATGGCATGTCAATTATGTAACCAATGCAAAGGTTCTGTTTGGTTCTCAGGACTGAGAGAAAGGAAACACTCTTAAGAAAATTGTAACATTTATCAATTTCTTCAATTCTCAAGCTTTGTTACATGGAAAATTCAAAATGTGTAAAGTACACATGCAGGACATGACATTCCATGGGTATTGGTACCTATATCAATACCAGATTAGGTACCGGCATGGGATATGCTCCACATGCTTACTATAGGCATGTATACCAAGCATTAAATATTGTGTAAACAGATACAAATGTGTATACAGATTTTGGGCCCTCTGAGTTAGTTGTACAACAATATATTTTCAAGGCGCGCCTCAAGACTAGGGAAAAAAATACATTTAACTGAGATAGCATATTCCTATAGGCAAAGTTGTTTAAATCAAGATCCTAAAACGGATCAATGAGAGGGTCCTTAAGATTGGATCATAGGATGCATCGAGAATTGTAAGATTCTACAAAATGCTAATACCAACTAATATGTGTGCATATTAAGGATCCTTAATAATACACAATAGACAAGCTTATCATAAGAAATAAAAAAAAAAAAAGTTTAAAATAAACATTTAGAGCACAAAAGCTCCCACTAGTCCTGATATTTCTTTAGTACATTATTATAAAAAAATGATTTATTTATATAACATTTAACTGAGATAGCATATTAAAATATTGGATGTAAACTTTAAAAATTTAAAAATATATATTCATGAATCATCATTCATCAATGATCAATCATTCTATCAAAATATGTAATTTACGTGAGAAATATTTTTTTTAAATACTCAAGTCATGTGGTCATGAAAGACTCTATAGCAGAACCTATGACATAGGGAGAAATTTACCATCAGATCTATTTGGGATAAAAGATGAATTGGTCCAAAACAAGCTTATTGAGTGTTTCTTTTTGTGTGTGTGTGTGTGAGGAAAAAAAGGAAAAAGGAGGGGGGGGTTGATTAGCCTAAACAATATTTTTAAATAAATTTTTTAAATGGAAATATTAGACCCATACTATTCATAATAAGGAGCTAAATGACTCAAATTAACTAGTATAACACTTGACTAGTTTGAAGCAAACTAGAAGTCATTTAAAGAGTAACTAAATTTTGGTATTTGGTTTTTATTATTATTACAATTGCTTACGCTTATTTATCAAAAATCCATGCAAAAATAACATTATATGGTTACATTGTAGAATCGGAAGTTAAGGCGGGATCCTAGTGATCGTATAGGGATTTCATATTGATTCTAGCATTTAGAGATTTTTTATGCGATTTGATCGATTTAGTATTTCTGGAACGTAAGATCGTAGGATTGTAAGATTCAAATTAAGATTTTAACAACTACACATGTTAATTATTCTTAGATGTAGATATATTTTTAATATAAAATTCAAAACTCAAAAAACTTATGCCTCAATGGTTCAAGGCTTACGTCTCACCTCACAACACCCTGCCTTGTGCATTTTAAAAATGAAGTATATAAAAAACTCAATAATTAATAAATCTAATAATTAATAAAATTTTATCTCTTATGTTTATTAATTATAAGAAGATTGACAATATATATTTTGAAAAATACAATATTCCATAATCACAACATGAGGTCGTCTCGTTTTGATATAGACCCTTGTTTAAAAGAAAATTATTCTGTGACTTACCTATTATGTGTCGTTTCATTAGTGATTTTAATATTTGTTAAGTTCAGTTGAACATGTGATTTTAATATTTGCTGCATAACAGTAATTAATGGTCATTACTCTGTAGTAACTTCTGTTAATGTGTGAAAAATTCGACCACTTTCTCCTTTTTAACTTTACTTTTAGACTTGTAATTGCATTTCGGTATGAAAAAGTTAATAACAACAGGTGCTACAAAATACAGTGAAGGGCCTTATAAGTTACAACACAATAAGTCTACCATATTTGCTATGGTCTCCCTGCCCTTAACCAATGTAAAATTTGAGTATAAGTTTTCAAAAGGCAAACAAGACTGCAAGTGATAATTTACACCTTTTTGGTGCAAAATCAAAGTTTTACCCCAATTCAAGCTAAAACTTGGTGGTTCACTTCTCATATTCCAAAATAGTACCAACAACACATTCAACGAATTAGTATTATTTATTTTTCAGGAAATGTGTTTTTGAACTTGGTACTTGAAAAGAATTGAACGCATTCTAACCCAAAAAAAAAACATTCTAGCAATACTTTAGCACATCAAAAAGTGCTATTACAATTTCAACCAAAATGGAAAGCCCAATTCAGGAAGACTGATCTGAAAAAGATAAATAAATAAAAAAACTCAGAAAGATGGACTACAGCAGATCTATTTAAGAACAAGTGGTGTAACATACCTTTTTGAGCGTGAACGGGATCGTGACCTTGATTTATGCTCTGACCTACCAGGTGAGCGAGAACGGGACCTAAGCCTATGTCTGTCCTCCCTGTCCCTGTCATAATCTCTCCGCCTGCAAGCAAAATAAGATCAGCACATCATTGATACCTCGTGAAAATAAAATTGTACAAACAAAAGAACTAGTGAAGATGTAACCCAAATCAAATATAGTGACTAATGTTATTATATTAACCCAGTTAACTGCTAACAGTGCATCAAACCTCAAGAGATATGGCAACATAGTGCTTGAATTCCACCAGATGAGAACTAAGACAAATAAAAACTTCAATTACCTCTCAAAGTCTCGACTCTTGGGATAAACATCATCGTCTCTTTCCCTGCCCCTTTCCCTTCTCTCGCTTCGATCCCTGTAGCGATCTCTATGGTGACGATCACGGTCTTTGTCTCGATCCCTTTCCCTATTCCTATCTCTATCCCTGTCCCTATCACGATCCCTTTCCTTATCACGCCCTTTATCCCTTTCCTTCTCTCTGCTTTTTGAAGACTCTCTTTCGAAGTCGCGAGAGCTATGCTGCCAAAGATCCAAAAATAGTATATTTTTAGATAACAATCAAATAACATTATTACCAACCAAAAAAATTAAGTTTATAATGTCTCATTGTTTAAGATATGGGTTAATTATACTTTAATACCCTGAAATATCAAATAAGGCCCTGTGCTTTCAATTTAATTAATTAAGCCCCTTGCTTTACAAATGCTCTTCAATCCAGTCCAATTGCAAGCGTACCTCCAAAATTGTCCTTGTGATATGTAATGTAACTATCTTAGAAATTGATATCATTATGCTCAAATTTCATGAGTATTAAAAGTCCTAAGGTTGTGATATGTAATGTAACTACGGATGAAATTGATATCATTATGCTGGAATTTTCACGGGTATTAAAAGTGTTAAGGTCACATTGAGCTAATTTAAGTATAGCTGTAACAATTTTGGAAGTGCGCTTGCAATTGGATTGGATTGAAGTGCATTTGTAAATGAAGGGACTTAATTGTTTTAAATTAAAAGTATATAGCCTTATTTGAAACATGTATAAAATTACAGCCCTTGAGATATTAACCAATGATTTACTGCTAATAAAGAAACCAAGTAGACCTATAAACACGTTATCCATTTCTAGCAAACATCCCCCAAATATAAGCATATCTCAGTAAACGTCACTTAAGCAAATCACAAACAGTTAACAAGAATGACGAACGGTTGAGATGAGACTCAAATAGGTGAATTGTTGGTTGCCCAGGTAATGGTAATTTAGTACAGACAGAACATTAAAAAAAATCCTAGATTAATCCAAAAACTAAAATCACAATTCAGATGAGTTTTCTCAATTTTCAATACAAATACAACAATCAGAGATACATCAACCATAAATTAACTCATACCGAATAGGAAATATATAAAAACTCCAAATTCTTGGAAAACCCTAATCTTTTCATGACACAATCTCTTCAACAGTATCAATAGAACAAAAAAAGATAACAATTAAATCCTATATGTACAAATATATACGTATATATAATACCTGAGACTTGGAATCGCTGAAATCATCGTGACCGCCATGGCTGCCACCTCTTGGCTGAGGCGAAGAACCATAGTTGTCTAGATCTTCTCCGTTCCCTTCGTACCTTCCTTCGTAGTCCGGCATCGTTCGCTTTGTATTTTCTCTTTTCTCGTCTACTTCCTCTGTCTAGAATTTCTCAGCGTGCCCGTCAAACAGGTTCGAAAAGATTTGTACCGAGAATTATTAGGGCTGGGGAGCGGTTTCCGCCTCGTTATATATAAGAGCAACTACGAGATTTGGTGATCGTCAGGGCAAAGGGCAAATAAGATGGGGGTATAATTGTAAATCAATCTCAATCACGACACGCGCTGGAGTGTTATTGCACGACTTAAAATATTGAATGCGAGTGTGCACTCCCAATACAATTGGACGCAATTAATGTCAGTATCTTATTCATTAAATATTTTTAAAATATGAAAAAAAATAATATTGGTCTAATGCTTCTCATTTAAAATATAATATGAACATATAAAATTTATAAGATTTTGAATAAATAAAATTCATATTTCTTGAAATTTTTAATAATTATATTAATCTTTGATAAGTTTTTTAATTATACTAATCTTTTTTTATTTTTACTTAATCTCTGATAAGATTTTTTAAATTATATCAATCCCTTCTTTTTTTACTGTTAAATTATAAATACTCTTTTCAATTAATTTTTTTAAAAAAATGATAA
The DNA here is from genome assembly GCA_008638375.1 of Nyssa sinensis. Classification (NCBI taxonomy): domain Eukaryota; kingdom Viridiplantae; phylum Streptophyta; class Magnoliopsida; order Cornales; family Nyssaceae; genus Nyssa; species Nyssa sinensis. The sequence continues at coordinate 54,784,709 of CM018043.1, read as the reverse complement.
AATTGCTCATTTTATTTCTTTTGGTTTTTTTCCATTTTTATTATTTTTCTAATTTTTTATAATATATTTTTTATTTTATATAAAAATAAATTTAAAGTTTTAATTAATTAAGATAAGATTTTATTAAGTTGAGTTGAGTTTTTAAAAATAAAAAAATGACCAAAATTTTAAACTAAAAATGTATAAAAATAAATTAGAAATAGACAGTTTGATCATTTTGAGAAAAAAAAATTATTGGAATGAAATATTTATAATTTGTTAGGTAAAATAAGAAATGTTAGTATAATTTTAAAAATATCAAAAAATGTCAATATAATTTATAACATTTTTTTATTGACAATGGCTTAAAATAATTGTTTTGTTCACCTCATGCTATAGTTGGTCGTGCTATATAATCATCTGATACATTTTAATCGACCCTCTTATATTTAATACAATCAAAAGAGGGCAAAAATGAATATCTTGAGTATAACTTTAATAAAACTAGTAATACAAATAGAGATGGAGTATAAATTGAAATTTAATAGTTAATAAAAAGTGAAAAGTTTTAATATTTATATTCACTTATTTATCAAGAGGAAGAAATCAGAGATAATTTTACTCATAAAATTAAAACAACGTGGGTTAAGTGGAGGAATCCATATGATGTATTTTGTGATCTACATATACATTCAAAATTGAAGGGTAAATTTTATACAATAGTTATTAGATCAACGATGTTGTATGAAACAGAGTATTGGGTAGTGAGTAAATAACATGTGTTAATAAAATGAATGTAACCAAAATAATGATGTTGAGATGGATGTACCGTAAGATAAGAAAAAACAGAATTAAAAATGAACACATTTGTGAGATGGCATGAGTAGCGCTTATTGGATAAAATGAAAAAAAAAAAAAACAATTAAGGTGGTATGATCATATACAACGAAAATCAGTAAATACACCGATAAAAAAAAAGTGACATGATTGCTATTGAGAGTCATATTAAGGAGTTAGGGCGACCAAAATTAACTTTAGTAGAGGTAATTAAAAAGAACATAATAATGTATAATCTAATTGAGAAAATGACCTTAAATAATGAAAAATGGAGATATCATATGTTTTTTAATCGATCTCAAATAATTGAGATAAAGATTTTGTTGAGTTGAGTTGAGACATAAGACATTGCAAATTTATTATTTATGAAGCTTTTACATAGTTTCATTAACCAATAAATGTTTATTACACGTAAATGGTTTTAGTACAATAATAAAATTTTATATGTAACTTTTTAATAACATTTTGATTTTGCATAAACAAAATACATATAATACTTAATTTTAGGTATACAAAAAAAGAAACTGTATTTCCTGATGTCATACTTTTTGTTCACTTACAATATTTTAAATTTCAATTATATTAAATTAACAAATATAATTATCAAGACATATCATAAAATGAGATGTGTATATATATATATATATATATATAAGTACATATATAACTATTTTACCTTTCTAATTATAAAGATTTGTTTTTGAAAAAATATTAATTATTATGTAATACAATTATTAATTATTTACCATAAAACTAAATTTGTTCTTTAAAAAAATATTAAATATTATAAATTATTAAAAATTAATTATAAGAAGTCCACTGTATAGGTGAAATTAAACCCCACTAACACCTATTTTCACAAGGCTCCACTTTTATCACCTTTTGAGATGTTAATTTCATTATTCTTATATAAATGACTTCAATTGAAAATGAATAAGAAAAGATAGAATGTGATAACGCACATGGGTAATAAGAGTTTGAATTGGTATATAATACATTACAAAGTCTTTTTTTTCTTTTTTTTTAATGAATCGGTAAGAGAGTAGGATTAGTATATAATACATTACAAGTCTTCTTTTTTTTTTTGATGAATTGGTAAGGGATATGGAGTATCTTGGCCAGCTTATACACACTAGACTAAATCCTCCTCACGTGAGGATCAAATTCACTCTTTAAACTCTAACTGAGTAGGACTGGTAAATAATACATTACAAGTCTTTTTTTTAATAAATCAGTAAAGGGGTATGAGGTATCTTGGGTCAACTTACGCATACTAAACTAAGTCTTCCTCCACATGAGGGCCAAACCCACCCTTTAAACTCTCTTACGCACATTAGACTAAGTCCTCTTCCACGAAGGTATGGGGTATCTTGGGCCAACTTACATACTAGACTAAGTCTTACTCCACATGAGGGTCAGACCCACCATTTTAAACTCTAACTAGGTAGGATTGGTATATAATACATTACTAAGTCTTTTTTTTAACAATGGATCAGTAAGGGGGATAGGGTATCTCGGGCTAGCATACGCATACCAAACTAAGTCTTCATTTACGTGAGGGTCAAACCCATCTTTTAAACTTCTCTTACGCACACTAGATTAAGTCCTCTTCCACGAGGTTATGGGATATCTCGGGCCAGCTGATACACCAGACTAAGTCTTCCTCCACGTGAGGGCCAGACCCACCATTTAAATTCTCTTACGCACTCCTGACGAAATCCTCTTCATTTAAACTCTCTTATGTACACTAGACCAAGTCCTCTTCCACGTGAGGATCAGACTTGCCCTTTAAACTTTAACAGTTAACGATCGGCGCAGAGGAAACTCGAATTCGAGACGCTTGAATTTTATCCTCAACGTCTTTATAAGTCTTACTACTAATAACTTTGGGTAACTATTTTGAGTCATATGATTGAATAATTTTTTGGACTTATTAAGACAATAGACTTGAAGCATTACAATTTTGATATTGAAAATAGATTTTTTTAGAATAACGATTCCTAAATATCCATTTTTGGATAAACCAGAAATTTAGATTAACACCACAAAAAAGTGGAGTCCCGTGGTTCCCGTGGGTGACAAGAGTTCAATTAAGATATAAGATGTAACCAACCTTTTTACTGATAATTTGAGTTAAATATTTTAAGCAACGAGGTTGTAACATTGCATTAGTCCTCTCTTGCCTTCTAATTATTGAAGCCTGTTTATTGCCTGGGTCTCCTGATTAACAGACCTTCATTCATCATCATCAAACCCATAAAAACAAAATTGTAGACTATAAATTTTCAATAATTAATAAGTTTGAATACAAAAGGTTGTATTTGTTATATATAAAAAAAAAGGTTCGTATTTGAATAGCTCGGTTTGGTACTGTGATTTGGATCATAAACTCACATATCGAAAATCATTAATTTGAAATTTGCATGTTATCTTTTATAGATTGGTTTGATTATGTGAATGAAAGGATTTTAAATTAAGAATATATAACGCCCGTCTTGTAGAGTATTATTTAGGAAAAAATACTTAAAATAAATTTTTTTATCCAAAAATGCACGATAAATTTTTTGTATTTAAAAGATTCAAAAAATAAATTTTTATTATAAAAAATCCAATTATAAACTTACATCTTAACACTATTAAAAAATATTATTGAATAAATTAAAATAACCTTCCACATACATTTTATAAAATATTAAATAGTTGATAAAATAAATTATTCAATAAAAAAATATTTTTGATTTATTTAGAAGATCCAAAAAAACAAATTTACTTCATAAAATGTTATGATTTTTTTTTAAATTGAAGAAGTTTTTTTATATATTTTTTTAGTAATTTTTATTTTAAAATATATCTTGAAAACTATTTTAGTTTAATTAGTAATATTTTTTAACGGTACTAAGATGAAAGTTAAAAATCTTATTTTTTATATTACAAATTCATTTTTGAATCTTTTAGATAAAAAAGTGTATCATAAACTTTTTGGATCAAAAAATTTATTTTAGAGACTTTTTAGTATTTTTTTTATTATTTATTTGATTTAATGTTAACTTGTAATTAACATCAAATTCCACACAATGTCACTCTGGTTGAAGTTATATCTCTACAAGCGCAAACTTGTACAAAATAGTCATGAAAGAAACTCTGATTGCAAATTGTGAAATTAATAGTTTCCTATTCAAAAATTACATTATAAATATGATGTAATAAGACTTTATGAAAAAAGTTTTTTATCAATATTCATTCAATTACAAAAAATTAAAATTACTATTAAAATCTGGAAGCCTCTCGTAATTGTGAATAACTCTCTCTTCAAGCTAGTCTCGGGCAAATCCTTCCGCGCGATTGCTGTTGATTGGAAGATCTCTAGAAATATTAAGATTGACTCGCATGAATGTCTGTTGAATCGCACAAAATTGGTTGTTGATCTATGCGAACAGTTGCTCCCGTTCATCAATCACCGCCTACTAAGCATCCGTCCCATGACAAACGTCAATGGAATTGAATTTTTGATTCCGTCTTTATTAATTGTCATCGAGTCAGGCCAATTCTCGCTCTAATACTAAATAATGCGGAACAAAAATGTTGAAAGAAAATTTTAACACGTCGAATTGCTTAAAAAATAAATAACATGAGAATTCCTCACTCAAATAAGAGAAAATAATTCTCCAAAATTCATAATTGAATTAATATTGATAAAAAAACTTTTCTATAAAGACCTATTATATCATATTAATAGTGTTAGAATATTCTACTTTGAATAGGAAACAAAAACTTCTATTTTTAAATTAATTATACTACAATAAAGACTATTAATTTGAATATAAAACTACTAATTCATATATTTTTTATATTAATCCTAATAAAACAAAAAAACTAGAGAAATTAGGAATAAACTAAAATTAAAAATTAAATAATCATAATATAACTCTAAAACAAGTATCCTTAATTTTACAATACCAAATTTGTCCTAAAAAAATCACGTATGTTGACATCAATACAAGGGCCTAGAGTTACGAATTTCATGAAAGATATGGTAGAAGAACTCTTTAAATATTTACTTATTCAATTATTATTGTCGGCTTATGGACAAATAATGCAAAAAAGAAACATGAGAAGGAGAATCGAACACATCGAATTGCTTAAAAGATAAATAATATCGAAAATCCTCACCCAAACAAGAGAAAATAATCTCTAAAATTCGTAATTAAATTAATATCGATAAAATTTTTTTTCATAAAAACCTATTACATTATATTTATGGTGCTAGAAATAGGAATTATTAATTTCCTATTTAAAAATCTCCACTACAAAGTCATAGATAATTGTAAAGGATAAAGAAGAAGAAGTTGTCCAAGAAAATTTCATTGAAGTTGTCAAGACTAAAATTGATGAAACTGAACTTAAACTTGTGTGATTCCAATGCTTATAGTAAAATTGAAATTTTCAATTAATTAATCTTCTTTATTATTTGCACCAACTGTTTCAACAACATCAATAAAAATAAATTCAACTTTATTTTCTTCTAGCTCCTTGTGGTTGTCTTCAATAGATGAAATATCTTGATCCATACTTTCCATGACAATAGAATATTCTACAAGGATGTTGACTTCTTTCAATGGTTGAGTATTTGCAACCTTATTAGTTAAAGTCGTCTTCACAATTTCAACTTTTGCTTGTGCTTCTTTCTTGGTGTTTTCCTATGTTAGCCTGTATTTATATTCTAAAATCTACAAATAATTTTTTGACAAAAATCTATTCATCAACAAGTTTATCATTCTTAGTCATGAACAAATGTACTTTTTACGTTGTAATTATCTGCAGATCTATAAATCAAACCACCATCTTTTTGCGAAGCCTATAAGCTTATCTTTTGTTCAAAAATCTCGTTTTCTTCTGAAAGTCTCAAATCATTAAGACAATTATTCAAATCATAAACCCAATTATGAAAGTCTTCAAGATAAAAATTATCATCAAAATCTGAAAATCTTTTGTAATTACTCCATCTTCATGCTAGTTTCGGACAAACCCCCTGACGCTATTCCTGTTGACTGGAAGATCTCTAGGAGCATTAAAATTGGGTCACATGAGCGTTTGTTGTATCGCACCAAATTGATCGTTGATCTGTGCAAACAGTTGCTCCCGTTCATCAATTACCGCCCAAAGAACACATTAGTAAAGAACACAACATAAAAGCAAAGAGAGAAAACTCAATTAAAAAATTGTATAGGATTGAGATTCTATCTGAGTGGTGCAATCATCCACTCTTCATATAAACGTAAGAAAAGACTGGATTTGGAAATGATAATTCCATTCCCAAGGTCATTTCTATCTATCAAACATGGCCTGAGGCCTTCATTGGATAACTGGATAAAAATATCAAATCAAATAAAATATGCTTTAATTGGAAAGGAATAAAAATCTCATTGCATTCCTATTTGAGCTCTCATAGCCCTATAAACATCTGCATCCTCCAAGAACACTACCAGAAAGAAGACAATTTTCATTAGCAGTCTGGACATTAAATAAAACCATGCGAGTCATAGCATCTCCATTTGTGATTCAAATTTTTACCCAAATTTAAGTCAAAATTTGAGAAAAAGCTGAATTTGAGTCTCATTTTTCAATGGTCACTTAAATTTGGGTCTATAAAGTATGCAGAGTAATGCACTAATTTGAATTTGGATTTGAGTAAAATCCTATTTGGATCAAGATTTGAGCCACCACTGAAGATACTCCCAGGTTCAATGCACTGGGAAATAGCATAGAAAATCCATTAACAAATGGATGATGAGTATTATGTATGCTCCAACTTCTTGCATGGCTAAATTGTTTCTTCAATAATTTTGCAATTAACAATGAATATTATGCGTGCTTCAAGAGCATGCCATCATTATCAGTTCCTTCAACAATTTCAATAATTACTGGAATTATAAGAAATAAAAAATGACCTGATATGTCAAAAATTGTAAACACTAACCTTCCCAACCCCAGGAGATGGTTCACCATTGGGTTTTGGCCACGGTATGACAACATTAACTGAAGTACCTGCAAAATACAATGACAATTGAGATGCAAAAAATTCTCAGAATAGACACAAATTTCATTGAAATGCAAAAAGTTCCCAGAATAGACAAACGGTTCAGGTGAATATAGATAGAAAGTTATGGTGTCTTGTGTCTGCATGTTAGGCCCAATTCTGTAAAGCAGAATTTGGGACTAAAATAGACATAACAGAATAAAAAACCAATATAAAAGCAAGAAGATTGGCACAGGCAAAAGAGTGAAAGAAGAAAATAAATTCACAGACAAATCACTGATCGCTCCAAGTATTTACCATATTTTCCGCATTCTATTCTCATGTTTTCCAGTATGTCTTCATTGTCCTCATCCTTTCTGAGCTCATCACAGAAACCACTTCAGTTAAGCATAAAACTTTGGTGCCTAGAGCATCGGGCTGTAACATGAACCTCTGCAGATGAAATGGAATTAACAAGGACCTACAAACCCACGCCCAATCTTACAAAAACATATAATATTCACAACAAACATGTATGCATGTGTGTGTCAGTGTATATATACATATATATGACATTGACTCAATATTCCATTTCTCATAGCTCAGCAAGAAACATATGTTAAATGAAATTCTCTCACCTGCAATGCTATTTGTTGCAGTGCATGCAATAATACATTATCTTGTTCAGGTTTAAGTTGGGAAGTACCCTGATCGGCACGCCTAACAGTAAGAGTTTTGTCACCCAGTTTTATTCCATTAAGATATTCACAAGCAGTATCTGTAACTGAGATATCCTGGTAAACACAAAATGTGTAGCCTTTAGAGTTTCTGGTTTCTCTATCCTTCACTAGATCAAAACCGCGAAGGTTCCAAAAGACTCTAGCAGCTCCCTGATTTGTGCTTCTGTGAATTTATTGGGGAGTCCACCCACAAATATACGGTCAGGACCCTCAAGAAGACCAGCAGCCCTAGGTATTAGCCCAACAGCAGCTAGGTTAAAATTGGGATGGGGTTGGCTGGGACCAAGTATAGCAGACAACGAGGGGTTATAATCACTAGGCCTCCTCACCTTGACGGTGCTCCCTGGACATGAGAAAAATAAAGAAAAGAAGTTCAGTACTAATAGTAAATGAAAAATGTATGCACAAGAAATACAAAGTTTTCTAATAAAAATTGCAGACAGAAAAATCAATATATAAATAACAAGATTTTGAAAAGAACATTTTGGTGTGTGCACAAGGATTCTAACAGGAATATGTATTCTGTTAAAATGATCTCAAGGATATTAAGAGAAGCAAAAATGATAGAGGAAGGATAACAGAATGAATAGACTTCAGCAAGCTTTCAAAAATTATGGAAAATCGAATCAGAAGCATCCAAATACCTCCAAAATAATGCCATCTAAGGCCATGGCATTACTGGCTTCCTCAACAGATCTCATCTCTAAAAAAGCAAACTTCTTCTCATGGTTTATATAAACATTGACAACAGAATCCCCTGAACATAAAAAAGAGAGCAGGCATCAATCTGATTAGATAACAGGTAACTTGGTAACATAAAAAGTGAAATCAAATATTGACTAACCTGGACCAGCTGTGTTTCCTCCAATTGCAGACATAACATGGCTGAAAAAGGTTGCCAGACTGCATAAAAAATCACAAAAAATTAATAGAGCTGAATTCAAAATCTAACTATATAGTTGCCAGGATCTTTATCTATAGTTTGGAATGCAATCCCAGATCCATCAGTTAATTAGCAAGTTAATGAACTCAAATATCTATTGTACCCAAAAGTATACTGAAAATCCAAAATAATGTACCAAATAAGGAAAGTGAAGTTATATAGTAGTCACTTATTTCCAAAGACATTGGAAAGTTAGAACACCAACAAAAATTGGTTCCATGTAGACACATACATAATTGTTAGTATCATACGATACGGATTGTATTTTTTTTATAATTTCTCATTGTATTGTACGATACGCTATATATTGTTTGTATCATTGAGACATTGCAGGTTTTCTGAACAGGTAAGGTTTTACTCCTTTTTTTTGTTTGTTTTGCAATGAGAAATGATGTTGTCCCTTCCTGTATTTAATACCAATTGACGAGTTGCAACAGAGGATTGCTCAGTAATGTATTGACGATCGCTTGGGTTTGTCCTTGATGAGTTGCAATTGACGACTAACGAATGACCCCATCAGCCCCAATCGATCAATGATGACAACTTCTTCCGACATTAAACTTCTCTTTCTTCTCAATTTATGGCATCATTCTTCTTCCAACTTTCGTTCTTGTTATTTGATTCTCGAAGCTTTAATCGAAGGCTTCGACTTTTCCTATCGATTATTATTTCTACATTGTTCTTCGATATTTGCTTCACTTTCTCCTTATTCCTCTTCGATCGTTGAACCTTATTTGACTTTGAAGCTCTATTTATTGAAGACCCAATCGAAGCCCTCTGAAGCTCTGTTTGCTGAGGGACCAATTGAAGCCCTAATCAAAGTCTGAAGCTTTGATTGTTGAAGCTCTCAGCTTCATGGCATCATGCTCTATTTCCCGACTGTGGCATTTGTTTCATAATTTTTTTGCAATTTACGTTCGTCTTACATTCAGTAAATGCAATGGCATCATGCTTGTTTATAATATTTTCCTTCTGTTTGTAATTGTTCTGCATGCTCGTTATCCTTAGAATTTTCAGAATCTGTTCAGTGTTGCTAATGGTATTCTAATTCCTATATGGACTATGGATTGTGGAATTTAAGTGGAATATACTATTTTTAACAATGTGCAAGTATGTGTGTATATATATATATATATTTATAAATATATTGTTTTTAAAATTATGCGTATCTTACGAGATACTCAACTCAACAAAACCTTATCTCAATTATTTGGAGTTAGCTACATGAATCCTATCTCGCCATTCTTCTTTATTTAAGACAATTTTCTTAGTTAGACTACAAATTATCATATCTTTTTTAACTCCCTCTACAAAAGTTAATTTTGGTTTCTCCCTGCCCCTTAACATAACATTCAATATTAACCATGTTACTCTTCGTTGTACACGACCATACCACCTAACCGATTTTCTCTTATTTTATCTATCCTATAGGTGCTACTTCTACCATCTCACGAATGTATTTATTTTTAATTTTATCTTTTCTTGCCTTATTGCACATCCATCTCACATCCTTATTTCGGCTATACTCATCTTATTAACATGTTTCCTAACTGCCCAACATTTTTTTTAATACAATATCGTTGTTCTAATAACTGTTATATAAAACTTACCTTTTAATTTTAAAATATATCAGTCAATTGCACAGCATGCCAGACATACTCCTCCACTTAACTCATGCTACTTTAATTTTACGAGTAACATATCTCTAATTTTTCCCTCTTGAAGAATAAGTAAAACTCAACTCAACTCAACAAAGCCTTATCCCAATTACTTGGGATCGGCTACATGAATCCTATCTCGGCTGGATAAAGGAGGAGGCTTGCATTAGGTAGTTGACAGTCAGCGTAAAACTTTGTTAGAACAACATGAACATGAATCTAATAAGTGAACTTAAATAATGAAAATTTTTACTTTTTATTAACTATTAATTTTTAATTTTCACTCCTTCCCCGTTTGTATTACAAGTTTTATTGAAATTATACCTAAGATATTCAATTTTTGTCCTACTTATCTTGAACTCTTTTGATTCTAGAGTCTCTCACCATACCTCTAATTTATCATTTATCATACTTTTAGTTTCATCTATTAAAATAATATCGTCAACAAAAATCATGCACCATGGGACTTCATCTTGCCAAAGCAAAAAGCAAAGAACTTAATGATGAGCCCAAATGTAAGCCTATTGTGATTGAAAATTTACTTGTTTCTCCAATAATTGTCCTTACGATAGTTACAGTTCCATTATAAATATCTTTTATTGTTTCAATATATCGTTTTGTAACTCTCACTTTTTTAAACCCACCACATTAGATCTCAAGGACCCTATTATAGGCTTTCTCACTTTTTTAACCCACCACATTAGATCTCGAGGACCCTATCCTATCATAGGCTTTCTCCAAATCGATAAATACTATGTGAATATCTTTTTTCTTTTCTATATACATCTTTATAAGTCTTCTTAATACGTAAACAGCTTCTATTATTGTTATTCCTGCATAATCCCGAACTGATTCTCCAATATAGTTATCTCAAGTCTTAATTGATACGATACATAATTTTTTTTTTTGATAAGGATACGATACATGATTTTTGAAAAACGACGTGCCCTCCAATACATGTTTCAACAACTATAGATTGAGAATACATCACTAAAATTTGATAAAATAAAGTAAAAATCCTCGACATAGAAAATAGATAATAAAGCAGTAGTCAACCTCAATCTGTAAACATAAGTATTTAATCGAAATGCCTTCTTTTGAATGTGATAGAATATGAATAACATAGATGAGACATTATGTAGCAGAGTCAATGGGATGGAGAAAAAAACCTGTTCATTTGCAGTAGTTGGAAGGCCACCAACATACACCCGTCGAGCATGTCTAGTTGCCTGAAATTATAATACTTTTAGATAAAATTTTGTGTAGTAGGGGGAAAAAGCAGAATAAAATCAGAAAAAGATGAGGAAAAACAAACAAGAATATAGCTTGATCCAGCCAACCTGCTGAGTCAATGGCTGAACCGGCTTGATAGGAAGAGCTCCAAGCTGCAGTATGAAAACCCAAAAATAAAGTATTTTTTTTTTTTAAAGGGCGAATCAAAGCATCCACATCCAAAGAAAAGTAACCAAAGGTTGCAAGAGTCTTCTTTGCAAAGGAAGTGGGAAAATATACCTGCCCAGATGGTAATGAAAACATGTTTGGAAACATTCCAGGAATGGCTGGGGTGGTCCCAGGGATCTGACCTGCAAACGCCAACTGAATTACATCCCAGAACAAAATGTAAACGATATTCTTACTCTCTCTATGATGATAAGTAATAATTGACATGTCACTCCACACTTGTAATTCAATAATTTAACTAAATCCTTAGTGATAAAATTTTAAAAAGATGAAAAAGTACATCATATTCAAGTACTGGAGGAAATATTTGTACATCTACCAAAACAGGAAACAGTTGCCGGTTGAGGACAAACAACTGGTTCATTGATTCCTCGTTGTACATTAAAGCTAGAGAGGTCGGCTTACCTTACATCCATTTTCAGCACAGTGGGGCTAGTAGCCCAGCATTGCCTTCTTACAAACAAACAGAACACCAAAAACTCTCTCAGTTCCAGAATTATTTCACCAACTAAACAATCAAAAGAAAATATTACAGCACTTCTAGGGACCATGGCTAGTAATCGCATGCAAATAAAAGAAGAAACAAGTATGGCTTACCAAAATGATACCATGCAATTCGACACGAACTTTGCATGCCAAGAGGGGAAAAAACATAACAAAAAAAAAACTGTTATGAAAATATAGCAATCGTGATAAATGTCTGATAGGAGATGTACCAGTGGAAGCAGCAGCTAACATTGCAGAAGCAGGAGGTGCCACGTCGAAACCACTGATCCTTTTGCTGCAGACATAATTATTAGTACCAAGCAAAATAGTAAAAAACAATCTACAAGTAATAGACTTAAGGTAACATTAATTTATAAAAACAGAGGAATTCCAACAAACATAAAAGAAGAAACAGAAGGACAAATCAATTATGCAATCAATGCAAAGATTCTGTATGGTTCTCACAAGAATTAAGAGAAACGGAACACTCTTAAGAAAATGGTTTGAGAGGGGCCCTTATCTTAAACATTTTTTATTTCTTCTCTTTTCAAGCTTTATTACATGGACAATTCAAAATGTGTAAAGTACAAATGGAGGACATGACATTCCATGGGCATTGGTACCTATAGTATACCAATACCATAATACTAGTTTCAGTACCGGCATAGGATATGCTCCACATACATACTCTAGGCATGCATACAGGGTATTAGATATTGCATAGCAGATTTTGGAGCCTCCGAGCTAGTTGTGAGCAGAAATTTCACAGCTGTAACAACCATAACTGTAACAGCGTTTTCAGTGAAGGCAAAAAAAATAAAGCAATCCTCATAAGAAGCATGCACTTTAAGCGATTATTGATGCCTGAGGCACAAAAACGCATACCTCACAGGTAAATTTGCTTCTTTTTTAATTTAACTTTTATTCTTTTTCAATGCTATTTTTTTATTCCTTTTCAATACTCTCCTCTTCATCTACTTCTTTTCTTACTTTTTTTTTCTTCTTATTTCTCCTCCCTCTTCATTTCTAACATACACTTGAATTTTTTCCCCTTAGCAACAAATGCTTTCTATTGTGTTAGCAGGCTATTGCCTTTACTTTATCTATCTTTTATTTAAATTTATTTATTATTTGTTATCTATTTACACATGTTAATTATTATTAAATATATTTTTAATATAAAAATCAAAACTCGAAAAAACTTGCGCTTCAATGGTTCAAGGCTTACACCCTGTGAGCTTACACCTTGCCTCACAGGGGTAGAACACCCGTCTTATACTTTTCAAAATGCTGCATAAGCCATTACTCTGAAGTGACTTCCATCAACACATGGAAATTCCACACACTTTCTCTTTTTGAACTTCAGTTTTAGACTTGTAATTGCATTTCAGCATGAAAAAGTAAATAGCAACAGCTGCTACAAAATAAAGTGAAGGACCTTAAGAGTTACAACAGAATAAATCTATCATATTTACTACGGCTTCCCTATACCTAACCACTGACAGTTAACCATTGAGTAAAAAGTTTTCAAAAGGCAAACAGGTATATACTGCACTGAATTTAATAATTTAGACCTTTTTGGTGCAAAATCAAAATTTTACCCCAACTCAATCTAAAACCTGGTGTTTCACTTCTCACATTCCAAACTAATACCAACAACACATTCAAAGAAGTGGTATTATTTATTTTTCAGGAAATGTGTTGTTTAAACCTAGTCCTTGAAAAAGGATTGAACACAATCAAACAAACAAATAATAACAATTCTAGCAATCCTTTAGCACATCAAAAAGTGCTATTAGAATTTCGACCAAAATGGAAAGCACAATTCAAAACGATCAACCTAATAAAGAAATAAATACTGCGTATCAATTTTAAGGACAACTGGCATTACCTACCTTTTTGAGCCTGAACTGGATCGTGACCTTGATCTATGCTCTGACCTACCCCATGAGCGAGATTGGGACATGAGTCTACTATGCCTGTCCTTCCTCTCCCTGTCATGATCTCTTCGCCTGCAAGACAAACAAAACCAGCACATCATCAATACCTCGGGAAAACAAATTCTACAAACAAAAGAAATTAGTGAAGATGAAACCCAAGACAAAAATAGTGACTAATCGTAATATATCAACCTAGTTAACTGCCGATGGTGCATCAAACTTCAAGAGATACAGAAACATAGTGCTTGAATTCCACCAGATAAGAACATAGACAAATAAAGTTACAAATAAAATGAAGCTTAAAAATTATACTGCTGCAAACACAAGATTAAACTTCAATTACCTCTCATAGTCTCGACTCCTGTGATAAACATGATCGTCTCTATCCCTGCTCCTTCCCCTTCTCTCACTCCTATACCAGTAGTGATCTCTATGGTGACGATCAAGGTCTTTGCCTCGATCCATTTCCCTATATCTATCTCTATCCTCGTTCCTATCAGGGTCCCTTTCCTTATCACACCCTTTATCCCTTTCCTTTTCTCTGCTTTTTGAAGACTCTTTTATAGTTGCGAGAACCATCCTGCCAAAAATCCAAAATAGCAAATTTTCAGTAAACAAGCAAATACAGTATTACAAAAAAAAAAAGAGTACAAGTTTAGAATGAATGTCCTATTGTTTAAGATATTAACCCAGGATTTATTGCTAATCAAGAAACCAAGGAGAATCCATGTCTAGAAAACGTCCCCCCAATATAAGCATGTCTCCAGTAAAGGTCACTTAAAAAATCACAAACAGTTAAACCGAATGAGGAATGGTTCAGATATTTTTCTAAATCATACTCAAAGAGGCCAATTATTGGTTTCCAGTGAACGGTGATTTAGTGCTTACGGAACATGCAAAATCCTATATTAATCCAAAAACTAATTTCACAATTCAGATGCGTTTTCTCAATTTTTAATGCAACAGACACAGCAATTACAGGTCCTATATTAATCCAAAAACTAATTTCACAATTCAGATGCCTTTTCTCAATTTTCAAAGCAACAAATACAGCAATTTTCACAATCACTTTCTTTTCTCTCCATTATAACAATTTAAATTTTTTCTCCAATCTAGCTGTCCCCCTTATCTTTTCATGATCTCTTCAAACAGAATCAATAAAACACAAGGAAAGAGAATAATTAAATCCTATATGTAAAAAAACATACATGTATATACAATACCTGAGACTTGGAATCGCTGTAATCTTCGTGACCGCCATGGCTGCCACCTCTGGGCTGAGGCGAAGAACCATAGTTTTCGAGATCTTCTCCGTTCCCTCTGTACCATTCTTCGTTGTTCGGCATCGTTCGCTTTCTATTTCCTCTCTTCGACTACTTTCTCTATCTAAGAATTTCTCTGTGTTACCGTCAAACAGGTCGATGGCTGAGAATTACTAGAGCTTATATATATATATAGAAAGAGCGGCAGATTGGTAAATTCAGTTTTGCATATATATAGAAAGAGGGGCAGTTTTTTCCTATTACGATTGAGTGAGGGGATAACTCGCGCGCACTTCTTAGTTCTTACAGGGCTGATTAAGTTTTACTCCCCTTAAATAAATGAGATTCTAAATCTAGAAGTTTGGCATATTTATATTTTGAATTGATGGAGTTCGAATAATTTTGATATTTTTTATAATATAATATTAAATTTCTTATTAATACGAATTTGAGTTAAATTTAATAAATTAACAAATTTTAAAAAACGTTCAAACTTATCATATTTATTATGTGAATTAAGTTAGAACAAGTGATGTAGACTACAAGCATTGATACATGCAACAACTAAATATTATTATAGATGACATTTATGTTTTTTAAAATTCTAGAAATTACTAATTAATCTTTATTAGGGTGTAATTATATTATTAAGTATTGAGGAATGTTATTATAAATTCGATTGCATATAAAATATAGTGTTTTAATTATTCAATAAGCATTGTTAACTCGAGTGCATATTGTAAGCTTACATTAAAGGGTATTCCAAGCTAAACTGGAATCATGCCAACTGGGACAACTCTCTTTGAGTAATTCAATTACATAATAAAATATAAGGCTTGAATTCACAACAAAGTTGGATTGTGATTTACTGTGAACTTTTAAAAAAATCGTTTATATACTTAGATTGAAGGACAATGCTTGATTTCAAACTAGTTAAGAGGAACTTCTTTGTACTCAAGTAGGTGTCATAATCTTAATATTCCACGTATACTTACATGTATATCATCTTATTATTTAGTTTTAACAAAAAAATTAAAAATAAAAATTAAAAAGAACATATGTAATAAATTGTAATTAAGATATTTACCCGAATAAAAGAGAATTTCTCCTACCAAATTTGGAGCTAAATATTGTTCCAATTAGAATCTTCTCTGATCTGAAACAGATGAGAGTGTTGCACGAAAAGCCAAATGACAGCAATAACATTTAGCATAGAGCTTTCCAACTATGCCATGGAAATTTATGATGCCCAACCAAATTATCACTAAATGGCCACAGTGCTCGGCGTTTTCAGGTTGTCAAAAAGGTATTTCAAGCTCACATTTGCTGGTTCCACATACCGATTTATTCTAAATTGATATTCACTGAATCCGAGAATGTCAAATCTGCAACAAAAAAGACAGAAAAATGGGAGTTTAAAAGGGAAAAAAAATGTAAAAGCTATACTTGAAACGTAAAACCTCTGTAAATCATCCGTAAGAAAACTGCACAAACAAACATCAAGAGTAACAGCACACTGGGATGACATAACTAGCCATCGTACTCCCCCAGAAAGAACTTGTTCTCTGGATAAAACACAACCACAACTTGATTCCCATCAAGTTTGCCTCCCTTCAATCCTATTTGAGCTTTCAGGGCACTATCAACATCAGCATACTCCAAGAACACCTACAACAAACAAGAAAATTTCCATTAATTAGCAGGTGGGCATTAAGTAAAGTCACACGAGTCAGGTTCAATACACTGGGTAATTTTACAGAACATCCATTTACCAAAGGGATAATAAGTAATATGTATGCACCAAGTTCTTGCATGGCTAAATTGTTTCTTCAATAATTTTGCAATTAATGATGAATATTATCAGTTCCTTCAACAATTACAATAATTACTGGAATTATAAGAAATAAAAAATGACCCGATTTGTCAAAAATTGTAAACACCAGCCTTCCCAACCCCTGGAGATGGTTCATCATTGGGTTTTGGCCTTGGTATGACAACATTAACTAAAGTACCTGCAAAATACAATGACAATTGAGATGCAAAGATTTCTCAGAATAGACAGAAACAGTTCAGGTGAATATCAATAAAAGGTCATGGTGTCCTCTGTCTGCATGTTAGGCCCAATTCTGTCAAGCAGAATTTGGGAATACAATAGACATAACACAATAGAAATCAATATAAAAGCAAGAAGATTGGCAAGGCAAAAGAGTGAGAAAAGAAAATAAATTCACAGATGAATCACTGATCGCTCCAAGTATTTATTGAATTTTCCGCATTCTATTCTCATGTTTTTCAATGTGCCTTCATAATCCTCATCCTCTCTGAGCTCATCCACAGAAACGACTCCAGTTAAGCATAAAACTTTGGTGGGGAGAGCACCGGGTTGTAACATGATGAAAATGATATTAACAAGGACCTACAAACCCACACCCAATCTTCCCAAAAGCATATGATATTCACAACAAACATGTATGTGTGTGTGTGCGCGTGTTAGTGTGTATATTTACATATATATGAACTGACTCAATATTTTAAGTACAGGTACCATTGTAAATTGCTAAAAATAAAAACGGATAGTAAATTAAATTCTCTCACCTGTAAGGCTATTTGTTGCTGTGCATGCAATAATACTCCCTCTTGTTCAGGTTTAGGTCGGGTAGTACCCCGATTGGCACTTCTAACAGTAAGAGTTTTATCACCCATTTTAATTCCATTAAGAGCTGCACAAGCAATATCTGTAACTGAGAGGTCCTGGTAAACACAAAATGCATTGCCTTTCAAGTTTCCAGTTTCTCTGTCCTTCACTACATCCAAACCCCGAAGGGGCCCAAAACACTCTAACAGCTCCCTGATCTGTACTTCTGTGATATAATAGGGGAGCCCACCCACACATATACGATCGGGATCCTCAAGACCACCAGCAGATCCAGGTGTTAGCCCAACAGTAGCTAGGTTCAGATTGGGATTAGGTTGGCTGGTAGCAAGTGGAGCAGCCAACGAGGTGTTATAATCACTAGGCCTCCTCACCATGACTGGTGCTCCCTGGACATAACAAAAATAAAGAAAAACAGCTCAATAAAAAGAGTAAATGAAAAATGTGTGCACAAGAAATGCAAAGTTCTCAAATAAAAATTACAAAAAGGGAAAAAAAAATCTATATATAAGTAACAAGATTTTGAAAAGATTATCTCTTGGTGCATGCACAAGGATTCTAACAGGAATATATATTCTGTTAAAATGATATCAAGGATATTATGAGAAGCAAAAATGATAGAGGAAGGATAACATAATGAAAGCATCCTTGTGTGATTACTCTGAAGCAACCTAAATGTAAAATTCAGCAAGCTTTCAAAAACTAAGGAAATTGAATCAGAAACATCAAAATACCTCAAAAATAATGCCATCTAAGGCCATGGCATTACTGGCTTCCTCAACAGATCTCATCTCCACAAAAGCAAACTTCTTCTCATGGTTTATATAAACATTGACAACAGCATCCCCTAAACATCAAAACGAAGAGCAGGCATCGATCAATCTGGTTAGATAACAGGTAACTTAGTAGCATAAAAAAATGCAATCAATTATTGACTAACCTGGACAAGCTGTGTCTCCTCCTATTGCAGACATAACATGGCTGAAAAAGGTTGCCACAGACTGCATAAAAAGTCACAAAAAAAATTAATAGAGTTGAATTCAAAATCTAACTATATAGGTGGCAGGATCTTTATCTATAGCTTGCAATCCAATCCTTGATCCTTCAGTTAATTAGCAAGTTAATGAACTCAACTATCTATCCTACCCAAAAATTGACTGAAAACCTGAAGTAGTGTACGACATAAGAAAGTGAAGTTATATAGTAGCCACTTAGTCCCAAAGACATTGAAAATTCAGAACACCAACAAAAATTGCTTCCATACACACAAATATACACAATATCACTCGATTGAGGGTACTTCACTTGATTGTGATAGATTCAAGACTTTTTGAAAAAAAAAATAGGAGATAAATAAAGCAGCAGCCCATCTAAATTCATAAACATTGGTATTAGATTGAAATGACATCTTTTGAATGTGATAGAATATGAATAACATAGAAGAGACATAATGGAGCAGAGTCAATCAAATGGAGAAAGAAACCTGTTCATTTGCAGAAGGTGGAAGGCCACCAACATACACTCGTCGAGCATGTCTAGTAGCCAGACATTATAATATTTCAAGTAAAATGTTATGGGGAAAAAACAAAATAAAATCAGAAAAAGAAGAGGAACAAACGAGAACATAGGTAGATCCAGCCAACCTGCTGAGTCATTGCCCGAACCAGCATCACAAGAAGGGCTCCAAACTTCAGTATGAAAACTAACATATTTTTTTATAAAAAAGAATAAATCAAAGCATCCATATCCAAATAAAAAGAACCAAAGGTTGCAAGAATCTTCATTGCACAGGAAGTGGGAAAATATACGTGCCCAGAAGCTAACGTTAACATGTTTGGAAACATTCCAGGAATGACTGGGGCGGTCCCAGGGATCTGACCTGCAAAGGCTAACTGAATTACATCCCATAACAAAATGTAACTTATATTCTTACTCTTTCTACAATGATAAGTACTAACTGACACATCACTTCACACTTGTAATTCAATAATTTAACTAAACCTTGAAAAGGGCAAGAAGATACAAAAGATTAAAGAAGGGGCAGCACACTAATGACGGTTAAAACCCCCCAAGTAACCAAAGATTCTATACAATAAGGATATGCATCCATCATCCAAAAGTATAATAAGTGTAAAATAATATCCTTGAGCCTATTAAGGGGGGATTGACTTTGTCACGACCCGAAACCCACCCTGTGCAGATTGGGGATCACGGGACCGACCTTCTGCCGTCCCTTTTTTTTTTTCTTTTAATTATACAGTGATAACAATGTATAATATAAAAATTTTAAATAGTTATACAGCAGAAGTCATCATAATAAGGTTTTACATATATCAAAAGAGAACCAACATTACATCACCCTTAGGTGGTGAATACATGGGAGAATTATGACATCATCTCTATTATATTTCTCAAAATGCTCTCCTATTGTCTTTAAGCTCTTGCAGCGTCCTTTACTGAAATAAATAAGTAAGTCTGAATGAGCTAACAAAGCTTAGTAAGTATCCCATCTCTGCCATAGGTCAAGGTTAATATAGAAAGAACATAGTCTAAGATAACAAAGATATGATAACATGATAGCCAGTCATGAAAATATGATACTAAAATAGCCAATCAAAAGATAGAATGCCAAAATGGCCAATCAAGACAATGGAAGATCACAATAGTCAATCAAGAATAAGTGAATGTCAATGATACAGGGTACATGGGATCATCAATAGGGATCTGGTCAACAATAGATATACTGCCACAAACAATAGATAATCAATCAATATCAATCAATCGTAAATCAATGGATAAGCTTCCAACACATGGTTATTCATAGGGAACAATATGATCATCCTATGAATTCAATAAAAGATCTGATGTCAAACGTAATTGACGCACATTCAGTTCAGAGCTTGGCACACCCTCGGTCTTTTGGGGTCCGACATACACCCAGTCAAAATACTCACTGTGTATATAATGTCATCATTGCCATATGTCCATTCATGGACTTCCTTTGACCCCGTAGGTCCAGTCAATCAAAAAAAGCATCGGATGAACGTTGTGACTGAGTACAACTCTAGCATTCACAATATATCATGATCATTCATAATTTCATGAGAAGTATACAAATATGGAATACCATTCATTGAGAATATAACAATCGATCTTTCAAGGCATAGTACAAAGCGTACAACAAATGATCAAGATATAACAGTCAATAATGTCCACGAGATAGAACAAATATCACATTGTTGAAACAATAAGCATCGGATACGTTTAAGAGTACAACTTTGGCAGTAATAGGAATAACCATGGCTGAGAATACCACATGTGAGAGATTGGGTTTTACTTATCTTTCAATAGTTCGTTCTACCTCAGTATTTAGTCACCTTCTCCTTTCCCTTTGAAGTTCCTATAAATCAATAGACAATTCTTAGGTTAATACTACATATGGCCTAGTGCCCTAAAATTAGTCAATTTCATGCATATTTATATTATAGGTATCTTATTTGAGGGAACGGACTCTACCGAAGAAATTAAGTTTAGGCTTTTACGAGTTTCAGTTTGGCTTTGGGCATCACAAGGGGCAATATGGTAATTTGGCACTTTTACAGGTCTTAATTTTTTGGGACTTCGTCTCGTGAAACAGACCCTTCCATTGGCTTTAGAATGCCCAAAACATAAAGAAAATACTATTCATTTATTTTATTTGAACATTGGAATAAATTACACTAATTAACTTAATTATTTAATTTATATAATTTAATTATCTAATTAAATATTTTATATTTAATTTAGTGAAATTAGGACACATTTGCCTCAGTGGCACAATGGTCCGCACCTCGGTGTTTGAATCCTTCCTTGAGTATGGTTTGGGTATCGAACCCTGGGGGTAGCAACCCCCTTTTATTTTTCATTGTATTCTTGAACCAAACAACGGACAAGGAATTCAAATAGGGATAGGCTATCCCAATTCCCACAGCGTACATGAAATCAATGTATAAAACCTGTAGCTAAACAACCTCTATTTAACTTAATTAAAACAATACACATGTAAAACGACGTAGTTTCTATGTAATTTAACACAACACGACGTCGTATGCATTACACAATTCATCATCCTCTCCAATGGACTTCTGGTGCCTTCTTCGACACCGGATAACTTTTTTGATGGATTTCCGGTGTCGGCCCAACATGGTTCAATTCCAAATCCTTCAATGATTTCATATCTATAATTTGTTTTAGGTTTCAATCATCGGAATTTGACGAAATAGGGTTGGACAGTGGGCTCCGGTGAAGGCCCGATTTTTCGGTGACATGCATTTTTCCTATTTCGTGGCTTTCTGCCACTCTATTTTTTTTCCCTTTTTCATTCTATACCTTCCTGAGGTTAAGGGGAACAGTTCCCCATTCATAGAACCACAAAAACTCACAATAATTCATGGAACCCGAAACCTGCAACTCAAGGTTTCTCCCCCATTTCTTCACTATTTTACCTTACGTTTCTTCCTATTTGTTCTATTTTCTCTATAGATTATAACCCTATAGTCATATGCAAGTTCTAAGTACGTTTCTATCAAACCCAAAAGTAAAAATTTATATTTTTAGAACTCACCTTTTCTTCTTGCAGCTTGCAGCACTTGCTGTTTTTCCTTCTTCCTTCCTTCTTTTCTAGTCCTCTTTCCTTTGCTTTTATTTTCTGTCTAAGGCATGCAGAGCATGCCCATTTCATAGACTTTTCCCCACCGCCTCTCCTCCTTTCTTCTTCCTCCCTTTTCTGACTTTTTCCCTTTGATCTTTCGAATTCTGATTTCCTTTGTTTTCCAGCATTAATTGCATGGATGATACTCCTCTCTTCTTCCTCCGTTTTTTGACTTTTTTCCTTTGATCTTTTGAATTCTGATTTCCTTTGTTTTCCAGCATTAATTATTTGTATATTATATGTATATATATATGACACACACACTCACTCACCTCCACCTTGCACACACTACCTACCGACATCCATTTATGTATATATATACCATATACATCTACATATATATATATATATATACATATACTCATTTATACATCTATATACATATGTATGTGTCTATACACCCACGTTTACATGTATCTCTGTACAGTCAGGTTTCTCATACGGACATCCCTCGAGTACTTGGGATTGCCTGAAATGACTATCGGGTATTTGACATTGTGTGTATCATAAAATATTGTACAGAAATCTCATTAGAATACGTGTTCAGTTTACACTTTGGTTTTATATTGGTTGACTTAGTCTATCTTGGGTCGGGGTGTTCTAGACTTCCTCTTTTATACCTATCAATTTTTTTTTTAAAAAACTAAATCCTAGGATCTAGAGATGAAATTTCAAAAAGATGAAAACTTACATCATATTCAAGTACTGGAGGAAATATTTGTACATCTACCAAAACAGGCAATAGTTGCCACTTGAAGACGAACAACTGGTGCATTGGTTCCTCCTTGTACATTAAAGCCACAGAGGTCACCTCATACCCATTGTCAGCACATGGGCTAGTAGCCCAACATTGCCTTCTTCCAACAAAAGACAAGAAATAGAAACAAACAAAAAAAACACCAAACACAAGAAAAAACCAAAATACTCTCAGTTTTGGAATTATTTCGCTAAGTAAACAATTAAAAGATAATTGTACAGCAATTAGAATAGACAGAAACAGTTCAGGTGAATATCTATCGAAAATCATGGTGTGTCCGTCTCATTGTTAGGCTCAATTCTGTAAAGCAGAATTTGGGAGTACAATAGACATGACACAATAAAAATCAATATAAAAGCAAGAAGATTGGCAAGGCAAAAGAGTGAAAGAAGAAAATAAATTCACAAATGAATCCCTGATCGCTCCAAGTATTTACCGTACCTTCCGCATTATATTCTCATATTTTCCAGCATGTCTTCATAGTCCTCAACCTCTCTGAGCTCATCCACAGAAACCACTTCAGTTGAGCATGTAACTTCGGCGGCTAGAGCACCAGGCTGTAACATAATGAAAATGATATAAACAAGGACCTACAAACCCATGCCCAATCTTCCCAAAGGCATATAATATTCACAAGAAAAATGTATGTGTGTGTGGGTATATATGACATTGACTCAATATTTTAAGCACAGGTACCATTGAGAATTGCTAAAAAAGCAGCAGACAGTAAATGAAATTCTCTCACCTGCAAGGCTATTTGTTGCTGTCTATGCACTAATTCACTCTCTTTTTCAGGTTTAGGTTGTGTGATACCCTGATGGGCACGCCTAACAGTAAGAGTTTCCTCACCCATTTTAATTCCATTAAGAGCTGCACAAGCAATATCTGAAATTGAGAGGTCCTCATAAACACAAAATGCATAGCCTTTCGAATATCCAGTTTCTCTGTCCTTTACTAGATCAAAACCCCTAAGAGGCCCAAAAGACTCTAGCAGGTCCCTGATCTGTGCTTCTGTGAAATAATAGGGAAGCCCACCCACAAATATATGGTTGGGACCCTCAAGACCACCGGCAGCTAGGTTTAGATTGGGATTAGGTTGGTTGGGACCAAGCGTTGCAGTCAACGAGGGGTTATGATCACAAGGCCTCCTCACCAAGACGAGTGCACCCTGGACACAAGAAAAATAAAAAATGTATGCACAAGAAATGCAAAGTTTTCAAATAAAAATTGTAGACAGAAAAAAAAAAAAATCAATATATAAGTAACAAGAATGAGGAATGGATCATACTCAAAGAAGCAAATTGTTGGTTTTCCAGGGAACAGTAATTTAGTGCGGAAAGAACACGTGCAGAATCCCCTATATTAATCCAAAAATTAATTTCACAATTCAGATGCATTTTCTCAATTTTCAATGCGACAAACACAGCAATTAGAGATCCTATATTAATCCAAAAACTAATTTCACAATTCAGATGCGTTTTCCCAATTCTCAATGCAATAAATACAGCAATTACAGATCCATCAACCATAAAGTTAACATAAAAACTCCAAATTCTTACTGATAGTTTGAAAGTTTGGAGTGAAAAGAAAAGAAAGAAAGAATAATTTAAAATATAAAAGAAAAGAGCGGGAAAGAAAAGAATATATACGTCTTTATCTTGTTAGAATGTTTAGGAATTTGAATAGTTAATAAGAAAAAGAAAGAAAGAATATCAATATATATGTAACAAGAATGAGGAATGGATCATACTCAAAGAAGCGAATTGTTGGTTTTCTAGGGAACGGTAATTTAGTGCGGAAAGAACACATGCAAAATCTCCTATATTAATCCAAAAATTAATTTCACAATTCAGATGCGGTTTCTCAATTCTCAATGCAATAAATACAGCAATTACAGATCCATCAACCATAAATTTAACATAAAAACTCCAAATTCTTACTAATAGTTCGAAAGTTTTCAAAAAACTCCAAATTCTTACTGATAGTTTGAAAGTTTGGAGTGAAAAGAAAGGAAAGAATAATTTAAAATATAAAAGAAAAGAGAGGGAAAGAAAATAATATATACATCTTTATCTTGTTAGAATGTTCAGGAATTTAAATAGTTAATAAGAAAAGAAAGAAAGAAAAAAAGTATATCAATATTTCAGTAACAAGAATGAGGAATGGGTCATACTCAAAGAAGCGAATTGTTGGTTTTCCAGGGAACGGTAATTTAGTGCGGAAAGAACCCCCTATATTAATCCAAAAGCTAATTTCACAATTCGGATGCGTTTTCTCAATTTTCAAACACAGCAATTACAGATCCTATATTAATCCAAAAACTAATTTCACAATTCAGATGCGTTTTCTCAATCTTCAATGCAATAAATACAGCAATTACAAATCCATCAACCATAAATTTAACATAAAAACTCCAAATTCTTAATGATAGTTTGAAAGTTCTGGAAAAACTCCAAATTCTTACTGATAGTTTGAAAGTTTTGGAGTGAAAAGAATAGAAAGAATAATTTAAAATATAAAAGAATAGAGAGGGAAAGAAAAGAATATGTACATCTTCATCTTGTTAGAATGTTGAGGAATTTGAATAGTTAATAAGAAAAAGAAAGAAAGAAAGAAAGCGAGTATATCAGAGTACTTGACAATTATACCATTTTCATGACATGATCTCTTCAAACAGAATCAACAAAACACAAAGAAAGAGAATAATTAAATCCTATATGTAAAAATATATCCATGTGTAAAATACCTGAGACTCGGAATCGCTGTAATCATCGTGACCGCCATGGATGTCACCTCTTGGTTGAGGTGAAGAACCATAGTTGTATAGATCTTTTCCGTTCCCTCTGTCCCTTCCTTCGTAGTCCGGCATTGTTCGCTTTGTCTTTTGTCTTTAACTACCTTCTCTATCTAAGAATTTCACAGCGTAACCGTCAAACTGGTTCGATAACTTCGATGGCTGAGAATGATAGAAAGTGCGGTTTCTTGCTCTTTATATATAGAGAAAGAGTGGCAGATTCGTAAATTTGGTTTCTGCCTCTTTATATATTGGATGTATATAGACAGAGCGGCACTTTTGCCTTTTAAAAAACACCAGAATTGTGGGGAGGGGATAATCGCGTTTCGGCGTTTCGAAGATGCGTTTGATTGGGAAGAACAAAGGTTAAAAAGTGAAATTATTTAAAAGACAAAATATGAGAACTATTAAAGATGTATGTATATAAATCATTGAAGAGATTTAACATGTATTATATTCTCTCATATTTTATCAATATATTTACTCATTTCTAAATATATAATATATTCAAATAATTTGTATAGATAAAAATAAGTGACCATAGTGGGGATAGAAATAAAAGATCCCCACTTTTATGGGAAAAAGTAACTTTTTTATATTTTCTTTTTGCAAAAAATATATTTTTTTATAAAAATTATGTAGTTATGTATATTTAATTTTTAGTAACTACATAATTTTTATAATAAATGTTTTATTTTTTTTTCTAATCAAACTCTTGAAAATTTGATTAACACTTAAACAATCATGTTAATATGTATTAAAATTTTGTAAAATGTCACTATAAGAACAGTACTACACTTTGGGATGACCACTTGTCCTTGCCAAATAAGAAAACTCAGGATTCTAAGGATGTTCAGGATAATGTGGATCATTTTCTATGTGGTTATACTATAGGCTAAAATGTTGTTCTCTTCAAGTCACTTCAAATCATCTTCCTTCTGATTTAATAATTTATGTGAGCTTGGAAATATATTATTTTTCTCTAGTAAGTGAATTTATTAGTTAGAGGATCTAATGACGAAAAAAAAAAGGAAAGGAAAAACTATTCCATTGTTTCGTTCATGTTAAAATGAGTTTAAATAATTCAAAATTTCTTAATATGATTAAGAATAAGGGAAAACAAAAGAAAAGAAGACGATATGTAAAGTTTAATATTTCTCTCATACTTCATTTTTTTCTTACCTATCTTCCATGGTTACCAAACAGGAAAAAATTGCAGATCAAAAAGGCTTTAGACAAATTGACTTACCCACAATGTTCTCAAACCCAGACCGTTCATCGAACCAGAAAATGGTCCGGGTTACGGGTTATCGGTTCAACCGTCGGGTCAATCGGAATCAAACCGTGATGTCATAATTATGTAATTAATAAATTTAATAATACATATTATTGATATTTTAAATTTAAAAAATTATATAAAAATTACTAAAAATTATATTAAAAAAATTTCTAAAATATGAATTTTCTTAATATGTAAAACTTCAAGAAAAAAATGAAAAAAATATAATAGACATATTTTATTGCAATATTGAAAGTTAAAACTTCATTACTATTCTTCCATAATCGCAAGGACCATAACAAAAATCAATTTAACATCCAATCCAAGTATAATTTAATAATTTAGTCTTCAACTACATGAAAAAAAAAATATATAAATACTAATAATCATGCATAAAATAAAATAAAATACCACATGATATAAATATATAATACTAGAGTTTCAAACTTCAAGGATTTAAAATTTTAAATACAATCCAAAATAAATTCAGCCAAATACCAATTGAACTTAGCCAAAATTCAGCTAAAAAGTTGCATGAAATTTGAGATTTTGAAAAAAAAAAAAAAAACCAGCCATGAACCGGTTGAACAGGTACCGAGTCAACCGGTTCACCGGTTGAACCGTCCAGTTTTATCGATTTTTACTTTTTAGAACGGTTTGAAGCTTCAAACGGTTTACTAGGCTAACCCGAACCGGATTGGGGACCGGTCGACGGTTCAATCGGTTTTTAAAACGTTGCTTACCCAAACAACTGATTGAAAAATTAAAATTAAAAAATACAAAGGGATTTTTTTTTTTTTTTTAAACAATAAGAAGTAGAACAACGATGGTTTTAATGACTAAAGTATCTTTTTTTTCTTTTTATAGATAGATGCATAGGTCTAAAAAAATGTAATTAATTAATTATAATATTTATTTTCACATGCTTTATATTTTCAATTATTTTTATATAATATAATTTCTTTTATTATTTTTACTGAAATATTTTCAAAATGCAAAATGAAAATTTGATCATTCCTACCTGTTTTGAAGTCTCCATGCTTCGTGGGAGTCAAGCTTTTATGCATTAAAAAACTTAGTTTTTGCTCATAGTATTTGAAATAATTTTGTTACTCTATTATAATCAGCCTTGTATAATTTTGTTTTTCAAAAAAAAGTTACACTGAAACTTCTTAACAAAAAAAAAAGTTTGAATAGGCATTCTCATTAAATAATTGTATTAATTTCAATTTTTACCTTTTTTAAAAAATTAAAAAAGAAATATATTACAACATATTTCTTAAATAAAATTGACATAATCACACTTTATGTGACTCTATCAAGTTAGGTGGAGATTAGAAAGCTGATATACTATAAAGTGACAGACCAATCTCCACATGACATGTGTACTTACAGAATAGTTAATGCTCGTCCATCAAGAGCAGGTCTAAACTTATGGCCCCCAGAGCCTGTTGATCAGAAGCTCGTGCAAACCTTAGACTCACCTCAAACTCAGAAGGTGCTACGAATGCTCACAAGAGGGTTCCGAGCCTATTCCCACCTTAAGCACCCTACCGAGCTAAAGATAAGGAAACAGAATTCAACAAGGAAACTGCCACCTATAGATAGCGTTCAAGCGCAGTATCCAACATGGTAATTGTCATACTCTGGTAATTAAATCCCTACTTTCACGACTTCAAATCCTGATTAACTTAGAAAATCCACAGCCTATAAATAAAGTCCTAAGGTACGCTTTTCAGGCATGCTCATTCAATTGATATTACTTTTAGTCTTTCAATTCAGTTTTATTGACTTTATCATCGGAGCGGCTACCACTGGAGCCAACCCGGTAGCCCTCTAATCTTTTCTTTAAGTGTTCAACAGGCGACGGAGATCGGAGCCCCTACCGACCAAAAAGTGCAGCACCAGTTTGGCGCCGTCTGTGGGAAACGATTATCGTTTCTTACTAAAAAGCTCTTTTCTTTGCAAACAAATCAGTTGTCCTTCTCACCGGAGGATCATGGCTCCCAATCTCCGTCCGAGAAAGAATGCTCAAAACCCTCCAAACCGGTCGCCTGCTAGAAGAGGAAGGGGACAAGCATATGATCCCATGCAGCAGCAACTCGATCAAGTTCAACGCCAGAATGACCAGGAACAACTTCTTGCCATCTCTAAAACTCTAGCGTTGCTTACTTGGAGCCACGGAAGCAACCCCCTACATCCTCCCATTGGAGTGACTAACATAGGGGCACAGCCTCCTGCCACCACCACAAGCAGAGGGTCCCACAAAGAGATTCCCAGCGAACCATTGGGGCACTCCCAAGGCACCACCCACATGGGGGGGAGACCCCCAGCCGTCGACCGCCGTAGGGAGGGGGATACCAGCCTTCAATTCGACCATCCATTACTGGAGTACGACAAGGGTTCCAACTCCAGTGGCCTCGGGGGCAAATCTGGCGCCGCTAGAGTTCCAACCTCAAACGGCACCAGATCCCCCAGCTCATGAAGATCGAAATCCTTTTCTTACTATGGGTCATGGTCGTCCCACTGAAACTGTAAGGTAAGACTCGCAACAACCAATACCGCCTAAGGACCCACGGAGGGCCGAAAAAGTCGCGGACTCTATGGACCATACTATTGTTGCGAGAGGCGTTAATAACCCTCCAGAGCAGAACGAGCTAACCAGGCTGCTTGGAAGGTTTGCCACACCATTCACCCTTGCTACAATGGTTAAGGAGCAGCCAAAGAAGTTTGTTATCCCAAAGTTCACTCTCTACAATAGGACTCGGGACCCAGGGGATCATCTTTCTCATTATCAGCACACCATGGCGCTACATGGGGCCACTGATGTTTTCATGTGCCATACATTTGTGACTAGCCTTAAAGGCGCTGCTCTGAAGTGGTTCCACCACTTCCTTCAGAATTCAGTGGTCAGTTTTTACAAGCTCAGCAGGCGTTTCTTTGACAAATTTATGACTAGCAGAAGGTTGAGGAAAGGCCCACAGTTCTTGCTAAACATTAAGCAATCTAAAGGAGAGTCACTCCGGGAGTACATCGCGCGCTTCAATGCTAAACTCACAGCGATCACATATTGCAGTCCAAACTTCCTAGTAGCCGCTCTGACCTTTGGTCTTGCCCAAAGGGGCTTCCAGGATTCTTTAACAAAGAGCCCTCTCGCTGACATGAAAATACTCATGGAGCAAGCCAAGAAGTATATAAATTTGGAGAAAGCAAATTATACCTCCCAAAAGATTAAGGAACAAGCACAGAAGGATGATCAGAAGAAAGACTCTAGTGCCACCAAGAAGAGGGTCAGGAGCCCAGACAAAATAACGGCGTCCAGAACTTCAAGCAAAACCGGTCTAGGGGGGTTCGCCACCTACACTCCTCTGAACGCCTCTTTGGCTCACATACTTCGGCAGGTCCAAGCACGTGAAAACCTAAAATGGCCAGAGCCACTAAAGGGCAACCCCAACAACAGGAAGCAGAATAAATATTGCGATTTCCATAAGGACCATAGGTATACAATTGATGAATACAGGGCCCTTAAATAGGAGATCGAGCAGCTCATTAGGAGAGGATGGCTGCGGGAGTTCGTCAGGTAAGACGGGAAACAGAACCCCCGAAATGACAGGCCGCCACAAATGAGGTAGGAGCAGAGGCCAGAACAGAGGGATGGGCGGAATGAGCCCCAACAGCAGAACAATCAGGTTATCTTCGTCCTCTATACGGATACCCTAGCCAGAAGGACGTCCAACCGAGCAAGAAAGTGATATGGTCGGGAGGCCAAAACTACTCCTAGCATCCTCTAGATTTCTATTGTCGAGAAAAGGTTGAAGCCAGTACCTGAGGTCCAGTTTACAGATCAAGATCTTGCAGGAGTAAACTGCCCTCATAGTGATGCCCTAGTTATTTCTCTTAAAATTGCTAATTTTGAGATCCGAAGAGTCTTGGTGGACACAGGGAGCTCTACTAATGTGTTATTCTACGAGTCCCTCAAACAGATGAAGCTCAACTCCAACGACGTCAAGCCCACTGTAGCAATAATAGTGGGATTTGACAGGAACCTCAGTACCCCACTAGGGAAGATTGACCTTCCCACCACAGTAGGAGAGGGAGGTGGGCAGAAGACCACAATCTCAGAGTACATGGTGCTAAATTCCAAGTCCCCCTATAATGTTATAATCGGAAGGCCTTTGGCTCCACCAAATGGGTGCGGTCACCTCGACCCTCCACCAGTGCTTGAAATATGTTCACAACAATGCGGTCCATTCTATCAGAGGGTGTCAGCCAACTACCCGAGAATGTCATGCCCTCGCACTTAAGGAGAAGGCCCCTAAATAGCAATTATTGTACTCTGGTGAAGGTGGGGGCCCAGACCTTTCCCACCATCATGAGACAAAAGACTGCCCATCCAGAATTGACAAACCTCTAAGCTCGAAAGGAAGGGAGAGCAGGGCCAAGCCCGTGGGGGACCCTATTAAGGTACTAGTTAGCTCTAAAGAACAAGGGTGGTACTTGCAGATAGGTCCAGACCTGACACCGTTCGAGTAAGAAGAGATGATAGAATTCCTAAAGAATAACCTCTCAGTATTTGCCTGGGAAATAAAAGATATAGAAGGGATAGATCCAGACCTCATCACCCACAAATTGATGGCAGATCCTGACTACCCTCTAGTAAGACAGAAGAAGAGGACGTTCGCTCCAGAGCGACACCAGATTATTAATGAAGAGGTACTAAGGTTTCTGGATGCTAAGATGATAAGGGAGGTATTCTATCCAGAATGGCTTGCCAACACTGTTCTAGTCAAGAAGAAAAACAACAAGTGAAGAGTCTGTGTCGACGATTACATAGACCTCAACAAAGTCTGCCGTAAAGACAGCTTTCCATTCCTAAGGATAGACCAGTTAGTTGATGCAACGGCAGGATACGAACTCATGAGCTTCATGGACACCTACTCTGGATACAACCCGATTTAGATGTACCCTCCAAACCAGGAAAAAACCGCTTTCATAACTGAGCGAGGTCTCTATTGCTATAGAGTGATGCCGTTCGGTCTGAAAAATGAAAGGGCAACATATCAGCGTCTGGTTAATAAGATGTTTAGTCCTCTAATCGACAGTATAATAAAAATTTACATAGATGATATATTGGTCAAAAGCCTGCAGAAGAGTAGCCACATCCAGCACTTAAGCTAAACGTTCGATATCCTGAAATAACAGAAGATGAAGTTAAACCCCTTGAAGTGCACCTTCGGTGTAACCAAAGGAAAATTCTTGGGCTACCTTGTTTCCCAGAGGGGTATTAAAGCAGATCCTACTCAGATCAAAGCCTTCATTGAGCTAGGATCACTAAGGACAAAGAAAGACATTCAGGCTCTAAACGAGAGAGTTGTAGCTCTGAATTGATTCATCTCTAAATCAACCGACCGTTGCCTACCATTCTTCAAAGCCTTGAAGGGAAACAGAGCATTGCAATGGTCTGAAAAATGTGAAAAGGCCTTCCAAGAGCTGAAGAAGTACCTGGCTTTCCCTGAACTCTTATCAAAGCCAATCCTATGGGAGAAACTGCTCCTCTATCTTGCAGTCTCTGAAAATGCCGTCAGTTCTGCACTAGTCAGGCAGGACAGGGGTGTCCAGAAGCCCATATTTTATGTAAACAGGGCACTGCTAGACGTAGAGAAAAGATATCATGAGATTGAGAAACTGGCTTTTGCCCTAATAATCTCTACACGGAAGCTTCGACCTTACTTCTAAGCGTATCCCATTGAGATTCCAACCGCCTATCCACTGAAGTTAGTACTACAAAAGCTTGAAGTCTCAAGGCGATTGGTTAAGTGGTTTGTGGAATTGGAGGAATTTGACATATCATATGTTCCACGGACCTCCATCAAAGGGCAAGCATTGACAAATTTCGTTGCTGAGTTCACCCCAGCACTGCACGATAAGGCACAGCTCAGTAAGAGTTATGCTACATAACAGCTTTACACCTATGGATCATCCACAGATCGCAGTTCTGGCGTTGGCTTAGTGTACGATCCCTTGAGGGACTTATAGCTGAAAAGGCAGTAAGCTTGGGATTCAGAACTTCCAACAATGAAGCTAAGTATAAGGCCCTCATCCTTGGGATGAAGCTGGATCTGGAATATGAAACCCAAAGCCTTAAAGTTTTCTCCAACTCTCAACTAGTGGTAAGCCAAGTTCTGGGAGAATTTTTCATTAAAGAAGACAGAATGCTTTGGTATTCAGAGCTGGTGGATTTACTGAAGTGCTCATTCCATGAATTCACTATCCAAAAAATCGAAAGAGGTCAGAATTCCAAGGCCGACGCTTTGGCAAATATGGCCTCTTATCTCAAGTCAGAAGGAGATTCCACTCTAAAAATCTCCCACCAACCAAGGCCAGGCATAGAAGAGGTTCAGACTACCTATGTTTCCGAACGAATGCAAAATTGGATGACTCACATCCTCCAATACCTAGAAAGAGGGCTGCTCCCAAAGGACAAAAACATGGTTCAAAGAATTCAAATCAGGGCAGCTCGGTACCTAGTTTTGAATGGGAAGCTCTACCGTAGATCCTACTCTCAACCGTTTCTACAGTGTGTGACCCGAGAAGAATCTCAGTATGTTCTGGACGAAATAATGAGAGAATCTGCGGCAACCATAACGGGGGTAGAACCATAGCCTACCAAGCTTTAACATAGGGCTACTACTGGCCCAGCATGCTGAAGCAAGCCAAGGAGTATGTCCAGAAATGTGACAAATGCCAACGATTCGCTCCATACCAGCACCAGCCCCACCATGAGCTCATTCCTATCACCAGCCCATGGCCCCTTCACTTAGTGGGGAATGGAAATCATAGGGCCACTGCAAAAGGCCACACCGAACATAAGATACCTCTTGGTTGCCATTGACTATTTCTCTAAGTAGGTAGAGGCCGAGCCTCTAACTCACATCATAGAGAAAGAAGTCAAGAGCTTCACTTGGAGGAACATAGTCTGCAGATTCGGCATACAGTGCGTTATCATCTCAGACAACGGCACGCAGTTTACCGAGAAAGTTTTTAAAAAATTCTGCCAAGACCTGCACATCAGTCACCATTTCGCCTCACTAGGGCACCCTCAAGCCAACGGGCAAGCAGAAGTCACCAACCGAACAATTCTTGATGCCCTTAAGAAGAGATTGAAAGAGGCTAAGGGTAGATGAGTCGAAGAGCTCCTTGGCGTATTATGGGCCTACAGAACCACAAGAAGAATACCGACCTCTGAGACTCCATTCTTACTAACCTATGGCTCAGAAGCAGTAATTCCTGTTGAGATCGGTATGCCTATCTTTAGGATGGAAGCTTTCGACCAGGGGGCCAATGATCAACAACTCGCAGAGAACTTAGACCTACTAGAAGAAAAACGTGATCAAGCCAGAATCAGGATGGAGGCATACTAACACAGAATGGCCAATAGTTCCAAGCAAGGGATAAAGCCCCTCAGTTTCCAGGTCGGGGATCTCGTCCTAAGAAGAGTGTTTCCAAACACCAAGGATCCCATTATAGGAAAGCTGTCGCCCAACTAGGAAGGCCCTTATAGGGTAACAAAGATTGTCAGACCTACCACATACTAGTTAGAAGACTTAGCTGGAAAACCTATACCCAGGCCATGGAATGTAGAACACTTATAAAAATATTATCAATAAAGATCTTTTCTTTCTTAAATACCGCCAAAAAGTGTTCTCATCTCAATGTACAGACCCCTAAAAACCTTGCAGCCTATGCAAGAGTTATAGGTCTGGTCCATCTCAATATTCAGACCCCTAAAAACCTTGCAGCATGTGCAAGAGTTACAGGTCTTGCCACCTCCATGCATTAATACAGCTCTTTAACCTGCTCGGTTATTTCTAATGTTGAGGATAGAAGACTTGCTCAATCATTCTACTACACAATTATAAGTGTTTTCTAATCATTACCAGTTCTGGTTCACTTATCATTACAGGTCTTCCTATTAAGTTATTCAGTCCCAGTTCTGGTTCAAAGATCATTACAAATCTTCCTGTTCAGTTATTATCAGTCCTGGAGACAGAAGATTTGTTCAATTATCATTACAAGTCTTCCTGTTCAGTTATTATCAGTCCTGGAGATAGAAGATTTGTTCAATTATCATTACAGGTCTTCCTATTCAATTATTCAGTCCCAGTTCTGGTTCAAAGATCATTACAAGTCTTCCTGTTCAGTTATGATAAGTTTTTCTGTTTGGAAGACATCATTCAGCTCATGCTTATTTGGAAGATTGAAGGGAATGTCTGAAGTATATTCAATTCCTGAACATTCTTACTTGAACGAAATTAAAGTTTGAAGGGCTGGAGTCCAAGCTTATATTACAGAGCAATGATGGGTTATAACAGTACCGAAGTCTATTTGGCACATTATAAATGTCCATAATAGTTTACAAAGTCTACAAGTACTGCTATTCAGAAGAATGAAAGATGCACAAGCTCTGAAGAAGTCAATTTTCATTGATATATAAGAAGAGTACATCAGTTAAAAAAAAAAGGGTTACAAGTGAAAATCCTAAACTTTTGCTACAGGGTTGGCTGGAGCAGGCACTCCTTTACCACCCTCGCTCAGAACCTCGGCCTCAACCGTAGTGACTTCATCACCATCAATCCCTGACAGATCGAGGTCAGGATACTTCGCGAGGAGCCTAGATCTGAAGGTGTCATACCCATGCTGGATCAAATCCTTACCCATCCCTTTGATCTTAGCCTTCATCTTTGCTTTGGTCTGAGCCTTGGCAGATTCAGCGACTTCCTTGATCTTTTGGGCGGTGGCAGCTTGGAGATCATCATACTTCTTCTGCAACTCTTCCAATTACCGAGCAAGGGAATATCTCTTAGACTCCATGATGGAGAGGGAGTTGGTTGCCTCCTTCAACTTCTCCTCAACAGCAGAAGCATTTGACTGGGCCGTTACGAGCTGAAGCCTGGCTTCATCTAGCTCGTCCTGGAGTTTTTCCACCACTTCTGGATCCACTGTGGAGTCCATAAAGGCGGGAAGGCCATGCATGGTCTGCAAAACACCAAACAAACGAGTCAGAACAGATAAAGCAACAAGACATAAAAAAAAAAAGAAGGAAGACAGTGCAGGAGTTACCTTCAGTTGGATACCCATCAGCTCTGTGATGGTCTTCTCCGCCTTCTGACCTTTGTATCTCTGAGGGCCACCGGCCCATAATTCATCAAAGGCCTGCTTGGCCACCATATAGCCATTGGGCATTTGGGAGGGATCGATAGCTACCCTTCTTCCCTTCCCCTTTTTGGGGACTTCGGGGGCCTTGGGGGGAGCAGGCTGGACAATGATTATGCCCTTCTTAGCAGGAGCAGGGGTAGGGGAATCAGAGTGAAGTCTCTTCCTTTTTGCTTGAGGAGGATCAACAGGGGCGGAGGGCTCCCCAACCTTCTTCTTCCTTGGAGCCCACTTGCTCAGCAGGGATTTCTTCAAATTTTCTGCTCGGCTCTTCTTGGCAACCATCAGATTCGCGGGTGCAACAATGGTGGTATGCGCTTTGTCCTTGGTCTGTAGCAGCCGGCGGTACTTGTCCTAAAGGTCAACAGTGAAAATTGACCTCTTCCAAGCACTTTTATCTACACAGAGGTCATAAAACACAAGTGTTATTCAAGAAATAAAGTAAAGATATGCAACAAAACAGAAATACTCAAGAGGAGGGGTTAATCCCGGTGCTCTAAGGGAATGTTGATATCTGATCCTGGAAGTCCTCCATCTCTCATCCTCCTTCTAAGAAGAAGTACCACTTCTTCCAAGTTTTGTTGAAAGTTGGCACTGAGGAGAGGGGTATGAACCCCTTATCGAAAGACATGTAGAAAAGGCCTTCCAACCTCATGTATTTTAGATCCATATTGCTACGGATCAAGTCAAGGGTCACATCGACCCCGTTTAGATGACCTAGTACTATGAAGCCTAATAGATGCTTCCAACTATTAAGATTAAGGTCAGCAGGGCAAATGTTGAACCAGGTGAAGAACTGACTAACTAGAGGAGGAAGGGGGAGTCTTAGCCCCATCTCAAACCAAGCGAGATAAACACAAATATCACCCGTACGAACATCAGAAAGGCGGTCTAGGGAACTAGGGGCCCTACAAGTGACATTCTTGGGAAAGTTGAAGGATGCCCTCAGGCCATCTAACATGGCCGGAGTCACGGCGCTCTGTCCTTCCTCTCGTTGGGAAGGCCTGCCCGAGGCCTCCCCTATTCTATTCCTAGGTTCTACAAATACATCTACAATCCTAACCCCAGAACTAGAGGGGGACTCTTCCAACCTATTTTTGGCATCACCGGAGGAATTACTGCCTACAGTATGGACTTGAGACGACACAGTTGTCTCCGAAGAGCTTCCTGTGCCATCACCAATACCGGAAGAGGCAGTGGAGGCCGACATTGTAAAACCAAAAGAGAAATGAATAACAGAGGGTAAGAAAAAGAATCAAAGGGAAAAAAGGACAGTAAGTAAATGAAAAGGAAAACCAGATCGAACTTGTGGAATGACCGGAGAATGAGGCCTTGAATGACGACGACTATTCTGTTCGAGCTCTTTGAATCGCTTGTGACGGCAGGGTATTTTTTCTCAAGGAAGCAATGGAAATGATATGGGGGAAAGGTGTACGCAAGCCTCACCCCCTCTTTATATAGGTTTTCAAAGTTAAGGGCCCAACCAGCCGAATTGTAGTGACGGTTGAGGCCAATGATGGCCTCGAAAGCCCAAATGACACCCTGCACAATAAGTGCCACATCAACGGTCGTCTGGGGAAACGGAAAGATAAGACACGTGACATTGCGAAAACCCTCAGCCTTAGTTACGCGTATTGCTAAAACTAAGGCTTAGTGAGGGAGTAGCTGATATACCATAAAGTGACAGACCAATCTCCACATGACACGTGTGCCTACAGAACAATCAATGTTGGTCCATCCAGAGCAGGTCTACACATGTGGCCTCTAGAGCTTGTTGATTAGAAACTCGTGCAAAACTCAGACTCACCTCAAGCTCAAAAGGTGCTACAAACGCTCACAAGAGGGTTTCGAGCCTATTGCCGCCTTAAGCACCCTATAAGCTAAGGATAAGGAAACAAAATTCAACAAGGAAACTGCCACCTACAGATAGCATTCAAGCGCAGTATCCAACATTGTAACTGCCATACTCTGTGATCAAATCCTTACTTTCACGATTCCAAATCCTGATCAACTTAAGAAATCCACAACTTATAAATAAAGCCTTAAGGTACGCTTTTCAGGCATGCTCATTCAATTGCTATAACTTTCAGTTTTTCAATTCAGTTTTATTGACTTTATCATTGGAGCGGCTACCATCGGAGCTAACTCGGTGGCTCTCTGATCTTTTCTTTGAGTGTTCAATAAGCGACGGAGATCGGAGCCCCTACTGACCAAAAAGTGCAGCATCAAAAGTAATAAAAAGTGAAGAAAAAAGTAAAATTTTAAAATTTTCAAGAGTTTGATTAAAAGAAAAATAAAACATTTATTATAAAAATTATGTAGTTACTAAAAATTAGATATACATAACTACATAACTTTTATAAAAAATATATTTTTTGCAAAAAAAAATATAAAAGTTACTTTTTCCCATAAAAGTGGAGTTTTTTTTACTTGTATCTCCATTATGGTCATTTATTTTTATCTATACAAAGAAGAAAAGATTGAAACAAAAAGAGAAAAAAAGAAAAAGAAGAAACCAAATAAGATTAATAACATGAAGTCAAACGAAAAGTAATAGCTGATTAATTGAAGATGCCGAAAAGATTAAGAATTATTACAAGAGAAAGAAGTAAAGTGGAAGAAAAAATAACAAAAAAATTTTTAAAAAGAAAATAAAAGTAGAGACTATATGACTTTATTGCTTGAAAAGTCAGCCTTGAGATATATAAGATGTGGAAATTGGAACAACTCTCTTTTTTATTTTTTGTTATATTTTGAGTGATAAGAAGATAATGGTGAAATCTATGGATTGTCAATTTTAATTTGTCACAAATATTTCTTTACTATTATATCTTGAGTTGTTTTCATGTCCAACCAACAAAATACTAATTAACTATATGATTAGTAGATATAACTAATAAAATGATCAAGGTTGTAGACATTGTGATTGTATTAATGCTTACAGTAACTTATGATATTTATTCAAGAGAATGAACTTTGAAGCAACTAATAAATCTCTAAAAATTCTTTAATCTAATACAAATTTAAAAACTCACCCATTCTTTGTATATTTATAAATAAAAAAATTATTATTTATTTGAACAAAAATAATATTTAAAACAATAAATTATATTAATTACTTTAAAATTTTTCTTAATAATAACAATCTCCTTCTTATTTTAGTTGTCTTCTTAAAATATCATATTTAAATATTTAAATTATTTCAAAACCCACTCATGTGCAACGCACCTACATCTCTACTAGTGTCATATAAAAGTTTCAAAATTTTCTTACCTTAATTGGATCTGTGTTTGTTTCTGTTTGGTTTTGCAGGTCTTAAATGAATTGTGTCCATCTCAGGGCTCTGCATGGGTACTGAAAAGTGGTGATGGAAATCCAAAATAATGTTTATATATATATATATATATATATATATATATATATATATATATATATATAAGACGATGAACAAATTCATCTGATATCAATAAGAGTAATTTAGATAAAATCTAATTTTCCTTTAACTTTCTTAATAAATTGTTCACATGAACCAAAAGATATTTAAAAAAAAATTCTTTTCTTTTAACTTTCCTTTATTTTTAAATACTTTCACTTTTTAACCTTTTTTCTTCCCAATCAAATGCATCTTCGAAACGCCGAAACGCGATTATCCTCTCCCCACAATTCTGGTGGTTTTTAAAAGAAAAAAGTGCCGTTGTGTCTATATACATCCAATATATAGAGGCAGAAACCAAATTTACGAATCTGCCACTCTTTCTCCATATATAATGAGCAAGAAACCGCACTTTCTATTATTCTCAGCCATCGAAGTTATCGAACCAGTTTGACGGTTACCTTGTGAAATTCCTAGATAGAGAAGGTAGTTAAAGACAGAAAAGACGAAGCGAACAATGCCGGACTACGAAGGAAGGGACAGAGGGAACGGAGAAGATCTGGACAACTATAGTTCTTCGCCTCAGCGAAGAGGTGGCAACCATGGCGGTCACGATGATTACAGCGATTCTGAGTCTCAGGTATTTTATACATGGATATATTTTTACATATAGGATTTAATTATTCTCTTTCTTTGTGTTTTATTGATACTGTTTGAAGAGATCGTGTCATGAAAATGTTATAATTGTCGAGTAGTCTGATATACTTTCTTTCTTTCTTTTTCTTATTAACTATTCAAATTCCTCAACATTCTAACAAGATAAAGATCTTCATATTATTTTCTTTCCCTCTCTATTCTTTTATATTTTAGATTATTCTTTCTATTCTTTTCACTCCAAAACTTTCAAACTATCAGTAAGAATTTGGAGTTTTTCTAACTTTCAAAGTATCATTAAGAATTTGGAGTTTTTATGTTAAATTTATGGTTGATGGATCTGTAATTGCTGTATTTATTGCATTGAAGATTGAGAAAACGCATCTGAAATGTGAATTAGTTTTTTGGATTAATATAGGATCTGTAATTGCTGTGTTTGAAAATTGAGAAAACTCATCTGAATTGTGAAATTAGTTTTTGGATTAATATAGGGGGTTCTTTCCGCACTAAATTAGGGTTCCCTGGAAAACCAACAACTCGCTTCTTTGAGAATGATCCATTCCTTATTCTTGTTACTGATATATTGATATACTTTCTTTCTTTCCTTCTTTCTTTCTTTCTTTTTCTTATTAACTATTTAAATTCCTAAACGTTCTAACAAGATAAAGATGTATATATTATTTTCTTTCCCTCTCTTTTCTTTTATATTTTAAATTATTCTTTCCTTTCTTTTCACTCCAAACTTTCAAATTATCAGTAAGAATTTGGAGTTTTTCCAAAACTTTCGAACTATTAGTAAGAATTTGGAGTTTTTATGTTAAATTTATGGTTGATGGATCTGTAATTGCTGTATTTATTGCATTGAGAATTGAGAAAACGCATCTGAATTGTGAAATTAGTTTTTGGATTAATATAGGGGATTCTGCGTGTGTTTTTTCCACACTAAATTACCGTTCACTGGAAAACCAACAATTCGCTTCTTTGAGTATGATCCATTCCTCGTTCTTGTTACTTATATATTGATATACTTTCTTTCTTTCTTTCTTTCTTTTTCTTATTAACTATTCAAATTCCTAAACATTCTAACAAGATAAAGATGTATATATTCTTTTCTTTCCCACTCTTTTCTTTTATATTTTAAATTATTCTTTCTTTCTTTTCTTTTCACTCCAAACTTTCAAACTATCAGTAAAAATTTGGAGTTTTTTCAAAACTTTCAAACTATTAGTAAGAATTTGGTGTTTTTATGTTAACTTTATGGTTGATGGATTTGTAATTGGTGTATTTATTGCATTGAGAATTGAGAAAACGCATCTGAATTGTGAAATTAGTTTTTGGATTAATATAGGATCTGTAATTGCTGTGTTTGTTGCATTGAAAATTGAGAAAATGCATCTGAATTGTGAAATTAGTTTTTGGATTAATATAGGGGATTCTGCATGTGTTCTTTCCGCACTAAATTACTGTTCCCTGGAAAACCAACAATTCGCTTCTTTGAGTATGATTCATTCCTCATTCTTGTTAGTTATATATTGATTTTTTTTTCTGTCTGCAATTTTTATTTGAAAACTTTGCATTTCTTGTGCATACATTCTTTATTTTTCTTGTGTCCAGGGTGCACCCTTCATGGTGAGGAGGCCTAGTGATCATAACCCCTCGTTGACTGCAACACTTGGTCCCAGCCAACCTAATCCCAATCTGAACCTAGCTGCCAGTGGTCTTGAGGGTCCCAACCGTATATTTGTGAGTGGGCTTCCCTATTATTTCACAGAAGCACAGATCAGGGACCTGCTAGAGTCTTTTGGGCCTCTTAGGGGTTTTGATCTAGTGAAGGACAGAGAAACTGGATATTCGAAAGGCTATGCATTTTGTGTTTATGAGGACCTCTCAGTTTCAGATATTGCTTGTGCAGCTCTTAAAGGTATTAAAATGAGTGAGGAGACTCTTACTGTTAGGCGTGCCAATCAGGGTACCACACAACCTAAACCTGAACAAGAGAGTGAATTATTGCATGGACAACAACAAATAGCCTTAACAGGTGAGAGAATTTCATTTACTGTCTGTTTCTTTTTTAGCAATTCTCAATGGTACCTGTGCTTAAAATATTGAGTCAATGTCATATACACCCATACACACATACATTTTTTTTGTGAATATTAAATGCCTTTGGGAAGATTGGGCGTGGGTTTGTAGGTCCTTGTTTATATCATTTTCATCATGTTACAGCCTGGTGCTCTAGCCACCGAAGTTACATGCTTAACTGAAGTGGTTTCTGTGGATGAGCTCAGAGAGGATGAGGACTATGAAGACATGCTGGAAAACTTGAGAATAGAATGCGGAAGATACGGTAAATACTTGGAGCGATCAGCGATTCATTTGTGAATTTATTTTCTTCTTTCACTCTTTTGCCTTGCCAATCTTCTTGCTTTTATATTGATTTTTATTGTGTTATGTCTATTGTATTCCCAAATTCTGCTTTACAGAATTGAGCCTAACATGCAGATGGATGACACCACGACTTTCTATAGATATTCACCTGAACTGTTTCTGTCTATTCTAATTGCTGTACTATTTTCTTTTAATTGTTTACTTAGCGAAATAATTCCGAAACTCTTGAGTTTTTTTATTTTTATTGTGTTTGGTGTTTTTTTTGTTTGTTTCTATTTCTTGTCTTTTGTTGGAAGAAGGCAATGTTGGGCTACTAGCCCATGTGCTGACAATGGGTGTGAGCCGACCTCTGTGGCTTTAATGTACAAGGAGGAACCAATGCACCAGTTGTTCGTCTTCAAGTGGCAACTATTGCCTGTTTTGGTAGATGTACAAATATTTCCTCCAGTACTTGAATATGATGTAAGTTTTCATCTTTTTGAAATTTCATCTCTAGATCCTAGGATTTAGTTTTAAAAAAAAATTGATAGGTAAATGACAAAGAGTACAGTGGGGGTAGCCT
The DNA here is from genome assembly GCA_008638375.1 of Nyssa sinensis. NCBI lineage: Eukaryota > Viridiplantae > Streptophyta > Magnoliopsida > Cornales > Nyssaceae > Nyssa > Nyssa sinensis. Next base: position 54,741,024 of record CM018043.1, on the reverse strand, counting down.
TCCCACCTATTTTATGTCTTTGTACCCTATTCCAACAGAGGTGGCTAATTGGTTAGATAAGTTGCAGAAGGAATTCCTTTGGGGGGAAAATTGAGGGAGATCGGGGACCCCATTCGATTCATCGGGCTAAAATCAAGGTGCCAATGAAGGGTGGTGTTTGGGGGTGAAGGACTTAACGGTTTTCAATAAGGCTCTCCTTGGGAAATGGCTATAGCGATTTGCTTAGGAGCCTCATTCAAGATGGAGAGAAGTCATTGATGCTAAGGTGGGTCATGATGATAGCCAGCGGTGCACTAAGGTGGTGGAGGGTCCTTATGGGATGGGTCTTTGGAAGACAATTGAAAGGGAGCGGATGACTTCTTTCGCTTTACAAGGATTGTTGCAGGTAATGGTGGGAAGAATAAATTTTGGAGGGATATATGGTGTGGGGAGAGTCCTTTGGCTCAAATATTTCCCCGTTTATTTCTGTTGGCCTCTAACAAGGAGGATTTCCTGAGAGGGCATGTGACTTTTAATGAGAATGGGTGGATTTGGTGTCCTTGCTTTAGGAGGAATTTTCATGATTGGGAAGTGGAGGAAGCCGTGTCTCTTAGCTAATCTCAAGGAGGTTCGGTTGGATAGAAATTAAGAAGACTCTATTTATTGGAATGCGGATGCTAGAGGAGACTTTTCGGTTAAATCATGTTATTGGTATTTGGCAAGTCAAGGTGTGGATAACTTCCCATGGAAAGCTATTTGGAGTCATAGAGCTCCTACAAGGGTGGCCTTTTTTATGCGGACGGTGGTGTGGGGGGCAATCTTAACGATGGATAATTTGAAAATAATGCGTTTTCTTTTGACTAATAGATGCTTCACGTGCTTGATGGTTGAAGAATCCATTAATCATCTATTTCTTTGTTGTCCAGTAGCTAAGGAAGTTTGGGATATTTGTCTAGTTCTGGTTTATCATCATTGGATTATGCCGTGGATGGTTGGAGACTTCATTAAGATTTGGCATGGAACCCTGGTTTCTAGTGATGTTAGAAGGGTGTGGAGTCTCACTCCACATTGTATTTTTTGGTGTATGTAGATAGAGAGTAATTGTAGAATTTTTGAAGAGGAAGTCAATCCCCCCTTAATAGGCTCAAGGATATTATTTTACACTTATTATACTTTGGGATGATGGATGCATATCCTCATTGTATAGAATCTTTGGTAACTTGGGGGGTTTTAGCCGTCATTAGTGTGCTTCCCCTTCTTTAATCTTTTCTATTTTCTTACCCTTTTCAAGGTTTAGTTAAAATTTTGAATTACAAGTGTGAAGTGATGTTTCAGTTAGTACTTATCATTGTAGAAAGAGTAAGAATATAAGTTGCATTTTGTTATGGGATGCAATTCAGTTAGCCTTTGCAGGTCAGATCCCTGGGACTGCCCCAGCCATTCCTGGAATGTTTCCAAACATGTTAACGTTAGCATCTGGGCAGGTATATTTTCCCACTTCCTGTGCAATGAAGATTCTTGCAACCTTTGGTTCTTTTTATTTGGATGTGGATGCTTTGATTTATTCTTTTTTATAAAAAAATATGTTGGTTTTCATACTGCAGTTTGGAGCTCTTCCTGTGATGCCGGTTCGGGCAATGACTCAGTAGTTTGGCTGGATCTGCCTATGTTCTCGTTTGTTCCTCTTCTTTTTCTGATTTTATTCTGTTTTTTTCCCCTAACATTTTACTTGAAATATTATAATGTCAGGCTACTAGACATGTTCAACGAGTGTATGTTGGTGGCCTTCCACCTTCTGCAAATGAACAGGTTTCTTTCTCCATTTCATTGACTCTGCTCCATTATGTCTCTTCTATGTTATTCATATTCTATCACATTCAAAAGATGTCATTTCAATCTAATACCAATGTTTATGAATTCAGATGGGCTGCTGCTTTATTTATCTCCAATTTTTCTTAAAAAAAGTCTTGAATCTATCACATTCAAGTGACGTACCCTCAATTCAGTGATATTGTGTATATGTGTCTATGGAAGCAACTTTTGTTGGTGTTCTGAATTTTCAATGTCTTTGGGAATAAGTGGCTACCATATAACTTCACTTTCTTATTTCATAAACTACTTCAGGTTTTCAGTAAATTTTTGGGTAGGATAGGTAGTTGAGTTCATTAACTTGCCAATTAACTGAAGGATCAAGGATTGGATTGCAAGCTATAGATAAAGATCCTGCCACCTATAAAGTTAGATTTTGAATTCAGCTCTATTAATTTTTTTGTGACTTTTTATGCAGTCTGTGGCAACCTTTTTCAGCCATGTTATGTCTGCAATAGGAGGAGATACGGCCTGCCCAGGTTAGTCAATAATTGATTGCAATTTTTTATGCTACTAAGTTACCTGTTATCTAACCAGATCGATCGATGCCTGCTCTCCGTTTTGATGTTTAGGGGATGCTGTTGTCAATGTTTTTATAAACCATGAGAAGAAGTTTGCTTTTGTGGGCATTATTTTTGAGGTATTTTGATGTTTCTGATTCAATTTCCTTAGTTTTTGAATTTTACATTTAGGTTGCTTCAGAGTAATCACACAAGGAAGCTTTCATTATGTTATCCTTCCTCTATCATTTTTGCTTCTCATAATATCCTTGATATCATTTTAACAGAATATATATTCCTGTTAGAATCCTTGTGCATGCACCAAGAGATATTCTTTTCAAAATCTTGTTACTTATATATAGATTTTTTTTCCCTTTCTGTAATTTTTATTTGAGAACTTTGCATTTCTTGTGCACACGTTTTTCATTTACTCTTTTTACTGAGCTGTTTTTCTTTATTTTTGTTATGTCCAGGGAGCGCCAGTCAAGGTGAGGAGGCCTAGTGATTATAACCCCTCGTTGGCTGGCTCCACTTTCTCCAAAGAAGAGTAAATCCTCATTTAGAATCTTAAAAGACTAAGAAGAGTGTATACTAAAATACATTAAAAAAATTAGTAAAAAAATTGGGTGATAAATAGAAAGACGTGAATATTACATGGTCCCAAAAAATAAAAGAAAATATATTGAAAAATAATTTGTGACATCACACTATCTCCTTGCACCTTTGGTTGTCGCTTTTCAATGGTATAATATGATAAATAGTAAAGCTACCATAAAATAAGATAGGTGATCCTAAAAAATTAGAATATTCCTCTGCATTTTAAAATTCTAAAAGAGTAAGAACTCTAAAATTAAAATAAACAAAATAAATAAACTTGTGACATGATAATAAAGAAGTAAAGAAAAGACCATTATACGATTAGCCTTTATTGTCATCTTGTATTGGTTAGGTTTTGTTTTGGCTTTATTTTATTTTATTTGGTGGGTTTCCCCCTTGCCTTTGGCTAATAAAATTTAAATTTCTAACATTTTCATTCATACCAATTTTGCACCCTTTAGTTTATCCTTATTTTTTCGTTATCTCTTAATACTTAGACTTGTAGAAAGGCTAATACAAGTGATGAAGGTGATTCCATTGGCATTCTTTTGCTTAGTAAATTTGTTGTTGTTTGTGGCTCTTTTAAATTTGGATCATGTGTAAGTATTAAAAATATCTTTTATTACGAACTATTTTCTGGTTCAAGAAAGATAGTTAATTAATTTTTTAATTATTTTTTATCGGCAAAACAATATGAAAACAAAAAAAAAAAAAACAAAAACAAACCACACATACCCCCCCCCCCCTAAAAAAATATTTAGCTTAAGTTAATTTTTTTGTAGGTGGGATATTCAGCACCCAATCAATATGCTATAAGGGAAGATCTGAATTTAACATTAGCCTAGGTTTGACTTCTTTTTTATTTCTTCCCATTCATTAATAACTATATTTAATCATATAAATTCTGAACTTACTTTCCATCACCTTACAGTACTCCATGTTCGTCTCTACAATGAAATTTGTGCAATGATTAGTGCTATTACAAGTGGGCAACTCGCTGACTTCATTGGTCACAAAAGGGTATGTGAAGTTTGAAACTCTTATTAAACTACAGCAAAACTCAGGTATTTTCTAATAACCAGATCTTTTAGCATGTGCTCATGGGAGCAGGCTACGAGAATCTACTGTTTTTTGCAATATTCACATTGTGGACTCTTAAGAATTTGTAGGATGAACATGAAAACAGTACCGTCATACCAAAAATGCTATTATAGTTCATTTTTTTTGTATGCTTTTTAATATGGGGAACTTGGTCACTTCATACAAGGAGATTCTCCAAAGAACAAGGCATTGAAATTTTCTCTTATGTGGTAAATACTTAACAATTGAATCATTTACAACATAATTGAATTGAGCCATTTACATTAGGTTGAAAATTTTAACAAATGAGCAAACTAGATAAATTGATGTCAAACAGGTACTTGTATATATAGCAGAAATAACACCAAAGGATCTTAGAGGAAGATTTGCATTAGTGTATTAGGTAGAACAAGAATTTTTAGCATAAAAGTGTGGGAACTAAACCATAAAAATAAATTTGAGAAAAAAATCTTAATGAAACTTAGAAGCTGATTGTTCATTACTCCTATATCTTCAATTTATTTTATTTTATTTTTCTTAAAGAATAAAAAATATTATGAATATGGATTAAAGAATAAGCTCATCCTCTATGCACCTATGTGCTTTTCATAATACAAGTCATGATAACTTATGGTTCATTAACATTTGCCAACATTCTCTTTGATTTCCCAATTATACTTTACACTCTTTCTTTGTCTAATAATATTTGAGAAGGGTGTTTAGGGTGTTGGGAAGTGATGTGAATAGTACCTTGGCTCTTTTTGGTAGTCTTTTTCATTCTTAGGCTTGAATCTTATTGGAGGAAAGGATTATACTTATCAAAGTAGTGTTTTTTTAATGATTTAAAAGAGTGGTTAATAAGACCTGGTTGCAAGTGTAGAAAAATAAGAACAGAAAAAATAGAGAAAAAGGAGAATCTAACAAAAAGCACAATAGAAAAAATAATTATGTGTATTGTTATGTATATTAATACGTTCGTTACTTTGTTCATGTTCTTTCTTTTCCATTTGTATTGATGGGGCATAATAGAACTAATGGTGCACCTAAATATAAGAAAATAACATTATAATCCATTATTAAACTAGTTTTAATTATTTTTGTTTTCATTTTTTTAACGACGAAATTGGATACTAAACATGTTCTTTGTTTTTTGTTTTAAAGGGAAAAGAACTGAAAATAGAAAATGTTATGAAATGTCACATTCAAGTTGATATAGAAAATGTTATGAAATGCCACGTTAATGTTATGTTGATAGCTTGATGGTGGTTGTGTCAAAATTTCAACCCCTATCACAAAATTTCATCATCTATTTATTTTTTTCATAATTATTCTTTCTTTTCGTCTTTACTCTCTCCCCACCTTTACCTCTCTCTCTCTCTCCTAGAAGAAAATATTTTTTATGCTCGAATTATTGGCATTTATAGATAAACTTTCAATTCTTGTATTTAACCCATTTGTTGCTCAATGTGTGTGTGCGCAGCTTAGTTTGTATGCGTTTTTTTTTGTTTGTATTTTAAAGTTTTTTGAATTAACTATTGCAAAAATTTGCTCCCTGGAAATACACAATACCTGATAAAAACTATGGGACCATTTGGATATTGGGTCTTTATATTTTATGCCACATGCCAATATATTATTGGAAGTGAAAAATACAGAATAAGATACACTGAATTATAACTCTTGCTTCTTCAACTCTGGTTTCTCTATCAATGTCACCGTTCTATCTAGAGACAGAGAGATGAGATGCCAGTTTCCAAGTAACTTTCATCAGCATCTCTAGATTATGCATTTTGGGTTTCCTATATTTCTTGTAATCTTCTTATGTTTTTCTATATTTTTATTGTCTAATTTATTTGCTCAACCATTTAATTTCCTTTCTCTCAGTATTGCAAAACCAATTAGTCTGTGTATAGAATGGTTGGTGCTAAACTAATTTCAAACAATGAAGAGTGTAATGTTGATAGCAATACTAATTACTAATTATTAATTATGCCTTTGCTTCTAATTCTAATCTTTTTTCACTACATGATATTACAAACTTATTTTGTGTTCTTCTTTAGCATCAACTCAACTTTGTTATAGAACTTGTTTAAGTTCTTGATACCAAATAGGGTTTTTTATAATTCTCGATCAAATTAGGTGATTGTAACTTGAAATCTTGCAAACACTATATCAATCTTTTTTAAGCAGATTTTAAAATTTTCTTGGCAGATAATGAGAATTATGACCTAAGATATATAGACGTTTATTTGGGTTAAAACTGTTGCTTTTTGATAATTGTGCTCAAGCATTCACATGGATCATTAAAAAAAGTTTGTTTTTGAAGTTATTTTCCCCTGAATTATGCTTCAATAGATTATCTAATCTTTTTTTCGTATTCAAAGAACTGAGAACTTTTTGTTTAAGCAGAACGAAGGAATTAGCAGATAACTTTTTAAATCTGAGATTGACGGAGTTTCAACCATGCAAACAAAAGAAGTCCTTCTATGAACATGACCCTTGCCCGAAATACTTATTTCCTGTATCTGTACTGGCATGGGAATTTCCTGTATCTGTATTGGTATGGGAAATAATCAGAGGTAATGATACTATAAGCTTGAGCTCATACAAGACAGGTGTTTTACCCATTGGATGGCCTCGGAACTAAAGATAAAGTGATTGGAATAAATGAAAACTGAATCTCCATCCAATGATTAAAATAGTCTGTCTCATATAAGCTCGGGCTTACAATAGTATTAATATTGCTGTAATGCCAGACCTGTATGGAGTAGTCATTAATGTCATGTGCATTGTGCAATGTAGGTGAATTGCCCGGTCCTAAAATCTTGCATGACAGGGTAGGATGAACTCCAAATCCAAATTGGCTGTCTCTGTGCATCTTCCTCCTCCACCAACTCCTCCTATTGAGGTTTAAAAAATGAAAAAAAAAACAAAATGAGGTTTGATGTCGAAACTGAAGGAAATTAAATGGTTAAGCAAATAGATTAGTATTGCTATCAACATTACACTCTTCATTGTTTGAAATTAGTTTAGCACCAACCATCCTATACATAGACTAATTGGTTTTGCAATACTGAGAGAAAGGAAATTAAATGGTTGAGCAAATAAATTAGACAATAAAAATATAGAAAAACATAAGAAGATTACAAGAAATATAAGAAACCCAAAATGCATAATCCAGAGACGCTGATGAAAGTTACCTGGAAACTGGCGTCTCGTCTCTTTGTCTCTAGATAGAACAATGACATTGATAGAGAAACCAAATTTGCAGAAACAAGAGTTATACTTCAGTGTATTTTATCCAATATTTTTCACTTCCAATAATATATTGGCATGTGGCATAAAATATAAAGACCGAGTATCCAAATGGTCCCATAGTTTTTATTAGGTATTGTGTATTTCCAGGGAGCAATTTTTTGCAATAGTTAATTCAAAAAACTTTAAAATACAAACAAAAAAAAAAACGCATACAAACTAAGCTGTGCACACACACATTGAGCAACAATTGGGTTAAATACAAGAATTCAAAGTTTATCTATAAATGTCAATAATTTGAGCATAACAAACATTTTCTTCTTGGGGAGAGAGAGAGAGAGAGAGGTGGGGAGAGAGTAAAGACGAAAAGAAAGAATAATTATGAAAAAAATAAATCGATGATGAAATTTTGTGATAGGGGTTGGAATTTTAACACAAACCACCATCATGCTATCAACACAACATTAACGTGGCATTTCATAACATTTTTTATATCAACCTGAATGTGACATTTCATAACATTTTCAGTTCTTTTTCCCTTTAAAACAAAGAACATGTTTAGTATCCAATTTTGTCGTTAAAAAAACGAAAACAAAAATAATTAAAACTAGTTTGATAATGGATTATAATGTTATTTTCTTATATTCAGGTGCACCAATAGTTCTATTATGCCCCATCAATACAAATGGAAAAGAAAGAACATGAACAAAGTGACGAATGTATTAATATACATAACAATACACATAATTATTTTTTCTATTGTGCTTTTTGTTAGATTCTCCTTTTTCTCTATTTTTTCTGTTCTTATTTTTCTACACTTGCAACCAGGTCTTATTAACCACTCTTTTAAATCATTAAAAAAACACTACTTTGATAAGTATAATCCTTTCCTCCAATAAGATTTAAGCCTAAGAATGAAAAGAGACTACCAAAAAGAGCCAAGGTACTATTCACATCATTTCCCAACACCCTTCTCAAATATTATTAGACAAAGAAAGAGTGTAAGCATAATTGGGAAATCAAAGAGAATGTTGGCAAATGTTTATGAACCACAAGTTATCATGACTTGTATTATGAAAAGCACATAGGTGCATAGAGGACGAGTTTATTCTTTAATCCATATTCATAATATTTTTTATTCTTAAAGAAAAATAAAATAAATTGGAGATATAGGTAATGAACAATCGGCTTCTAAGTTTCATTAAGATTTTTTTCTCAAATTTTTTTTTATAATTTAGTTCCCACACTCTTATGCTAAAAATTCTTGTTTTACCTAATACACTAATGCAAATCTCCCTCTAAGATCCTTTGGTGTTATTTCTGCTATATATACAAGTACCCGTTTGACATCAATTTATCTAGTTTGCTCATTTGTTAAAATTTTCAACCTAATGTAAATGGCTCAATTCAATTATGTTGTAGATGATTCAATTGTTAAGTATTTACCACATAAGAGAAAATTTCAATGCCTTGTTCTTCGAAGAATCTCCTTGTATGAAGTGATCAAGTTCCCCATATTAAAAAGCATACCAAGAAAATGAACTATAATAGCATTTTTGGTATGACGGTACTGTTTTCATGTTCATCCTACAAATTCTTAAGAGTCCACAATGTGAATATTGCAAAAAACAGTAGATTCTCATAGCCTGCTCCCATGAACACATGCTAAAAGGTCTGGTTATTAGAAAATAACTGAGCTTTGCTGTAGTTTAATAAGAGTTTCAAACTTCACATACTCCTTTGTAACCAATGAAATCAGCGAGTTGCCCATTTGTAATAGCACTAATCATTGCACAAATTTCATTATAGAGACGAACATGGAGTACTGTAAGGTGATGGAAAATAAGTTCAGAATTCATATGATTAAATATAGTTATTAATGAATGGGAAGAAATTAAAAAGAAGCCAAACCTGGGCTAATGTTAAATTCAGATCTGATTGAGTTGGTGCTGAATATCCCACTTGCAAAAAAATTAACTTAAGCTAAATATTTTTTTTTAGGGGGGGTATGTGTAGTTTGTTTTTGTTTTCATATTGTTTTGCCGATAAAAAATAATTAAAAAAATAGTTAAATATTTTTCTTGAACCAAAAAACAGTTCGTACTAAAAGATATTTTTAATACTTACACATGATCCAAATTTAAAAGAGCCACAGACAACAATAAATTTACTAAGCAAAAGAATGCCAATGGAGTCACCTTCATCACTTTTATTAGCCTTAAGTCCTAAACATCTTCATCCTCATAATTTTCAATGTCTTTATATAAATCGACTATTATATCTATCTATCTTTCTTTCTACAAGTCTAAGTATTCAGAGATAACGAAAAAATAAGGATAAACGAAAGGGTGCAAAATTGGTGTGAATGAAAATGTTAGAAATTTAAATTTTATTAGCCAAAGGCAATGTTCTCAAACCCAGACTGTTCATCGAACCAGAAAAATGTCCGGATTACGGGTTACCGGTTCAACCGGAATCAAACTGTGATGTCATAATTATGTAATTAATAAATTTAATAATACATATTATTAATATTTTAAATTTAAAAAATTATACAAAAATTACTAAAAATTATATAAAAAAAATTTACAAAATATGAATTTTCTTAATATGTAAAAGTTCAAGAAAAAAATGAAAAAAGTATAATAGACATATTTTATTGCAATATTGAAAGTTAAAACTTCATTGCTATTCTTCCATAATTGCAAGGACCATAAGAAAAATTAATTTAACATCCAATCCAAGTTTAATATAATAATTTAGTCTTCAACTAAATGAAAAAAAAAATATAAACACTAATAATTATGCATAAAATAAAATATAATACCACATAACACAAATATATAATACTGGAGTTTCAAACTTCAAGGGTTTAAAATTTTAAATACAATGCAAAATAAATTCAGCCAAATACTAATTCAACTTAGCCAAAATTTAGCTAAAAAATTGCATGAAATTTGAGAGTTTGAAAAAAAAAAAAAAAATTCAGCCATGAAATAGTTGAACCGTCCGGTTTTACCGGTTTTTTGTTTTTAGAATGGTTTTGAACTTAAAGCGGGTTTATGGGTTAAACCAGACCGTTTTGTGGACTGGTCAATGGTTCAACCGGTTGAACCGGCCGGTCTGGTCCGGTTTTTAAAACATTGGCCAAAGGCAAGGGGGAAACCCACCAAATAAAATAAAATAAAGCCAAAACAAAAACCAACCAATACAAGATGATAATAAAGGCTAATAGTATAATGGTCTTTTCTTTACTTCTTTATTATTATGTCACAAGTTTATTTATTTTTTGTTTATTTTAATTTTAGAGTTCTTTGATGTAGGACAAATTTGGTACCTTAAAAATGTGAAAAGTTGTTTTAGGATTGTATTAGGATTATTTATTTTTTTATTTTAATCTATTCATAATTTCTCTAGTTTCTTAGTTTTATTTGGATTAGTAAAGAAAATATAAGAGTTAGTAGTTTCCTATTTGAATTATTAGACTTTATTGTAGTAGATTTAGTATAAAAATAAGAGTTTTAGTTTCCTAGTTGAAGTAGTAGTGTTTTAGCACTATAAATATGATGTAATAAGTCTTTATAGGAAGCTTTTTCATTAATATTAATTAAATTACGAATTTTGGAGATTTATTTTCTCTTGTTGGGTGAGGAGTCTCCATGTTACTTTGTTACTAAACAATATTTTCAAAAAAACATGCAGTGTCCTACTTTTTCACAAGCTTTCGCTACGTCAGTTGGTATTAGAGCAGGCTTAATCCTGTTTAGATGGCGAACGCACGGAACGAGGGCAAAATCCTTAACGGCGGTGACCGTGAGGAAAATATGGTTACGAGGGATGAAGTTGTTCGTGAACGCCATCCAGAGATTCCACGTAGGCAACTAGCCTATGAGGATAACTTGAGTGAGGATGAGGAAGATGCTAAAGCCATACTTCAAGATAATCAGAGGAATTACCGAGGTCAGCCTGAAGATAGAGCTATTCGCAATTACGAAAGACTTCCATATTTTAAATGTAACTTTTATCTTGAAAACTTTCATAATTGGATATATGATTTAGATGATTGTCTTTGTGATTTAAGACTGTCAGAAGAAAAAGAATATTTTTGGGCTGAAGCTAAACTCATTGGATTCACAAAGAAAAAGATGTATTCGTTCATGGCCAAGAATGATGAAATTGCTTATGAATAGATTTTTGCCAATAAATTATTTTCAGATTTTAGAAGATAAATATAGGCCAACATGGGAAAGCACCAAGAAAAAAACACAAGAAAAATCTAAAATAGTGAAGGCGACTTCAACTAATAAGGTTTCAAATACTGAATCGCTAAAAGAAGTCAACATCCTTATAGAAGACTCTTTTGTCATAGAAAGCGAAGATCAAACTCTTCCATGCGTTGAAGAATATCATAAAGAGTTGATAGAAAATAAAGTTGAATTTATTTCTATTGATATTGTTGAAACAGTTGGTAGAGATGATAAAGAAGAAGCTGACCAAGAAAATTCCATTGAAGTTGTCGACACTAAAGATGATGAAGCTGAACCTGAATTTGTGAAAGATGATTCTAATACTTATAGTAAAATTGAAATTGTGGTACAAGAAGATAATTTTTGTTTCATTACTAGAGCATTATTATCATCAGAAAAATGGCTTAAAATTACCAACTTCATGGAAGATATGGTAGACGAACTCCTTGAATATTTAATTATTCTTCAAAAGATTCAATTATTATTACCCACTTATGGACGACTTCGAGATCGCGTACATCCAATCAACTTGAGGTCGAGTTGTTTTCAAGTGGGAGAGACTGATGTAAGACAGATTTGGTACTTAAAAATATGAAAAGTTGTTTTAGGGTTTTGTATTAGGATTATTTATTTTTTTTATTTTAATTTATTCATAATTTATCTAGTTTCCTAGTTTTATTTGGATTAGTATAGAAAATATAGGAATTAGTAGTTTCCTATTTGACTTACTAGTCTTTATTGTAGTAAGTTTAGTATAAAAATAAGAGTATTAGTTTTCTAGTTAAAGTAGTAGTGTTTTAGCACTATAAATATGATGTAATAAGTCTTTATGGGAAGTTTTTTCATTAATATTAATTCAATTACGAATTTTAAAAATTTATTTTCTCTTGTTGAATGAGGAGTCCTCATGTTACTTTGTTACTAAAAAATATTTTCAAAGAAGCAGGCGGTGTCCTACTTCTTCACAAGCTTCCACTACGTCATTCTTACTCTTTTAGAATTTTAAAAGGCAGAGGAAAATTCTAATTTTTTAGGATCCGCTATCTTATTTTATGGTAGCTTTACTATTTATCATATTATACCATCGAAAAGCAACAACCAAAGGTGCAAGGAGATAGTGTGATGTCACAATTTATTTTTAGTTTTTCAATATATTTTATTTTATTTTTTGGGACCATGTAATATTCACATCTTTCTATTTATCACCCAATTGTTTTACTATTTTTTTTATTGTATTTTAGTATACACTCTTCTTAGTCTTTTAAGATTCTAAATGAGAATTTACTCTTCTTTGGAGAAATATAATAGTTTTTCCTATAATATTGATCTACTTTTTTCTCTACTTCTATATTATCATGTCATTGAATAATTTTTAAATTTTCAATATGTTTTATTTTAGAACTTAATTTGAGAAAAAATTTAATATTTTTTTGGACCATCACCTTATATAGATACATGTAATATATGTATGTATACGACGTTACCTAGCCTTTTTTGCTTCACCAATTTTTTTTTAAATTTTAAAATTGATTTATTTTATGCATTTTCGAATTAAAAATGAAATTTATTTTTAAATTTATTTTATTTTGCACACTTTTTAGTCTTTTAAGATTTTAAAAAGTACCCTTTTTTATATTAGTTGGACCCTTGTATTATGTATATAAATTATATTGAGGTCACCCACTTCTTTTCTTTATTTCTTTTTTTCTTTTGCAACACACATTTTTCATTTTTTCTGATTTTACACACTTCATTATTTAGGATTCTAAAAGGAATTTAAGTAATTTTTAAATATAATTGTCTTTTTCTACCATATTGACCCACTTTCTCACTTGATGTTCATGGCTGCCGACATATCACGCAACTCCTTCGCAATTTCTGAGAATGGTAGTCTAGAGTCTGGATCAGACGACCAACATCTCTCCATCAATGATCTCCATGCAAGATCACACCAGCTTGGGATCGCAGGTCGCAAATTGCCTTTGATTATGCCAGCTGAAAAAATCATAAGAAGTATACAACAAACAAGGTTGCGTCACTTATGAAACAAGGTATAAAATAAACATGTACAAAATTCGAATGTAATTTCATCGTGTAGAGTGCCTGGAACTATAATTAGATAATATTCTACTATATATGGTATACTTTCCAATCTTCTCAAGATTGTCGTAAGAACCACAGATGAAACAGATTTCAAGTAAAACATAAGATAAAGCAGCAAAATACAAAGAAATAAATGAACGGTTAAGTGATAATTTACACCCAATGAATATATATATATATATATATATATATATTGATTGCAGATGACAAGTACATGCAAGATTGATTGCAGATGACAAGTGGTTTGTAGATTGAGAGCTCTGATAAGGCTCAGGATCAAAAGACCAAAAAACAATTGATTGTGAAGTCAGCAATGATTTTGCACAGGCCTTTCAGTTGAGAAGGCATGGTTCCAGATATAATGCAATTATCAATTCAATATTATCAGACTCAACGTGTAGGATGAAAAAATTGATGATTATGATGTCACCACATATGTGTTTACTAAGAATTATTGGAGTGATCTCCATTAAACAGAATCTTAAACATAATCACTTCTTATCAGGCCCATCAAATTGTAATATTACCTATTATTTCCTCTTATCGCAAATTTGCATAAGGTTCCTCCCTAGTCAAGAGTTCCCACATGACTATTCCAAATGAGTACAAATCAACCTGCATAAAGCATCAGAGTAATATTTTAACAGTAAAGCAATTGTCAAAAAGTATAAAACATAAAGTATTTAATGATCTGTTAAAGACAATCATCCTACCTTTTCTGTTACCATGTTCTTATTTTTCAAGAGTTCTGGAGCCATCCATGGTATAGTTCCTCATATGCCACCAGAGATTAGTGTCCTCTGCTTAATTTTTTATAAGCCTAAATCACCAATTTGAAAAGGAACCATGTGAAATTTTAGAAGGGTGTTACTATTAGAATTCCAACTTACCAAAAAAAAAGTATTAGAATCGCAGCAACCCAAGTTTTAGTTCTTCCTTGAACCACAGGATGACCATGCAATTCCCGAATGGTGTCCCAAAATTTGATTTCCGACGGTGGTGAATTGACAATTGATTTCAATTCCCGATGGTGTCCTAGATATTGATTTTCCTTGGTAGTTGTGATTGAGTGAAAAAGAGAAAAAAAAATTGTGCGCGCTTGCAAAGAAGAGAGAAGAAGTTGAAGAATCCATGGCCGCAAAATCTGATTTACCCATAAAATACAAACCTAATCATACAAATGAATAACAAAAGATGAGCAACAACTTGTCACAAAGAAGAAATAGGAAGAGTTGCTAGGAAACGGCAAAATAGATGGCACGTGTTTGCAAAGAAGAGACGATGATTCTTAATGGTTGTGAGATCTTCCGATTGAGCAAAAAAAAGAAGAGATGGCGCGTGTTTGCAAAGAAGAGAGAAGAGATTTGAAGAATCCACGGCCCCAAAATTTGATTCCTAATGGTGGTGAATTCACGGTTGATTTTGATTCCCGATGGTGTCCTAAATATTGATTTTCCCTACTAGTTGCGATTGAGCGGAGAAGAGAGAAGAAATTGTGTGTTTGCAAAGAAGAGAGAAGAAGTTGAAGAATAGACAGTCGCAAAATTTGATTTACCCATAAATTACAAACCTACTCATACAAATGAATAACAAAAGATGAGCAACAACTTGTCACAAAGAAGAAATAGGAAGAGTCGTTGGGAACGGCATTAATATTACTATAAGAAAAATATCTTTACCTTAATTGCAGCTTCAATAAGATTTACAAGTTCAATAGGCAATTTAATCCAAACACCATTCTTTCCCTGCAAAAATATGTAAAACAAATTAATCTTTATTTGAAGATAAGAAGATCCTCTGAAGATACATATTTTCAAAAAAAAAGGAAAACTTAAATCATGTTGAACAAGTGTCCATCAGTCTGTGTCAGACACCATGTTGAAAACAGAGTGGCTTTGACACACTAACCCATGCATCAAAATGTATCAAATTTTTGGTTATATTTCTTTCCTAAAATTCAAATGCTTGGCTAAGAGAAGTTGGATGCAGAATGAACATATTGAGGCTTATCTATTTTCTATATAGAAATATAGAATTTTGGAAACTAAAATGTCATGATTTTTAAAGTGATCAAGAAATTTTGCGGAAGTTGGAAAGTGAGATCAAATGTATGTTTTGTTCATGGTGAGGAGCAGAGGAAGAACTTGATCTGCCAACTGAAACTCAAGTGACCTTCTGTGTTTATCAGCGTACTTCTTCATCCGACGATGTGCCTTATTGAGGCTGTCAACAACTTCATTCAGCAGCTCCTGCTTGTCTCTAGCAAAGCGATAGGCAGCTGGACATTGGCCACCAGTCTTTTGTTTGGCCACCTCATGGGGAGTGAGGGGCTGTTGTCCAATGGCCACCTCGAAGGGACTGAGTCCGGTTGCAGAGGACTTTTGCAGGTTGTAGCAGAATTGGGCAGTGTTCAGAAGCTGCACCCAATTCTTCTGGCTTGCAGTCACATAGTGTCGCAAGTACTCCTCTAGCAGTGCATTCATCCTTTTTGTCTGACCATCAGTCTGAGGATGATTTGCCGTGGAGAACTTCAATTCTGAGCCCATCAGCCCAAATAGAATAGTCCAGAACCTGCCTGTGAACTGTGAGTCTCGGTCACTGATGATGTCCTCTGGCAGTCCGAAGTATTTCACCACATTTTGAAAGAATAGTTCTACAGCCACATTTGCCAGGCATGCATGTGGTGCAGGGATGAAGACCCCATACTTCAAGAACCTGTCAACAATCACAAAGATGGATCTGAATCCATCCACCTTTGGTAGTCCTGAAATAAAATTCATGGAGATAGATTGCCATGGTCTTTCAGGAATAGGCAAGGGTTGCAGCAGCCCTGCCTCCTTCTTCTTCTCCAACTTGTCTTGTTGGCATACTAGACAAGTCTTGACAAAGGCTTCTCTGTCTTCTTCCATTTTCGGCCAGTAGTATGAACGGGACAGTAGGGCTAGCATCCTTTCAATGCCAGGATGTCCAGCCCATTGTGGATCATGTGTTTCTCTCAGGAGTTCTCGCCTCAGTCCCCCACCACTAGGAACATAAAATTTGCCGCCTTTTGCATACAGGATCTCATCATCCAGCCAATACTTGCGAACATGTCCATCTCCGACTTGTTGTTGCAACTTCTCATAAGCACTATCTAATTGAGAAAAGTCCTTCACTCGCTGCAGCAAATCAGTCTGCAGGTTGGACAGGGCAGCAACATACTCCTGCACGATCTTTCTGTTCAAAGCATCAGCAACTTGATTTTGACTGCCGGGTCTATGAACCCATTCAGAATCAAATTCTGCCAAGAACTCCTGCCAGCGTGCCTACTTGGGAGTGAGCTTCTTCTGGGTCTTGAAGTAGGTGTTGGCAATATTGTCTGTCACCACCGTGAACCGAGTCCCCATCAGATAGTGCTTCCAAGTGTCCAAACAGTGCACTACTGCAGCCATCTCCTTCTCATGGGCAGAATACCTTTGCTTAGCATCCTTCAGCTTCCGACTTTTGAAGGCAACAAGATGTTTCTCTTGGACCAGAACCCCTCCCAAGGCTCTGTCAGAGGCATCTGTGTGGACTTCAAAGGGCAACTCATAGTCTGGCAAGCGCAGCATTGGCTCTGAAGCCACTGCATGCTTCAGCTTCTCAAAGGCTGCCTGGCATACTTCATTCCAGTCCCACCGGTTGTCCTTCTTTAGCAAGTCAGTCAAGGGGGCTACCTTTTTAGAGTAACCCTTGATAAACCTGCAATAATAGTTAGCAAGTCCAAGAAAAGATCTCAATTCTGACACTTTAGTTGGTGCAGGCCAATCAAGAATGGCCTTCACTTTCCGTTCATCCATCCGAACTCTGCCATTACTGACCCAATGGCCAAGAAACATCACTTCTTGTTGGCAGAACTCACACTTCTCCTTCTTTACATAGAGTTGGTTTTCTATCAAGCTGCTAAAAACCAACCTTATGTGTGTCAAGTGATCTCCAATAGTCTCACTATAGACTACAATGTCATCGAGATACACTACAACACACTACAACAAACTTGTCAATATACTTGTAAAGAACATCATTCATAAGATTACAGAATGTGGCAAGTGCATTAGTGAGGCCAAAGGGCATCACCAGGAACTTATACGATCCGTAGCGGGTGACGCAAGCAATCTTGGCCTCATTTTCCTCAGCAATCCGCACTTGCCAATAGCCTGAGCGCAAGTCCAATTTTGTGAAGTAGGAAGCTTTGCTCAATCTGTAAAAGAGGTCATGAACATTCGGGACCGGGTACTTGTTCTTTATAGTCACCTTGTTCAAGGCCCGATAGTCAATGCACATCCTCATTAAACCATCTTGCTTCCGCTAGAACAATGCTGGGGCTCCAAAAAGGGCTTTTAAAGGTTGAATGAACCCTGCATCAAGGAGTTCCTTCAATTGCTTCCTCAATTCTGCCAATTGGGGAGGCGCCATTCTGTAAGGAGCCTGTGCAGGAGGCTTTGCACCAGGTTCCAACTCGATCTTGTGATCAGTTGCTCGTCAGGGCGGAAGGAACTTGGGAAGTTCTGGTGGCATGACATCTGCAAACTCCTTCAACAGGTCAGCCATTTCATCAAGAACTTCCACAGTGGTGTCCGGCTCGATCTCCACCAGGGCTGCAAGGTAAGTCTCTTCACCTTTCTGCATTCCAGTCTTCAACTACATTGTAGAGAGCATCCCTATCTTCTTTTTCCCTTCCTTCTTGCTTTGGTCGTTGTAGACAGCAGGGACAAGCATGTGGCTCTCTCATCGGTGATCATCATGCCACCAAGATGGGGCATGACCATCACTTTGGCCTTCACAAAGAACTCATTGCCAAGGATCAGATTGAAGTCGTCCAAAGGTACTGCCATCAGATTGCACAGTCCCTCCCAAGCACCAATGTTGAGGGTTGCTTGTGTTGTACCTTGGACTGGTTTGGCCTCCGAGTTGACTGCTTTCAACTTGCTCGTGTTCTGAACCAGTTTTAGGCCAAAGGTAGCCATTTCTCGCTGGGCCACAAAATTGTGAGTGGCTCCAGAATCCACCATTGCTCGAACATCCTTGCCATTCACCTTAACCTGCACATACATCAAACCACATTGAGTCTGCGGCTTCTACACTGCGATGGCATTCAGCAACTGAAGTAGACTGACTCTGGTTGGAATGTCAGAGTCGCTGTCTGAGTCCTTGCTATCAAGCACCAAGGCACTCAGTTTCTCTCGTTTGGGGCAGTCTCTTAGGCGATGGGGGCCATTGTAGAGGAAACAGCCATTCATGGGCTTGCCCTCTTTCTGGCTTGTTTCTCCTTTGGACTTGGAAGTGACACTGCTACTTCCCTTCTTCTTTTTTCCATCATGTTGCTTCTTAACATCTCTGGATTGTCCGTCTTTGGCCTTCTTCCCACCATTGTTCTTCTTCTTTTCGGTTAAGGATGTGGATCCAACAACCTTGAAGTTGACTAGCCCCCCTACTGCAGCAATTGCAGAAGAAAGGTCTCTTACTCCTTGCCTTCGCAATTCAGCTTGCGCCCATGCTTGGGGTCCAGACATGAAGTTGAACAACTTTTCCTCTTCTGACATGTTCTGGATGTCAAGCATCAGGGAAGTGAATTCTTTCACGTAGTCCCTCACTGTGCCAGTGTGCTTCAACTTTTTCAAGTTGTCCCGAGCAACCCATGCAGTGTTGCAAGGGAGGAACTGATCCTTCAGTTCCTTCTTCAAGATCTCCCATACTTCGATCCGAGGGCATCTAGCGTTCAGATCATCTTGCACTCGGGTTCGCCACCAGAGTTTGGCATCACCTGCAAGATACATACTGGTTATGGTTACCTTCTCTGTGTCTGGGACACGGGCAGCCTTGAAATATTGCTCCATGTCCCAAAGGAAATTCTCCAATTCCTTCGAGTTTCTGGCACCAGAAAAAGCCTTCGGTTCAGGGACTTTGATCTTGGCGGGCACTTCTCCGATGGCGCCAGGGTGGGTAGGAACAGACTTCTTGACGAGGGCTACATCATCCTCCAAGCATTTGAGGTTGATCTTCACGACGCCTGTCAGGGACCCCACATCCTCCATGATGTTGGTGATTCTGGCACTCGTTTCTATCATGAAATCGTCAAGGCTCTTCTGCAAGTCCACCAACTCGATGGCGTGTTGTTCTGTTGAAACAAAAAGTGGAACAGCACCATCATCTTCAAGGACACCAGCAAAGTTTTCTAAGCGGGACACTCGATCTTTCAGGGCCTCGTTCGCAGTACCACCAGCCATGGTCGTCAAACTGCACTCTGATACCAATTGTCACAGGGTCTAAATTCGTTTCTGAATTTTTTGGCTTGTGCGGCACTAAGGCACTGTCTTAGTCAGCCAATACACTCACTCACACCAAGAGGATTATACAAAAGAACATAGCAACACAAAAGACACATAGATCCCAGGAAATCTTCCCAACCTTTACTTTACTCACACAGTATAGGAATACACAACCTTAGGGTTGCGTGACAAGAAGAACACACTCTCTTCTATGTCTGCACCCCCCCTATTACATTTTATTTATAGACAATAATCACAACCGACCATGTGGGTGTCTGTGACACGCACATGCCTGCAGTTACACCCCAACTGCTAGGGTTCTGTCACAGACAGCCACTTGTGTCCTGCAGTTTACACCCCCAACTGCTAGGGCTGTCTGAAGCCTTGGATTTGCGCCACATAATAAGCAAGCAGTTCATCTCACTGCTGCATACAATGCGAGCCCTTGGATCAATGTGCCAACACAGCAGGCAGTTCCCCTTGTATGCCCTTAGACAACCTTGTCTTCTGCCAGACCAGCAATTGTCGCCACATGTGCTGCCAACTGCTGTCAGCGCTAATGCCACTCCAAGCCCTCACTCAAGGACATGGCTGTGTGTAGTCAGCCTTTAACCAGCGCACCACTTGATCCCACCAATGCTGACATGGCGGCTGAGACAGAATCAGTGTTGCGGCTGAGACAGAATCAGTGTTGCGGCTTGCTGAGACGGTGGAACAGACGATGATAAGAATGCCGAGGCCACGTGTTGGGCAGAACGGTAATGGTGAAGTATGCTAGGGATGAACTGCTGCTGAGACGGAATCAGTACTGCAGCTGCTGAGTGAAAATAAAGAATAAAGAAAGAATCAGAGGGAACGGCAGAACAGAAAAATTAAAACGAACAAGCGGCAGCTGAAGCAGGGGAAGAAAACAAAAAGAGAAGAAGTGGCGCAGAGGCAGAAGAGAAAAACAGAGAAGAAGAGAGCAGAGCGGCGCAAATAGAAGAAGAAAACAGACAGAAGCGGCGCTGGGCTGAACAGAAACAGGGAAAAAAGAAAAAGAAAAGTAAAAGAAGCTGCAGCTGGGAAACAGACAGAAAAGAAAAAAAAAAGCTGCGTGGCAGAAAGAAAAAGGAACAGAAAGAAAAGGGGCTGCAGCTTCAAGATCAGGAGCTGCTGGAAAAAGCAAAGGAAAAGATGTGCTGTGGCAGGAAGCTGAGAAACAGAGAGAGGAAGCAGCAGAGGAAAGCAAACAAAGAAGAGGCGGCTGGCTAAAACAGAAAGACAAAGGGAGAACGACTAAAGCAGAGGAATCGGCGCAACAGCTAGGCAAAGAAACACAAAATAAAGAAAGCAGAAAAAGAAAAGCAAGTAGCGCGTGTAATACCCTGACCCAAAATACCGGGTCATATGACACGCATTACGAGGTCATGAATAAAATAATGTATGAAATTAATCACAAGAAAATAATTAGTTAATTTGATAAGGTAAATTAATTACTTTTAAAGAGATTAATTAATTGACATGATGGAGTATATAAAATACACAATACACACACTAAAGTGTGTAGTGTGTGTAGGGGAGTGAGTATATATATATATATATATATACCTATGTACATTTGTATAAGTATAATGTATAAATATATTTATGTATATAAATATATATCTATTTATGTATAAAATGAAAGGAACCAAAATATCAAAAGTGCAGTGTGTGTGTGTGTCGGCTACATGTGTGTGTGTGTGTGTCTTGGAGTGTTAGTGTGTGTGTTATATATATATATATATATACAAAATATCTTACACAATTAAATGTAAAGTAGGAATGGGGAAGAGAAAAATTTATGAGATGGAAATAAGGTTTATGAGAAGTGAAAGGAGGGTGGCCGTGAGGTCATGTAGAGAGAGAGAGAATGGAGGAGAGAGAAGGGTCGGTTGCCTTCTTTAAAAAAAGCCAAAGCATGCATTTCATGCTACCCCCTAAAGAAACAAACTGAATAAGGCAAAAACTGAGACGCTAAGAAGAGATTCAGAGCAAGAAGAAGAAGGAAACAGTGAAAAAGGTGAGAAATGTAAAAATTATTATTTTTCTCTCTCTAGAATTTTCCTATGTATAAACTGTTTTAAGCCTTCATTTTGTATATGTGATATGTAGAACATGTTTAGACTCGTTTAAGCATGAAATCTAAGCTTGAAAACGACTAAAAACATGAAACCCAGAAGCTACGGCCATTGAAGACCTTGCTTGAAGCAGGTCTGAAACCGTTACAACCAAACTAGGTTCGGCTTATCAAAACCTCAAGAAGACCTTCTGAGGGTGTCAAAAACACCAAACCGCAATCACAAAGCCTAAGAAATGAACCCCATATGATGAGTTGCAGGTTACGGGTTTGAAACCCAATACCTTAAACTCGATGTTAAACCTACCTTTGTAAATGAAAAATGAAACCCCATGAAGAGGGGATCACAACAGAACAAATCCCATGTGATTTGGCTCAAAAATGAGCATTTACGACCAGTTTACAGGTTTGATTATCAAGCCTTCAAACGAGCAAACAGAGACCTTTTAATTCCTCAAACAAATGCCAAAACAATCCTTGATGTTTTAGAAGTAATTTAAACTAAAAACAGTAAGAAATCAGCGAGCTAAAATGCACGAAATTAAAAAAAAAAATGAAAACCTGCAACTAAGGCAACGTAGGGAAAGAAGGGAAGAAGATGATGAATAGTAACGGTTCGGGTCAAAACTGGTCAAATCGGGTTCGGGTCAGAACCCGACCCATCGCACAAAACGGTTAAGTAGGACGGTGTCGTTTTGGGTTATGTTTTAAATTTATAAACCATTAGGGCTGACGTCAGCATTACGTAATTAAACCGACCGAACCGGTTGGTTCAGTTAAAACCGGACCAGTTCACTTTAAATGTAACTGAACCCATTGGTTTTCTATTTTAATTTAAAATAAATAAACCAAGACTTTTCCTATTTACGGATTGACCCCAGAACTTTTGGACAATTCTACTGTGGCCCAACTTTTGAGAATTTTATGCAATTACACCCCTTGAAAAATAATTAATTAATTAAATAAATTATTTAATTAATTTATAAATAAAGTAAAATTACTATTTTGCCCCTGAGTTATAAATAGAGCAAATGAAGTCCAAATTAAACATATGAATAGCGTATTTTTACTATTTTGGATATTTTGAGACTAATGGTGGAGTCCGTTTTGTGAGACGGGGTCCCGAAAAATAAATACACGTAAAGGGTAAAATGACCAAATTACCCCTAGTACCCCAAAAGCCAAATTAAAACCAAAGAAGGTCTAAATTGACTTTCTTCGACATTCTGGACTCAATGGTGAGGTCTAAATTACGAAACGAAGTATGAAAAAATATGACACGTAAATAGGTAAATGACCATTTTGCCTTTTTACATATAAAAGTCCGAATTAAATTTTACGAAAGCCTAAACCGACTTTCTTCGACGCTCCGGACTCAATGGTAGAGTCTATTCGACCAAAAGAAATGTCTAAAATAAAAAGACATAAAATTTTATGAATAGCATCTGTCAGATGACTATAAACTAAAGTATTGCCGAAATATTAAACTAAGGCAAGTACGAGGAAATAAAGTACGAGAAGACACGACGCGTTAACATGACAAGTAAATAAATTTAATTTAAAGTTAATGGAGCTACCAGAAGAGTATAAAGTGAAATAAATTAAATTCCTAACACATTAAATTGTGTCATAAGTTAAGAGTACGAGTTAAATTAAGTACATATGAAATTATGAAATTGTTTTAGGATCTAATACGAACTAAGCATAAGTTAAGCAACATCAATAGGTGTTATTACGGTGAATGTGAAGTTAATGAGGTTATTATAAATTGTTTTTAGGAATTACAAAGGAAGTGGGAAAGCGCATTATTAGCACTAACCCTAAACGACTGAAGTGAGTAACCCTGTATTTGAAGTGGAGATTTAACTCCATGGATTTGAAAAGGTTTTAAGTTCAAAAGATACGAAGTATTTGAATTCCAAATTCAGTATATTACATGATTTCAGTTTTAAATTATTTCTGTTCTTATAAACCCCATTGTGACATGCTCAGTAAATGATTTCTCTACAGTTTTCTTAAAAATGTGTTTTCAGCATGTCTGAGTTAAAATACAAATCTTGTTAAATATTTTGAGTTTGCCTATTTAAGTATAAGAATGTTTATCACAAAGTTATGAATGTTATGTTTTAAAGTGCTCACGAGAAATATCTATTTGACATACTCATGTGTTAAATGTATTTTAATGCAAGATAAATGGTGCATAAGTATTTAAACAGGATTTTGGGTTTTCAAAACTCAGCTGCCCTGTAAAACACCCACAGATTTTTGGGTTGTACGGAACTCAATTAATCTGTAAAAACATGATGGGATTTTGGGTTGCACGGAACTCAATTGACTGTCAAAATTCCAGGTAGCAGGATCTAATCCCCTAAGCATGAGATATCTCGAGAAACCCTATCTGTTCTGTCAGGGAATGAGTCATACCTACCCTTAGGGACCAGGAAGACGATCCTGATCAGTTCAGTTAGGTTATCTCTCTACGCATACGTAAAATAGGAGTCTGGTTCGAAACGGATTCCATTAATGGAAGTGATAAGATGACAAATGATTTTGTAAATGAAAGCAGGTTTTACCCTCATTTTTCACTATGCATATGTTCTGAGTTTTATATACTCTATTTAAGAAATACATGTTATGTTATATGTTTTGAAGTTCATATGTACGAGTTTAGCTTGAATACTTTAAATTGTTTCAAAGCTACCTGTTTTAAGAAATGCATACGTTTCGAGTTTATACTCTATTTAAGAAATACATTTTTAGCTTGAATACTCTAAATGTTTCAAGCATTATGTTTAAGAAATGCACATATTCTTTGTTCAAGTATACGAGCAATTGGTAGTGATTATTTTACAAACTCTTATGTACTAAACCACTGCCAATTGAAAACCCCATGACAAATGCTGGAATTACTCACAAGCTTAGATTAGCTTACCCGGACTTCGTTCGGACCCCCCTTTCAGGTGATTAAGGGCAGTTTTGATTAGAAGACGATGATGAAGAATCTGCCATTTTTGGGAAGACATGTTAAGTAGTTTCTTTAGGAAACTTGTGAACATTACTAGTATATTTTGTATTAGAAGATCGGTACACTGTTATGTATAAGCCCCATGGGGCAACTAAACATGTATTGTATTTATGAAGTCTTTAACTTTTAGTTATACTCTGAATGTTAAATCATGTATGCTACGTAAAGAGTGGCAGTACCGGACGGATATGCGTAATTTAAAAATGAGAAAAGAAAAGAAAAAGTTTTTCACGCTTCCGCAATCACATGTCGCACATCTATTCGATACCGCTGCTTATGTGAGCCTTCGCCCTAAAGCCTCCGGGCCTGAGGGTGGCGGTCGCGATGCGAGATCTGCACAGGGTGGGTTTCGGGTCGTGACAGCGCGGCTGGGCGTAAAAGGAAGAAAAGAAAGAACCAACAGTTAACACACAGAGAGAACAAAATAACACAAAAAACCAAAGTAACAGAGAACAGATGAGTAGGCAACAAAACCGTAGCTTGGGGCAGTGGGCAGATGATGACAGAAACAAAACGACTTGGGACAGTGGCACGATGATGACAGTGGCGGTGGACTATTTGATAGCCAAAACCAAAAATTTCCACTGTAGTTTGAGAGAAACAGAGCTTTATTCAAGGAGCTTCTCTGCTTCGGCGGAGCAGAAGCACCAAACCCTCAATGGGGGGTTTCTACTGAGATAGAGAGACGCAGACAGGGAAAGAGAAAGAAAGAGAGAGAACGAGGTCCAGACAAAGAGAGGGGATGTTTGGGCTCGTCGATGGTTTCTGGGTCTGTTCTGCAATGGCAACAATCAGTGATTGATGGGGACAAACCCTGAACAGAGGATTTGAAACCCTTTTCTTCCAGCAGTCGTGGCTGGCTATAATGGTGACAACAGCGCAACAATGGCGATGGGGGATGACAAAACCCTCGGCGATGACGAGACCCTCTACGACGGTGGTGAGTATTGGTATGAGGCTTCGTTGATGACGATTGGGATTGCTTCCCTAGATTTTGGAGGCTGGTCAGACCGATGGGTATGGAGGCAGAAATACAGAGAAGGCATATTTGAGCGATTGAAAGGTGGTGTTGATATTTGGACAGGATTGTTGAGTAATGGTGCTGAAAGATTTGGAAGGGGAATGAATCCAGAAGGTGGATATATCGGAGTCTGAGGATGGCCTGTTGCAAACCACGGACCTAGGTATGGCTAAAACTGACCCTGTGCCAGTGATGCACTGCGGCAGAGATTTAGAAAAGCAAAAGGAGAAAGGCGGCTGCTGGGCGTGGACCAGAAAAAAGAAAAAAAAAAGAAAAGCAGAAGGGATTCTGTGTTTAAAAGTTGCGACAGGAAGAGATTAGGAAAAAAAAAAAAAAAAAGGAAACCAAAGGTGTTGCGGCTGGAGAATGGGGGAAGAAAAAAAGAAAAAAGACGAAAAGCAGCAAGCGGCGCAGTTGAATCGAAAAGAGAAAGGAAAGCAGCAAGCGGCGCAGCAGGAGCTATAAAGAAGAAGCGGCACAGAGGAAGCAGAACCAGAAGCGGCGCAGCAGGAGCTAGAAAGAAGAAGCGGCACAGAGGAAGCAGAACCAGAAAGAACCTAGAAGCAAGCGTGGCAGAGAAAAAAAAGGGCGACTGATGTTCGAACCAGAACCAGACTGAGACGGAACCGCTGCTTGCTGAGGCGGAACCAGAGCTGCGGCAGGAAGCAGAGAAAGCAAAAGAAAATCAGAGGGAAGGAAGTTGTAAACTTGTTGAACCAGAACTAGCTAGGGGAAATTAAACTAGAGAATAATCAGACCAAGGAAGGAGAGGCTCTAATACCATGTTAGATTCGGTGGAATAACAAAGAAGAAAGAGACAAGAGAGAGAGAAGACAGAGAGACAAGAAAACCCAAAGGACTACATTGTATTAGACTAAATTCATTACAGAAACTAAACAAGAGAGCTCCTTATATAGGAGGGTTATGAGGTTGTACATGGAAAGTATAAATAAAGGAAACAAACTATAGAACCCTAATCCCACTAGCATTACACAATAATATGTATGTGGCAGCTAACCCTAACCCTAGTATCACAATAATATATAGGTAACCCTAATATACTTCTAACAACATCTTTATAAGTATTCTTAATAAGTAAATAGCTTCCATTATTGTTATCACTGCATAAACCCGAACTGATTCTCCAATATAGTTATCTCAAGTCTTAATTGATATGATACATATTTTTTGAAAAACGATATGCCCTCCAATACATGTTTCGACAACTATAGATTGAGAATACATCACTAAAATTTGATAGAATAAAGTAAAAATCATCGACATAGAAACTAGATAATAAAGCAGTAGTCAACCTCAGTCTATAAACATTAGTATTAAATCAAAATACCTTCTTTTGAATGTGATAGAATATGAATAACATAGAAGAGACATGATGTAGCAGAGTCAGTGGGATGGAGAAAAAAACCTGTTCGTTTGCAGTAGTTGGAAGGCCACCGACATACACACGTCGAGCGTGTCTAGTAGCCTGAAATTATAATACTTTTAGATAAAATGTTGTGTAGTAGGGGAAAAAGCAGAATAAAATCAGAAAAAGACGAGGCAAAACAAACAAGAACATAGCTTGATCCAGCCAACCTGCTGAGTCAATGGCTGAACCGGCTTGATAGGAAGAGCTCCAAGCTGCAGTATGAAAACCCAAAAATAAAGTATTTTTTTTTAAAAGGGCAAATCAAAGCATCCACATCCAAAGAAAAGTAACCAAAGGTTGCAAGAGTCTTCTTTGCAAAGGAAGTGGGAAAATATACCTGCCCAGATGGTAACGAAAAATGTTTGGAGACACTGGAAACATTCCAGGAATGGCTGGGGTGGTCCCAGGGATCTGACCTGCAAAGGCCAACCGAATTACATCCCAGAACAAAATGTAAACGATATTCTTACTCTTTCTATGATGATAAGTAATAATTGACATGGCACTCCACACTTGTAATTCAATAATTTAACTAAATCCTTAGTGATGAAATTTTAAAAAGATGAAATAGTACATCATATTCAAGTACTGGAGGAAATATTTGTACATCTACCAAAACAGGAAATAGTTGCCGGTTGAGGACATACAACTGGTTCACTGATTCCTCGTTGTACATTAAAGCTACAGAGGTCGGCTTACCTTACATCCATTGTCAGAACAGTGGGGCTAGTAGCCCAGCATTGCCTTCTTACAAACAGACAGAAAACCAAAAACTCTCTCAGTTCCAGAATTATTTCACCAACTAAACAATCAAAAGAAAATATTACAGCACTTCCAGAGACCATGGCTAGTAATCGCATGCAAATAAAAAAAGAAACGAGTATGGCTTACCAAAATGATACCATGCAATTCGACACAAACTTTGCACGCAAGATGGGAAAAAAACAGAACAAAAAAAAAAACTGTTATGAAAATATAGCAATCATGATAAATATATGATAGGAGATGTACCAGTGGAAGCAGCAGCTAACATTGCAGAAGCAGGAGGTGCCACGTCGAAACCACTGATCCTTTTGCTGCAGAAATAATTATTAGTACCAAGCAAAATAGTAAAAACCAATCTACAAGTAATAGACTTAAGGTAACATTAATTTATAAAAAACAGAGGAATTCCAACAAACATAAAAGAAGAAACAGAATGACAAATCAATTATGCAATCAATGCAAAGATTCTGTATGGTTCTCACAAGAATTAAGAGAAACAGAACACTCTTAAGAAAATGGTTTGGGAGGGACCCTTATCTTAGACATTTTTTATTTCTTCTCTTTTCAAGCTTTATTACATGGACAATTCAAAATGTGTAAAGTACAAATGGAGGACATGACATTCCATGGGCATTGGTACCTATACTATACCAATACCGTAATACTAGTTTCAGTACCGGCATAGGATATGCTCCACATACATACTATAGGCATGCATACAGGGTATTAGATATTGCATAGCAGATTTTGGGGCCTCCGAGCTATTTGTGAGCATAAATTTCACAGCTGTAACAACCATAATTGTAACAGCGTTTTCAGTCAAGGCAAAAAAAAAAAAAGCAATGCTCGTAAGAAGCATGCACTTTACGCGATTATTGATGCCTAAGGCACAAAAATGCATATCTCACAGGTAAATTTGCTTCTTTTTTAATTTAACTTTTATTCTTTTTCAATGCTAATTTTTTTTCCTTTTCAATACTCTCCTCTTCATCTACTTCTTTTCTTACTTTTTTTTTCTCCTTATTTCTCCTCCCTCTTCATTTCTAACATACGCTCGAATGTTTTCCCCTTCACAACTAATGCTTTCAATTGTGTAGCAGTCTACTGCCTTTACTTTATCTATCTTTTATTTAAATTTATTTATTATTTGTTATCTATTTACACATGTTAATTATTCTTAAATATATTTTTAATATAAAAATCAAAACTCGAAAAAACTTGCGCTTCAATGGTTCAAGGCTAACGCATGGAAATTCCACACACTTTCTCGTTTTGAACTTCAGTTTTAGACTTGCAATTGCATTTCAGTATGAAAAAGTGAATAGCAACAGCTGCTACAAAATAAAGTGAAGGACCGTAAGAGTTACAACACAATAAATCTATCATATTTACTACGGCTTCCCTATCCCTAACCACTGACAGTTAACCATTGAGTAAAAAGTTTTCTAAAGGCAAACAGGTATATACTGCACTGAATTTAATAATTTAGACCTTTTGGTGCAAAATCAAAATTTTACCCCAACTCAATCTAAAACCTGGTGTTTCACTTCTCACATTCCAAACTAATACCAACAACACATTCAAAGAAGCAGTATTATTTATTTTTCAGGAAATGTGTTGTTTAAACTTAGTACTTGAAAAAGGATTGAACACGATCAAACAAACAAATAATAACAATTCTAGCAATACTTTAGCACATCAAAAAGTGCTATTAGAATTTCGACCAAAATGGAAAGCACAATTCAAAACGATCAACCTAATAAAGAAAAAAAAACTGCACAGAAATTTTAAGGACAACTGGCATTACCTACCTTTTTGAGCCTGAACTGGATAGTGACCTTGATCTATGCTCTGACCTACCCCATGAGCGAGATTGGGACATGAGTCTACTATGCCTGTCCTTCCTGTCCCTGTCATGGTCTCTTCTCCTGCAAGACAAATAAAATCAGCACATCATCAATACCTCGGAAAATAAATTCTACAAACAAAAGAAATTAGTGAAGACGAAACCCAAAACAAAAATAGTGACTAATCGTAGTATATCAACCTAGTTAACTGCTGACGGCGCATCAAACTTCAATAGATACGGAAACATAGTGCTTGAATTCCACCAGATAAGAACATAGACAAATAAAGTTATAAATAAAATGAAGCTTAAAAATTATACAGATGCAAACACAAGATTAAATTTCAATTACCTCTCATAGTCTCGACTCCTGTGATAAACATCATCGTCTCTATCCCTGCTCCTTCCCCTTCTCTCACTCCTATACCAGTAGTGATCTCTATGCTGACAATCACGGTCTTTGCCTCGATCCATTTCCCTATATCTATCTCTATCCCTGTTCCTATCAGGGTCCCTTTCCTTTTCTCTGCTTTTTGAAGACTGTCTTTTATAGCCGCGAGAACCATCCTGCCAAAAATCCAAAATAGCAAAGTTTCAGTAAACAAGCAAATACAGTTTTACAAAAAAAAAAATAGTACAAGTTTAGAATGAATGTCATATTGTTTAAGCTATTAACCCAGGATTTATTGCTAATCAAGAAACCAAGGAGAATTCATGTCTAGAAAACGTCCCCCCAATATAAGCATGTCTCCAGTAAAGGTCACTTAAAAAATCACAAACAGTTCACGCGAATGAGGAATGGTTCAGATGATTTTTCTAAATCATTCTCAAAGAGGCGAATTATTGGTTTCCAGGGAACGGTAATTTAGTGCTTATGGAACACATGCAAAATCCTATATTAATCCAAAAACTAATTTCACAATTCAGACGCGTTTTCTCAAATTTCAATGCAACAGACACAGCAATTACAGGTCCTATATTAATCCAAAAACTAATTTCACAATTCAGATGCCTTTTCTCAATTTTCAAAGCAACAAATACAGCAATTTTCACAATCACTTTCTTTTCTCTCCATTATAACAATTTGAATCTTTTCTCCAATCTAGCTGTTATAAAACCCTAAAACAACGTCAATAGGTGTCCCCTTATCTTTTCATGATCTCTTCAAACAGAATCAATAAAACACAAAGAAAGAGAATAATTAAATCCTATATGTAAAAAAACATACATGTATATACAATACCTGAGACTTGGAATCGCTGTAATCATCGTGACCGCCATGGCTGCCACCCCTTGGCTGAGGCGAAAAACCATAGTTTTCGAGATCTTCTCCGTTCCCTCTGTACCATCCTTCGTTGTTCGGCACCGTTCGCTTTCCATTTCCTCTCTTTGACTACTTTCTCTATCTAAGAATTTCTCAGCATTACCATCAAACAGGTTCGATGGCTGAGAATTACTGGGGCTTGGGTAGCGGTTTCTGCCTCTTTATATATATATATATACAGACAGAGAGAGAAAAAGAGCGGCGGATTAGTAAATTCAGTTTTGCATATAAATAGAAAGAGGGGCAGTTTTTTTTTCAATACTACGATTGAGTGGGGGGATAACTCGCTCGCGCTTCTTTCAGGGCTGATTAAGTTTTACTCCCCATAAATAAATGAGATTCTAAATCTTGAAGTTTGGCATATTTTTATATTTTGAATTGATGGAGTCCGAATAATTTGATATGTTTTATAATATTAAATTATTTATTGATACGGATTCGAGTTGGATTTAATAGATTAACAAATTTTAAAATATATTTAAACTTGTCATATTTATTATGCGAATTAAACTAGAATGAGTGATGCAGACTACAAATATTGATACATGAATAGGGATGGTAATTTTCCCCGCCCCGCCCCTAATGGGACGAGTATGAAGTGCTCATAAAAGGGGTCGGGGCAGGGTTGGGAATGGATTTTAAAATCCAGTCGGGTTCGGGGCGGGAGAGGGAGAGGGTCACCCCGCCCTTTTTATATATTAAGTTTTTTTATTTATTTTTATATGCACTATATTTACCAATAAATAACACTATACAAAATTAGTTTTAAGGTTTTTCATATCACACTCATATTTTTTTTTGTATTAGTTATTTTGGCCAAAAAAAAAATTAATTTACTTATCAAGATAAAAATTTTAACTTACTTAAAATATATATATATATATATATATATATCGGAGTTCGGGGCAGGGCGGAGTGAAGTCAGGGAATATAAAGGGAGTCGGAGTTGGGGTCGGGGTCGGGGTAAACCTCTAAACGGGGCGGGGCGGGATCGAAGGAGGAAAATATAAACGGGATCGGGGTTGGGGAAGGGTCACCCTCCTCAAACCCGCCCCTTTGCCATTCCTATACATGAAACAACTAAACATTATTGTGGGTGACATTTATGTTTCTTAAAATTCTAGAGATTACTAATTAATTTTTGTTGGGGTGTAGTCATGCTATTAAGTATTGAGTAAAGTTATTACAAGTTCAATTACGCATGAGACATAGTATTTTAACCATTCAATGAGCATTGTTAGCTCGAGTACATATTTTAAGCTTACTTAAGTAGTACAGTCCAAGCTAAATGGGAATCATGCCAACTAGGTCAATTATCTTTAAGCAATTCAATTACATAATAAAATATAAGACTGGAATTCACAATAAAGTTGGATTGTCATTTACTGTGAACTTTCAAAAAGCATTTATAGTCCAAGCTAAACAGGAATCATGCCAACTGGGTCAACTATCTTTGAGCAATTCAATTACATAATAAAATATAAGGCTGGAATTCACAACAAAGTTGGATTGTGATTTCCTGCGAACTTTCAGAAAGTGTTTATAGACCAGATTGAAGGACAATACTTAGTTCCAAATCAGTTAAGAGGAACTTCTTCTTACTCAAGTAGGTGTCACAATTTAATGTTCAACGTATATAATCACATGTATATCATGTTACTATTTAGTTTTAACAAAAAAATAAAAATTAAAAAGAACATATGTGATAAATTGTAATTAAGACACATACCCGGATAAGAGAGAATTTCTCATACCAAATTGGGAGCTAAATATTGTCCCAATTAGAACCCTCTATGATCTGAAACAGATGAAAGTGTTGCACGAAAAGCCAAATGACAGCAATAACATTTAGCATAGAGCTTTCCAACTATGCCATGGAAATTTACGATGCCCAACCAAATTATCACTAAATGGCCACAGCACTCGGCCTTTTCAGGTTGTCAAAAAGGTATTTCAAGCTCACATTTGCTGTTTCCACATACCAAGTATTCTAAATTGATATTCACTA
Organism: Nyssa sinensis; assembly: GCA_008638375.1. NCBI lineage: Eukaryota > Viridiplantae > Streptophyta > Magnoliopsida > Cornales > Nyssaceae > Nyssa > Nyssa sinensis. The sequence goes on along the minus strand of CM018043.1, from coordinate 54,707,588 downwards.
AATCCGAGAATGTCAAATCTGCAACAAAAAAGACAGAAAAATCGGAGTTTAAAAGGGAAACAAAAATGTAAAAGCTGTACTTGGAACGTAAAAACTCTATAAATCATCCGTAAGAAAACTGCACAAACAAACATCAAGAGTAACAGCACACTGGGATGACATTACTAGCCATCGCACTCCCCCTGAAAAAACTTGTTCTCTGGATAAAACACAACCACAACTTGATTCCCATCAAGTTTGCCACCCTTCAATCCTATTTGAGCTTTCAGCGCACTATCAACATCAGCATACTCCAAGAACACCTACAAGAAACAAGACAATTTCCATTAGCAGTCGGGGATTAAGTAAAGTCACATGAGTCAGGTTCAATACACTGGGTAATTTCATAGAACATCCATTACCAAAGGGATGATGAGTATTATTTATGCACCAAGTTCTTGCATGGCTAAATTGTTTCTTCAATAATTTTGCAATTAACGATGAATATTATGTGTGCTTCAAGAGCATGCCATCATTATCAGTTCCTTCAACAATTACAATAATTACTGGAATTATAAGAAATAAAAAATGAACCGATTTGTCAAAAATTGTAAACACCAACCTTCCCAACCCCTGGAGATGGTTCACCGTTGGGTTTTGGCCTTGGTATGACAACATTAACTAAAGTACCTGCAAAATACAATGACAATTAAGATGCAAAAATTTCTCAGAATAGACAGAAACAGTTCAGGTGAATATCAATAAAAAGTCATGGTGTCTTCTGTCTGCATGTTAGGCCCAATGCTGTCAAGCAGAATTTGGGAATACAATAGACATAACACAATAGAAATCAATATAAAAGCAAGAACATTGGCAAGGCAAAAGAGTGAGAGAAGAAAATAAATTCACATATGAATCACTGATCGCTCCAAGTATCTACCGTATTTTCCGCATTCTATTCTCATGTGTTTCCAGTATGCCTTCATAATCCTCATCCTCTCTGAGCTCATCCACAGAAACCACTCCAGTTAAGCATAAAACTTTGTGGGTAGAGCACCGGGCTGTAACATGATGAAAATGATATTAACAAGGACATACAAACCCACACCCAAACTTCCCAAAAGCATATGATATTCGCAACAACATGTATGTATGTGTGTGTGCGTGTTAGTGTGTATATATACATATATTTGACATTGACTCAATATTTTAAGTACAGGTACCACTGTAAATTGCTAAAAAAAAAACGGACAGTAAATGAAATTCTCTCACCTGAAAGGCTATTTGTTGCTGTGCATGCAATAATACTCCCTCTTGTTCAGGTTTAGGTCGGGTAGTACCCTGATTGGCACGCCTAACAGTAAGAGTTTTATCACCAATTTTAATTCCATTAAGAGCTGCACAAGCAATATCTGTAACTGAGAGGTCCTGGTAAACACAAAATGCTTTGCCTTTCAAGTTTCCAGTTTCTCAGTCCTTCACTGCATCCAAAACCCCGAAGGGGCCCAAAACACTCTAGCAGCTCCCTGATCTGTACTTCCGTGATATAATAGAGGAGCCCACCCACAAATATACGATCAGGACCCTCAAGACCACCAGCAGATCCAGGTGTTAGCCCAACAGTAGCTAGGTTCAGATTGGGATTAGGTTGGCTGGTAGCAAGTGGAGCCAGCCAACGAGGGGTTATAATCACTAGGCCTCCTCACCATGACTGGCGCTCCCTAGACATAACAAAAATAAAGAAAAACAGCTCAGTAAAAAGAGTAAATGAAAAATGTGTGCACAAGAAATGCAAAGTTCTCAAATAAGAGTTACAGAAAGGGAAAAAAAATCTACATATAAGTAACAAGATTTTGAAAAAAATATCTCTTGGTTCATGCACAAGGATTCTAACAGGAATATATATTCTATTAAAGTGATATCAAGGATATTATGAAAAGCAAAAATGATGGAGGAAGGATAACGTAAAGAAAGCTTCCATGTGTGATTACTCTGAAGCAACCTAAATGTAAAATTCAGCAAGCTTTCAAAAACAAAGGAAATTGAATCAGAAACATCAAAATACGTCAAAAATAATGCCATCTAAGGCCATGGCATTACTGGCTTCCTCAACAGATCTCATCTCCACAAAAGCAAACTTCTTCTCATGGTTTATATAAACATTGACAACAGCATCCCCTAAACATCAAAACGGAGAGTAGGCATCGATCGATCTGGTTAGATAACAGGTAACTTAATAGCATAAAAAAATGCAATCAATTATTGACTAACTTGGGCAGGCCGTGTCTCCTCCTATTGCAGACATAGCATGGCTGAAAAAGGTTGCCACAGACTGCATAATGGAGCAGAGTCAATGAAATGGAGAAAGAAACCTGTTCATTTGCAGAAGGTGGAAGGCCATCAACATACACTCGTCAAGCATGTCTAGTAGCCTGACATTATAATATTTCAAGTAAAATGTTAGGGGAAAAAAACAGAATAAAATCAGAAAAAGAAGAGGAACAAACGAGAACATAGGTTGATCCAGCCAACCTGCTGAGTCATTGCCCGAACCGGCATCACAGGAAGAGCTCCAAACTAAAGTATGAAAACCAACATATTTTTTTATAAAAAAGAATAAATCAAAGCATCCACATCCAAATAGAACCAAAGGTTGCAAGAATCTTCATTGCACAGGAAGTGGGAAAATATACCTGCCCAGATGCTAACGTTAACATGTTTGGAAACATTCCAGGAATGGCTGGGGCGGTCCCAGGGATCTGACCTGCAAAGGCTAACTGAATTACATCCCATAACAAAATTTAACTTATATTCTTACTCTTTCTACAATGATAAGTACTAACTGAAACATCACTTCACACTTGTAAATTCAATAATTTAACTAAACCTTGAAAAGGGTAAGAAAATAGAAAAGATTAAAGAAGGGGCAGCACACTAATGACGGCTAAAACCCCCCAAGCTACCAAAGATTCTATACAATGAGGATATGCATCCATCATCCAAAAGTATAATAAGTGTAAAATAATATCCTTGAGCCTATTAAGGGGGGATTGACTTCCTCTTCAAAAATTCTACAATTACTCTCTCTACATACACCAAAAAATACAATGTGGAGTGAGACTCCACACCCTTCTAACATCACTAGAAACTAGGGTTCCATGCCAAATCTTAATGAAGTCTCCAACCGTCCACGGCATAATCCAATGATGATAAAACAGAACTAGACAAATATCCCAAACTTCCTTGGCTACTGGACAACGAAGAAATAGATGATTAATGGATTCTTCAACCATCAAGCACGTGAAGCATCTATTAGTCAAAAGAAAACGCATTATTTTCAAATTATCCATCGTTAAGATTGCCCCCCACACCACCGTCTACATAAAAAAGGCCACCCTTGTAGGAGTTGTACGGCTCCAAATAGCTTTCCATGGGAAGTTATCCACACCTTGACTTGCCAAATGCCAATAAAAAGATTTAACCAAAAAGTCTCCTCTAGCACCCGCATTCCAATAAATAAAGTCTTCTTAATTTCTATCCAACTGAACCTCATTGAGATTAGCTAAGAGACACGGCTTCCTCCACTTCCCAATCATGAAAATTCCTCCTAAAGCAAGGATACCAAATCCACCCATTCTCATTAAAAGTCACATACTCTCTCAGGAAATCCTCCTTGTTAGAGGCCAACAAAAATAAACGGGGAAATATTTGAGCCAAAGGACTCTCCCCGCACCATATATCCCTCCAAAATTTATTCTTCCCACCATTACCTGCAACAATCCTTGTAAAGCGAAAGAAGTCATCCGCTCCCTTTCAATTGTCTTCCAAAGATCCATACCATAAGGACCCTCCACCACCTTAGTGCACCGCTGGCTATCATCATAACCCACCTTAGCTTCAATGACTTCTCTCCATCTTGAATGAGGCTCCTTAGCAAATCGCCATAGCCATTTCCCAAGCAGAGCCTTATTGAAAACCATTAAGTCCTTCACCCCCAAACACCACCCTTCATTGGCACCTTGATTTTAGCCCAATGAATCGAATGGGGTCCCCGATCTCCTTCAATTTTCCCCCAAAGGAATTCCTTTTGCAACTTATCCAAGCGATCAGCCACCTCCGTTGGAATAGGGTACAAAGACATAAAATAGGTGGGAAGGCTACTCACTGTACTCTTTATCATTTACCTATCAATTTTTTTTTAAAACTAAATCCTAGGATCTAGAGATGAAATTTCAAACAGATGAAAACTTACATCATATTCAAGTACTGGAGGAAATATTTGTACATCTACCAAAACAGGCAATAGTTGCCACTTGAAGACGAACAACTGGTGCATTGGTTCCTCCTTGTACATTAAAGCCACAGAGGTCGGCTCACACCCATTGTCAGCACATGGGCTAGTAGCCCAACATTGCCTTCTTCCAACAAAAGACAAGAAATAGAAACAAACAAAAAAAACACCAAACACAAGAAAAAATAAAAAACTCAGAGTTTCGGAATTGTTTCGCTTAGTAAACAATTAAAAGAAAATAGTACAGCAATTAGAATAGACAGAAACAGTTCAGGTGAATATCTATAGAAAGTCATGGTGCTTCCGTCTGCATGTTAGGCTCAATTCTGTAAAGCAGAATTTGGGAATACAATAGACATAACACAATAAAAATCAATATAAAAGCAAGAAGATTGGCAAGGCAAAAGAGTGAAAGAAGAAAATAAATTCGCAAATGAATCGCTGATTGCTCTCATGTTTTCCAGCATGTCTTCATAGTCCTCATCCTCTCTGAGCTCATCCACAGAAACCACTTCAGTTGAGCATTTAACTTCGGTGGCTAGAGCACCAGGCTGTGACATGATGAAAATGATATAAAAAAGGACCTACAAACCCACGCCCAATCTTCCCAAAGGCATATAATATTCACAACAAAAATGTATGTGTGTGTATGGGTGTATATGACATTGACTCAATATTTTAAGCACAGGTACCATTGAGAATTGCTAAAAAAGAAACAGACAGTAAATGAAATTCTCTCACCTGCAAGGCTATTTGTTGCTGTCCATGCAATAATTCACTCTCTTGTTCAGGTTTAGGTTGTGTGGTACCCTGATTGGCACACCTAACAGTAAGAGTCTCCTCACTCATTTTAATTCCATTCAGAGCTGCACAAGCAATATCTGAAACTGAGAGGTCCTCATAAACACAAAATGCATAGCCTTTCAAATATCCAGTTTCTCTGTCCTTCAATAGATCAAAACCCCTAAGAGGCCCAAAAGACTCTAGCAGGTCCCTGATCTGTGCTTCTGTGAAGTAATAAGGAAGCCCACTCACAAATATACGATTGGGACCCTCAAGACCACCGGCAGCTAGGTTCAGATTGGGATTAGGTTGGCTGGGACCAAGTGTTGCAGTCAACGAGGGGTTATGATCACTAGGCCTCCTCACCATGATGGGTGCACCCAGGACACAAGAAAAATAAAGAATGCATGCACAAGAAATGAAAAGTTTTCAAATAAAAATTGCAGACAGAAAAAAAAATCAATATTTAAGTAACAAGAATGAGGAATGGATCATACTCAAAGAAGCGAATTGTTGGTTTTCCAGGGAACAGTAATTTAGTGCGGAAAGAACACATGCAGAATCCCCTATATTAATCCAAAAACTAATTTCACAATTCAGATGCATTTTCTCAATTTTCAATGCGATAAACACAGCAATTACAGATCCTAAATTAATCCAAAAACTAATTTCACAATTCAGATGCGTTTTCTCAATTCTCAATGCAATAAATACAGCAATTACAGATCCATCAACCATAAAGTTAACATAAAAACACCAAATTCTTACTAATAGTTTGAAAATTTTGGAAAAACTCCAAATTCTTACTGATAGTTTGAAAGTTTGGAGTGAAAAGAAAAGAAAGAAAGAATAATTTAAAATATAAAAGAAAAGAGTGGGAAAGAAAAGAATATATACATCTTTATCTTGTTAGAATGTTTAGGAATTTGAATAGTTAATAAGAAAAAGAAAGAAAGAAAGAAAGTATATCAATATATAAGTAACAAGAATGAGGAATGGATCATACTCAAAGAAGCGAATAGTTGGTTTTCCTGGGAACAGTAATTTAGTGCGGAAAGAACACATGCAGAATCCCCTATATTAATCCAAAAACTAAGTTCACAATTTAGATGCGTTTTTCTCAATTCTCAATGAAATAAATACAGCAATTACAGATCCATCAACCATAAATTTAACATAAAAACTCCAAATTCTTACTAATAGTTCGAAAGTTTTGGAAAAACTCCAAATTCTTACTGATAGTCTGAAAGTTTGGAGTGAAAAGAAAGGAAAGAATAATTTAAAATATAAAAGAAAAGAGAGGGAAAGAAAAGAATATATACATCTTTATCTTGTTAGAATGTTTAGGAATTTAAATAGTTAATAAGAAAAAGAAAGAAAGAAGGAAGGAAAGAAAGTATATCAATATATCAGTAACAAGAATGAGGAATGGATCATACTCAAAGAAGCGAGTTGTTGGTTTTCCAGGGAACGGTAATTCAGTGCGGAAAGAACCCCTATATTAATCCAAAAACTAATTTCACAATTCAGATGAGTTTTCTCAATTTTCAAACACAGCAATTACAGATCCTATATTAATCCAAAAACTAATTTCACAATTCAGATGCGTTTTCTCAATCTTCAATGCAATAAATACAGCAATTACAGATCCATCAACCATAAATTTAACATAAAAACTCCAAATTCTTAATGATACTTTGAAAGTTCTGGAAAAACTCCAAATTCTTACTGATAGTTTGAAAGTTTTGGAGTGAAAAGAATAGAAAGAATAATTTAAAATATAAAAGAATAGAGAGGGAAAGAAAAGACTATATACATCTTTATCTTGTTAGAATGTTGAGGAATTTGAATAGTTAATAAGAAAAAGAAAGAAAGAAAGAAAGTATATCAGACTACTTGACAATTATACCATTTTCATGACACCTTCAAACAGTATTAATAAAACACAAAGAAAGAAATAATTAAATCCTATATGTAAAAATATATCCATGTATAAAATACCTGAGTCTCGGAATCGCTGTAATCATCGTGACCGCCATGGCTGCCACCTCTTCGCTGAGGCGAAGAACCATAGTTGTTTCCCTCTGTCCCTTCCTTCGTAGTCCGGCATTGTTCGCTTCCTCTTTTCTGTCTTTAACTACCTTCTCTATCTAAGAATTTCACGGCGTAACCTTCAAACTGGTTCGATAACTTCGATTGCTGAGAATAATAGAAAGTGCGGTTTCTTGCTCTTTATATATAGAGAAAGAGTGGCAGATTCGTAAATTTGGTTTCTGCCTCTTTATATATCGGATGTATATAGACAGAGCGGCACTTTTTTCTTTTAAAAAACACCAGAATTGTGGGGAGGGGATAACCGCGTTTCGGCGTTTCAAAGATGCGTTTGATTGGGAAGAAAAAAGGTTAAAAAGTGAAAGTATTTAAAAATAAAGGAAAGTTAAAAGAAAAGCATTTTTTTTTAAATATCTTTTTGTTCATGATAAACAATTTATTAAGAAAGTTGAAAGAAAATTAGATTTTATCTAAATTATTCCTATTGATATCAGATGAATTTGTTCATCGTCTCATTGATATATATATATATATATATATATATATATATAATTATTTTATTAAATAATTAAAAGACAGATGTGTTATATTCTCTCGTATTTTATCAATATCTTTACTCATTTCTCATATGAAAATAGTAACTTTTTATATTTTTTTTTGCAAAAAATATATTTTTTTAGAAAAATTATTTACGTATATCTAATTTTTAGTGCCTACATAATTTTTATAATAAATGTTTTATTTTTCTTTTAATCAAACTCTTTAAAATTTTTAAATTTTACTCCAGATAGTCACATAAAGCGTGACTATGTCAATTTTATTTAAGAAATATGTTGTAATATATTTCTTTTTAAAATTTTTAAAAAATGTAAAAATTGAAATTAATACAATTATTTAATGAGAATGCCTATTCAAACTTCTTTTTTTTTTTGTTAAGAAGTTTCAGTATAACCTTTTTTAAGAAGAAAAAATTATACAAGGCTGATTATAATAGAGTAACAAAATTATTTCAAATACTATGAGTTAAAACTAATTTTTTTTAATGCATAAAAGCTTGACTCCCACCAAGCATGGAGACTTCAAAACAGGTAGGAATAATCAAATTTTCATTTTGCATTTTAAAAATATTTCAGTAAAAATAATAAAAGAAATTAAATTATATAAAAACACTTGAAAATATAAAGCATGTGGAAATAAATATTATAATTAATTAATTAAAGTTTTTTAGACCTATGCATCTATCTATAAAAAAGATACTTTAGTCATTAAAACCATCACTGTTTCTACTTCTTATTGTTTAAAAAAATTAAAATATCCCTTTGTATTTTTTAATTTTAATTTTTCAATCATTTTTTCGGGTAAGTCAACTGCAACTTTTTCCTGTTTGGTTTCCATGGAAGATAGGTAAGAAAAAAAAATGAAGTATGGGAGAAATATTTAACTTTACATATCGTTTTCTTTTGTTTTGTTTTTCCTTATTCTCAATCATATTAAGAAATTTTGAATTATTTAAACTCATTTTAACATGAACGAAACAATGGAATTGTTTTTCCTTTTCTTTCTTTTTTTTCGTCATTGGATCCTCTAACTAATAAATTCAATTACTAGAGAAAAATAATATATTTCCAAGCTCACATAAATTATTAAATCAGAAGGAAGACGATTTGAAGTGACTTGAAGAGAACAATATTTTAGCCTAGAGTATAAGCACATAGAAAAGGATCCATACTATCCTGAGTTTTCTTATTTGGCAAGGACAAGAGGTCATCCAAAGTGTAATAGTATTCTTCTCGTTTTACCAAATTTCTCTACCTACTGACGTGGTTATTTAAGTGCTAAATTAATGTAACCTCTAAGTATATTTTGATGCTAGTCAATGAAGCATCTTGATACAGATATGAGACATAGATACAACACGACAAACACGTTATTTCTCAAAAAAATAAGACACGAACACGTCAAGAATACATTTAATATATATAAAAAATTTTATATGTTTTATATGACCATATAATAAAAACTTAATGTTATTTCAATTAAAATTAGCATAAAAATACACAAATCACCAAAATATTATTAAGATATTAAAATAACAAAGTTACTAAATAAAAATTAAAAAAAATCATTTAATCATTAAAACCGACAATCCATATATTTGTGACAAATTAAGACTGACAATCCATATATTCCACCATTATCTTCTTATCACTCAAAATATAACAAAAAACAAAAAAGAGAGTTGTTCCATTTTCTACATCTTATATATCTCAAGGCTGACTTTACTTTTCAAGCAATAAAGTCATATAGTCTCTACTTTTATTTTCTTTTTAAAGATATTTTTGTTATTTTTTCTTCTACTTTACTTCTTTCTCTTGTAACAATTCTTAATCTTTTCGACATCTTCAATTAATCAATTATTACTTTTCGTTTGACTTCAAGTTATTGATCTTATTTGGTTTCTTCTTTTTCTTTTTTCTCTCTTTGTTTCAATCTTTTCTTCTTTGTCGATTTTTACTAAATCCTTTTCTCGAGCAACTTCAAATGCTTGTGCAATTATTGTAAATTTTTGATCGGTAACAAAATAATTTATTCTATTTGACTAAACAAAATCTTGCACTCCAATTTGTAGAAAACAACAGTAAGTATCTATAGACTATTTTGTATTTTGAAAACGACATTATAAAAATTAAAACCATATCACTCCCTTATACATGTCTTGATGTTTGACTTCCTTGCCTCCGATTTTCTTTGGAAATGCTAATTGCTAACCATTTCTTCCATTGTTGGATGAAGAACAAGAGCAATATCTCTAGTCTGGCTAACAACATAAAGTCTAAATGCTTTCTTCAAGACTTGAAGCACAATTATAAACTACAATTACTTATCAATAATTACAAGTGTACATGCAAAAGTATTTGTGAATATAATTTCATGCATAAGTTTGTAGACAATTTGTACTATAAACTAAAATAAAAGAAAATTTAAAACAAAAACACACCACAAATAATAGATGCACCATTAAATGGAACCCTTTTTCTCCAAATGTCTTGTTATTTAGACAGAATCAATTGATGGTTGAATGCTAGAATGTAGTATGCCCCCTAAGATCATCAAAATGAATCTAGTTAATACCAGCAAAGGTTGTCTAAACTTAGACAACTAAAGAGACATCTATTTATCCTCCAGAAAGTTAACTTCTAATTTAATTGTTTATAACTTTTGTGCAGAACATATCATAAAATGCCTACCTTGAACTAGTATGAAACAACTCTCCGTTAGACCATGAAAAATAATACTTCCGAGATGACAAGCCAAATTGTAACTGTAATGCTCTGTCCTACCTGTTTCTCTACAAGCATAAACCAGGAATCCCACATTCCATCTCCAACTTTTCTACAGGAAGGGAAAAATATGAAAAGGAAATCATTACATATGCAATAAAAAAAATTATGATTTTACTAACAGAACTCCCACAACAGAAATAAAGAAAAATAGAATGTCACGTATACATATAAAAAAAAAGTTCTTGCCCATTACGGGTCATTTCCTTAATATTCATATGAGCAGTCACATCCTTGTAGACTGGAAAAATTATTTCTATTCACACACTATAATCACAGTTTAAAGAATGATCTGGTTCTAGGCTAAGTAAAGACATAAGGAAGTAATATTGTAATAATAAAGACATCAACTTCCTGTCTCTCTTGACCAAAGGACAGTAAAACAGTCATATATTTATAAGAGTTTCTAAAAGAAAGATGTTTGAATTAACCAAAAAACCAAATAAACAAGAAGATTTTGACTAAACATATGGAAACATTCTCCACAAAAGAAAGGGAGGCAGACCATGATGCATCAACTTTAGTGCAAGAGAAGGGATAGTTGACAAGCACATGTAAACAACCAAGGTTGAATCAAGGTCAATTGCATTCTCTGCTACAAACAGAGGGTCTGTTCCTCCTTTCCTTGAGTGGCCTGTGAGAAATCTAACACTATTTGCAACACCTCAGTGGGTTAATGGAATCCCTAACTCTGCTGCTATTCTTGAAGCAGCAGTCATACCTGCAAAGCAGTGAGAATATAATCACATTAATATCTCTCCCAAGATAATCCTTCCTTCAGTTTCGACATCAAACCTCACTTTGTTTTTTTTCATTTTTTAAACCTCAATAGGAGGAGTTGGTGGAGGAGGAAGATGCACAGAGACAGCCAATTTGGATTTGGAGTTCATCCTACCCTGTCATGCAAGATTTTAGGACTGGGCAATTCACCTACACTACACAATGCACATGACATTAATGACTACTCCATACAGGTCTGGCATTGCAGCAATATTAATGCTATTGTAAGCCCAAACTTATATGAGACAGACTATTTTAATCATTGGATAGAGATTCAGTTTTCATTTATTCCAATCACTTTATCTCTAGTTTCGAGGCCATCTAATGGGTAAAACACCAGTGTCTCGTATGAGCTCAAACTTATAGTATCAAAATGCAAAATGAAAATTTGATCATTCCTACCTGTTTTGAAGTCTCCATGCTTTGTGGGAGTCAAGCTTTTATGCATTAAAAAAAAAAATTAATTTTAGCTCATAGTATTTGAAATAATTTTGTTACTCTATTATAATTAGCCTTGTATAAAAAAAAGTTATACTGAAACTTCTTAACAAAAAAAGAAAAAGTTTGAATAGGCATTCTCATTAAATAATTGTATTAATTTCAATTTTTACCTTTTTTAAAAAATTAAAAAAGAAATATATTACAACATATTTCTTAAATAAAATTGACATAATCACGCTTTATGTGACTCTATCTGGTTAGGTGGAGATTAGAAAGTAATAAAAAATGAAGAAAAAAGTAAAATTTTAAAATTTTCAAGAGTTTAATTAGAAGAAAAATAAAACATTTATTATAAAAATTACGTAGTTACTAAAAATTAGATATATACATAATTTTTCTAAAAAAATATATTTTTTGCCAAAAAAAATATAAAAAGTTACTTTTTCCCATAAAAGTGGGGATTTTTTTATTTGTATCCCCACTATGGTCACTTATTTTTATCTATATAATTTATTTGAATATATTATATATTTAGAAATGAGTAAAGATATTGATAAAATATGAGAGAATATAATACATGTTAAATCTCTTCAATGATTTATATACATACATCTTTAATAGTTCTCATATTTTGTGTTTTAATTATTCAATAAAATAATTATATATATATATATATATATATATCAATTAGACGTATTCATCTGACATCAATAGGAATAATTTAGATAAAATCTAATTTTCTTTCAACTTTTTTAATAAATTGTTTATCATGAACAAAAAGATATTTAAAAAAAAATGCTTTTCTTTTAACTTCCCTTTATTTTTAAATACTTTCACTTTTTAACCTTTTTTCTTCCCAATCAAACGCACTTGCGAAACGCCGAAACGCGGTTATCCCCTCCCCACAATTGAGGTGTTTTTTAAAAGAAAAAAGTGCCGCTCTGTCTATATACATCCAGAAACCAAATTTACGAATCTGCCACTCTTTCTCTATATATAAAGAGCAAGAAACCGCACTTTCTATTATTCTCAGCAATCGAAGTTATCGAACCAGTTTGACGGTTACGCCGTGAAATTCTTAGATAGAGAAGGTAGTTAAAGACAGAAAAGACGAAGCGAACAATGCCGGACTACGAAGGAAGGGACAGAGGGAAACAACTATGGTTCTTCGCCTCAGCGAAGAGGTGGCAGCCATGGCGGTCACGATGATTACAGCGATTCCGAGACTCAGGTATTTTATACATGGATATATTTTTACATATAGGATTTAATTATTTTCTTTCTTTGTGTTTTATTAATACTGTTTGAAGGTGTCATGAAAATGGTATAATTGTCGAGTAGTCTGATATACTTTCTTTCTTTCTTTCTTTTTCTTATTGGAGTTTTTGTGTTAAATTTATGGTTGATGGATCTGTGTTAAATTTATGGTTGATGGATCTGTAATTGCTGTATTTATTGCATTGAAGATTGAGAAAACGCATCTGAACTGTGAAATTAGTTTTTGGATTAATATAGGATCTGTAATTGCTGTGTTTGAAAATTGAGAAAACTCATCTGAATTGTGAAATTAGTTTTTGGATTAATATAGGGGGTTCTTTCCGCACTAAATTACGGTTCCCTGGAAAACCAACAACTCGCTTCTTTGAGTATGATCCATTCCTCATTCTTGTTACTGATATATTGATATACTTTCTTTCTTTCCTTCTTTCTTTCTTTCTTTCTTTTTCTTATTAACTATTTAAATTCCTAGACGTTCTAACAAGATAAAGATGTATATATTCTTTTCTTTCCCTCTCTTTTCTTTTATATTTTAAATTATTCATTCCTTTCTTTTCACTCCAAAGTTTCAAACTATCAGTAAGAATTTGGAGTTTTTCCAAAACTTTCGAACTATTAGTAAGAATTTGGAGTTTTTCTGTTAAATTTATGGTTGATGGATCTGTAATTGCTCTATTTATTGCATTGAGAATTGAGAAAACGCATCTGAATTGTGAAATTAGTTTTTGGATTAATATAGGGGATTCTGCATGTGTTCTTTCCGCACTAAATTACCGTTCCCTGGAAAACCAACAATTCGCTTCTTTGAGTATGATCCATTCCTCATTCTTGTTACTTATATATTGATATACTTTCTTTCTTTTTCTCATTAACTATTCAAATTCCTAAACATTCTAACAAGATAAAGGTGTATATATTCTTTTCTTTCCCACTCTTTTCTTTTATATTTTAAATTATTCTTTCTTTCTTTTCTTTTCACTCCAAACTTTCAAACTATCAGTAAGAATTTGGAGTTTTTCCAAAACTTTCAAACTATTTGTAAGAATTTGGTGTTTTTATGTTAACTTTATGGTTGATGGATCTGTAATTGATGTATTTATTGCATTGAGAATTGAGAAAACGCATCTGAATTGTGAAATTAGTTTTTGGATTAATATAGGATCTGTAATTGCTGTGTTTGTCGCATTGAAAATTGAGAAAATGCATCTGAATTGTGAAATTAGTTTTTGGATTAATATAGGGGATTCTGCATGTGTTCTTTCCGCACTAAATTACTGTTCCCTGGAAAACCAACTATTCGCTTCTTTGAGTATGATCCATTCCTCATTTTTGTTACTTATATATTGATTTTTTTTCTGTCTGCAATTTTTATTTGAAAACTTTGCATTTCTTGTGCATACATTCTTTATTTTTCTTGTGTCCAGGGTGCACCCGTCATGGTGAGGAGGCCTAGTGATCATAACCCCTCGTTGACTGCAACACTTGGTCCCAGCCAACCTAATCCCAATCTGAACCTAGCTGCCGGTGTTCTTGAGGGTCCCAACTGTATATTTGTGAGTGGGCTTCCCTATTATTTCACAGAAGCACAGATCAGGGACCTGCTAGAGTCTTTTGGGCCTCTTAGGGGTTTTGATCTAGTGAAGGACAGAGAAACTGGATATTCGAAAGGCTATGCATTTTGTGTTTATGAGGACCTCTCAGTTTCAGATATTGCTTGTGCAGCTCTTAATGGAATTAAAATGAGTGAGGAGACTCTTACTGTTAGGCGTGCCAATCAGGGTACCACACAACCTAAACCTGAACAAGAGAGTGAATTATTGCATGGACAGCAACAAATAGCCTTGCATGTGAGAGAATTTCATTTACTGTCTGTTTCTTTTTTAGCAATTCTCAATGGTACCTGTGCTTAATATATTGAGTCAATGTCATATACACCCATACACACACACATACATTTTTGTTGTGAATATTATGTGCCTTTGGGAAGATTGGGCGTGGGTTTGTAGGTCCTTGTTTATATCATTTTCATCGTGTTACAGCCTGGTGCTCTAGCCACCGAAGCTAAATGCTTAACTGAAGTGGTTTCTGTGGATGAGCTCAGAGAGGATGAGGACTATTAAGACATGCTGGAAAACATGAGAATAGAATGCGGAAGATACAGTAAATACTTGGAGCGATCAGCGATTCATTTGTGACTTTATTTTCTTCTTTCACTCTTTTGCCTTGCCAATTTCTTGCTTTTATATTGATTTTTATTGTGTTATGTCTATTGTATTCCCAAATTCTGCTTTACAGAATTGAGCCTAACATGCAGACGGATGACACCACAACTTTCTATAGATATTCACCTGAACTGTTTCTGTCTATTCTAATTGCTGTACTATTTTCTTTTAATTGTTTACTTAGCGTAATAATTCCGAAACTCTCAGTTTTTATTTTTTATTTTTTATTGTGTTTGGTGTTTTTTTTCATTGATTCTATTTCTTGTCTTTTGTTGGAAGAAGGCAATGTTGGGCTACTAGCCCATGTGCTGACAATGGGTGTGAGCCGACCTCTGTGGCTTTAATGTACAAGGAGGAACCAATGCACCAGTTGTTCGTCTTCAAGTGGCAACTATTGCCTGTTTTGGTAGATGTACAAATATTTCCTCCAGTACTTGAATATGATGTAAGTTTTCATCTTTTTGAAATTTCATCTCTAGATCCTAGGATTTAGTTTTAAAAAAAAATTGATAGGTAAATGATAAAGAGTACAGTGGGTAGCCTTCCCACCTATTTTATGTCTTTGTACCCTATTCCAACCGAGGTGGCTAATCGGTTAGATAAGTTGCAAAAGGAATTCCTTTGGGGGGAAAATTGAGGGAGATCGGGGACCCCATTGGATTCATCGGGCTAAAATCAAGGTGCCAATGAAGGGTGGTATTTGGGGGTGAAGGACTTAACAGTTTTCAATAAGGCTCTCCTTGGGAAATGACTATGGCGATTTGCTTAGGAGCCTCATTCAAGATGGAGAGAAGTCATTGATGCTAAGGTGGGTCATGATGATAGCCAGGGGTGCACTAAGGTGGTGGAGGGTCCTTATGGGATGGGTCTTTGGAAGAAAATTGAAAGGGAGTGGATGACTTCTTTCGCTTTACAAGGATTGGTGCAGGTAATGGTGGGAAGAATAAATTTTGGAGGGATATATGGTGTGGGGAGAGTCCTTTGGCTCAAATATTTCCCCGTTTATTTCTGTTGGCCTCTAACAAGGAGGATTTCTTGAGAGAGCATGTGACTTTTAATGAGAATGGGTGGATTTGGTGTCCTTGCTTTAGGAGGAATTTTCATGATTGGGAAGCGGAGGAAGCCATGTCTCTTAGCTAATCTCAATGAGGTTCGGTTGGATAGAAATTAAGAAGACTCTATTTATTGGAATGCGGGTGCTAGAGGAGACTTTTCGGTTAAATCATTTTATTGGTTTTTGGCAAGTCAAGGTGTGGATAACTTCCCATGGAAAGCTATTTGGAGCCATAGAGCTCCTACAAGGGTGGCCTTTTTTATGTGGACGGTGGTGTGGGGGGCAATCTTAACGATGGATAATTTGAAAATAATGCGTATTCTTTTGACTAATAGATGCTTCACGTGCTTGATGGTTGAAGAATCCATTAATCATCTATTTCTTCGTTGTCCAGTAGCTAAGGAAGTTTGGGATATTTGTCTAGTTCTGTTTTATCATCATTGGATTATGCCATGGACGGTTGGAGACTACATTAAGATTTGGCATGGAACCCTGGTTTCTAGTGATGTTAGAAGGGTGTGGAGTCTCGCTCCACATTGTATTTTTTGGTGTATGTAGAGAGAGAGTAATTGTAGAATTTTTGAAGAGGAAGTCAATCACCCCTTAATAGGCTCAAGGATATTATTTTACACAGTATACTTTGGGATGATGGATGCATATCCTCATTGTATAGAATCTTTGGTAACTTGGGGGGTTTTAGCCGTCATTAGTGTGCTGCCCCTTCTTTAATCTTTTCTATTTTCTTACCCTTTTCAAGGTTTAGTTAAATTTTTGAATTACAAGTGTGAAGTGATGTTTCAGTTAGTACTTATCATCGCAGAAAGAGTAAGAATATAAGTTACATTTTGTTATGGGATGTAATTCAGTTAGCCTTTGCAGGTCAGATCCCTGGGACCGCCCCAGCCATTCCTGGAATGTTTCCAAACATGTTAACGTTAGCATCTGGGCAGGTATATTTTCCCACTTCCTGTGCAATGAAGATTCTTGCAACCTTTGGTTCTTTTTATTTGGATATGGATGCTTTGATTTATTCTTTTTTACAAAAAAATATGTTGGTTTTCATACTGCAGTTTGGAGCTCTTCCTGTGATGCCGGTTCGGGCAATGGCTCAGCAGGTTGGCTGGATCTGCCTATGTTCTCATTTGTTCCTCTTCTTTTTCTGATTTTATTCTGTTTTTTTCCCCTAACATTTTACTTGAAATATTATAATGTCAGGCTACTAGACATGCTCGACGAGTGTATGTTGGTGGCCTTCCACCTTCTACAAATGAACAGGTTTCTTTCTCCATTTCATTGACTCTGCTCCATTATGTCTCTTCTATGTTATTCATATTCTATCACATTCAAAAGATGTCATTTCAATCTAATACCAATGTTTATGAATTCAGATGGGCTGCTGCTTTATTTATCTCCAATTTTTCTTAAAACCAGTCTTGAATCTATCACATTCTTATTTTGTACCCTCAATTGAGTGATATTGTGTATATTTGTGTCTATGGAAGCAATTTTTGTTGGTGTTCTGAATTTTCAATGTCTTTGGGAATAAGTGGCTACTATATAACTTCACTTTCTTATTTTGTAAACTACTTCAGGTTTTCAGTAAATTTCTGGGTAGGATAGATAGTTGAGTTCATTAACTTGCCCATTAACTGAAGGATCAAGGATTGGATTGCAAGCTATAGATAAAGATCCCGCCACCTCTAAAGTTAGATTTTGAATTCAGCTCTATTAATTTTTTATGCAGTCTGTGGCAAGTTGGCAACCTTTTTCAGCCATGTTATGTCTACAATAGGAGGAGACACGGCATGCCCAGGTTAGGCAAGAATTGATTGCATTTTTTTATGCTACATAGTTAACTGTTATCTAACCAGATCGATCGATGCATGCTCTCCATTTTGATGTTTAGGGGATGCCGTTGTCAATGTTTATATATACCATGAGAAGAAGTTTGCTTTTGTGGGCATTATTTTTGAGGTATTTTGATGTTTCTGATTCAATTTCCTTTGAATTTTACATTTAGGTTGCTTCAGAGTAATCACACAAGGAAGCTTTCAGTATGTTATCCTTCCTCTATCATTTTTGCTTCTCATAATATCCTTGATATCATTTTAACAGTATATATTCCTGTTAGAATCCTTGTGCATGCACCAAGAGATGTTCTTTTCAAAATCTTGTTACTTATATATAGATTTTTTTTCCTTTCTGTAATTTTTATATGAGAACTTTGCATTTCTTGTGCACACATTTTTCATTTACTCTTTTTACTGAGCTGTTTTTCTTTATTTTTGTTATGTCCAGGGAGCACCAGTCAAGGTGAGGAGGCCCAGTGATTATAACCCCTCGTTGGCTGGCTCCACTTTCTCCAAAGAAGAGTAAATTCTCATTTAGAATCTTAAAAGACTAAGAAGAGTGTATACTAAAATACATTAAAAAAATCAGTAAAACAATTGGGTGATAAATAGAAAGACGTGAATATTACATGGTCCCAAAAAATAAAATAAAATATATTGAAAAACTAAAAATAATTTGTGACATCACACTATCTCCTTGCACCTTTGGTTGTCGCTTTTCGATGGTATAATATGATAAATAGTAAAGCTACCATAAAATAAGATAGTGGATCCTAAAAAATTAGAATTCTCCTCTGCATTTTAAAATTCTAAAAGAGTAAGAACTCTAAAATTAAAATAAACAAAAAATAAATAAACTTGTGACATGATAATAAAGAAGTAAAGAAAAGACCATTATACGATTAGCCTTTATTGTCATCTTGTATTGGTAAGGTTTTGTTTTGGCTTTATTTTATTTTATTTGGTGGGTTTCCCCCTTGCCTTTGGCTAATAAAATTTAAATTTCTAACATTTTCATTCATACCAATTTTGCACCCTTTAGTTTATCCTTATTTTTTCGTTATCACTCAATACTTAGACTTGTAGAAAGAAAGATAGATAGATATGACAGTCGATTTATATAAAGACATTGAAAATTGTGAGGATGAAGATGTTTAGGACTTAAGGCTAATAAAAGTGATGAAGGTGGCTCCATTGGCATTCTTTTGCTTAGTAAATTTGTTGTTGTTTGTGGCTCTTTTAAATTTGGATCATGTGTAAGTATCAACAATATCTTTTAGTAAGAATTGTTTTTTGGTTCAAGAAAGATATTTAATTAATTTTTTAATTATTTTTTATCGGCAAAACAATATGAAAACAAAAACAAAAACAAACCACACATCCTCCCCCCCCCCCCCCAAAAAATATATATATATATATATATATTTAGCTTAAGTTAATTTTTTTGCAAGTGGGATAAACAGCACCCACTCAATCTGCTATAAGGGAAGATCTGAATTTAACATTAGCCCAGGTTTGGCTTCTTTTTTATTTCTTCCCATTCATTAATAACTATATTTAATCATATGAATTCTGAACTTACTTTCCATCATCTTACAGTACTCCATGTTCGTCTCTACAATGAAATTTGTGCAATGATTAGTGCTATTACAAGTGGGCAACTCGCTGACTTCATTGGTCACAAAGGGGTATGTGAAGTTTGAAACTCTTATTAAACTACAGCAAAGTTCAGTTATTTTCTAATAACCAGACCTTTTAGCATGTGTTCATGGGAGTAGGCTATGAGAATCTACTGTTTTTTGCAATATTTACATTGTGGACTCTTAAGAATTTGTAGGATGAACATGAAAACAGTACCGTCATACCAAAAATGCTATTATAGTTCATTTTCTTGGTATGCTTTTTAATATGGGGAACTTGATCACTTCATACAAGGAGATTCTTCAAAGAACAAGGCATTGGAATTTTCTCTTATGTGGTAAATACTTAACAATTGAATCATTTACAACATAATTGAATTGAGCCATTTACATTAGGTTGAGAATTTTAACAAATGAGCGAACTAGATAAATTGATGTCAAACGGGTACTTGTATATATAGCAGAAATAACACCAAAGGATCTTAGAGGAAGATTTGCATCAGTGTATTAGGTAAAACAAGAATTTTTAGCATAAAAGTGTGGGAACTAAACCATAAAAATAAATTTGAGAAAAAAAATCTTAATGAAACTTAGAAGCTGATTATTCATTACTCCTATATCTTCAATTTATTTTATTTTAATTTTCTTAAAGAATAAAAAATATTATGAATATGGATTAAAGAATAAGCTCATCCAGTATGCACCTATGTGCTTTTCAAACTTCAAGTCATGATAACTTGTGGTTCATTAACATTTGCCAACATTCTCTTTGATTTCCCAATTATGCTCACACTCTTTCTTTGTCTAATAATATTTGAGAAGGGTGTTCAGGGTGTTGGGAAGTGATGTGAATAGTAGCTTGGCTCTTTTTGGTAGTCTCTTTTCATTCTTAGGCTCAAATCTTATTGGAGGAAAGGATTATACTTATCAAAGTAGTGTTTTTTTAATGATTTAAAAGAGTGGTTAATAAGACCTGGTTGCAAGTGTAGAAAAATAAGAACAGAAAAAATAGAGAAAAAGGAAAATCTAACAAAAAGCACAATAGAAAAAATAATTATGAGTATTGTTATGTATATTAATAAGTTCGTTACTTTGTTCATGTTCTTTCTTTTCCATTTGTATTGATGGGGCATAATAGAACTAATGGTGCACCTGAATATAAGAAAATAACATTATAATCCATTATCAAACTAGTTTTAATTATTTTTGTTTTCGTTTTTTTAACGACAAAATTGGATACTAAACATGTTCTTTGTTTTAAAGGGAAAAAGAATGAATGAAAAATGTTATAAAATGTCACATTCAAGTTGATATAGAAAATGTTATGAAATGCCACGTTAATGTTGTGTTGATATCATAATGGTGGTTGTGTCAAAATTCCAACCCCTATCACAAAATTTCATCATCTATTTTTTTTTTTTCATAATTATTCTTTCTTTTCGTCTTTACTCTCTCCCCACCTCTACCTATCTCTCTCTCTCTCTCTCTCTCTCTCTCTCTCTCTCTCTCTCTCTCTCTCTCTCTCTCTCTCTTCCCCAAGAAGAAAATATTTGTTATGCTCGAATTATTGGCATTTATAGATAAACTTTGAATTCTTGTATTTAACTCATTTCTTGCTCAATGTGTGTGCGCCGAGCTTAGTTTGTATGCGTTTTTTTTGTTTGTTTGTATTTTAAAGTTTTTTGAATTAACTATTGCAAAAAATTGCTCCCTAGAAGTACACAATACCTGATTAAAACTATGGGACCATTTGGATACTGGGTCTTTATATTTTATGCCACATGCCAATTCATTGGAAGTGAAAAATACTGAATAAGATACACTGACGTATAACTCTTGCTTCTTCAACTTTGGTTTCTCTATCAATGTCACCGTTCTATCTAGAGACAGAGAGATGAGACGCCAGTTTCCAGGTAACTTTCATTAGCATCTCTGGATTATGCATTTTGGGTTTCCTATATTTCTTGTAATCTTCTTATGTTTTTCTATATTTTTATTGTCTAATTTATTTGCTCAACCATTTAATTTCCTTTCTCTCAGTATTGCAAAACCAATTAGTCTGTGTATAGAATGGTTGGTGCTAAACTAATTTCAAACTATGAAGAGTGTAATGTTGATAGCAATACTAATTACTAATTATTAATTATGCCTTTGCTTCTAATTCTAATCTTTTCTCACTACATGGTATTACAAACTTATTTTGTGTTCTTCTTTAGCATCAACTCAACTTTGTAATAGAACTTGTTTAAGTTCTTGATACCAAATAGGGTTTTTTATAATTCTCGATAAAATTAGGTGATTGTAACTTGAAATCTTGCAAACACTATATCAATCTTTTTTAAGCAGATTTTAAAATTTTCTTGGCAGATAATGAGAATTATGACCTAAGATATATAGACGTTTATTTGGGTTAAAACTGTTGCTTTTTGATAATTGTGCTCAAGCATTCACATGGATCATTAAAAAAAAGTTGTTTTTGAAGTTATTTTCACCTGAATTATGCTTCAATAAATTATCTAATCTTTTTTTCCTATTCAAAGAACTGAGAACTTTTTGTTTAAGCAGAACGAAGGAATTAGCAGATAACTTTTCAAATTTGAGATTGAAGGAGTTTCAACCATGCAAACAAAAGAAGTCCTTCTATGAACATGACCCTTGCCCGAAATACTTATTTCCTGTATCTGTACTGGCATGGGAAATAATCAAAGGCAATGATACTATAAGCTTGAGCTCGTACAAGACAGGTGTTTTACCCATTGGATGGCCTCTGAACTAGAGATAAAGTGATTGGAATAAATGAAAACTGAATCTCCATCCAATGATTAAAATAGTCTATCTCATATAAGCTTGGGCTTATTATAGCATTAATATTGCTGCAATGCCAGACCTGTATGGAGTAGTCATTAATGTCATGTGCATTGTGTAATGTAGGTGAATTGCCCGGTCCTAAAATCTTGCATGACAGGGTTGAATGAACTCCAAATCCAAATTGGCTGTCTCTGTGCATCTTCCTCCTCCACCAACTCCTCCTAGTGAGGTTTAACAAATGAAAAAAAAAAAACAAAATGAGGTTTGATGTCGAAACTGAAGGAAATTAAATGGTTAAGCAAATAGATTAGTATTGCTATCAACATTACACTTCATTGTTTGAAATTAGTTTAGCACCAACCATCCTATACATAGACTAATTGATTTTGCAATACTGAGAGAAAGGAAATTAAATGGTTGAGCAAATAAATTAGACAATAAAAATATAGAAAAACATAAGAAGATTACAAGAAATATAGGAAACCCAAAATGCATAATCTAGAGATGCTGATGAAAGTTACCTAGAAACTAGCGTCTCGTCTCTTTGTCTCTAGATAGAACAATGACATTGATAGAGAAACCAAAGTTGCAGAAACAAGAGTTATACTTCAGTGTATTTTATCCAGTATTTTTCACTTCCAATAATATATTGGCATGTGGCATAAAATATAAAGACCGAGTATCCAAATGGTCCCATTAGTTTTTATTGTGTATTTCCAGGGAGCAATTTTTTGCAATAGTTAATTCAAAAAACTTTAAAATACAAACAAAAAAAAACGCATACAAACTAAGCTGTGCACACACACATTGAGCAACAATTGGGTTAAATACAAGAATTCAAAGTTTATCTATAAATGTCAATAATTTGAGCATAACAAATATTTTCTTCTTGGGGAGAGAGAGAGAGAGAGAGAGAGAGAGAGAGAGAGAGGTGGGGAGAGAGTAAAGACGAAAAGAAAGAATAATTATGAAAAAAATAAATAGATGATGAAATTTTGTGATAGGGGTTGGAATTTTGACACAAACCACCATCATGCTATCAACACAACATTAACGTGGCATTTCATAACATTTTCTATATCAACCTGAATGTGACATTTCATAACATTTTTCATTTTCAGTTCTTTTCCCCTTTAAAACAAAGAACATGTTTAGTATCCAATTTTGTCGTTAAAAAAACGAAAACAAAAATAATTAAAACTAGTTTGATAAAAGATTATAATGTTATTTTCTTATATTCAGGTGCACCATTAGTTCTATTATGCCCCATCCATACAAATGGAAAAGAAAGAACATGAACAAAGTAACGAATGTATTAATATACATAACAATACACATAATTATTTTTTCTATTGTGCTTTTTGTTAAATTCTCCTTTTTCTCTATTTTTCCTGTTCTTATTTTTCTACACTTGCAACCAGGTCTTATTAACCACTCTTTTAAATCATTAAAAAAACACTACTTTGATAAGTATAATCCTTTCCTCCAATAAGATTCAAGCCTAAGAATGAAAAGAGACTACCAAAAAGAGCCAAGGTACTATTCACATCACTTCCAAACACCCTGAACACCCTTCTCAAATATTATTAGACAAAGAAAGAGTGTAAGCATAATTGGAAAATCAAAGAGAATGTTGGCAAATGTTTATGAATCACAAGTTATCATGACTTGTAGTATGAAAAGCACATAGGTGCATAGAGGATGAGCTTATTCTTTAATCCATATTCATAATATTTTTTATTCTTAAAGAAAAACAAAATAAAATAAATTGGAGATATAGGAGTAATGAACAATTAGCTTCTAAGTTTCATTAAGATTTTTTTCTCAAATTTATTTTTATGATTTAGTTCCCACACTCTTATGCTAAAAATTCTTGTTTTACCTAATACACTAATGCAAATCTCCCTCTAAGATCCTTTGGTGTTATTTCTGCTATATATACAAGTACCCGTTTGACATCAATTTATCTAGTTTGCTCATTTGTTAAAATTTTCAACCTAATGTAAATGGCTCAATTCAATTATGTTGTAAATGATTCAATTGTTAAGTATTTACCACATAAGAGAAAATTTCAATGCCTTGTTCTTTGAAGAATCTCCTTGTATGAAGTGATCAAGTTCCCCATATTAAAAAGCATACCAAGAAAATGAACTATAATAACATTCTTGGTATGACGGTACCGTTTTCATGTTCATCCTACAAATTCTTAAGAGTCCACAATGTGACTATTGCAAAAAACAGTAGTTTCTCATAGCCTACTCCTATGAACACATGCTAAAAGGTCTGGTTATTAGAAAATAACTGAGCTTTGCTGTAGTTTAATAAGAGTTTCAAACTTCACATACCCCTTTGTGACCAATGAAGTCAGCGAGTTGCCCACTTGTAATAGCACTAATCATTGCACAAATTTCATTGTAGAGATGAACATGGAGTACTGTAAGGTGATGGAAAGTAAATTCAGAATTCATATGATTAAATATAGTTATTAACAAATGGGAAGAAATAAAAAAAGAAGCCAAACCTGGGCTAATGTTAAATTCAGATCTTCCCTTATAGCAGATTGAGTGGGTGCTGAATATCCCACCTGCAAAAAAATTAACTTAAGCTAAATATTTTTTTAGGGGGGGTATGTGTAGTTTGTTTTTGTTTTCATATTGTTTTGTCGATAACAAATAATTAAATATTTTTCTTGAACCAGAAAACAGTTCGTACTAAAAGATATTTTTAATACTTACACATGATCCAAATTTAAAAGAGCCACAGACAACAATAAATTTACTAAACAAAAGAATGCCAATGGAGTCACTTTCATCTCTTTTATTAGCCTTAAGTCCTAAACATCTTCATCCTCATAATTTTCAATGTCTTTATATAAATCGACTGTTATATCTATCTATCTTTCTTTCTACAAGTCTAAGTATTGAGAGATCACGAAAAATAAGGATAAACTAAAGGGTGCAAAATTGGTGTGAATGAAAATGTTAGAAATTTAAATTTTATTAGCCAAAGGCAAGGGGGAAACCCAACAAATAAAATAAAATAAAGCCAAAACAAAAACTAACCAATACAAGATGATAATAAAGGCTAGTCGTATAATGGTCTTTTCTTTACTTTTTTATTATTATGTCACAAGTTTATTTATTTTTTGTTTATTTTAATTTTAGAGGTCTTTGATGTAGGACAAATTTGGTATCTTAAAAATATAAAAAGTTGTTTTAGGATTGTATTAGGATTATTTATTTTTTTATTTTAATTTATTCATAATTTCTCTAGTTTCTTAGTTTTTTTTGGATTAGTAAAGAAAATATAGGAATTAGTAGTTTCCTATTTGAATTACTAGTCTTTATTGTAGTAGATTTAGTATAAAAATAAGAGTTTTAGTTTCCTAGTCAAAGTAGTAGTGTTTTAGCACTATAAATATGATGTAATAAGTCTTTATGGGAAGTTTTTTCATTAATATTAATTCAATTACGAATTTTGGAGATTTATTTTTTCTTGTTGGGTGAGGAGTTTCCATGTTACTTTGTTACTAAAGAATATTTTCAAAAAAGCATGCGGTGTCCTACTTCTTCACAAGCTTCCGCTACGTCAGTTGGTATTAGAGCAGGCTTAATCCTGTTTAGATGGCGAATGCACGGAACGAGGGCAAAATCCTTAATGGCGGTGACCGTGAGGAAAATATGGTTACGAGGGCTGAAGTTGTTCATGAACGCCATCCAGAGATTCCACGTAGGCAACTAGTCTATGAGGATAACTTGAGTGAGGATGAGGAAGATGCTAAAGCCATACTTCAGGATAATCAGAGGAATTACCGAGGTCAGTCTGAAGATAGAGCTATTCGCAATTACGAAAGACTTCTATATTTTAATGGTAACTTTTATCTTGAAAACTTTCATAATTGGATATATGATTTAGATGATTGTCTTTGTGATTTAAGACTGTCAGAAGAAAAAGAATATTTTTGGGCTGAAGCTAAACTCATTGGATTCACAAAGAAAAAGATGTATTCGTTCATGGCCAAGAATGATGAAATTGCTTATGAATAGATTTTTGCCAATAAATTATTTTCAGATTTTAGAAGATAAATATAGGCCAACATGGGAAAGCACCAAGAAAAAAACACAAGAAAAATCTGAAATAGTGAAGGCGACTTCAACTAATAAGGTTTCAAATACTGAATCGCTAAAAGAAGTCAACATCTTTATAGAAGACTCTTTTGTCATAGAAAGCGAAGATCAAACTCTTCCATGCGTTGAAGAATATCATAAAGAGTTGATAGAAAATAAAGTTGAATTTATTTCTATTGATATTGTTGAAACAGTTGGTGCAGATGATAAAGAAGAAGTTGACCAAGAAAATTCCATTGAAGTTGTCGACACTAAAGATGATGAAGCTGAACCTGAATTTGTGAAAGATGATTCTAATACTTATAGTAAAATTGAAATTGTAGTACAAGAAGATAATTTTTGTTTCATTACTAGAGCATTATTATCATCAGAAAAATGGCTTAAAATTACCAACTTCATGGAAGATATGGTAGACGAACTCCTTGAATATTTAATTATTCTTCAAAAGATTCAATTATTATTACCCACTTATGGACGACTTCGAGATCGCGTACATCCAATTAACTCGAGGTCGAGTTGTTTTCAAGTGGGAGAGACTGATGTAGGACAGATTTGGTACTTAAAAATATGAAAAGTTGTTTTAGGGTTGTATTAGGATTATTTATTTTTTTTATTTTAATTTATTCATAATTTATCTAGTTTCCTAGTTTTATTTGGATTAGTATAGAAAATATAGGAATTAGTAGTTTCCTATTTGACTTACTAGTCTTTATTGTAGTAAGTTTAGTATAAAAATAAGAGTATTAGTTTTCTAGTTAAAGTAGTAGTGTTTTAGCACTATAAATATGATGTAATAAGTCTTTATGGAAAGTTTTTTCATTAATATTAATTCAATTACGAATTTTGGAAATTTATTTTTTCTTCTTGGATGAGGAGTCCTCATGTTACTTTGTTACTAAAAAATATTTTCAAAGAAGCAGGCGGTGTCCTACTTCTTCACAAGCTTCCACTACGTCATTCTTACTCTTTTAGAATTTTAAAATGCAGAGGAAAATTCTAATTTTTTAGGATCCGCTATCTTATTTTATGGTAGCTTTACTATTTATCATATTATACCATCGAAAAGCGACAACCAAAGGTGCAAGGAGATAGTGTGATGTCACAAATTATTTTTAGTTTTTCAATATATTTTATTTTATTTTTTGGGACCATGTAATATTCACATCTTTCTATTTATCACCCAATCGTTTTACTATTTTTTTTATTGTATTTTAGTATACACTCTTCTTAGTCTTTTAAGATTCTAGATGAGAATTTACTCTTCTTTGGAGAAATATAATAGTTTTTCCTATAATATTGATCTACTTTTTTCTCTACTTCTATATTATCATGTCATTGAATAATTTTTAAATTTTCAATATGTTTTATTTTAGAACTTAATTTGAGAAAAAATTTAATATTTTTTTGGACCATCACCTTATATAGATACATGTAATATATGTATGTATATGACGTTACCTAGCCTTTTTTGCTTCACCAATTTTTTTTTAAATTTTAAAATTGATTTATTTTATGCATTTTCGAATTAAAAATGAAATTTATTTTATTTTGCACACTTTTTAGTCTTTTAAGATTTTAAAAAGTACCCTTTTTTATATTTGTTGGACCCTTGTATTATGTATATAAAGTATATTGAGGTCACCCACTTCTTTTCTTTATTTCTTTTGCAACACATTTTTAAATTTTTCTCGTTTTTTACACACTTCATTATTTAGGATTCTAAAAGGAATTTAAGTATTTTTTAAATATAATTGTCTTTTTCTACCATATTGACCCACTTTCTCACTTGATGTTCATGGCTGCCGACATATCACGCAACTCCTTCGCAATTTCTGAGAATGGTGGTCTAGAGTCTGGATTGCGGGACGCAAATTGCCCTTGATTATGCCAGCTGAAAAATCATAAGAATGTTGCGTCCCGCAATGTTGCGTCACTTATGAAACAAGGTATAAACTAAACATGTACAAAATTCGAATGTAATTTCATCGTGTAGAGTGCCTGGAACTATAATTAGATAATATTCTACTATATATGGTTTACTTTCCAATCTTGTCAAGATTGTCGCAAGAACCACAGATGAAACAGATTTCAAGTAAAACATAAGATAAAGCAGCAAAATACAAAGAAATAAATGAAAGGTTAAGTGATAATTTACACCCAATGAATATATATATATATATATATATATATATTCAAAAAGAAACTTTTAATCCACACCAAGTCCTCAACGTGTATGATGTTGTATAGACATTTACATGCAAGATTGATTGCAGATGACAAGTGGTTTGTAGATTGAGAGTTCTGATAAGGCTCAGGATCAAAAGACCAAAATACAATTGATTGTGAAGTGAGCAATGATTTTGCACAGGCCTTTCAGTTGAGAAGGCATGGTTCCAGATATAATGCAATTACCAATTCAATATTATCAGACTCAACGTGTTGGATGAAAAAATCGATGATTATGATGTCACCACATATGTGTTTACTAAGAATTATTGGAGTGATCTCCATTAAACAGAATCTTAAACATAATCACTTCTTATTAGGCCCATCAAATTGAAGAATCCACGGCCGCAAAAGCTGATTTACCCATAAAATACAAACCTAATCATACAAATAAATAACAAAAGATGAGCAACAACTTGTCACAAAGAAGAAATAGGAAGAGTCGCTGGGAAACGGCAGAATAGATGGCACGTGTTTGCAAAGAAGAGACGATGGTTCTTGATGGTTGTGAGATCTTCCGATTGAGCGAAAGAGAGAAGAGATGGCGCGTGTTTGTAAAGAAGAGAAGAGATTTGAAGAATCCAATGCCCCAAAATTTGATTCCTAATGGTGGTGAATTCACGGTGGATTTTGATTCCCAGTGGTGCCCCAAAATTTGATTCCCGATGATGATGAATTCACAATTGATTTGGATTCTCAATGGTGTCCTAAATATTGATTTTTCCTAGTAGTTGCAATTGAGTGGAGAAGAGAGAAAAAATTGTGTGTGTTTTTGGAAAAAAGAGAGAAGAAGTTGAAGAATAGACAACCGCAAAATCTGATTTACCCATAAATTACAAACCTAATCATACAAATGAATAATCAGACACCATGTTGAAGATAGAGTGGCTTTGACACACCAACCCATGCATCAAAATGTATCAAATTTTTGGATATATTTTTTTCCTAAAATCCAAATTCTTGGCTAAGAGAAGTTGGATGCACAATGAACATATTGAGGCTTATCTATTTTCTATATAGAAATATAGAATTTTGGAAACTAAAATGTCATGATTTTTAAAGTGAACAAGAAATTTTGCGGAAGTTGGAAAGTGAGATCAAATGTATGTTTTGTTCACGGTGAGGAGCAGGAGGAAGAGGTTAGATGAAAATATATTTTTTTACGATTGCGTCCTTATCCTATTTTATGAGGACTTGTCATGTCAGCATGCTTGTATAGTCAAATTTGTGACTTTGCAAAGTATCCTCTGACATTTTAAAATAGCATTGCAGATTTTGAAATGATCCTCTCCTTAATAACAAGTTTGAATCATAATAGAGTGTAGGAACAAAAGATCTAACAGTTGAGCTCCAATATACTTCAATGCAATGCCTCAATTTATGTCCCATAGTTCTAAGAATGGTGTATCAATAAAACTTGTCTTCCTTTGTTATTCTATTTAGCTGTGATGACAATTGAAACAGCATAAATCTACAAGTTTTATATGTAATGTTTCGTAAAGAGAAAACTTCTGTGCAACAGTGTTTTAATTCAATGTTAGAATTTTTCTGATCTACGATAACCAGATTTTGGTTTTTGAGTCCCAGATTAAGCATGAAGAATAACCAAAATTCAGTATCCTAATCCTTTTGCTGATTGGTTAGGTGAGATAACTCCCTCATCTTGCCAGT
This sequence comes from Nyssa sinensis, assembly GCA_008638375.1. Classification (NCBI taxonomy): domain Eukaryota; kingdom Viridiplantae; phylum Streptophyta; class Magnoliopsida; order Cornales; family Nyssaceae; genus Nyssa; species Nyssa sinensis. Next base: position 54,677,045 of record CM018043.1, on the reverse strand, counting down.
TATATAAGTTGCAAACACTGATGATTTCTACTCCAATATAGCAGCTAAGCCCTTGACAGGCTAGGATTACAGAATACCCAACATGATATCAAATGAAAGGTAAAACACTGTCTCCCATTAAAGATAAATAAATTCCCCAATCCTAAATTGGAACATATCAATTTGTAAACACGGCCAAATCATTATCCTTGTTTTACTGCCAAATAATGATCCTGGTGTAAGTAATTAAAGGAGAAACAATAAGAAAAAACAGCATGCAAAAATCAAATGTTTTTACCCAGGCCTTATTTTTAACAGAAGTCTAGTAAGAAATGTGACAAAATATTCTAAATAACATCATCCTCCAATATTTTTGTATTGCTTTCTTTTTTAGATGATATATATCCATTTTATTTATATAAATAACACATTATCATTAACCCCCCAGGTTGGTAAGGCCTAGAGGATTAAGGACTATACTTTCAAGGGATTCCTATTTGAACCACACCAAAGATGTGCCTTGTCTTACCAGATACGCTATTGCCATTATAATGATAGATGCAATTATTCACAACAACAAAATATCAAGCATTAATGAAGATTAGCCTATCAATTTCAATCATAAATATATTAATTGGATATCCAAACGTAGAAAATGTAGTCTATGTATTCCAAACATGAAACCTAAGGCAACATATCAAGGTTCAAAAACACAAAAAAAAAATTCGAAAAAAAATATCTCCCAATTTCATCTAGGGTTATTCTAATTCATCACTATTTTAATCAATATATCAAATAAGGTCTCAAAACAAATGAGATCCTTAGTAAAACTCTTTACCAATTTAACTATGACTATATAAATCCGTACATACATGTATCAAACACACATACATACCAACATGGTTAAGCATACCCTTATACATGCATTGAGACCAATCCAATCTGTATAGATATCATAGTTGTAGTACTGTAACCTTATGAATATCGGGTACTAACCTAACATACATACATACATAAAATCAACAAGCAACAGTCAACAACTAACACGTAGCTTACCACATAAATACTTAAGTATAGGATCCATCCTAAGAATATACATATACATAAATAAACATAAAACTTACCGTATAGGTAACTAGGCACACAACCAATCCTATGGATATCCAGGCTTATACCTATCTTATAAATAACTAAACATATAGCTTACCTCATAAATCATTTGGTCTACTACATAAATATAAGCATCTAGCTCCAGTTGATCAATAAACAAGCATACCACATACTCCCAACAAATTAGGAAAATAAGCACATTGTACATACTAAAGCAACAAGTACACACACATAATCATGTAATCCAAACCAGTCCAATTAACTTGAGGTTTAACCTCTCCTAACTCATAACAAAGTCAATCTTAGAAGGATCCACGGATACCCCGTGAAATAAAAACTATCTCCCTCAGGAGTACACACTATCATTCTCCCCCTATAGTAGTCTATACTCACCTGAAAAGTAAACAACCAATCAATCCCCAATTACATGTTAAGGAAAAATTTGAAAGCGTAGTCCTTACAAACTTGACCTAACCATTCCATTGATAATGCATTCTCTATGTCAAATAACACGATCATTTATTTATTTACTATTATTATTATTATTATTTATTTATTTATTCCAATCTACTAATAATTCAACAATCTAATTCATCAAATTTGTTTTTCAATCTACTAATAATTCAACAATCTAATTCATTAAAGGATGATTAAAGTCTTTTACTTTGTATCCAATGTATATTTTATATACATTCCCACACATACAGAATAACACCAAGTGTTCATTTTTTTTTACCTTTTCTTATTCATCTCAGCTATTTCATCTTAGTATAATTCCTTTTCATTCATACTACATATTGTTAAAAAAAAATTTCATCTTCATCTTTTTAATCTTTCAAGCTTTCAATTTCATGCATTATCTAATGATATGCTCCAAAATGTAATATAACCATGGAAGTACACATGTACCCAATCCATAGGTGTTATGAAAATAAAATATGCATTATATGTATTTCACACATCAAAGAATTCAACATATTCTATCAACACAATAGCCAGGCAACACACGTGCCATCAAATTAACACATTTCTATCAATCCATGCTCTTAAGCTCCATATTCTCATCACATGTATCAAGAAAAGAAAACACGCAATAGATGCATTTCATCCACTACAAGTAAACTCACATGCTTTATCCTTACGAGGTACCTAGACGGTAACCAAACCATTAAATCAATTCATCTCTAGGTATTCATACATAAATATATAGTTACATATACACAAACATGATATGTTTTCACTTTCATCAACAATATTGATATAAGACATACTTTATTTATATCCACATACCTTATACATACATTAAGAAAAAATATTATACTTAACACATACAATAAACTAATCAAGCCATGAAAATCTTATTATACCATAGATATTAATTTTTTTTTCATACATATACTAAATATGCATTACGATTCCATCATGTATTTGGTACATACTCATGCAAGTTCGCATTAGTTAATTTCTTTTCCTTGCTGCCATCAATCGTCTTATTAGGTATCTTTTATCTTTTTCTTGTATATATGTAAAGATCTGAAAAATCAAGATAAATTTTTCATTTTGCCAGTAAGATACTATTCATGCACTATTTGCTGGTAAGACACTACACATGCACCATTTAAATATAAGTCATGTTTAGAAGCATATTTTGAGTATGCCATAGAATAGAAATATGCTTAGAATATTAAAATACACCTCCTATGAGAATTTGAGCTTAATTGGAGACAGTTTGAAAAATGGACCGGCTCAGGTGGCCCGGTCGCACCCGCTCGCAGGCGAAAATAAGTTTTTTGAAAAAAATATAATTTAAAATAATTTTAAGAACTTTGGTTAAAGCAGAATGTCGAATTGAGGCGTTTCGGGACGGGTTGTAGTGTAACGGGGTCCCGAACTCATTAAGGGCAAAAGGGTCTTCATACCCCTTTACTATGAATAGGACCCCTTAGTGTTAAATTTCTCAGAATTTGGTCTGAGAAGAAGCAAAAACACGTTCATGGAGAGAAAGATGAAGAGAAACCTAGGTTTTTCAACTTTCAAGCTTCCAAAACTCATCTCTAGCCTTAGAATCTCATAAGGCTTCCTTCTAGGAAGTTGTTCCCCATATCAAGGGCTACAATCCTATCGATTGGTTCGACATTGAAGTGAACACAACTCCCTAGGGTTGAGAAAAATCCTTCTAGGTATGATATTTTGCTAAGTAAAGAATATGATTAAGTTTAGTAGTGTTTTATATGTTAATTGTATGACCTACATGCTTATTTGTTATTAGAGAACCATCTAACTTATAGTTACTTTGAAAACCTAGGGTTGGTATCTTATGTACCTATGTATTCTTTCGAAATTTGTTGAAGTGATGAACATGTAATATGACTATATGTATAATTCATTGCATTCTAACTTATATTCATGTGGACAAAGTCTTGTAGTTGGAAAGTTATGATTTATTCAATGTGTTGATACTTTATGTATTTTGTAATGTTTGAGAATTTGGTAAGGTTATGAATATGTAATATGTTTATATGTGTAATTGATTGGATCACATGCTAGGTTCATGTAGATAAAGTTTTGTGATTCAAAAGTTATAGTTGCTTTATGTTTAATGCATTATTTAAAGCATACTCCATGTGTTTGATGAAATGCTTTATTGAAATGACATAGAAAAATTAAGGCATCTTGGCATATGTTAATCTTTGGAAACATAGTGCGGGTTGAGCACTTCGGTGCTATGAATTATGAAGGTACAGATCCTATGGTGAAAAACCCAAAATTTGCCATGGTACTCGCGATCCAATGAGGGCGGACCGTGAAGAGAGACATACGATTGGTACTCGCGTTCTATCAAGGAAGGACCGTGAAGCGAGACATGGGTGTGGCATAGAATTGCATGTGTGTGTCATGCATATTGCCATTGCATTACATTGATGAATTGAAAGGCATATAGCTTATAAATGTACACTTGCACATGCCACACCTTAACTTTGTTCTTTATATTACCATTATGTCATACCAGTAGCGTGCTGACCCTATATGGGAACTATATATTACAGATGAGGCTCTCGGTACTTGAGACTTGATGAAGTCTTGAAAAATGGAGGAGAAATGGACTATGAAGAACATTTGGCCCTTGGGGCATATTTTTGAGTTGTATAAGGGCATAAGCCCTAAGACATATGTAATTAACTTGTAAAACCTTGTGTAGTATGAAAACTATGGGTAAGACCCTACATTTGTAATGAGCATGAGGTTGTTGATATTTTGAATTTTAAGTATATGTGTATGTATGGAAGATTGTATGTTTTAAGTGATGTATAAATATTTATATTTAGTTGAATTAAAGGATGTATTTTGGTTGCTAGTTTGAGAAATGGCGGATTGTGTTGTGGAATATTTAGGTGAAAAATGCTTAGAAAACAAAGGTGGCGCGCAGGCGCACAGACGTGCGGGTTGGGCTGCTGCTGGCTGCTGGGCTATTGGTCTACTGTTCATTGCTACAGTATTCCATTAACTAAAATGCTACAGTACCAAAATTCTAACCTTTGTCCAAAATCTTGGTTTTGACATTTTTATACCCATTTCAATTTATTTCATTACCAAACTTAGTGTGGGACCCTATAACATGTAAAATGATCATTGTATCATTTTTCCTTTATTTTTCAACCTCAAGTGATTTCCGGGCTAATCACCCATATTTTTCATTTCTTTACCTTTCTTCTTTCTTCTTAAGTCATTTAAATCCCCTACTTAGAAAATCTAGGCACGCTCTCTCGCTCCACTCAACCTAATTACCATTTTTGAAAAATCCTACCATAGTTTCCTTTGTTCATTGACCATTTTCCCTTATCCCATTTCTCATCATCATTCTCCCCAACACCAACAACACCTAATAGAACAATTATTTATACAATTTTGTATTTCTAATATTTACAAGCATATTTCAAAACAAGTAATGACATCGAGCTCTACACTCCTCATTTACATTCAATACTCAATTACTTAAAATACAACATAAAATTAAGTTCATAACTTACACAAGGTCTAAGTTTTAAACATGAAATAAACTTCATGAGATTATGCCCTTACATACAAATATAACCCTTAGGCCAAATATACATAAAAGTCCATTTCCCCTCCATGCTTCAAGACTTCATCAAATCTCATATACTGGAAGTCTCATCTGTAATATGTAATCTCATATAGGGTAAGCACGACAGCTTGTATGGCATAATGCTAATATAAAAAATAAAGGTAAGGCGTGACATGTGCAAAGTGAACATTTGTAAGCTATAAACCTTCTAATTCATCAATGCAATGCAATGACAATATGCATGACACACACATGCAATTCTATGCCCAACCCATGTCTCGCTTCACGGTCCTTCCCTATTGGAACGCAAGTACCAATCGAATGTCTCGCTTCACGATCCGTCCCCGTTGGAACGCGAGTACCAATGGCCAATTTTGGGTTTTTTCACCACAAGGATCTACACCCTCATAATGCATAGCACCAAAGTGCTCAACACACGCCATGTTTCCAAAGATTTCGGTATGCCAAGATGCCTTGATTTTTTTATGCAATTTCAATGAAGCATTTTATCAAACACATGTGGTGTGCTTTAAATTATACATCGTGCATTAGGCAAATCATAACTTTCAAATTACAATACTTTGTCTACATGAACATAGGCTATAATCCAATCAATTATATATATATATAATCATATTACATGTTCACAACTTTACCAAATTCTCAAAGAATACACAAGTACACAAAGTACCAATACATTGAACAAACCATAAATTTCAAACTACAAGACTTTGCCTGCATGAACATAAGCTATAATGCAATAAATTATACATATATTTATGTTACATGTTCATCACTTTATCAAATTTCCAAAGAATACATAAGTACACAAAGTACCAACTCTAGGTTTTCAAAGCAACTATATGCTAGGTGGTTTTCTAACAACAAGTAAGCATGTAGGTCATACAATCAACTTATAAAAACACTACTAAACTTAACTCTATTCTTTACTTAGCAAAATATCATACCTAGAAGGTTTTTCTCAACCCTAGGGAGTTGTGCTCACTTCGCAGCTAAACCAATCAGTAGGATTGTAGCTCTTGTGATGGGGAACAACTTCCTAACAGGAAGCCTTGTAAAATTCTAAGGCTAGAGATGAGTTTTGGAAGGTAAAAAGTGGAAAAACCTAGGTTTTCTTCATGTTTTCTCTCTATGCACAAGTTACAAAACTTTCTCCAACAATTTCTGAAGATTTTAACCCCCAAGTGTCTTATTTATACTAAAAGGTCAAGGGGTGAAAAGACAATTTTGCCCTTAATGAGTTGCGAGACCCTGTTACACTATAACCTGTCTCAAAATGCCTCAAATTTATATTCTGCTTTAACCAAAGTTCTTAAAACTATTTTAAATGATATTTTTTCAAAAAAAAAATTTTTGTCTGTTGGCCCCGGGCCACTCGGGATGCACTTTTGGGTCCATTTTTCAAACTATCTCTGATTTTGCTCAAATTCTCACAGGAGGTGTATTTTAACATTCTAAGTATATTTTCCTTCTATGACATACTCAAATTATACTTCTAAACATAACTTATGTCTAAATGATGTATGTGTACTGCCTCACCGGTAAATAGTGCATGAATAGTGTCCTACCGGCAAAACAAAAAATTTACCCTGATTTTTCAGATCTTTACAAAATCATAAGAATCATACAACAAACAAGGTTGCGTCAATTATGAAACAAGGTATAAACTAAACATGTACAAAATTTGAATGTAATTTCATAGTGTAGAATGCCTAGAACTATGATTAGATAATATTCTACTATATATGGTATACTTTCCAATCTTGTCAAGATAGTCATAAGAACCACAGATGAAACAGATGTCAAGTAAAACATAAGATAAAGCAGCAAAATACAAAGAAATATATGAAAGGTTAAGTGATAATTTACACCTAATAAATATATATATATATATATTTTCTTTCAAAAAGAAACTTTTAATCCACTCCAAGTCCTCAACCTGTATGATGTTGTATAGACATATACATGCAAGATTGATTGCAGATGACAAGTGGTTTGTAGATTGAGAGCTCTGATAAGGCTCAGGATCAAAAGATCAAAAGATCAAAATACAATTGATTGTGAAGTGAGCAATGATTTTGCACAGGCCTTTCAGTTGAGAAGGCATGGTTCCAGATATAATGCAATTACCAATTCAATATTATCAGACTCAACGTGTAGGATGAAAAAATTGATTATTATGATGTCACCACATATGTGTTTACTAAGAATTATTGGAGTGGTCCTAAACAGAATCTTAAACATAATCATTTCTTATCAGCCCATCAAATTGTAATATTACCTATTATTTCCTCTAATCGCAAATTCGCATAAGGTTCCACCCTAGTCAAGAGTTCCTACATGATTATTCGAAATGAGTACAAATCAACCTGCATAAAGCATCAAAGCAATATTTTAACAGTAAAGCAATTGTCAAAAAGTATAAAACATAACATATTTAATGATCTGTTAAACAAATCATCCTACCTTTTCTATTACCATGTTGTTCTTATTTTTTAAGAGTTCTGGAGCCATCATGGTATAGTTCCTCGTATGCCACCAGAGATTAGTGTCCTCTACTTAATTTTTTATAAGCCTAAATCAACAATCTGAAAAGGAACCAGGTGAAATTTTAGTAAGGTGTTACTATTAGAACTCTAACTTACCAAAAAAGAAGTATTAGAATCCCAGCAACCCAAGTTTTAATTCTTCCTTGAATCGCAGGATGACTATCCAATTCCTGATGGTGTCCCAAAATTTGATTCCCGACGGTGGTGAATTCACAATTGATTTTGATTCCCGATGGTGTCCTAGATATTGATTTTCCCTGGTAATTGTGATTGAGCGAAAAAGAGAGAAAAAATTGTGTGTGCTCGAGAAGAAAAGAAAAGAAATTGAAGAATCCACGGCCGCATAATCTGATTCACCCATAAAATACAAACCTAATCATACAAATGAATAACAAAAGATGAGCAACAACTTGTCACAAAGAAGAAATTGGAAGAGTTGTTGGGAAACGGCAGAACAGATGGCCCGTGTTTGCAAAGAAGAGACGATGATTCTTCATGGTTGTGAGATCTTCCGATTGAGCGAAAAAGAGAGAAGAGATAGCGTGTGTTTGCAAAGAAGAGAGAAGAGATTTGAAGAATCCACGGCCCCAAAATTTGATTCCCAATGGTGGAGAATTTACAGTTGATTTTGATTCCCGATGGTGCCCCAAAATTTGATTATTGATGGTGGTGAATTCACAATTGATTTGGATTCTCAATGGTGTCCTAAATATTAATTTTCCCTGGTAGTTGTGATTGAGCATAGAAGAGAGAAAAAATTGTGTGTGTTTACAAAGAAGAGAAAAGAAGTTGAAGAATACACAGCCACAAAATCTGATTTACCCATAAAATACAAACCTAATCATACAAATGAATAACAAAAGATTAACAACTTGTCACAAAGAAGAAATAGGAAGAGTCGCTCGGAAACGACATTAATATTACTATAAGAAAAATATTTTTACCTTAACTGCGGCTTCAACAATATTTACAAGTTTAATAGGCAATTTAATCCAAACACCATTCTTTCCCTAGGAAAATATGTAAAACAAATTAATCTTTATTTGAAGGTAAGAAGATCTTCTGAAGATACATGTTGTCAAAAAAAAGAAAACTTAAATCATGTTGCATAAATGTCCATCAGTTTGTGTGAGACACCATGTTGAAGACAGAGTGGCTTTCACACACCAACCCATGCATCAAAATGTATCAAATTTCTGGATATATTTTTTTCCTAAAATTCAAATGCTTGGCTAAGAGAAGTTGGATGCACAATGAACATATTGAGGCTCATTTATTTTCTATACAGAAATATAGAATTTTGGAAACCAAAATGTCATGATTTTTAAAGTGATCAAGAAATTTTGTGCAAGTTCAAGGTGAGGAGTAGGAGGAAGAGGTTAGATGAAAATAAATTTCTTTACGATTGCGTCCTTATCCTATTTTATGAGGACTTGTCATGTCAGCATGCTTGTATAGTCAAATTTGTGACTTTGCAAAGTATCCTCGGACATTTTAAAATAGCATTGCAGGTTTTGAAATGATCCTCTCCTTAATAACAAGTTTGAATCATAATAGAGTGTGGGAACAAAAAGTCCACCTATTGAGCTCCAATATATTTCAATGCAATGCCTCAATTTATGTCCCATATTTCTAAGAATGGTGTATCAATAAAACTTGTCTTCCTTTGTTATTCTATTTAACTGTGATGACAACTCAAACAACATAAATCTGCAAGTTTTATATGTAATGTTTCATAAAGTGAAAACTTCTGTGCAGTAATGTTTTAATTCAATGTCAGAATTTTTCTGATCTACGATAACCAGATTTTGGTTTTTGAGTCCCAGATTAAGCATGAAGAATAACCAAAATTCAGTATCCTAATCCTTTTGCTGATTGGTTAGGTGAGATAACTCCCTCATCTTGCCAATTATATAAGTTGCAAACACTGATGATTTCTACTCCAATATAGCAGCTAGGCCCCTGACAGGCCAAGATTACAGAATACCTAACATGATATCAAATGAGAGGTAAAACACTGTCTCCCATTAAAGATAAATAAATTCCCCAATCCTAAATTGGAACATGTCAATTTGTAAACACGACCAAATCATTATCTTTGTTTTACTGCCAAATAATGATCCTAGTGAAAGTAATTAAAGGAGAAACAATAAGAAAAAGCAGCATGCAAAAATCAAATGTTTTTACCCAGGCATTATTTTTAACAGAAGTCTTGTAAGAAATGTGACAAAATATTCTAAATAACATCATCCTCCAATATTTTTGTATTGCTTTCTTTTTTAGATGATATATATATATATATATATATATATTATTTATATAAATAACACATTATCATTAACCCCCCAGGTTGGCAAGGCCTAGAGGATTAAGGACTATACTTTCAAGGGATTCCTATTTGAACCACACCAAAGATGTGCCTTGTCTTATCGGATACGCTATTTCCATTATAATGATAGATGCAATTATTCACAACAACTAATTTCTGCATTACATTCCTAATCATGGTATTGGGATATTTTACATTTTTAAATTGCTAGAATGACATTTTAATAGTTGTTATATAAGCTATGTGCATAAATTCATTTTTCAAAGGAAAATAAGTTAAATAGCTACCTGTTGTGCCCATTGTGACATTGAAGCTCTAAGCAAAGTAACAAAGACATTGGGATCCACATGCTCCTTCATGTCTACAATGACTCCTCCATAGGCATCATTAGATGCATCAAGTAATTCAGTCTGTTGAACTGTATTTTCAGGAACCACTTGCTTCCCAACCAATAATGAACTTCTTGTAGTCGACATGAATCTGATAAAGAAAGGAGTCACAGGTTGAACCTTGAGACCTGAAGGAAATATAAATAAGAACAGTCCATCAACCCAACAATATTAAGTGTTGCACACGTACTACATCAAATATCTCAATAAAGTTTGGTTAATTACCACGTGTTCCAGCTACCTTCTTGTTCTGTGGGCCATGGCATGGCAAACCTTTCTTATCAATATGCTTATCCTAATTATATATGATAAGAGCAACAGACGGCTCAACAATTAAGCGTTTCACAATAAAGTGGCAGGCGCATCCTCTCTTTGTATTAGGCCAACCAGTAGATTTCTTTTTGGGGGCATAAAAGTACTCCTGCTGGGTCAAACTATACCACCCTTTCTATGGTCATCTGGGCCAAAGGAGCACCAGTACCTATAGATTCAAAAGGACCACTTAAATCAAAGGATACAATAACATTTACAATGAATTATGAAAAGAAAAAATGAAAACTTACAGGATATATCAAATATCTCAATAAAGTTTGGTAATTCAGTGACAAGCAGCTGAGTCATCAATAAACAAGCGATGGACCGACCAGATTTAATTAAAACGAAAAGGCTTGCTTTGGCCTTGCCAAACACATGTCATTCCAAAGCCGTAATTTGTCGCATTGCAGAGTAGACGACAAGTGGACAACCAGATGTCATTGATACACCAAATAGTCATCTCTAAGAGAAAAGAAAAACCTATCAATTTCCGTGAATGTACCTAGCTTCAAGTCAATGTGAGTTGAGGGAAAAACATACAAATAATTTAAAACTTCATATATTTATTTCTATGGAGATTATAGAAAGCAATTCACACCGCCAAATTGTTAGTAACGGCAAATAATTAATAACGATAAACTGTTTCTTTACATACTTCTAGTTTTGCTCAAGGCAGTAAACCTACATACCTAATCACAAGTCACCAACAATGACCCGGTCTAGCGTGACATTAAAGTAACACATATTTCACAGATTTTGCTTAATACTACTCTTTGCATGCATAAGAGTATAGTATACAGATGGCTTAAAAGAAAAAAAAAAAAAAACATTTCAACACAAAATTACACAATTTTTAGGAAATCCCAGTTAAAAATTATGCTTTCCTTACAATCTCCAAGTAATCTATCTCCAATGTAGAATAAATTGCTTTAAAAAAGATTGATGCTAAACAAACACGAGAGAGGGAGGACTGCCGCCCAAAAAATTGGAAAAATATTATGAGCTTCCCCACCCCCCAACCCCAATTTTTTATTTTTTGTATATTCATAAGAGTCCACTTAAATTTTGATACTTAACACACATACACACACCTCGGGGCTATAATTTTAGACCCTCACTGATGTTATACCATGGATCAGTTTTTAAGCGATTTGAAACAAATGTCGTGAGAAATGAACTAAAAGCAATATAGATTTATAAATAAACATATAATTATTCAACAGAGTCATATTACCACAAAATGCATCTGGAAGGTCATCCATAAGTTGGGGTTTCCAGCTCTCTGAGATTGTTCTTGGAATCATCATTGGATCATCAACAACCTGTTCAGTCACGCTACCATTCCCATGGTCTACAATGGTAACTGCATTTTCTTTCGCCACAATTTCTATTGCTAGCTGAGCACCGACCACACTATAGAGACCCTATAACAATTAAATTCAAATTCAACACTAAACAAAACATGCAATGAAATACACATGCACATTCAAAACAAAGAAGTAAAAAAAGATGAGCAACAACTTGTCACAAAGAAGAAATAGGAAGAGTCGCTGGGAAACAATAGAATAGATGGCGCGTGTTTGCAAAGAAGAGAAGATGATTCTTGATGGTTGTGAGATCTTCCGATTGAGCGGAAAAAGGAGAATAGATGACGCGTGTTTGCAAAGAAGAGAGAAGAGATCCGAAGAATCCACGGCCCCAAAATTTGATTCCTAATGGTGGTTACTTCACAGTCGATTTTGATTCTTGATGGTGTCCTAAAATTTGATTCCCGATGGTGGTGAATTCACAATTGATTTGGATTCCCAATGGTGTCCTAAATATTGATTTTCCCTACTAGTTGCAATTGAGCGGAGAAGAGAGAAAAAAATGTGTGTTTGCAAAGAAGAGAGAAAAAGTTGAAGAATACACAGCTGCAAAGTCTGATTTACCCATAAAATACAAACCCCTTTGCATCTCCACTTACCGGAAAGAGCTACTCTGTGACACAACCCGACCGACCGTCATCTTCATCTTCATACTTTCGTTGAGAAGAGGAAATAGAGTAGCAAAACTGGTCCAAGGGAAGAGGGAACAAATTGACGAGAGTCGAAAGGGGATGCGAAACGTTGTAACCTAAGCAGAATAAATTTATGATGGAAGGGTAATTTTGTCAAATAAATGTGTAAAACACTTTTTGAGAAAACACATAAGGTGTTCCATACTTTTATAGGTAGTATAGTTTATGATAGAAGGGTAATTTTGTTAAATAAATGTGTGAGAAAACACATAAGGTGTTTCATACATTTATAGGTAGTATAGATATAGATATAGATATAAGAAAATAAGTGATAATAGAGAAAAATTACTAAAACATTGAAGACAAATATTTCTCATCACTCATCTTTAGTGGTACACAAGACACACTCGCAAATCTAAACCTAAATTCTGTTGCCCAACTGCAATATAGTGTTTCTTCCATACCATGTTCTATGCCAGAATGCCGGAAAACAGTAAGAAAAGAAAGCAACGAAAGAGGTAACCGTATGGGAAAGCTTTAGCACCCCTAATTTTGCATTTTGCATTTGTGTTAGCAAAAGCTGCTCCGAGAAGTGCGTGTGGCCATTTGGCGAGCTTTTAAAACTAGTTTTGTGTTAATTTTGCTTTCCAAAATGCACAAAAGTGCATTTGTGGAGAAGCAATTCTGGTCGTAACAATTTTGAATTGACACACTCATCACAAAAAAGTTGTTTCATCAGAAGTTTCAGTTTTAGTGGGAGCTTGGGGGAGCTCCAAAATGCACAAAAGCAGCACTTTAACTAAAACTTTGAACCAAAATTATGAGAAGACTTTTGAATATCTTTTTGAACAAGTTCAACAGCTACAGAATTCAATAAAAAACAAGTAAGGTTTATTTTTGCCAGGCAAACTGGTAAAGAACCACAGAGAAAGATGCAAGATAGCATACTGGCTGATTGATAAAAAAAATCAAGTCCAATTTAACTCGAGCAAAAGAAGACTCGTAGTGACGCAGTGGGAAAGTAAAAGAACCTGTCCTACTAGTAGACGAATTGAACCATGCAACTAAAAGGTATCTAAACTCAGAATCCATGTTCAGACTTCAGACCATCCTTTTTCAGTATGTGCATTAACTGCTGCAAGAGCAATGCCTACTCCTCCATGTAGTGTAAATTTATTTATTTTTTATGGTGTGTGTGTGTACATACACACATATATGGTAGAACAATAACCTTTGATAAAAAGTATTGGAGATAAGCATTCATCAATAATGGCTACAATAGATTCAATATTGTGTTGTTTCATCAAAACCTCAAGGAATAATAGAAATTGACTAGGCCACTGTTTAGACAACAGCCTGTAGGGATGTAAGGAAGCTTTTAAACAAGTTACTCCAACAATTTGGAGATAAAAGATGTTCTAACGAGTTCTTGTGGTTCCCAAGCTGTTGTGTTAGTTTCACTAGTAGTTACATTTTTATTAGGACTCTATTTTTCTGTCTACACTCAGAAGCTTCACTTGGGACAAATCTAATTAGATTTTAACGTGTTACCAAGCAAAACTCTTTTTACAGAATTAGGTGAAAATTATTAATGGTAGAGTTGTTATTTGTGAAACTCTTCAAATCACTACCATCACAACAATAAATAGTTGTCACGAATAGCATGTACCCTAGGATATCACCTCAAACTGTCAACAGCTCCACATAAAAGGTAATTAGTATCTATATATTTATAAAGTCAATTGCTACCATTATTATTTCATTCTTTATTTTTAAAATTATAATTATTTAGCCTTCAAAACACAGCATAATAACGTGGTCAGCATGAGCCTACCAAAGAAAAAAAAAATTGCCAACAAAAAAAATAAATGGTGATCAGAGTAAGATTCAAGATGTCCTCCTGATGCTGTAAAGCCATTTGGTCCATATTCACATGTTCACTTATCTTCAAAGCCTTAAATAAATAAAATTTCAACATATTTTGTTTATAACTTCATTATTAAATTGAATGATCTTACACTTCTTAATTACGTCCCCAGAGAACAAATATGAAAATTAATACACACACATTGATGATATTTTGTGCTGACCTTTTGATAATCATTGGGAGTGATATCCCTTTTAAGTTGCAACCTGGCAGCTTCTATGACAGAAGCCTTTTTAAGCTTTGCATTAGGCCCTTCAGCAATAAGAGGATTAATAACAATCTTCCTGCAAATGAAAAACCACACTTTGGTTTTTGGGATAATCACATCATATGAAAGGAAAAAGTTCATCAGGAATAACCTCAATTCATCATATTGGGGGTGGTCTGAGGATGACTTTGGGACAAAAACACCATGGATATTTATTGCGACTTGATTAATGATTTCCAGGAGTTTTTCCTGATGAGCATCAACACCATTCACTGCAGCAACTGCTTCTCTACTAACTCCTTTTGGACGGGTAGACTCCGAAACGGCCATTTCCCGCAAACGTTGGCAAATCTGTTGAAAGCTGCCAAGTTATAATACATAGTTCCAATGTTATTCAAAGCTATAAAAACATGAAAGAAACTTCCAACAAGACGGAACTAATATAGTCACTTATTTCCAAAGACATTGGAAAGTTAGAACACCAACAAAAACTGCTTCCATATAGACACATAAGGTTTTAGTCCTTTTTGTTTGTTTGTTTCGCAATGAGAAATGATGTTGTCCCTTCCTGTATTTAATACCAATTGACGAGTTGCAACAGAGGATTGCTCAGTACTGTATTGACGATCACTTGGGTTTGTCCTCGATGAGTTGCAATTGACAACTAACGAATTACCACATCAGCCCTAATCGATCGACGATGACAACTTCTTCTAACATTAAACTTCTCTTTCTTCTCAATTTATGGCAGCATTCTTATTCCAACTTTCGTTCTTGTTATTTGATTCTTGAAGCTTTAATCGAAGGCTTTGATTTTTCCTATCGATTATTATTTCTACATTGTTCTTCGATATTCACTCTCTCCTTATTCCTCTTCGATCGTTGAACCCCATTTGACTCTAAAGCTCTATTTGTTGAAGACCCAATCGAAGCCCTCTAAAGCTCTGTTTGCCGAGGACCAATTGACGCCCTAATCAAAGTCTGAAGCTTTGATTGTTGAAGCTCTCGACATCATGGTATCATGCTCTATTTCCCCATTGTGGCATTTGTTTCATAATTTTTCTACAATTTACGTTTGTCTTACATTTAGTAAATGCAATGGCATCATGTTTGTTTATAATATTTTCCTTCTATTTGTAATTGTTTTGCATGCTCGTTATCCTTACCTATATGGACTATGGATTGTGGAATTTAAGTGGAATATTTTTTTTTTTCTCTGAGTGAGATGAAATGTTATTTATACTATTTTTTTAACAATGTGCATGTATGTGTGTGTGTGTGTGTGTGTGTATATATATATATATATTTATAAATATATTGTTTTTAAAATTGCACGTATCTTACGAGATACTCAACTCAATTCAACAAAACCTTATCCCAATTATTTGAAGTTAGCTACATGAATCTTATCTCGCCATTCGTTTTTATTTAAAACCATTTTCTAAGTTAGACTACAAATTATCATATCTTTTTTAACTACCTCTACCAAAGTTAATTTTGGTCGCTTCCCGCCCCCTAGCATGACCTTCAATATTAACCATGTTGCCCTTTGTCGTACACAACCATACCACCTAACCGATTTTCTCTTATTTTATCTCTCCTATAGGTGCTACTTCTACCATCTCACAAATGAATTCATTTTTAATTCTATCTTTTCTTGTCTTATTATACATCCATCTCACATCCTCATTACGACTATACTCGTCCACTTAACTCATGCTACTTTAATTTTCTGAGTAACATATCTCCAATTTCTTACTCTTGTAGAATAAGTAAACCTCAACTCAACTCAATAAAGCCTTATCCCAATTGCTTGAGTTAGGTAGCTGACAGCCAGCATAGAACAACGTGAACATGAATCCAACAAGTGAACTTAAATAATGAAATTTTTCACTTTTTATTAACTACTAATTTTTAATTTTCACTCCCTCCCCATTTGTATAACTAGTTTTATTGAAATTATACTTAAGATATTCAATTTCTGTCCTACTTATCTTGAACCCTTTTGATTCTAGAGTATCTCTCCATACCTCTAATTTATCATTTATCACACTTTTAGTTTCATCCATTAGAATAATATCGTCAACAAAAATCATTCACCATGGGACTTCATCCTGCCAAAGCAAAAAAGCAAAGAACTTAATGATGAGCCCAAATGTAAGCTTATTGTGATTGAAAATTTACTTGTTTCTCCAATAGTTGTCCTTACGATAGTTACATTTCCATTATAAATATCTTTTATTGTTTTAATATATAGTTTTGTAACTCTCACTTTTTTAAACCCACCATATTAGATCTCGAGGACCCTATCATAGGCTTTCTCCAAATCGATAATTACCATGTGAATATCTTTTTTCATTTCTATATACGTCTGTTAGATTCGGCGGAATAATAGAGAAGAAAGAGACAAGAGAGACAAGATAGAGAGACAAGAAAACCCAAAGGACTACATTGTATTAGACTGAATTCATTACAGAAACTAAACAAGAGAGCTCCTTATATAGGAGGGTTATAAGGTTGGACATGAAAAGTAAAAATAAAGAAAACAAACTATAGAACCCTAATCCTACTAGCATTACACAACAATATATATGTGGCGGCTAACCCTAACCCTAGTATCACAATAATATATAGGTAACCCTAATATACTTCTAACACCCTCCCTCAAACTCAAGGTAGGAGGTAGACTAACTTGAGTTTGCAAACAAAATCTAGACGTGGACTGGTGTACTTAGTGGCATTGTGGCTGAAACGGAGATGTAACCCAAGTTGACATGGCGGTTGAGACAAAACCAGAGTTGTGGCTGAGACAGAACCAGTGTTGGGGCTTGCTGAGATGGTGGAACAGACGATGATGAGAATGCTGAGTCCACGTGTTGGGTAGAACGGTGATGGTGAAGTATGCTAGGGATGAACTGCTGTTGAGACGGAATCAGTACTGCAGCTGCTGAGTGAAAATGAAGAATAAAGAAAGAATCAGAGGGCACGGTGGAACAGAAAAATTAAAACGAACAAGCGGCGGCTGAAGCAGGGGAAGAAAACAAAAAGAGAAGAATGGCGCAGAGGCAGAAGAGAAAACAGAAAAGAAAAGAAAGAAAAGAGAGCAGAGCGGCGCAAATAGAAGAAGAAAATAGACAGAAGCGGTGTTGGGCTGAACCAAGGATCAAATTATCGTTTCAATGTATAGTTTCGGTTTGTCCGAAAATGGAAACGTAATGGAAACGGAGAAAAAATTAGAAACATGTGAAAACATAACTTAAAATTTATTTATTTATACAAATAATCCTATTTATTGAATATTTGTGCATGTTTAAAGCATATAAATCATGTTCATAATAAATGACACTAATTCATGATAAATGACATAATAGATAAACTATGTAATATCCACGAATTAGATAATTTGACACAAATTACATATAAAATAAAATGTAAAACAAATAGCGATTTAAACCTATTATAATTAGTAACTTATTATTAAAATAGTTATTTCTCTACACTGTATTTCTCCTACTACTTTTCTATTATTTTAAGGAAAATAATAGAAAAATCTTCTTGTAATTTTGAATCTTAATCCTTAAAAAATAAATGGATATTATTTCTTACTAACTTCTAAAATTATTATTGATACAAAAGAAATGTTTCCTCTGATTCGGTATGTTTCCATTAGTTTCGGTATGTTTCTAGGGAAACAATTTTGTGTCCATGGAAACATGTGAATTTCGATATTCTACTAGTGTTTCGTTTCGGTTCCTTGAGAAACGGAAACGTTTGGGCCGTTTCGATGGAAAAGAAACGAAATTTTGATCCTTGGGCTGAACAAAAACAAGGAAAAAAGAAAAAGAAAAGCAAAAGAAGCTGCAGCTGGGAAACAGACAGAAAAAAAAAAAAAAAAAAAAAAGTTGTGCGACAGAAAGAAAAAGGAACAAAAAGAATAGGGGTTGCAGCTTCGAGATCAGGAGCGGCTAGAAAAAGTAGAGGAAAAGATGTGCTGCGGCAGGAAGCTGAGAAACAGAGAGAGGAAGCAGCAGAGGAAAGCAAACAGAGAAGAGGCGGCTGGCTGAAATAGAAAGAAAAAGGGAGAACGGCTAAAGCAAAGGAATTGGCGGCGTTGTGGCTGAAACAGAGATGTAACCCAAGCTGACATGGCGGCTGAGACAAAACTAGAGTTGCGGCTGAGACAGAACCAGTGTTGCAGCTTGCTGAGAAGGTGGAACAGACAATGATGAGAATGCCGAGTCCACGTGTTGGGTAGAACGATGATGGTGAAGTATGCTAGGGATGAACTGCTGCTGAGAAAGAATCAGTACTGCAGCTGCTAAGTGAAAATGAAGAATAAAGAAAGAATCGGAGGGAATGGCGGAACAGAAAAATTAAAACGAACAAGCGGCGACTGAAGCAGGGGAAGAAAATAAAAAGAGAAGAAGCGGCGCAGAGGCAGAAGAGAAAACAGAAAAGAAAAGAAAGAAAAGAGAGCAGAGCGTCGCAAATAGAAGAAGAAAACAGACAGAAGCGGCACTGGGCTAAACAGAAACAGGGAAAAAAGAAAAGCAAAAGAAGTTGCGGCTGGGAAACAGACAGATAAGAAAAAAAAGGGCTGCGCGGCAGAAAGAAAAGGGGTTGCGGCTTCGAGATCAGGAGCGGTTGGAAAAAGCAGAGGAAAAGATGTGTTGCGGCAAGAAGCTGAGAAACAGAGAGAGGAAGCAGCAGAGGAAAGCAAACAAAGAAGAGGTGGCTGGCTGAAACAGAAAGAAAAAGGGAGAATGGCTAAAGCAAAGGAATCAACGCAGTAGCTAGGCAAAGAAAGACAAAGTAAAGAAAGCAGAAAATGAAAAGCAAGCGGTGCGGCTGGGCGTAAAAGGAAGAAAAGAAAGAACCAACAATTAACACAGAGAGAGAACAGATCAACACAAAAAACCAGAGTAACAGAGAACAGATGAGCGGGCAACAAAACCGCAGCTTGGGGTGGTGGGCAGATGATGACAGAACTGAAACAGCTTGGGACGGTGGGCACGATGATGACAGCGGCGATGGACTGTTTGATGGCCAAAACCAAAAATTCCCACTGTAGTTTGAGAGAAACAGAGCTCTATTCAGAAGCTTCTCTGCTTCAGCGGAGCAGAAGCAGCAAACCCTGAATGGGGGGTTTCTACTGAGACAGAGAGACGCAGACAGGGAAAGAGAAAGAAATAGAAAGAACGAGGTCCAGACAAAAAGAGGGGATGTTCAGGCCCGTCGGTGGTTTCTAGGTCTGTTCTGCAATGGCAACAATCAGTGATTGATGGGGACAAACCCTGAACAGAGGATTTGAAACCCTTTTCTTCCAGCGGTCGTGGCTGGCTATAATGGTGACAACAGCGCAGCAATGGCGATGGGGGTTGATGAAACCCTCGGCGATGATGAGACCCTCTGCGACAGTGGTGAGTATTGGTATGAGGCTTCGCTGATGACGATTGGGATTGCTTCCTTGGATTTTGGAGGCCGGTCAGACCGATGGGTATAGAGGCAGAAATACAGCGAAGGCATGTTTGAGCAATTGAAAGTTGGTGTTGATATTTGGACAGGATTGTTGAGTAATGGTGCTGAAAGATTTGGAAGGGGAATGAATCCAGAAAGTGGATATATCGGAGTCTGAGGATGGCCTGTTGCAAACCACGGACCTGGGTATGGCTAAAACTGACCCTGTGCTGGTGATGAACTGCGGCAGAGATTTAGAAAAGCAAAAGGAGAAAGGCGGCTGCTGGGCGTGGACCAGAAAAAAGAAAACAAAGAAAAGCAGAAAGGATCCTGTGTTTAAAAGCTATGGCAGGAAGAGATTAGAAAAACAAAAAAAAAAAAGGAAACCAAAGGTGCTGCGGCTGGAGAATGGGGAAAGAAAAAAAGAAAAAAGACGAAAAGCAGCAAGTGGCGCAGTTGAATCAAAAAGAGAAAGGAAAGCAGCAAGCGACGCAGCAGGAGCTAGAAAGAAGAAGTGGCGCAAAGGAAGCAGAACCAGAAAGATCCTAGAAGCAGGCGCGGCAGAGAAAAAAAAGGGTGACTGATGTTCGAACCAGAACCAGACTGAGACGGAACCGCTGCTTGCTGAGGCGGAACCAAAGCTGCGGCAGGAAGCAGAGAAAGCAGAAGAAAATCAGAGGGAAGGAAGGTGTAAACTTGTTCAACCAGAACTAGCCAGGGGAAATTAAACCAGAGAAGAATCAGACCAAGGAAGGAGAGGCTCTAATACCATGTTAGATTCGGTGGAATAACAGAGAAGAAAGAGACAAGAGAGAGATGACAGAGAGACGAGAAAACCCTAAGGACTACATTGTATTAAACTGAATTCATTACAAAAACTAAACAAGAGAGCTCCTTATATAAGAGGGTTATGAGGTTGTACATGGAAAGTATAAATAAAGGAAACAAACTATAGAACCCTAATCCCACTAGCATTACACAGTAATATATATGTGGCGGCTAACCTTAACCCTAGTAGCACAATAATATATAGGTAACCCTAATATACTTCTAACAACATCTTTATAAGTCTTCTTAATAAGTAAATAGCTTCCATTATTGTTATCTCTGCATAAACCCAAACTGATTCTCCAATATAGTTATCTCAAGTCTTAATTGATACGATACATATTTTTTGAAAAACAATATGCCCTCCAATACATGTTTCGACAACTATAGATTGAGAATACATCACTAAACTTTGATAGAATAAAGTAAAAATCATCAACATAGAAAATAGATAATAAAGCAGTAGTCAACCTCAGTCCGTAATCGTTAGTATTAAATCAAAATACCTTCTTTTGAATGCGATAGAATATGAATAACATAGAAGAGACATAATGTAGCAGAGTCAATGGGATGGAGAAAAAAGCCTGTTCATTTGCAGTAGTTGGAAGGCCACCGACATACACACGTCAAGCATGTCTAGTAGCCTGAAATTATAATGCTTTTAGATAAAATGTTGTGTAGTAGGGGGAAAAAGCAGAATAAAATCAGAAAAAGACGAGGAAAAACAAACAAGAACATAGCTTAATCCAGCCAACCTGCTGAGTCAATGGCTGAACCGGCTTTATAGGAAGAGCTCCAAGCTGCAGTATGAAAACCCAAGAATAAAGTATTTTTTTTAAAAGGGCAAATCAAAGCATCCACATCCAAAGAAAAGTAACCAAAGGTTGCAAGAGTCTTCTTTGCAAAGGAAGTGGGAAAATATACCTGCCCAGATGGTAACGAAAACGTGTTTGGAAACATTCCAGGAATGGCTGGGGTGGTCCCAGGGATCTGACCTGCAAAGGTTACATCCCAGAACAAAATGTAAACGATATTCTTACTCTTTCTATGATGATAAGTAATAATTGACATGTCACTCCACACTTGTAATTCAATAATTTAACTAAATCCTTAGTGATGAAATTTTAAAAAGATGAAAAAGTACATCATATTCAAGTACTGGAGGAAATATTTGTACATCTACCAAAACAGGAAATAGTTGCCGGTTGAGGACAAACAACTGGTTCACTGATTCCTCGTTGTACATTAAAGCTACAGAGGTCGGCTTACCTTACATCCATTGTCAGAACAGTGGGGCTAGTAGCCCAGCATTGCCTTCTTACAAACAGACAGAAAACCAAAAACTCTCAGTTCCAGAATTATTTCACCAACTAAACAATCAAAAGAAAATATTACAGCACTTCTAGAGACCATGGCTAGTAATCGCATGCAAGTAAAAAAAGAAACGAGTATGGCTTACCAAAATGATACCATGCAATTCGACACGAAATTTGCACGCAAGAAGGGGAAAAATATAGAACAAAAAAAAAAAAACTGTTCTGAAAATATAGCAATCATGATAAATATATGATAGGAGATGTACCAGTGGAAGCAGCAGCTAACATTGCAGAAGCAGGAGGTGCCACGTTGAAACCACTGATCCTTTTGCTGCAGAAATAATTATTAGTACCAAGCAAAATAGTAAAAACCAATCTACAAGTAATAGACTTAAGGTAACATTAATTTATAAAAAACAGAGGAATTCCAACAAACATAAAAGAAGAAACAGAATGACAAATCAATTACGCAATCAATGCAAAGATTCCGTATGGTTCTCACAAGAATTAAGAGAAACAGAACACTCTTAAGAAAATGGTTTGGGAGGGGCCCTTATCTTAGACATTTTTTATTTCTTCTCTTTTCAAGCTTTATTACATGGACAATTCAAAATGTGTAAAGTACAAATGGAGGACATGACATTCCATGGGCATTGGTACCTATACTATACCAATACCGTAATACTAGTTTCAGTACTGGCATAGGATATGCTCCACATACATACTATAGGCATGCATGCTGGGTATTAGATATTGCATAGCAGATTTTGGGGCCTCCGAGCTATTTGTGAGCATAAATTTCACAGCTGTAACAACCATAACTGTAACAGCGTTTTCAGTCAAGGCAAAAAAAAATAAAGCAATGCTTGTAAGAAGCATGCACTTTACGCGATTATTGATGCCTAAGGCACAAAAACGCATACCTCACAGGTAAATTTGCTTCTTTTTTAATTTAACTTTTATTCTTTTTCAATGCTATTTTTTTTTCCTTTTCAATACTCTCGTCTTCATCTACTTCTTTTCTTACCTTTTTTTTCTTCTTATTTCCCCTCCCTCTTCATTTCTAACATACGCTTGAATTTTTTCCCCTTCACAACTAATGCTTTCAATTGTGTAGCAGTCTACTGCCTTTACTTTATCTATATTTTATTTAAATTTATTTATTATTTGTTATCTATTTACACATGTTAATTATTCTTAAATATATTTTTAATATAAAAATCAAAACTCAAAAAAACTTGCGCTTCAATGGTTCAAGGCTTACGCCCTGTGAGCTTACACCTTGCCTCACAGGGGTAGAACACCCCCGTCTTATACTTTTCAAAATGCTGCATAAGCCATTACTCTGAAGTAACTTCCGTCAACGCATGGAAATTCCACACACTTTCTCTTTTTGAACTTCAGTTTTAGACTTGCAATTGCATTTTAGTATGAAAAAGTGAATAGCAACAGCTGCTACAAAATAAAGTGAAGGACCGTAAGAGTTACAACACAATAAATCTATCATATTTACTACGGCTTCCCTATCCCTAACCACTGACCATTGAGTAAAAAGTTTTCAAAAGGCAAACAGGTATATACTGCACTGAATTTAATAATTTAGACCTTTTGGTGCAAAATCAAAATTTTACCCCAACTCAATCTAAAACCTGGTGTTTCACTTCTCACATTCCAAACTAATACCAACAACACATTCAAAGAAGCGGTATTATTTATTTTTCAGGAAATGTGTTGTTTAAACTTAGTACTTGAAAAAGGACTGAACACGATCAAACAAACAAATAATAACAATTCTAGCAATACTTTAGCACATCAAAAAGTGCTATTAGAATTTCAACCAAAATGGAAAGCACAATTCAAAATGATCAACCTAATAAAGAAAAAAAAACTGTGTAGCAATTTTAAGGACAACTGGCATTACCTACCTTTTTGAGCCTGAACTGGATAGTGACCTTGATCTATGCTCTGACCTACCCCATGAGCGAGATTGGGACATGAGTCTACTATGCCTGTCCTTCCTGTCCCTGTCATGGTCTCTTCTCCTGCAAGACAAATAAAATCAGCACATCATCAATACCTCGGAAAATAAATTCTACAAACAAAAGAAATTAGTGAAGACGAAACCCAAAACAAAAATAGTGACTAATCGTAGTATATGAACCTAGTTAACTGCTGACGGTGCATCAAACTTCAATAGATGCGGAAACATAGTGCTTGAATTCCACCAGATAAGAACATAGACAAATAAAGTTACAAATAAAATGAAGCTTAAAAATTATACAGATGCAAAAACAAGATTAATTTCAATTACCTCTCATAGTCTCGACTCCTGTGATAAATATCATCATCTCTATCCCTGCTCCTTCCCCTTCTCTCACTCCTATACCAGTAGAGATCTCTATGCTGACGATCACGGTCTTTGCCTCGATCCGTTTCCCTATATCTATCTCTATCCCCGTTCCTATCAGGGTCCTCTTCCTTTTCTCTGCTTTTTGAAGACTCTCTTTTATAGCTGCGAGAACCATCCTGCCAAATATCCAAAATAGCAAATTTTCAGTAAACAAGCAAATACAGTTTTACAAAAAAAAAAAAGAGTACAAGTTTAGAATGAATGTCATATTGTTTAAGTTATTAACCCAGGATTTATTGCTAATCAAGAAACCAAGGAGAATCCATGTCTAGAAAACGTCCCCCCAATATAAGCATGTCTCCAGTAAAGGTCACTTAAAAAATCACAAACAGTTAACGCGAATGAGGAATGGTTCAGATGATTTTTCTAAATCATACTCAAAGAGGCGAATTATTGGTTTCCAGGGAACGGTAATTTAGTGCTTACGGAACACATGCAAAATCCTATATTAATCCAAAAACTAATTTCACAATTCAGATGCGTTTTCTCAATTTTCAATGCAACAGACACAGCAATTACAGGTCCTATATTAATCCAAAAACTAATTTCACAATTCAGATGCCTTTTCTCAATTTTCAAAGCAACAAATACAGCAATTTTCACAATCACTTTCATTTCTCTCCATTATAACAGTTTAAATCTTTTCTCCAATCTAGCTGTTATAAAACCCTAAAACCACGGTCAATAGGTGTCCCCTTATCTTTTCATGATCTCTTCAAACAGAATCAATAAAACACAAAGAAAGAGAATAATTAAATCCTATATGTAAAAAAACATACGCGTATATACAATACCTGAGACTTGGAATCGCTGTAATCATCGTGACCGCTGCCACCCCTTGGCTGAGGCGAAGAACCATAGTTTTCGAGATCTTCTCCGTTCCCTCTGTACCATCCTTCATTGTTCGGCATCGTTCGCTTTCCATTTCCTCTCTTTGACTACTTTCTCTATCTAAGAATTTCTCAGCATTACCGTCAAACAGGTTCGATGGCTGAGAATTACTAGGGCTTGGGTACCGGTTTCTGCCTCTTTATATATATATATATATATATCCGATCTTTTAAATCAAAAATTTTTGGTTAAAATTGATTGCAAAAGCGCAAAACATATTTTGGAAAAAGATGTTAAAAACATTGCATCCAAACAGATTTTTGCACGCTGGCAAGCTATTTTATCTGTTTTTGATATATATATATATATATATATATATATATATATATATATATATACACAGACAGAGAGAGAGAGAAAGAGCAGCAGATTAGTAAATTCAGTTTTGCATATAAATAGAAAGAGGGGCAGTTTTTTTTTAATACTACGATTGAGTGAGGGGATAACTCGCTCATGCTTCTTTCTGGGCTGATTAAGTTTTACTCCCCCTAAATAAATGAGATTCTAAATCTTGAAGTTTGGCATATTTTTATATTTTGAATTGATGCAGTCCGAATAGATTGATATTTTTTATAATATTAAATTATTTATTGATACGGATTCGAGTTAGATTTAATAGATTAACAAATTTTAAAATATATTTAAACTTGTCATATTTATTATGCGAATTAAACTAGAACGAGTGATGCAGACTACAAATATTGATACATGAATAGGGATGGTAATTTGCCCCGTCCCACCCCGCCCCTAATGAGACGGGTATGGGGTGCTCATAAACAGGGTCGGGGCGGGGTTGCGAATGGATTTTAAAATCCAGTCGGGTTCGGGGCAGGTTCGGGAGAGGGTCACCTCGCCCCGTTTATATATTAAGTTTTTTTATTTATTTTTATATACACTATATTTACTAATAAATAACACTATATAAAATTAGTTTTAAGGTTTTTCATATCACACTCATATTTTTTTTGTATTAGTTATTTTGGCCAAAAAAAAAAAAATTAATTTACTTATCAAAATAAAAATTTTAACTTACTTAAAAAAAAATATATATATATATATATATATTGGAGTTCAGGGCAGGGGCAGGGGCAGGGTGAAGTCAGGGAATATAAATGGAGTCGGAGTTGGGGTTGGGGTCGGGGTCGGGGTCGGGGTCGGAGTCCGGGTAAACCTCTAAACGGGACAGGGCGGGGTCGAAGGCGGAAAATATAAATGGGATCGGGGTTCGGGAAGGGTCACCCCGCCACAAACCCGCCCCATTGCCATTCCTATACATGAAACAACTAAGCATTATTGTGGGTGACATTTATGTTTCTTAAAATTCTAGAGATTATTAATTAATTTTTGTTAGGGTGTAGTCATGCTATTAAGTATTGAGTAAAGTTATTACAAGTTCAATTACACGTGAGACATAGTATTTTAACCATACAATGAGCATTGTTAGCTCGAGTGCATATTTTAAGCTTACATTAAGTAGTACAGTCCAAGCTAAACGGGAATCATGCCAACTAGGTCAATTATCTTTAAGCAATTCAATTACATAATAAAATATAAGACTGGAATTCACAACAAAGTTGGATTGTCATTTACTGTGAACTTTCAGAAAGCATTTATAGTCCAAGCTAAACAGGAATCATGCCAACTGGGTCAACTATCTTTGAGCAATTCAATTACATAATAAAATATAAGGCTGGAATTCACAACAAAGTTGGATTGTGATTTCCTACGAACTTTCAAAAAGCGTTTATAGACCAAATTGAAGGACAATACTTAGTTCCAAATAAGTTAAGAGGAACTTCTTCTTACTCAAGTAGGTGTCACAATTTAATGTTCAACGTATATAATCACATGTATATCATGTTACTATTTAGTTTTAACAAAAAAATAAAAATTAAAAAGAACATATGTGATAAATTGTAATTAAGACATAAACCCGGATAAGAGAGAATTTCTCATACCAAATTTGGAGCTAAATATTGTCCCAATTAGAACCCTCTATGATCTGAAACAGATGAAAGTGTTGCACGAAAAGCCAAATGACAGCAATAACATTTAGCATAGAGCTTTCCAACTATGCCATGGAGATTTACGATGCCCAACCAAATTATCACTATATGGCCACAGCACTTGGCCTTTTCAGGTTGTCAAAAAGGTATTTCAAGCTCACATTTGCTGGTTCCACATACCAATTATTCTAAATTGATATTCACTAAATCCGAGAATGTCAAATCTGCAACAAAAAAGACAGAAAAATGGGAGTTTAAAAGGGAAACAAAAATGTAAAAGCTGTACTTGAAACGTAAAAACTCTATAAATCATCCGTAAGAAAACTGCACAAACAAACATCAAGAGTAACAGCACACTGGGATGACATAACTAGCCATCGCACTCCCCCTGAAAGAACTTGTTCTCTGGATAAAACACAACCACAACTTGATTCCCATCAAGTTTGCCATCCTTCAATCCTATTTGAGCTTTCAGGGCACTATCAACATCAGCATACTCCAAGAACACCTACAAGAAACAAGACAATTTCCATTAGCAGTCGGGGATTAAGTAAAGTCACACAAGTCAGGTTCAATACACTGGGTAATTTCATAGAACATCCATTACCAAAGGGATGATGAGTAAAATGTATGCACCAAGTTCTTGCATGGCTAAATTGTTTCTTCAATAATTTTTCAATTAACGATGAATATTATGTGTGCTTCAAGAGCATGCCATCATTATCAGTTCCTTCAACAATTACAATAATTACTGGAATTATAAGAAATAAAAAATGACCCGATTTGTCAAAAATTGTAAACACCAACCTTCCCAACCCCTGGAGATGGTTCACCGTTGGGTTTTGTCCTTGGTATGACAACATTAACTAAAGTACCTGCAAAATACAATGACAATTAAGATGCAAAAATTTCTCAGAATAGACAGAAACAGTTCAGGTGAATATCAATAAAAAGTCATGGTGTCTTCTGTCTGCATGTTAGGCCCAATGCTGTCAAGCAGAATTTGGGAATACAATAGACATAACACAATAGAAATCAATATAAAAGCAAGAAGATTGGCAAGGCAAAAGAGTGAGAGAAGAAAATAAATTCACATATGAATCACTGATTGCTCCAAGTATCTACCATATTTTCCACATTCTATTCTCATGTTTTCCAGTATGCCTTCATAATCCTCATCCTCTCTGAGCTCATCCACAGAAACCACTCCGGTTAAGCATAAAACTTTGGTGGGTAGAGCACCGGGCTGTAACATGATGAAAATGATATTAACAAGGACCTACAAACCCACACCCAAACTTCCCAAAAGCATATGATATTCGCAACAACATGTATGTATGTGTGTGTGCGTGTTAGTGTGTATATATACATATATATGACATTGACTCAATATTTTAAGTACAGGTACCATTGTAAATTGCTAAAAAAAAAAAAGACAGTAAATGAAATTCTCTCACCTGCAAGGCTATTTGTTGCTGTGCATGCAATAATACTCCCTCTTGTTCAGGTTTAGGTCGGGTAGTACCCTGATTGGCACGCCTAACAGTAAGAGTTTTATCACCAATTTTAATTCCATTAAGAGCTGCACAAGCAATATCTGTAACTGAGAGGTCCTGGTAAACACCAAATGCTTTGCCTTTCAAGTTTCCAGTTTCTCTGTCCTTCACTACATCCAAAACCCCAAAGGGGCCCAAAACACTCTAGCAGCTCCCTGATCTGTACTTCCGTGATATAATAGGGGAGCCCACCCACAAATATACGATCAGGACCCTCAAGACCACCAGCAGATCCAGGTGTTAGCCCAACAGTAGCTAGGTTCAGATTGGGATTAGGTTGGCTGGTAGCAAGTGGAGCCAGCCAACGAGGGGTTATAATCACTAGGCCTCCTCACCTTGACTGGTGCTCCCTAGACATAACAAAAATAAAGAAA
This sequence comes from Nyssa sinensis, assembly GCA_008638375.1. NCBI lineage: Eukaryota > Viridiplantae > Streptophyta > Magnoliopsida > Cornales > Nyssaceae > Nyssa > Nyssa sinensis. Next base: position 54,647,297 of record CM018043.1, on the reverse strand, counting down.
AACAGCTCAGTAAAAAGAGTAAATGAAAAATGTGTGCACAAGAAATGCAAAGTTCTCAAATAAAAATTATAGAAAGGGAAAAAAAATCTATATATAAGTAACAAGATTTTGAAAAGAATATCTCTTGGTGCATGCACAAGGATTCTAACAGGAATATATATTCTGTTAAAATGATATCAAGGATATTATGAAAAGCAAAAATGATAGAGGAAGGATAACATAAAGAAAGCTTCCATGTGTGATAACTTTGAAGCAACCTAAATGTAAAATTCAGCAAGCTTTCAAAAACTAAGGAAATTGAATCAGAAACATCAAAATACGTCAAAAATAATGCCATCTAAGGCCATGGCATTACTGGCTTCCTCAACAGATCTCATCTCCACAAAAGCAAACTTCTTCTCATGGTTTATATAAACATTGACAACAGCATCCCCTAAACATCAAAACGGAGAGCAGGCATTGATCGATCTGGTTAGATAACAGGTAACTTAGTAGCATAAAAAAATGCAATCAATTATTGACTAACCTGGGCAGGCCGTGTCTCCTCCTATTGCAGACATAGCATGGCTGAAAAAGGTTGCCACAGACTGCATAATGGAGCAGAGTCAATGAAATGGAGAAGAAAACCTGTTCATTTGCAGAAGGTGGAAGGCCACCAACATACACTCGTTGAGCATGTCTAGTAGCTTGACATTATAATATTTCAAGTAAAATGTTAGCGGAAAAAAACAGAATAAAATCAGAAAAAGAAGAGAAACAAACGAGAACATAGGTAGATGATCCAGCCAACCTGCTGAGTCATTGCCCGAACCGGCATCACAGGAAGAGCTCCAAACTGCAGTATGAAAACCAACATATTTTTTTATAAAAAAGAATAAATCAAAGCATCCACATCCAAATAAAAAGAACCAAAGGTTGCAAGAATCTTCATTGCACAGGAAGTGGGAAAATATACCTGCCCAGATGCTAACGTTAACATGTTTGGAAACATTCCAGGAATGGCTGGGGTGGTCCCAGGGATCTGACCTGCAAAGGCTAACTGAATTACATCCCATAACAAAATTTAACTTATATTCCTACTCTTTCTACGATGATAAGTACTAACTGAAACATCACTTCACACTTGTAATTCAATAATTTAACTAAACCTTGAAAAGGGTAAGAAAATAGAAAAGATTAAAGAAGGGGCAGCACACTAATGACAGCTAAAACCCCCAAGCTACCAAAGATTCTATACAATGAGGATATGCATCCATCATCCAAAAGTATAATAAGTGTAAAATAATATCCTTGAGCCTATTAAGGGGGGATTGACTTCCTCTTCAAAAATTCTACAATTACTCTCTCTCTACATACACCAAAAAATACAATGTGGAGTGAGACTCCACACCCTTCTAACATCACTAGAAACCAGGGTTCCATGCCAAATCTTAATGAAGTCTCCAACCGTCCACGGCATAATCCAATGATGATAAAACAGAACTAGACAAATATCCCAATCTTCCTTAGCTACTGGACAACAAAGAAATAGATGATTAATGGTTTCTTCAACCATCAAGCACGTGAAGCATCTATTAGTCAAAAGAAAACGCATTATTTTCAAATTATCCATCGTTAAGATTGCCCCCCACACCACATCTACATAAAAAAGGCCACCCTTGTAGGAGCTCTACGGCTCCAAATAGCTTTCCATGGGAAGTTATCCACACCTTGACTTGCCAAATACCAATAAAAAGATTTAACCGAAAAGTCTCCTCTAGCACCCGCATTCCAATAAATAGAGTCTTCTTAATTTCTATCCAACTGAACCTCATTGAGATTAGCTAAGAGACACGGCTTCCTCCACTTCCCAATCATGAAAATTCCTCCTAAAGCAAGGATACCAAATCCACCCATTCTCATTAAAAGTCACATACTCTCTCAAGAAATCCTCCTTGTTAGAGGCCAACAGAAATAAACGGGGAAATATTTGAGCCAAAGGACTCTCCCCGCACCATATATCCCTCCAAAATTTATTCTTCCCACCATTACCTGCAACAATCCTTGTAAAGCGAAAGAAGTCATCCGCTCCCTTTCAATTGTCGTCCAAAGACCCATCCCATAAGGATCCTCCACCACCTTAGTGCACCGCTAGCTATCATCATGACCCACCTTAGCTTCAATGACTTCTCTCCATCTTGAATGAGGCTCCTTAGCAAATCGCCATAGCCATTTCCCGAGGAGAGCCTTATTGAAAACCGTTAAGTCCTTCACCCCCAAACACCACCCTTCATTGGCACCTTGATCTTAGCCCAATGAATCGAATGGGGTCCCCGATCTCCCTCAATTTTCCCCCCAAAGGAATTCCTTTTGCAACTTATCCAAGAGATCAGCCACCTCCGTTGGAATAGGGTACAAAGACATAAAATAGGTGGGAAGGCTACCCACTGTACTCTTTATCATTTACCTATCAATTTTTTTTTAAAACTAAATCCTAGGATCTAGAGATGAAATTTCAAAAAGATGAAAACTTACATCATATTCAAGTACTGGAGGAAAGATTTGTACATCTACCAAAACAGGCAATAATTGCCACTTGAAGACGAACAACTGGTGCATTGGTTCCTCCTTGTACATTAAAGCCACAGAGGTCAGCTCACACCCATTGTCAGCACATGGGCTAGTAGCCCAACATTGCCTCCTTCCAACAAAAGACAAGAAATAGAAACAAACAAAAAAAACACCAAACACAAGAAAAAATAAAAAAACTCAAGAGTTTCGGAATTATTTCGCTAAGTAAACAATTAAAAGAAAATAGTACAGCAATTAGAATAGACAGAAACAGTTCAGGTGAATATCTATAGAAAGTCATGGTGTCTTCCGTCTGCATGTTAGGCTCAATTCTGTAAAGCAGAATTTGGGAATACAATAGACATAACACAATAAAAATCAATATAAAAGCAAGAAGATTGGCAAGGCAAAAGAGTGAAAGAAGAAAATAAATTCACAAATGAATCGCTGATCGCTCTCATGTTTTCCAGCATGTCTTCGTAGTCCTCATCCTCTCTGAGCTCATCCACAGAAACCACTTCAGTTAAGCATTTAGCTTCGGTGGCTAGAGCACCTGGCTGTAACACGATGAAAATGATATAAACAAGGACCTACAAACCCACGCCCAATCTTCCCAAAGGCATATAATATTACAACAAAAATGTATGTGTGTGTGTGTGGGTGTATATGACATTGACTCAATATTTTAAGCACAGGTACCATTGAGAATTGCTAAAAAAGAAACAGACAGTAAATGAAATTCTCTCACCTGCAAGGCTATTTGTTGCTGTCCATGCAATAATTCACTCTCTTGTTCAGGTTTAGGTTGTGTGGTACCCTGATTGGCACGCCTAACAGTACAAGTCTCCTCACTCATTTTAATTCCATTAAGAGCTGCACAAGCAATATCTGAAACTGAGAGGTCCTCATAAACACAAAATGCATAGCCTTTAGAATATCCAGTTTCTCTGTCCTTCAATATATCAAAACCCCTAAGAGGCCCAAAGGACTCTAGCAGGTCCCTGATCTGTGCTTCTGTGAAATAATAAGGAAGCCCACTCACAAATATACGGTTGGGAACCTCAAGACCACCGGCAGCTAGGTTCAGATTGGGATTAGGTTGGCTGGGACCAAGTGTTGCAGTCAACGAGGGGTTATGATCACTAGGCCTCCTCACCATGACGGATGCACTCAGGACACAAGAAAAATAAAGAATGTATGCACAAGAAATGCAAAGTTTTCAAATAAAAATTGCAGACAGAAAAAAAAATCAATATATAAGTAACAAGAATGAGGAATGGATCATACTCAAAGAAGCGAATTGTGGGTTTTCCAGGGAACAGTAATTTAGTGTGGAAAGAACACATGCAGAATCGCCTATATTAATCCAAAAACTAATTTCACAATTCAGATGCATTTTCTCAATTTTCAATGCGACAAACACAGCAATTACAGATCCTAAATTAATCCAACAACTAATTTCACAATTCAGATGCGTTTTCTCAATTCTCAATGCAATAAATACAGCAATTACAGATCCATCAACCATAAAGTTAACATAAAAACACCAAATTCTTACTAATAGTTTAAAAATTTTGGAAAAACTCCAGATTCTTACTGATAGTTTGAAAGTTTGGAGTGAAAAGAAAAGAAAGAAAGAATAATTTAAAATATAAAAGAAAAGAGTGGGAAAGAAAAGAATATATACATCTTTATCTTGTTAGAATGTTTAGGAATTTGAATAGTTAATAAGAAAAAGAAAGAAAGAAAGTATATCAATATATAAGTAACAAGAATGAGGAATGGATCATACTCAAAGAAGTGAATAGTTGGTTTTCCAGGGAACGGCAATTTAGTGCGGAAAGAACGCATGCAGAATCCCCTATATTAATCCAAAAACTAATTTCACAATTCAGATGCATTTTCTGAATTCTCAATGCAATAAATACAGCAATTACAGATCCATCAACCATAAATTTAACATAAAAACTCCAAATTCTTACTAATAGTTCGAAAGTTTTGGAAAAACTCCAAATTCTTACTGATAGTTTGAATGTTTTGGACTGAAAAGAATAAAAAGAATAATTTAAAATATAAAAGAACAGAGAGGGAAAGAAAAGAATATATACATCTTTATCTTGTTAGAATGTTGAGGAATTTGAATAGTTAATAAGAAAAAGAAAGAAAGAAAGAAAGTATATCAGACTACTCGACAATTATACCATTTTCATGACACGATCTCTTCAAACAGTATCAATAAAACACAAAGAAAGAGAATAATTAAATCCTATATGTAAAAATATATCCATGTATAAAATACCTGAGACTCAGAATCGCTGTAATCATCGTGACCGCCATGGCTGCCACCTCTTCGCTGAGGCGAAGAACTATAGTTGTCCAGATCTTCTCCGTTCCCTCTGTCCCTTCCTTCGTAGTCCGGCATTGTTCGCTTCGTCTTTCCTGTCTTTAACTACCTTCTCTATCCAAGAATTTCACGGCGTAACCGTCAAACTGGTTCGATAAGTTCGATTGCTGAGAATAATAGAAAGTGCGGTTTCTTGCTCTTTATATATAGAGAAAGAGTGGCAGATTCGTAAATTTGGTTTCTGCCTCTTTATATATCGGATGTATATAGACAGAGGGGTACTTTTTTCTTTTCAAAAACACCACAATTGTGGGTAGGGGATAACCGCGTTTCGGCGTTTGATTGGGAAGAAAAAAGGTTAAAAAGTGAAAGTATTTAAAAATAAAGGGAAGTTAAAAGAAAAGCATTTTTTTTAAAATATATTTTTGTTCATGATAAACAATTTATTAAGAAAGTTGAAAGAAAATTAGATTTTATCTAAATTATTCCTATTGATGTCAGATGAATACGTTCATCGTCTCATTGATATATATATATATATATATATATAATTATTTTATTGAATAATTAAAAGACAAATGTATTATATTCTCTCATATTTTATCAATATCTTTACTCATTTCTAAATAAACAATCCCCACTTTTATGGAAATAGTAACTTTTTATATATTTTTTTGCAAAAAATATATTTTTTTAGAAAAATTATTTACGTATATCTAATTTTTAGTAACTACATAATTTTTATAATAAATGTTTTATTTTTCTTCTAATCAAACTCCTGAAAATTTTACTTTTTTCTTCATTTTTTATTACTTTCTAATCTCCACCTAACTTGATAGAGTCACATAAAGTGTGATTATGTCAATTTTATTTAAGAAATATGTTGTAATATATTTCTTTTTAAATTTTTTAAAAAAGGTAAAAATTGAAATTAATACAATTATTTAATGAGAATGCCTATTCAAACTTTTTCCCTTTTTGTTAATAAGTTTCAGTATAACTTTTTTTAAATAAAAAAAAAATTATACAAGACTGATTATAATAGAGTAACAAAATTATTTCAAATACTCTAAAACTAATTTTTTTTAATGCATAAAAGCTTGACTCCCACCAAGCATGGAGACTTCAAAACAGGTAGCAATGATCAAATTTTCATTTTGCATTTTGAAAATATTTTAGTAAAAATAAAAAAAATTAAATTATATAAAAACACTTGAAAATATAAAGCATGTGAAAATAAATATTATAATTAATTAATTAAATTTTTTTAGACCTATGCATCTATCTATAAAAAAGATACTTTAGTCATTAAAACCATCATTGTTTCTACTTCTTATTGTTTAAAAAAAATTAAAATATCCCTTTGTGTTTTTTAATTTTAATTTTTCAATCATTTTTTTGGGTAAGTCAATTTGTTTAAAGCCTTTTTGATCTGCAACTTTTTCCTGTTTGGTTACCATGGAAGATAGGTAAGAAAAAAAATGAAGCATGGGAGAAATATTTAACTTTATATATCGTTTTCTTTTCTTTTATTCTCCCTTATTCTCAATCGCATTAAGAAATTTTGAATTATTTAAACTCATTTTAACATGAACGAAACAATGGAATTGTTTTTCCTTTCCCTTTTTTTTGGTCATTAGATCCTCTAACTAATAAATTCAATTACTAGAAAAAATAATATATTTCCAAGCCCAAATAAATTATTAAATCAGAAGGAAGATGATTTGAAGTGACTTGAAGAGAACAACATTTTAACCTATAGTATAAGCACATAGAAAAGGATCCATACTATCCTGAGTTTCCTTAGAATCCTGAGTTTTCTTATTTGGCAAGGACAAGTGGTCATCCCAATGTGTAATTCTAATCTTATCGTGACATTTTACCAAAATTCCTCTCCATACTGATGTGATTGTTTAAATGCTAATTAATATAATTTTTAAATGTGTTTTGATGTTAGTCAATAAAACATCTTAATGCTAGTTAATGAAGCATCTTGGTGTTAGGCTTAAAAAATACCGACACGAATACAAGACACAGATACAACACGATACGAACATACAGACACGTTATTTCTCATAAAATTAAGACACAAACACTTCAAGAATACATTTAATATATTTAAATTTGTTTTTATATTATCATATAATAAAAACCTAATGTTATTTAAATTAAAATTGACATAAAAACACATAAATCAGCAAAATATTATTAAGATATTAAAATAACAAACTCACTAAATAAAATTAAAAAAAATTATTTAATCATTAATATACATAATTAAAGTGTCAGACACGTGTCCGGAAAGTATTCAAGAATGTCAATGTTCGACATGGACATGTAAGCAAAAATAAAGTATCTGTACTTCATAAGTGCTAGGTAATGCAATCATGTCACGTGAGCCCAAGAGACTTCATTGACTAACACCAAGAGATTGAATTAACTAACATTCGCACATACCTAAGAGGCTACATTTACTAACACCTGTATATATAGCACCCCAACATCCATATCAACAGCTTGTGATACGGGTTGGGTAATAAGAAACCTGTCAATTTAGCCGGTCAATACGGGTTGAATATGGGGTCTTTGGCGAGTTAAGAATAGAAAATAACAAAATAGTATAAGAATATATATATATATATATATATAAGAATACATATATATATATATATCTCCATTTGGGAAAGAACAAAATAGTAAAACATATACAATAAATTATAAAACAAAATTAATATTTAGAGAATATAATTCAACATCACCATATATATAAACAAAACACAAATCAAAATCTTGTCATCCAAAGTAAGTTGAATTGGTCTTTGCTAGGAACTTTGAATACCATTTTTCTCTATAAACAATAATTGGCATATACAAATCACATAGAGAGATACATGTACAAAAATATAAATTCACCTTATTAGCCTATATTGATTATCATGAAAAAAATGAAGTTTCCTATCACTTCTTAAATACATAAAAAAACTAATTACATATATATGTATAAGTATTACATATATACATTAACTATATATGTAATATATATATATATATATATATTATACTAGCTATCTATATAATTATAACATATATTAATTATCTACAAATATATATATAATTATTTATTGTATAACATAAGAAATCAAAAATTAAAAAAAAATAGAATTATAGTATAAAAGAATTTCTATTACTAGTGGTGGAAGAGAAAAGTATAAAAAAAAAAAGATAAGACGGGAATATAGATTATATATAATTATTTTTTCATGAGAAACATAACTTTTCTTGTGTTTTTGGCGTGGAAATAGAAGTGACATCTTCAAGAAGAAAATCAATTATAAGGATCCAATTTTTAAGGAGAATTTTCTTTTTCTGGCTAACCAAACCCTTAATAAATTTTATATTTTTCTCTTTCTTTCACTTTTCACTACTTTTCACCTAACCAAACTAAGCCTGAGGGAGGGAGAAAAAAAAAAAGGGGGTTAGATTCGAGTTTGACCGACTCGTATTTGACCTATTTAATTACGAGTCCAATATGAATTCAAACCATTTTAACCCGACCCATTTTCAACCAACCCAACCCACTCATTTTGTTAGGCTTAATATATATTTAATGCCAAAATAAATTATATTACCTCGAGAAGGTTGATTTTTTTTATTTTTCATTTTTTAGGATTAGATTACTCGAAGTAGTAGACACAATTTTTTTTTTCCTTCTATTTCTAATAGAAGTACAAGTTATTCATCCCAAAGAATATTATGATGAAAACAAAAACAATTTATGTATTGATAGTGATTGAAAGTTCTTTTTTTCATTATAAGATATCAATGAATGACTTTCATTTGATTTTTTTTTCAACTATTTCTAAAAAAAAAAAAGTTGGGTAACGAGTCAAATTCGAGTTGACTCAGCCCATTTATGACCCGACCCATATTCAACCCGACTAATTCGGATTAAACATGGATTCAACCTATTTATGACCCGACATATTTACAATCCGCCCATTTTGCTAAGCCTATCAACAAGTAAAAAATATTTGATAAAATGTCATGATAAGAATAGCTTTACTCTATCCAAATGATTTCAAGCATGAAGTGGAATCCATGTGTGCATGCAAACGTCCATTAAAGTATACAGTAGTCTATGGAACAGTGAGTCAGTATCAACATAAATCTCTATTTCTTGGAAAGAAGCTGCTCGAGAGATGAATATGGCTTCTAGCTACTACTCATTTTCAACAAAATTCAAGTTGAACATTACACTATAATATCAGACACTGAATAAAATGATTCACATCTGGTAAATGCCTTCCATTGGCACCTTCAACTATGATTAGTCAACCGTAGATGAATATATAAACATCATTTTGGATTTCCATCACCACTTTTCAGTACCCATGCAGAGCCTTGAGATGCACACAATTCATTTAAGACCTGCAAAACCAAACAAAAACAACATAGATCCAATTAAGGTTAGAAAATTTTGGAACTTTTATATGATATATAAGAAAATAAGTGATAATAGAGAAAAATCACTAAAACATTGAAGACAAATATTTCTCATCACTCATCTTCAGTGGTACACAAGACAGACTCGCAAATCTAAACCTAAATTCTGTTGCCCAACTGCAATATAGTGTTTCTTCCATACCATGTTCTATGCCAGAATGCCTGAAAACAGTAAGAAAAGAAAGCAACAAAAGAGGTAACCGTATGGGAAAGCTTCAGCAGCCCCAATTTTGCATTTGCATTTGTGTTCACAAAAGCTGCTCCGAGAAGTGCACGTGGCCGTTTGGCGAGCTTTTAAAACTAGTTTTGTGTTAATTTTGCTTTCCAAAATACACAAAAGTGCATTTGTAGAGAAGCAATTCTGGTCGTAACAATTTTGAATTGGCACACTCGTCACAAAAAAGTTGTTTAACCCAAACTCATCAGCAGTTTCAGTTTTAGTGGGTGCTTGGGGGAGCTCCAAAATGCACAAAAGCAGCACTTTAACTAAAACTTTGAACCATAATTATGAGAAGGCTTTTGAATATCTTTTTGAACAAGGTCAACAGCTACAGAATTCAATAAAAAACAAGGTTGGTTTATTTTTGCCAAGCAAGCTTGTAAAGAACCACAGAGCAAGATGCAAGAGAGCATACTGGCTGATTGATAAATAAAATCAAGTCCAATTTAACTCAGAGCAAAAGAAGACTCACAGTGACCTAGAGAGAAAGTAAAAGAACCTGTCCTACTAGTAGACGAATTGAACCATGCAACTGAAAGGTATCTAAACTCAGAATCCATATTCAAACTTCAGACCACCCTCTTTCAGTATGTGCATTCACTGCTGCAAGAGCAATGCCTACTCCTACATGTAGTGTAAATTTATTTATTTTTTATGGTGTGTGTGTGTACATACACAAATATATGGTAGAACAATAACCTTTCATAAAAGTATTGGATACAAGCATTCATCAATAATGGCTACAATAGATTCAATATTGTGTTGTTTCATCAAAACCTTAAGGAATAATAGAAAATGACTAGTCCACTGTTTAGACAACACTACAGCCTGTAGGGATGTAAGGAAGCTTTTAAACAAGTTACTCCAACAATTTGGAGATAAAAGATGTTCTAACAAGTTCTTGTGGTTCCCAAGCTGTTGTGTTAGTTTCACTAGTAGTTACATTTTTATTAGGACTCTATTTTTCTGTCTGAACTCAGAAACTTCACTTGGGATAAATCTAATTAGATTTTAACATGTTACCAAGCAAAACTCTTTTTACAGAATTAGGTGAAAATTATTAATGGTAGAGTTGTTATTTGTGAAACTCTGCAAATCACTACCATCACAACAATAAATAGTTGTGGCGAATAGCATGTACCCTAGGATATCACCTCAAACTGTCAACAGCTTCACATAAAAAGTAATTAGTATCTATATATTTATAAAGTCAATTGCTACCATTATTATTTTATTCTTTATTTTTAAAATTATAATTATTTTAGCCTTCAAAACACAGCATAATAACGTGGTCAGAGTGAGCCTACCAAAGAAAAAAAAAGAATTGCCAACAAAAAAACATAAATGGTGATCAGAGTAAGATTCAAGATGTCCTCCTGATGCTGTAAAGCCATTTGGTCCATATTCACATGTTCACTTATCTAAAAAGCCTTTCACAATTCAAGTCAGCTTTACTTAGATGAATCTATTCCATGTTCAAAATAGGTCCTCAGTTTGTTGAAATAGAACCACAATCAGCTGTGAACCCATAACTTCAAACTAAATAAATAAAATTTCAACATATTTTGTTTATAACTTCATTATTAAATTGAATGATCTTAAACTTCTTAATTACGTCCCCAGAGAACAAATATGAAAATTAATACACACAGATTGACGATATTTTGAGCTGACCTTTTGATATTCATTGGGAGTGATATCCCTTTTAAGTTGCAACCTGGCGGCTTCTATGATAGAAGCCTTTTTAAGTTTTGCATTAGGCCCTTCAGCAATAAGAAGATTTATAACAATCTTCCTGCAAAAGAAAAACCAAACTTAGGTTTTTGGGATAATCACATCATATGAAAGGAAAAAGTTTATGTCAGGAATAACCTCAATTCATCATATTGGGGGTGGTCTGAGGATGACTTTGGGACAAAAACACCATGGATATTTATTGCGACTTGATTAATGATTTCCAGGAGTTCTTCCTGAGGAGCATCAACACCATTCGCTGCAGCAACTGCTTCTCTACCAACTCCTTTTGGACGGGTAGACTCCGAAACAGCCATTTCCCTCAAACGTTGGCAAATTTGTTGAAAGCTGCCAAGTTACAAGACATAGTTCCAATGTCATTCAAAGCTATAAAAACATGAAAGAAACTTCCAACAAGACGGAACTACTCTTTAATTATAATGAAATGTACTAGAGTTTGTAAATTTGTCCATATATTGAACCTATAATGATCCTTTGTTTCCAAATTTAAACAATACATGGCAAACATTAGTAGAATGCCCAAACAGTTACACGAGAAGCCTCAGAATTCATGTTCATAAGGATTTTGATAAAGTTTTGTGCTGGCTATTAGCTACCTAACACAACCATTCTCCTGGCTTGAGAATGGTCGTGTAAGGATAAGACACTAAACACGACATAGGTGGATATAGTAAGGAAAGATATGAGAGCTAGTGGTTTAATTGAAATGATGACCTTAGATGGAACAGAATGACAAAACAAGACGTGCAGCCAACTACAAATAGTTGAGATAAGGGTCTGTTGAGTTGAGATGGCAAACATTGCATATTGAATAAATCTGATTCATACTACTTAACTGCGCTAATATTCCAATAAAACCAAATCAACACTGCCGCTACTGCTACCCCGCTACTATGACCATAATGCGCTACAACACCTCCCTTCCGTTTTTCCCCAGCCAGCACACACAAGAACGAGATTGTTAGCAATTTATTATACAACTTAGTGTTGATAGCCATAGAACGAAATGAGCAAATAATGAAGTTAAATGTTAATCAACTAATAATGACAACCATATTCTTAATATATAACTATATAACTGGTAGCAACAAGCCTTTTTTTTATTTTTTCCTTTTTTATTAATGAAAAAAGAAAACTAATAAATTTACCTGCAAACCTTGTGACTCTGGAAAAGTTTCTGTAGGGCCTTTGGTAGAGCTTCTCTAGTTTCATGTGACATCGGCATCCTAGAGGGAGCTCCATTTGAAGATTTTGCTGCACCTTTATTAGAATTCTTTGATGCTCCAGGCTTACTGGCCATATCAGGCTTTGAAGGATTCTTCATACTAGGCCCATTCTTCCCACCTCTAAAAATATTATCAATTATTGGTTTTTCCACACGTTCCCAAGCTTGTTCTTGCTCCTTGACAATATCTGGATGACATTTTATAAATGAAATATCTCGATTCTCTTTGAACTTCCAATCTTTGAAGGAAGGTCTCTCAACTGCTAACACATTCAGCACACCCTTCATAGCTTTGCCAAGAATACTTGAGACATTTAGTTGATCAAGACAGACTATAGGATTCTTTCTAAACAAAAGAAGAATGTAATCTCTAGCTAAAGCTTCATATCCTTGACCTCCTTCATATAGCAGTGAACTTTTTGGAACCCAAAGTCCTTGCACTAATTGAGCATGTTTTTGAAGGACTGCTAGAACATTTTCAATGGATTCTTTTGGAGCTAGATACTTAAGAGTGTCAAATCGATTGACTGGAGGCCCCTGTTATGGAAAAGCTTTGATTCAATTAAACATAAACAAGAGAATATAGTTGCTTTAACCCATTCACTAAATATAGATTGTGTAACCTTGCAAAACTAAATCCCTTTCACAGTTCAATAAGTAAAGGATAGATAACTGCAACTCTAGACAAGCAAACAAATAAAGCTACATACAACCAATGAGACATATAACCAATTTGGAATCCAGGTGGGTAGGAGATTGAATAAATTTTGGTTTTAAGAGAGATAATGTGTTCTAACAACCCCCTCCTCCTCCCTCTACCCCACCCCCCACAAAAAATTAAAGAAAAGAAAAACATAGAAACTCACTAAAGATAATAAAGCATAGAAAACACGTAGTTTGAAAGCCAGACAGCATATTACAATAGAGAAATAACAATATCAGATTTTTTTAATAATATCTTAATTTTAACCATTACCAGTGACATGATTAATGGCAAAAATAACACAGGCCAATAATTTTGGATGATGGAATATTAAGAATGAACATACAGGAAATATTGGGACAGAACAAAACAATGGAAAATAATGGAAATAAAGGTTTTTTTTTAAAGGATAAGAGTAAATATAGTATACTCAATTATACTATATAAATGCTTAAAAAATAAGACAATTTCTGATTTATATAAACTGATAATAGCATTACATGATTACATCTGAGCTAATGCAAAATAACAACCAACATAACAAAAAATAATGGATTATAGAAAGACAAAGATGAAAATTTTCTGGCAAATAGCTCAATATATCGTCCCTACTCAAAGGTCCAAAACAACCATGAAAAATGACATCAAAATCTTGGAGAAATGCAATCATCAAAGTTAACCCTATCATACATTTCCGACATCAAAATCAATTACTCCAGACTCTGTCAAGTTGTCAGCATCTATTGAACAGAAGCATGGAGTGTAGCAGATACTTGTGAAAAATTGTTATATGGACTAAATGTATCCTATTTACTTTCAGTTCTTGATGTTCTGGTCCTTTCCTAGTAGATTTCCCAAAAAAAAGGAAAGAAAGAAAAGAAAAAGAAGAAGAAGAAAGAAAGAAAGAAAGAAAACTAAGGCTGCTTTTGAATCTTGGAAATCGAAGGGGGAAAGGAACCCAAACAAATTAAGGGATTTAATTTTCCCTTGTTTGATTGAATTGGAAAACAATGAGAAAAAGAAAATACGAGAGGTGATGAAACACAGGGGAACCTATGAAAAAAGGACATCCAAATTTTTAATATATGGACTCCTACCTTTCCAATTACTTATCCTGTCCCTTCTAACACTGTTTCTCAGAACCAAACAGAGCCTAAGGAAAGAAACATGAAGAAAATATTGGGGCAAGAAAATACATTGTAGGGGAACAGAAAATTTTCATATATAGGAATGCATGTTCCATATGCAGATTGCTAGCATATTAGTGTGTCATGGTAACTATAATACTACCCAGTTGAATGAGGATACATTTTTGGCCACCTTGGCTTGCCTTTCTTTACCCTGATCACTGTTTCAGGAGCAGGCTACGATAGGTGGAAGTAACTAAACAAGAATGTGAAGTCATTGAATTGGAAAGAGGCACAGAAATAATGGGAACCGAAATTATGAGGCAAGGAGTAAACTACATGCTTGCTCCCACCACACACACAAAAAAAAAAAAATTAATGCCCAAATTTTTTTTTTAATATTTTCACAACAAAAGACCGCTTATTATTTTTTTTGCGCCCCCCCCCCCCCCCAAAAAAAAAAAAACTCCATGGAAGATGGAACATATAAAACATATAACTATTGTTTAAATACAAATAAGTTAAAGCATTCAATCGAGTAAATGAACTACTGGAAATGACTAATAATTCACACAACCACACACATAATTGCAATTAAATCATCATCACAGAAAGCAAATTCACAATCTAGAGTAAGTAGCTACAAACCTCACGTAGCCATATCTTATAACGCTCTTCCAGTGGCAATGAAAGCAATGACCTGGAACATCATCCACTCACGACTTTTAAAATCTAAATGTAAAAAAAGGTCCATGGACTACTGCAGTTTTGGTCCACCAGGCAAAAAAATGTATAGACAAAGCACAAACATACATGCGAAAATAATTAGACATACAAATACAAACAGTAAATATTTGTGCGTGCATTGCTGCTCAACCAAGACTTATGGGCAGGCCTCTCAAACATAATAATGCAAGCCATATTAATAGCATTAGAACTGGTGCATAGAACATATGAGTACCAATGACAAAAGGAATGCAAGAATGAGGTAAAAGTATCTTAATCGGACTCCATCAGCATTGCTCTAAGATCTAACATGTAGTCTCATAAAAATTATAACATGAGCCTCCAAACCAAGTAATCAATAATATGTAACTACCTAGGTTATGTGCTGTTAAATATAATAATATTATCAGAAGTAATACTTTTTTTTTTATTAGTAAAGAAATTTCATTTAAAGCCCGAGATGGGCAAAAAGATTTACACAAGGCCTGTTAACATTAATGGCTAAGGCCTACCAAAACATTAACAAGAGAATCTATATAAAGAGGAAAAGATTCCACATCCCAAAAGTATAGTAAGTGAAAAATTCTATCTTTCAACCTATTAAGGGAAGTAACCTTCCCTTCAAAAATCCTATTGTTCCTTTCACACCACGAACTCCAGAAGATGCACAAGGGAAAAGGTGCCAAACTTTCTTCACAACGCAAGCCACCCAGGAGCCATGCCCCACCTTCAACACCTCTCTCACTGATCATGGCATAACCCAAAGATGCCCAAAAAGCACAAGAAAGAGATTCCATACATCTCTAGCAATTGTGCAATGGACAAAGAGATGGTTGATGCTCTCCTCCACCTCCATGCACATCACACATCTATTGGCTAGGACTCATCTTTTTGCAAATTATCTAAAGTCAAAATAGAACCCCACCAATAGACCACACAAAAAAGGTCACCTTAGAGGGGGCTTTAGTACACCAAATCGCCTTCCAAGGAAAGCCCTCAACACCTTTGCTTGACAAGTAAAAATACAAACTCCTTACAAAATACTACCCTTTTGAATCTAATCTCCACCAAATTCAGTCTTCTTTATCTCTTGCTACATGCACATTGTGGAGGCACTCTAAAAGCTCAACGACTTCCTCCACCTCCCAATCATTCAAGTTCCTCCGAAAAGGAGGAGCCCAAACATAGTCATTCTCATTGAAGGAGACAAAATCCTCCACCGAAGCATCATGGTTTGAGGAAAGTAAGAAGAGTCTTGGAAATTGTCTGTCCAAGGGAGCTTCCCCGGACCACCAATCTTTCCAAAACTCCGCTCTCTTTCTATTCCCAACAACAAAAGAAATATGATTGTGAAAGTCATCCATACCTTTGCTAATGGATTTCCACAAGCCCACCCCATATGGACCTCCACAGTTCCACCTAAATTTGAGAACCAATTGCCCACTTTACTCCCTACCTTCGCTTGAATAATGTTTCTCCAACTTGCCCTCTCTTTCTTAGCATAATGCCAAAGCCATTTTCAAGGAGAGCTTTATTGAAACCCTCAAATCCTTCACCCCCAAACCACCCCCTTCATTGGGCATCTAATACTTTCCCAACTTACCAAATTAGGACCCTTATTACCCTCGTTTCTACTCCAAAGAAAAATCCTTTGAATTTTCTCAAGAAGATTAGCCACCACCTCCGGAATAGGAAAGAGAGACATATAGTACATAAGAAGGTTGCCCAATGTGCTCTTAATTAGTCATTTTCCCACCCTTTGACAAATATTGTTTCTTCCACCCTGCAAGTCTTCTTTGGAACCTATCCACCACCGGATCCCAAATAGATTTTGATTTTGACGGGGCACCGAGGGGCAAACCCAAATAAGTCTACACCTCAAACTCCAAGCTAACTCCTCCACAATCTCCGCCTCACCCACCGGGATGATCTCGCTTTTGTCCAAATTAATTTTGAGACCCGACACCACTTCAAAGCATAACAAAATGCAACTAAAATAGCTGAGGTGCTCTTCCTTTGCTTCGCAAAAATGAGAGTGTCATATGCAAATAGGAGGTGGGAGATTTCCATGATTGAGTCTTTGTGATTTCCCACCATGAACCCTTTAAAGTACCCTAGCTCCACCACTTTCATCAATAGTCTACTAAGTGCTTCCATAACAATGACAAAGAGGAAGGAGACAAGGGATCACCTTGTCTTAGGCCCCTTGAATTCTTGAAGAATCCAGTGGCCAAACCATTAACAAGCACTGAATAGGTGACTGAAAAAATACATTTAATTGAGCACTCGGGGATCATTTGAATCTCCAAAAAATAGAAAGTGATCAGATGTTAAGCTACATTTAATCTGTAAAATCATTAAGCTATTGCCCATACAAGGGAACACATTTAATTCAGGATTTAGATCTATAGCATGTGTTGTGATTATCATGAAAAAATAAATCCGTAAACCTAGAATGCCATGAGAATTCAAGAGAACAAGAAGTAAGACAATACCTAATAGAAGGACCTTTGGGTCTGATGACGTCACTAGATGCACCAGGGCACAAGGAGTTAACATAATCGTACCTTCATATTCGGGCAAGTATAAAACAAATAAAACGAATCAACATATATATTTCAAATGCCGTTAAGGCAAACCAATCAGGAAAAAAAAATCCCAAAATTGACTTAAAAAACAGATAAAAGATTGCTTAGATCAACAATAAAAGGCATACGGGCTCATCAAAAACTGTATAGGAGAGCTTTCTTTGGCCACCATTTTTTGTAGGTATCTGGATGATAAATCACTCTTTGAACCATGGTACTTGAGCGGAACCCAACACTGAAAAATAAAAAGGAAAAAAAATCTAATAAAGCATATTAATGAATGAACAGATTGCAAAGAGAAGACCCAAAAAATAATAAATAAATAGAAGAACAAAAGTTTGTTGCTTTTGGTTTCAGCATCAAGCCCAAAGTTTTCAACTTTTTCAAATTCAGTTGTATATTGAAAAATTCAAAATAATTCAGATTCGGTTTGCATTTTTAAGCTGGACAAAAAGATCCGTCTTCAAGAAATCAAATGTGTCCAATATTAAGACGTGGCAACAAGAGCAGCATCCATCTAAGGAAGGGAAGACCACATTGCCAAGTTCACATTGGTAATTCCAAAATCCCTAATTCTTTGTTTGGGTAATTAAGGAAAGAATTTCAAGAATTTTTCGACGAATTAAAGAGAGGGACTTGAGTGACCCTAATCCATCAATCAATATATAATTAGAATAAAGAATCGAGTAGCCACGACATTCCATCTTTACAACCATCACAAACACAACATAGCAGTCACCATCAATACCACTACCGCTGCCATTGCCATGGCATAATTCAATGTACAAATCACCAACATTGTCACAACAGCGATGTCACTGCCACCATCAATCACCACATTGTTGCACCCACTGCCACCATCCCAAAAATGCCTCAGGACCATTTTGATACACTCGTTGCTTAGTGAAGTTCTCATATTCAAAAGCTATGTAACACACAAAATTGACCATATCTAAAGGTAGATGAAAATAACCACTTTCTGTCCTGTCATTATGTCAGGTTTAGATATTAGAAGAAATCTGGCAACTTTACACGCATAATGTGACACATGTACTCAAGAACGTGTGACATAGCGCTATGCACGTCTTTGACTCACAAATTTTGGTAACAGGAAATCAAGGATAGAACCTTCATTCAGCCGATTAATCATTAAATTAACCAGAAGATTTGAATATTAGTATCTTAATGTCAGACCAAGGAGGTGATGATTTAGGGACCAATACTAAGTGCAATGATAAGAAAGCTCAGGCTATCTTGTGTGAGATCTTGGATTTGAGTCTAAGGACAACCGCAACACATTAATAAAGCAACAAATATAAGGTTTGTCGCGAGTCCACGAGATGAAAAAAGTGCCTTCAAATTTAAACTACTAAAACTGTTGAATGTCAATGATCCATAATGGTTAAATCATTCAAATGACTGACAAGAAGACAACCTCACATGATACATTATGCAAAATGTGAACATCTCAGAGCTAGCAATAAAAAGAAGTTGGACACAAATGACCAAATTGATATTGGAATATTAAAGATATAATACCACATAATGACCATGCAATTTTACCAAGGAAAAAGAGTAGCAGATAACACCATACATACTGAGGCAAGAGATTGGTTCTAATTATGGACGTAAATAAAATACCTATAAGAATTTAATCTGAAGGGAAAAAAAGATATTTACAAGTTAATTATCATGATTCTAAAAAGAAGGCAGTTTGCTGCATATCAGTTGCAACATTGACAGATCATTTCTCACCTCTTCGATATCCTTATTTTGTTCGTTCAAATTTCCTGCCGTTTTGTTCTGCACAAAAAAGATACATATCAGAATCATAATTTTTTTATAGATATGACAGGAAACCACAGAATGGATCTAATAAAAAAAAGGTTGAAACTTCAAGCCCTGAAATATTGCAAGTCTAGAAAAGGCACTGCAAATCATATATGCATGGAGTATTGATATTCATACAACCAGTAATCACTCTATCATATTGATTACGGCCTATTTAAACAACATAAGCGCCAACCATTATAGCACTGTGAAAGAGATGATGACATTGTGCCATCAAGGGAGGGGTGGGATTAAGGGTTTGACTCTTTTCACTCGGAAAAAACAAAAAATAAAATAAGCACAAAAGACTTAAGGGGATGTATGTTACAGAAAACAAAGTTAAATAAGCGGACTACAGTAGCGTGACAGATCAAGGAAAAAAAATCAACCTGTTTCTTTGATGGTCCCTTAGATTTTTCTCCCTCGGGCACTTCTGATTTAATCGTAACTTCCACATTGCTTTTAGCATTGATCTGTTTCGTTGAGCCACCAGATTTGAGATGTTCCATAGATGGTCGGAGCTGCACAACTGCATGAATAGGATTGAGGTGTAACTGCAAGATAAAAAAGAAAACCAAGCCTTTTTACAACATATAGAATAAATGTAGCTGAAATGATGATGTTGAGGCTTGAGATGAATAAGTGGCGTTACAATAAAAGATAGAATAAGAAATGAAGTCAAATTGTGAGAAATTAGAGATGGCACAAACTGAAGATAAAAATGAGAGAAAATTGTCTGGTTTGGCCATGTGCAAATTAGACAGATGTGGGTTTTGACTGTGAGAAATGACATAATTTCCTTGGATTAACCAAGCACATGGCTTTACAAAACGCTGACTGCTGATGATGGATCCTTGCAGCCAACCCCAAGTAGTTGCCGCTAAGGCTTCTGTAGCAGGGACAAATCACATACCGCCAGCAAGTAACGGAACACAATACTTTGCAGTGAACCAGTTAGGCTATTTTGCCTTTTGAGAGTTTCTTTTACTTAAGTTTTAATATAAGTTTGAGATTAACTGTTATAGAAGGTTTTTTAAGTCCTTAAAAATGTTCTAATTATTTCCTTTTAAGGTTAAGTTGATACTCAATTGGAAAGATGCAACCTATCCTTTGCTTGGAAGTATGATTGCCTTTTTATTCTCTTAATTACAATCAAATAAAAAAGTATTTCTCATCGTTTCTTACTAAAATGATGGTTTAAACCATCAAAGAGCCCCTAAAAACCATAGTTATGGCACAGTTGTTAAAGGTGTGAGTAGCTGCAGGAAAGGAGCAAGGTGCATCCAAGCCCCAGTTTAGCAACTTGCCTAGGCCCGGGCGAGATGTGTTCAAAAAGGTGCACGGTACGCATTTGCATATAGGGTCTTGTATGAGTACTTGTTTTAACCATGGCACATGAAATTTGGTGCTCTACAACGCACCTAAGCAATATCTACTTTTATTTTCACTAAAAGAACACAAAAAAAAAAAGACCAGAGAGGTAGCCCAATGGTTAAGAAATCAAAGTTAGGGATAAGCCTTAAACTCGAACGTCTTGAGTTCGATTCTCAAGGATGTCAAAACACTCAGCCACTCAGGTTTAACTCATACATGTAGCTTGCGGGTGGTCGCAGGTATCCATTGACTAATGGGAAATCGTCCCATAATTCAAACTCAAAAAGGGTAAAAAAATCCAATTTACAAAATGAGCAGCAGAACTTATCAACATGAAAGCTTAGGGATGCTTCTCAATAAAGGATGGTTTTACTTGCCAAATTTTTTTGAATGATGTTTCCAATTTAACAAAACATATTCAGTTGCATATCAGGCAAGTTCATGCCAGGACATACTCACCTGAAATAACAATATCAAAATGCTAGCATCACCACAAAAATAATCAGTTCAAGTATATTCAATGAAATTTAGAAGGATAGTGGGTTAAACATTCCAGAGTTGGATATAAAATGAGTGTCAATTTGACCAGAGATCATACCTTATTGCCCATTAGAACCCCAACAGCATAGCCAGTTGCACGAGTTGGTTTCAATGAAGATGACAAAATCTAAATTGAAACCAATGACAAATAAATCATATAAGGATATCTAACATAGTTAGGGGGAAAAATAAGTTATGAAACTATAAGCAAAGGCACAAGGATCAAAATCTTAAAGGGTGCAATCTTCCTTAGGGAAGGGGAAAAAAAAGGCATGAAGAACAACAAAAAGACAAAAGAAAGAACAGAATACTGCTAATTTATGATGAAAGTAAAAATTATCCTCCTGGTTAAAAGGGAATTAAACCCAGAACAGAGAGAGAACCATCACTCCAAGTGCTGCCTAACACTAAATTGAACCAAATAAATTGAATTGCATAAGTCGGCAAAGACCTGATTTGTCATCTTCGCTCCAAGAACAAAATCAGGGTCGTAGTTCCTGGAATCAACATCGACGGACAAATCAACTTCAACTTCTTTACTTATAGGTTTTACCCTAACCTGCAAATCAAGGTGAAGCTCTCTCAATTATCTCTCGTTTCTTCTTCGGATTCCATTTTGTTTTTTTTTTTTGTTTTTTGTGGGAAATTCCATTTTGTTTCAACTTATTTGAATGTAGTCATTACAGAATTTCATCTCATAAAAACAAACGTTAAGAAGAGTATGTGAAGTACAATCAGTACACACCTCATCGCATCGTTCGTCCAATTCATACGGACGCCAGCACGGCCTAAGTGGATATTGCAAAACATAAAGCTGGAGAAAGAAAATAAGAGTCACCAACAAGATATATATGCATATGTGTGTTTGTACATGTTATTGGAATTACTTGAGTGTTCGAGTCAGGTGGGGTGAAGAAGACGTCGATTTCTCGAACAACTTCATCGACGTCTTCATCCATTGGGTCTGGCTTTGGTTCTTCGCTGCCTTCTGGCTTGTCCATTTTGACGTCGTTCGTGGCGGCAGAGGAGGGAAGCGAGGGTTCATTTTCCGTCTTGGCAGCGACGGAATCGACTAATGATGGTTGGGAATCCAACTCTTCTTTTTTCTTTACATTAATGGAATCAGGTGTTTGGGATTGTAGTTGCGGCGGCGGTGGTTCGGATGATAATGGTTCTAATTTGGGTTTGGGTTTGAGTTGGGGTTTGAGTTTGGAGTTTTTTGGGGCAAATCTGGTGGTTCTGGTCGGAGCCTGGCTTGGACCGTCCAGGTCGTCCAGGTCCATGTCCGACATCTTTCTCTATGACGCACTCTCTCTCTCTCTCTCTCGAGCCGATAGATTAGAAGCCGGGAGTGTTAACCGGTGGTCGCCGCGAGAGAAAAGTTACAGTCCACGAGGGTGCTGCAACAGAGCTTGTATCAAAACGTGGCGGCCTCATCTCTCAGGTTTGCGAACCTTGTATTTCCGTGAAATATATATATATATATATATAGGTCACGTGATCACGAGTCACGCCTTTGTCCGATTAAACCAGAATTTTTTACCATTTTAGGGTCTTTTTTGAAGTTTTTTACCACAGTAGAACTGTTTTGAACTTAATTACCAGAATAGGATCGTTTTAGAAAACGTCTTTCTAAAAGACGTTTTCAGTTGGTCACTTTTAACAAAACAGCCGGCCCCTCGTGCGTCCAACTTCGACTTCACTTCTTTACGTCTGAAAAACCCTAAAAAAAGCCCTAGCCGTATTACGATTTCTTCATTTCTTCACTTCTTCACGATTTTCACATTTTCACACCTTTACAGAGAATTACGATTTCATATCAGCGAATCACTTCTTCATTTCTTCACTTCTTCATTTCTTCATTTCATATCAACGAATCACTTTTTCATTTCATATCACAAATTTTCACAATTTCTTCACTTCTTTATTTCTTCATTTCTAGCCGCATTACGATTTCATATCAGCGAATCACCTTTACAGAGAGACTCACTGGTTATAGCTGGTGAAGCAGAGAGTTTTCTCCGCCCTCTGGTTCGTGTGACTTTGTCGTGGTCCCGCTATTTTTATATACCTCCTCAGGTTCAGGAATTCGGCTCATCCGTCCACTCAGACTCAGGTACGCCCAAATTTTTGTTGCTGTTATTTGCTGTCTGTCAGAAACCAGATCTCCAAACTTACTTGATGATGACCAGTTGAGCCATAAACGCATCAATATTCAATTCTCTTTAGTCTAATTAGGGAAAATTGTTCCATAGACTTGGACATAAGAGCATTAAAGTGGTTCAGACTGAATTAAAGTGGTTCTTTAATATATGAAAAGTTACATTATTGGTAAACAATTATTGACCAAAAACAAGCATGTTAAACATTGTGTCTAGTGAGTTTCTTAGTCTTTCAGCAACCAAAATGGGGAAAAAAAAAGTGTTTCTTAGTCTTTTACAAAGGATTTAGTGTCAATTGCTGTAGGATTACTGATTCATATATTACCTCAAGGCTGGCTTTGTGGCTTTCTCCTTCTAAAATCTACTGCCGTCCTCCCTAGATCCTCATTCTAATTCATTAGGTGAGATTTCTATGCAGCAGTAGGGACATGCAATTCTGTACATTCTGGAAGTTTGTTGGTCATCTATACAAACTTATGTGGTGTGTTTTGATATTTAATATTTTAAGTGACTGGCGTTCATTTCTTGGGATAGCTGACATATGTATTTTTAACGAATCTTTTTTGGGGAAATGGATGTAGAGGTTTGCGGAGGAGGATAATGCTCTTTGGAGGGAAGTCATCATTGCAAAATATGGTGATCAGGAGGAGGAGGGGGGATTCTCTAGAGAAGTCATGGAAGCCTATGGTTTGGGGTATGGAAGTCCATCCGGAAAGGAAAAAATGATTTCTAGAAATTTATGTGATTTGATTTGAGAGATGGGGCAAGGATGAGCTTTTGGCATGATTTATGGTGTTGTGATAAATTCGTGAAGGTGAAATTCCCCTCCCTTTATGACATAGCCTTGGTTAAGGGGGCGGGAGGCCCTTGTTGCTGATTGTATTTTTAGAGAGGACGAGCACGTAGTGTGGAGTCCTTGCTTTTGTCATAATTTCTGTGATTGGGAGTTGGGGGAGGTTGCCGAGTTCATGGAATTGCTAAATAACCACCATCCAAGGGAGTGAAGAAGGAAAAGCTGATATGGACAGCAAACAGCTCCAAAAAATTCTCAGTCCAATCATTTTTTAGCGAGCTGTGGTGCTACAAGTTTGCCCAGGATTATCTATCCTACTGCAAGAGAAAAAACAGGGTAGAAATGTCTAAAGTTTATTATTACAAGTTAAGAAGAGGAGGAGGAGAAAAAGAGGATAATAGTTGAATTTTTAATGGAACACGTAAATGCTAAATGTATTCTTGAAGATTCATCAAAAAATCATCTAGATGCTTTCTTCTTTTTCTTTTCCTTTTTCTTTTGGTAATTTCTGGATGCTTTCATAACCTTTGTTATTCAGGAAAGGAAAGCCTAATTCTCAACCACCAGGTGATCTCAACTATTTACATTATGTCAATCCTATAGTCAAAACATCACTCAGAATTTATTGAAAGTTGGGGACTGAAAATGTGACTGCATCACCAATTTCACATTATTGTAGGAATCTGGTGTGATATGTATTCACAAGATGTTGAGATTTTGTTTAATGGGCAAAAAGAAAATATGTGCTGACCATTCTCATTCCCAACAAAATTGAGCTTTCTTATAATTTGATTCTTCCATTTACATTTAAGTTTTGCAGTCCTCGAATACCTAAAATCATTGGTTTTGTTCATATTGTGTTATATGAGTCCTTGAATCTTCACACAACACTTGGACAAGTCCATTTAATTTTTTTTATTTATTATGAAGACTTATTTGCCATCAGATTTTTGTTTGATATTCAATGTCCTCATTTGATTGATATATAATGGTTATGGTTCATTGGTTCCAACATTTTATATTACTTTGAAATGGATTTGGAATGATGGAATTGGTAGTGAATGAGTTTAAAGTGTTTTGAGGAATTTTTTTTTTTTTTTATCTCAGTTACTTTTTCTTTTTCTTTTTCCTTCTTTTTCCTAGCTCCATATTACTCAAATGCTTACATATACTCATATATTATTCTAGCTACGTGACATTATGGCTCTGTTTGGTTTATGGATTTGGTGACAGAAAAGAGAAGGAACATAAATTAGAATTTAGGGCTCAGTTGGGTGTGAATCTTTCATGGGGGCAGGAAAAGAAAATGAAAAGAAAAAATTCTAACTTTATGTGAGTGAGAAATATTAGGAAAACCATTTTTACTTTTCTTTCACCAAATCTATGAACTAAAGGGAGTCTTGTAAACAATCTTTCAGAATTTTTTACTAAAAGAGGGTTATTTTAAAACTTTTTTACCACTTTTGACCAGTCATAGTGGTTAAATAAATATTTTTTTGAATTTTAGATAATTTGGGTTAGGCAATGACTTCAATTTGTTTGATGACTAATCTCTGCGAAGCATCTTCTAACTAGTGTAGGTTACTGGACTAGAATTACTGAAGTGGAAAGAAGATGGGGAAAAAAATGGGCAAGTTTTTAATCAAATTCAACAAATTTGTACCAGAAATTTAATGGCAATTGCTTGGTTGATGGCCTTTATGTTTTATATATGTGCAGAAGAAAAGCTGGAAAAACTTATGTGCATACATGGGTCCTGGGTTTCTTGTTTCTATTGCATATATTGATCCAGGAAATTGTAAGACCATTATTTCTTAGTTCATTGTATAGCATCAATAATTTTGCAGTTCTCAAGTGTTATTAGCCCGACTTACATAATTTCCTTGCTTCCAGTTGAAACTGATCTACAGGCAGGAGCACAGTACAAGAATGGGGTACGTATATCTTCTCTTGATTGAAGTTAATATGACCTAAAATTTAGTGGCACTTGTTTTGATAGATTAAATGAAATTTAGTGTTATTAATAATTGATGCAATTCAATTAAATGATGTCCTTGGGTTTTGTTTAAGATGTCATATTTTTCTTTATATTTAAATTTAGGCAGTATCGATATGTGGAATCACTCGATTATTACTACTAATGGATGGACTCTTATGTAATGCTAAATTTCTGAATATCCAGACGCACCCAGACCTTAACAAGAGTGAGAGAAGACATTTGTGTCGAATTTTAGACTGCAAAAAGTTTTCTGTGGAAGCCTGCATGCATGCTCAAAATGAGTTACTCCCACTAAGGGTGGTGGTCCAAGTCCTATTCTTTGGGCAAGCCAGAGTTGCCATGGCTGGTGGCCAAGTGACTGAGCTGCCTAACAACATCAAGGCACTTCTTGCAACACATGATGACCCATCAAAGCCTAGCACCCATACAACTGTTCCAGCAGAGGATCAGTGGAGTGTCTCTCGCCTTAAATCACCAAAGTCGAAGCTTTCAACTTTAAAGATAAAGCTGGCTGAAGACAATGACTTGGACGAGAATTTTAAAGACGGGATTGGAAAATCCTCGAAAGTTAAGGCTATTTGTGCTCTTCCTACTCGACTCAAAGGAATGTTCAGTAACTTGTGGTCCATCAATAGAAGTGCAAGTGAAAAGAATTGATAGAATTTTGTCATAGTATCTGTTTGGGGACAGTAACTTGGAATGTAATCATGCTCTTTTTTGTTTCTTTTAATTTCAATTGCGAAATGGCATGTAATCTTTAGGGAAAAAATTATTGTGCATTATTGGTGTAATCTATGTTAATAAAAATTATTGTGCATTATTGGTGTAATCATTAATTTATTCTTGCTTCTCCTTATGTACAATGTCATAACTTTTATTAATCCATTATATAAAAATTATAGCTACTACATAAGATGATATTTCATAATCTTTCTTCTTCAGGTCCTTTACATAATTTAAAAATTCCCCCTAGGCTCATGGCTGAATCATAAATGTTATGGATTGTGTTGCTACTTTGCATATTATAAATAGAGATTCATTGATCTTATAAGCCATTTGAGGCTACAAAAAAGAATACAAGAAATTAGGTCGCAACTATATGTTTGAACAAAGATTGAGAATTTAAAAGTAAATTTGCAAAAAAAAAATAAAAAATAAAAAAAATAAAAGCATTTTTTGAAAAGATGTTTTTGAAAGCGTTTTTATGTGCAGATTAATTAGGAAATCAAGTGTAGATATGTCATCTAAATTCATCAAATTTTTTGAAAGATAAAAAAAAAAAAAAAATTGGTTAGAAAGCGTCTTTTGGAAAAACGCTTTTTTAAAAGCGTGTTTCCAAAATACGCTTTCAACAGAAAATAAGCAAAAATAAAGTGTCTTTTGGAAAGGCGCTTTTGAAAGCGTGTTTTCAAAACACGCTTTCAACCGAAAATAGCAAAAAATAAAGCGTCTTTTGGAAAGACGCTTTTGAAAGCGTGTTTTCAAAACACGCTTTCAAGCCAGTTTTGCCAAAAAAAAAAACGAAAAAAAGCAAAAATAAAGCGTCTTTTGGAAAGACGATTTCAAAATCGTCTTTCCAAAAGACGATTTTAGAAACAACCCTATTTTGGTAAATAAGTTCAGAATGGCATTATTTTAGAAAATAAGTTTTTTTTTCACCCTAGTTTAGGATTTAACTCGATTAAACCATCTCCAATCAATGAAATCCAAAAAAAATTAACTTATTTTTTTGCTACCTCATATATATATAAATTTGACAGCAAATTTTAATCTTTTATTATTTTTTATCTTTTATGTTTAGTATTAATAAATGGATCTCACCACTTTTTAATATAAGATTATGAAATTTGTCTATTTATTTGGTTCCATAATTTTTGAAATATAAAAAAAATACATTTACTACTTTTCAATTGATAATCTCCAAGGGAGAAAGCAAACTCACTTTTGATGGAGCATGTCACTTTTAAGAACTCCAGACGATGAAACAAACAGTCCTTTAAATTCTTACATGTGGTAAATTTGCTACCTTTCTTCAAGAATAGTAATTGTATTTTTTATTAAGAAAATATAAACCCCACATTTGTTTAGTATAAAATTCAAAGTAAAATTTTTGATAAAAGATAAAACAATATGTGCCTCCACAATCATAATAAATAAAATATTATAATTTGGGAGTATCAAATTTGAAAGATACCAAATGTATATATAAGAAAACGAACGACACATTTATTACATTTTTTTTCCTTCATCATTTAGAAAAGAGTATTAAACTTGCTACTTTTAAAAAAAGTAGTAAATTTGAAAGTCCTATTGATTCCTCCCTTCAAGCTCTAAAGAGATATATGCCCAATCAAATTTGAATTTTTAATTGATTTTGTTTCATCTATTAGAGATGGCCTGTGGGCTTCCGGTTAGAAAATTGGATTAGGAATCTAAGTGTAATTTTTGAAATTTTTAAAAAATAAATGCAATAATAGTAAAGTTATAGGGGGTAAGTGTAATTTAGCGAATTTTTTGTATATCATTTATGCAATTTAAAAAAAAAAAATGTGACCCATGCAATTTTTTCATTATTTACCTACATTATATAATTTTTAGATAAATCTTTTAAAAATACATATTTAATTTAAAAATTGTATAAAAATGATATTTTTTGACTTGAAATATAAAAACTTAAAGAGTAATGAACTTTATTCACTTAAAACTTTATGTAAGGACAAATGTTTTATTTGAAAAAATTAGTTAAAAAATATTTTTTTAAAAATACATGAATTAGTTAAATAATGAAAAACTTTATTGGTGATGGATTTTTTTTTTTTTATAAAAAACAAAATCCAAGAGATAAAACAAAACTCATAATTTAGTTATTTTCTTGGAATTTTTGACTTCATTTACATACTTTATTTTTTTATTTACGCAATTCATACAATTTTTTAATTAATTTTTGAATTCATATAATTAATAGATTCATTTTTTAAAGATACATTTTTAAATTAAAATTTTTGTTTAAAGATGTATTTTTAAAAGACTTTTTTGACTTAAAATATTGAACCTTAATTATAAAAAAATTATCAATTATTATTTAAAACTTATCAAATGAAAAAACGTTTTTTTTTTAAATAATTTTAAAGACATTTTCAAAATGATATTTTTGTTTCAAAAATTTAATTTAAAAAACGTCTTTTAAAATGAGGGCTTTAAAAAATGAGAACTAACTAAAAATTTCATCCGCTGCGAAAATAACAAAATAAACTCATGGGTGGAGTCAAAAATTCCATTCTCTGGTAAGCTCGCAGTGATTTGGAACCCTCGTCAGACAGGTACGAACATTCTCATAGTTTCAGTAAATTTCTGCACATCATCTGCTAGCTTAGGTCTATTTACAGATTAAAAGCGATTGATTGGATTCGGCGGAAGATCTATGACCCTTCAGTAACCTCTTGCTTTGGTTTAACTTGTATTATAAGTTCAATAGATTTACACAATTATAAATTATGCACGTTGTTTGGTACCCTCTGCTTCCACCCTATTGAATATTTGAGTTGGATTTGATGAATATTTATAATGATTTTAAAATTTAAGGATTCACAAAGTTTAATGCCATTTATTGAGCTTTTTTTTTTATGACTTCTTCAAATTGAAGAACTAATACTTGCAGTTGAGGTTTGATTGTTGTTAATTCTTAACTCTCATATACATTTCGTTGATTGTGTTGATGTGGTTTGTTTGCTACAACGGGGTTTGATACACATCCGAGTTCTGCAGAAGGTGGCTGATTCTGTCCCCCTAAAAGTTGTTGCTTGAATTATGAATCATTTGTTTGTTCACACAACATTTAAAAAAAAATGGCATCAAAATCACATCCATTTTTCTACAGCCTTAGATGTGGCCTCAAATCTCCTTCTATTTTATAATAATCATCTGTAATGCTCTTTGCTATAATTTCATTAATTTGTCGATATTAGCTAACTGAGCAGCTGCTTTATCACTTCCCAATAGCCTTCCATATATCAAATCAATCAAAAAGGTTTTCATTAACCTTTAACATGACCATCTTGACATCCCATATCAACAGCTTGCTTTGCTAAATTAGACAGTATAAGGTCTTTGAATTTCAGCTTTTTTATTGATTATGTAATCTCACATAATTTTTTATTTTTATTAATGTGGACTTTATCCTTCTTTTTTGGGAGACTCTTTGGCTGAGATTAATTCATTTAGAGAACAGCCATAACTAATTATAGTGGCTGCCTCTATTATGAGCAAGGGGGTTATTCTTATTGTTCATTTTTTTTCCTTCTTGCTTAATGTTTGGGTCATCAAGCATGGGGATGCGAGTCTAAGTTTTAGAACAATCACCTTGTGTAAAAATAATGCTAAACGTTATACCTGTCTGCACTCTATCCCTCTTAAATATTCTGCAAAGCCAAACCAACATTGGATAACGGCCTTTTTACTTATTTCGAATTAGCCAATCAAGACTAAGACCCCATTTTAAAGAGGAGGGACATGCTCTTGATTTGTTGACCATGTTTGACTACTATGAAAATAAAAAATTAATAACATGATAAAGAAAGAAAAAGTTCAAAAATTGTCTAAAGCCCTACAAATAACTTGTTCCGTGCCAACTCAATGGGGAAGATTTAGACCTTTAAGCCAACGTTCTCACAAATTATCGTTGGAGGTGGCATCACATTAAATTCAGCTCTCGTGGATATTTGGTATTGGACCACACATGAAGATGAATTAATTTGGACACCTGTTGTTAATAGAAGTTCCTTTGCTGCTGCTGCTACTTGGTGAGCGATTAGAGACCATGGAGAGACTGAAATGTTATCACTTTGTATTGCTTAGTGCCCATTTGGAGTTGCTTTAGATTTTGGCAGAATTAGTTTGTTAATTGGGTGTTTAGAAAAAATTATTTAAAAGTGATTGAGTATGACTTTTCCTTTTTACCCTTTATTTAATAAATATGTAAAAATGTATAATATATTATACATAATATATGCACACATACTTTGTAAATATATTGATAAATAAACTATATATTTTACAAAATAATATATATCTTTCAAGGCCTAACTTCTAAAGCTATATGTATTACACTAGGACAAAATGGTGTGAGGGTTCTGCAGGATGAGGTATGAGATCTTCAGCATACACAAGGACAAAAATGGTAACATATTATAAAGCCTTTTAGTGTTGAAGCCGAAGCATCTATGAGGTGCCTATTGCTTGTCAGGCTGTTGAGGAAGATGAGGAGCCATCTTTTTTTCTTCTTGTTTATTCTCAAGTATTGATTAGGCTATTGTGCTTAAAAAATTGGGGTTGTAGACTTTTTGGTGGATGGGTTCAATAAGTGCAATGGATGATACATTTGTTGCATAGGAGAGGAACTTGCTCATGCTGGCGAAAAGGTATGCTTTACTGACACAGTCTCTCATCTTCAAAAAAGAAATATAAGAATACTCAAAAACTACCGAGATCAATTAGTGCTCACAAGAAAAGTTCTGATTATGTTAGATTCATATTTGCACCGGGTGGCAGAGGACTTAAATGTTCATAGGCAGCTTTTGATGATTGGAATACTCCTGTCTGGTTTACTCCTCATGCTGAAGTCAGGTGCAAAAGGATGGATGCCTCCTTTCATGGCAGGGAGAAAAGGGGGGAGGGGGGGGGGGGGACCTTGAGGGTAGATCTTATGCTCAGGATTCTATTTCAGTTTTATGACATGAAAAAAAAATGCTGCCTATTAGAAATGGAGAGTTTCAGGAAGAAGAAACATCAGGGAAAAAAGAAATCCTATCGCTGCTATATTTGTCGCCTTTCCATCCTATTTATCCATGTCTATCCATCTTTGAGTTCAATTCCTGTTTTACAAGCTTGGTAAAAGAATTACAAGTATATTGTCGCTTTAGAGGCTATTATCCAATGGTAGTCCCACTTACATGGGGTGTCAGGAGGGGTAGACTTAGACTTAGCATTATTTTTGCACAAAATGGCTGCTTGCAAACTCTATCATGTATTCTCACGCGTGATAGTTCGAGCATTTTACCATTACACGAAGCAGTGATACTTTGATTATGCCCGATATACTATTTCAGTTTTATGACATGAAAAAAAAAATGCTGGCTATCAAGCTTGGTAAAGGAACTTCAAGTATTTTTGCTTTTGAGGCCATTACCCATTGTTGGTCCCGCTTACACAGGGTGTCAGGAGGGGTAGACTTGGCATTGTTTTTGAACAAAGTGATTAATCTCAAACGCAAACTTGTGTTCTCATGCGTGATAGTTGGAGCATTTTACCATTGCACCAAGTAATGACCCTAACTTCATATTTGATGCGTTGCAAAATATCATGAAAATTTATTCCTCAGATGTGTTCCTTATAACAAAAGAAATACATGTAAAAATCTGGATGATAAGATTTATGCAATATAGAACTTGATGATAGTCTTTGGCTTTCTTAGGATTAACATTATAACTGATTATATAGAGAACTCAATAATAGTTCGGGTTTTGGCTTTCTTAAGTTTATGATATGAGTCATATGACTATCCATGCATATCCTATTTGTGAAAAAAAATGTAGTAGAAAATATATATTTCATATCCACTAGAATTAAGTAGAATTCTCAAAATACAATTGGTTAGTCTATATTGGAAAAGTCCCTCTCTCTGGAATTGTTTCTGTGTGTACAAGTCTCTCTCTTAGGTAGATAATTAGTTTTTATAAAAATTTTAATTGATAATTTGATCATTGTTGCTTGATGAAATTCACATTTCCATGCACTTGTAATATTTATTGATCTTCACAAACATGGACTCCTAATAAATGATTTTTTTTCCGCATATGTATTTGAATGTCCAGTTGGAATCTGGATTTGATGGCTGGTAATATAGAAGCATGTCTACTGCTAAAATATTGGTATTTTCTCTGTCGACTCTTGAAATTCACTTCTTTTTTTAATAATTTTTCTTGTTAAGTGCTCTTCACTATTATGACTAGTTTCCACCTGATGTGGGAATTTTAGAGAGTTGATGTTTGTGGTTAATTTATTGCCTATTAATTGATATCCCACAAGTAAATTCATATTCTCATGACTATAATCTGCTTTTTGAATGATATTTGTGAGAATATCTGATGAGTATATATCCAAAGGCAGTAGGATCTTCAGTTCTGATAAGATTATTAAGTCACCAGGCTAAAATACTGGGTCGGTTAAGTTATGACTTTAGTATGGCACTTTGTAAAACTCACTGGTCATATTAAGTGTGGGCACTGTGTAGTTAAAACTTAGTATTTCTAAAATGTCTTACACATGGCTGAGCTGCACCTGCTGCCTTTCTATGTTTAACATTTTAATGCTACTCTTGTGTCTTCAGAGCTAATAGAGCAAGCAACACTGCCTGCATAACAAACCCTGCAAACGCTGCATGCATAACAAACTCTGCAAACGGATCCATAACAGAATATTCTGTCATAGATCAACCTGAAATGCGTTGTAATAATACTTAGAATATTTTGGAATACTGGTGTAACAGAATAGGTGCAATTATGTAATTTGTATTTAGACATGTGATTGTATTTCAGGCACGAGAATGCCTATAAATATTGTGCTGCCTTTTGCTTTATGTTGAGGAAAATTTATGCTACAATTACTCTGTTTTTCCAGTTTCTTCTTCCTTTATGGTATCAGTCGTCCCTTCCTCTACCTTGATCCAATGGCACAGACATCCAAAATCCCAACTCTTAGTCCTACCATTGTTTCTTCTGCTGCTCACCTCATCATAGCCAAACTAACTTTCGAGAATTATCTTCTCTGGAAGGCTCAGATCCTTCCATTCCTCAAAGGTAACAAGGTCTATGGCTTCATCGATGGCAGTCTTCCCTCACCTCCTTCCACCATTGCTGACCAACCTAATCCTGAATATGAACACTGGATTCTCCAAGATCAACTCCTCATTTCTGCTATTAACTCTTCCCTCACCGATACTGTGCTTGCTCAACTTCTAGATTGTTCAACTTCTCAGGACGTTTGGACGACACTTCAAGGTCTGTTTTCGGCCAAAACTCAAGCTCACATCATGCATACTCAATATTCCCTTGCTACGCTCAAGAAAGGATCCGAAACAATAACCGAGTACTTTCACAAAGCCAAGGTTCTCTCTGCCTCCTTAAATGCCGCCGGCCATCCCCTGTCACCTCATGAGTTCAATATCTATCTTCTTGCGGGTCTTGGGTCCGATTATGACTCCATCGTTACTTCAATCACTACTAGGCCTGAACCCCTAACTTCCGCTCAAATATACAACTACTTGTTAAACCATGAATCTCGTCTCAATCATCAGACCCAATCTCTGCTCTTTGGCTCGTCCGTTTCAGCCCATACAACTACTGTTCGTTCCTCTCCTAACCGTGGTCGTAGCCGTGGTCACGGTCATGGTAGGGGTGGTGGTCGCCCCTATTCTTCATCCCCTAATTCCTTTACCTCCAATTCTTCTAATCGGCCAACCTGCCAACTTTGTCAACGTGTGGGTCATATTGTCGTCTCTTGCTATTACATATTTGACCATACTTTCCAAGCCCCTCCTCCACCTTCTTTCTCTGCTAACTACTTGGCCTTACCCAGCAATCACAGCCCTGCACACCCCAACAGCTGGTTTCCTGATACAGCGGCTACCAATCATTTTACAGTTGATTTCTCAAATCTGAACCTGGACTCCTCCTCTTGTCAAGGCACTGATTGCGTCAGCATTAGAGATGGCTCTTTCGTTCCCATTCAGCACTCTGGCAACAGCATCCTTCAGATTCCCACTGGCAAATTTCTTCTTCGACAACTCTTTCATGTTCCTTTGATTTCTCGCAATTTACTTTCGGTTCGTCAATTTTGTTTGGATAACTCTGTTGATTTTGAATTTACTTCTACTGGTTTTCTTGTGAAGGATATACAAACCCAAGTGGTTCTTCTTCGGGGCTCTGTTAAGGACGGTCTGTACGTGCTGGAAGCTGATGCCGTGGCCAAGACTCCTCCTCAAGCTCTGATTGGTGTTAGAACAACCCCACAAATTTGGCACTCCCGTTTAGGCCACCCCAGCTCTCAGACAACCTCTCTCACGATCAAGCATTTTAATCTTCCTATTACTCATGCTATTGGACCACATATATGTTCTTCTTGTCTTAAAGCAACGTCTCATTCTCTCCCACATCCCCCGTCCCCTTCCCGATCCCATTCCCCCTTTCAACTTTTACTTTTAGATGTATGGGGACCAGCGCCTATGCTCTCCTCTCTTGGTTTTAGATTTTATCTGTCTATTGTGGATGACTTTAGCAAATATATTTGGTATTTTCCTTTGCGTGCAAAATCTAATGTTGTCTCTATTTTCTTAGCCTTTTTGAAATATTTTCACAATACTTTCTCTACCGAAGTACTTGCAATTCAAACTGATTGGGGTGGCGAATTTCGCCCTTTTCCAAAAATACTTCAACATTTTGGCATCTCTCACCGTATAACATGCCCCTACTCTCATGCACAGAATGGTAGTGTTGAAAGGCGTCATCGCCATATTGTTGAAACTGGTTTATCATTAATGGCTCAACCTTCTGTTCCAACAAAATATTGGTCTAATGCCTTTCAAACTGTGGTTTTTCTCATTAATCGTATGCCCACTCCTGTATTACAAAATTCTTCTCCGTTTCAAATATTATTCAAGTCTCCCCCTGATTATTCCTTTTTACGTATTTTTGGCTCTGCTTGTTGGCCTAATTTATGCCCTTTTAATCGTCACAAAATGGATATGCGTTCTCAATTGTGTGTTTTCCTTGGCTATACTCCTGATCACATGGGTTATAGCTGTCTTCACATACCCTCTGGACGAATTTATGTCTCTCGAGACGTCGATTTTGACGAAACACGTTTTCCGTTTGCTGCAAATTCGTCTCATTCCTCTCGGTCTTCCTCATCTCTCCCGCCTACCTTTCTTCCTGATTCTTCCTCTGCGTCAGACCCAAACCCATCCTCTTCTGGCCCATCTAATTCTCGGTCTCCTCTCAATCGTCCCACTCTCTCTTCTTCACACACTCCACCGAAGCCCACTACACTCCTTGACCCAAACACAGACTCTCGGCCCATTTCCCCTCCTTCATACTCCACGGATACCTCAAATACTCTTAATCTCTCGTCTTCTCAACCTGTGGACCCGCGATTCTCACCAAACCCTAGCTCTCTTGCGCCGTTGTCTACCTCTCCCAATCCTAACTCTCCATCTCTTGCAGGCTCTCCTTCTTCACCCTCGGCGTCACCCACTCTCTCTTGTCTGCCTTCTTTCTCTCTCACAGATGCTATCACCTCACATCCCTTCTTTACTCATCATATGGTTACACGGTCTAAAACCCAAACCTCCCGACCTCTCCTTTGATAGGATGGTACCATACCTTGGCCACCTCCGCCACTTACCTCTCACCTCACCGAAACACAGACCATTCCGGAAAAGCCTTCGTCCTTTTCTGAGGCGTCCAAGTTCCCTGCCTGGCGTGTTGCTATGGCTAGTGAATTTGAAGCCCTTCTTCATAATCATACTTGGCTTCTTGTTCCTCCCCATCCCAGCCAAAATATTCTTGGGTGTAAATGGGTCCTCAAGACTAAGCGTCTTGCTGATGGTACCTTAGAGCAACGTAAAGCTCGTCTTGTTGCTAAAGGGTTCCATTAGCAAGCCGGACTTGATTACTCTGAGACTTTCAGTCCAGTAGTAAAGCCAGTGACCATACGATTGCTCATTTCCCTTGTTGTTTCTCGTCAATGGCCACTGCATCAGCTCGACGTCCAGAATGCATTTCTGCACGGTGATCTTGAAGAGGATGTCTTCATGCAACAACCACGTGGGTTTGTACATCCTGACTTTCCTCATCATGTTTGTAAGCTTAAAAAATTCATTTATGGGCTTAAACAAGCCCCTAGGGCTTGGTTTTCTAAGTGAAGCTCCAAGTTACTCTCTCTTGGATTTGTAGCGTCAGTCTCTGATTCTTCGTTGTTTATTTATAAATCTAATTCTATCTGTGTTTATGTGTTAGTTTATGTAGATGATATAATTGTCACTGCATCTAAACCCTCACTTATCGCAGATTTCATTGCTGCTCTTCGTACTACCTTTCCTGTCAAAGATCTTGGTGTGCTACACTATTTTCTTGGCATTCATGTATCTAGATTCTCCTTTGGTCTCTTCCTGTCTCAAACTTGATATATTTTAGATTTGTTACTTAGGACTAATATGCATAATTCGAAACCTATGTCAACTCCCATGGCTACCAACTGCAAACTTACTGCATTAGATGGGCCCTCATTTGATGATCCTCAGCTTTATCTAGTATCGTTGGTAGTCTTCAGTACTTAGCTTTCACTCGACTTGATATCTCCTTCGCTGTAAATAAAGTGTGTCAGTTTATGCATTGTCCTCGTCTTCCCCATTGGCAAGCTGTTAAAGGGATACTTCGCTATCTTCGTTTAACAGCTTCCTATGGTCTGCGTTTTTCTCCCATTTCTTCACCAAAACTCACTGCCCTCTCTTATGCTGACTGGGCTGGTTGCCCTGATGATCGGAAGTCCACTGGTGGATTTTGTATATTTTTTGGTTCACATTTAATTTCTTGGGGATCTAAAAGCAGCCTACTATAGCTCGTTCCTCTACGGAGGCTGAATATAAATCTGTTGCTAATACTGCATGTGAGCTTTTATGGTTGCAATCTCTTCTAAGAGAATTGGGTATTTTTCTGGCTGATCCACCCAATTTGATGTGTGATAATCTTGGGGCTACGTATCTCTCTGTTAATCCTGTCCTCCATTCACGCATGAAGCATGTTGATCTTGATTATCATTTTGTTCGAGAAAGAGTGGCTGCCAAAATTCTCAATGTCTCCTTTGTTTCTAGTCGAGACCAACTTGCCGACATTTTGACTAAACCCCTCTCATCAGCCAGATTTGCATTCTTGCGTTCCAGCCTCACTATTTCTCCCGTGCTGCTTGAAACGAGGGGGGATAAAAGAGCAAACAACATTGCCTACGTAACAAACCCTGCAAACGCTGCCTGCATAACAAACTCTGCAAAAGGATCCATAACAGAATGCTCTGTCAAAGATCAACCTGAAATGCGTTGTAATAATACTTAGAATATTCTGGAATACTGGTGTAACAGAATAGGTGCAATTTTGTAATTTGTATTTAGACATGTGATTGTATTTCAGGCACGAGAATGCCTATAAATATTGTACTGCCTTTTGGCTTTATGTTGAGGAAAATTTATACTACACTTGCTCTGTTTTTCCAGTTTCTTCTTTCTTTAAGAGCTCATATATAATTTGTTATTGCCTTCTTTATTATCGTAAAGTTGTACTCCCTTAACATTTTAATGAAAGTTTATTGTTAATTTTATTAATTTAATTTTCCTCCTTTTAGCATTCGATTATGTCAATATAAAACTAGAGATTTGAAAATCATCCCAGTCGGACAATTCTTGTCTTACTGAGGGCTGTGGTGAGATTCTTGAATACCAATTTAGAAATAAAGGCGTGGAGCATAAGTCTCAGTCTCACAATTCTTGTCCCTGAGCCACGATTTTCCGTATTTGGAGGGGGGCGAAATCACGGCGCAGCCCCGCAATTTCTCTTTCCCACGTAGGGGGCAAACATATGCTAAATCTACATCCCCAAATTTTTCTATGGTCTGTACTTTGTAATGTCATTGATGGAGAAACCTACGATGCTAAGGTGAGGTCTCATTTAGGCCATGAATCAAGGGTAAGTGTAAGCTTACTTATTATAGACAATAAATTTAGCTTAAGATGCAAATTGTAATTCTCAACTGTATGCATCCTGATAGAAGAACTTGGGCTGGGGTTAAATGTCATAAGTCACTTTCTCATTCTTTGTAGGGTGGCTAGGATGCTTTGGAGTATGCCTCTTTTTTGGTTTAGAATAGTTTGGCCCTTTTTTGACTCGTAGTTAGTGACAAATGTGCTTATTTGTTTAAAAGGGGGAAAAATTTCAATGGTAAGGTAGTATGAAATTTTTTTATTGTCATGCAAATCAAATAAATTTTTTTTTGAGGCTTTTTTATTCTAGTGTAAAGTGACGTATATTGTGTTGATTGATTTTTTTTTTTGTAAAGTTATTGGGGTTAGATGAGGTTAGGAATGGCGACGGGGCTGGTTTGGAGCGAGATGACTCTTCCTTAACTTCGATCCTGTTTATATTTCCCGCCCCTGACCCCGCCCTGTTTAGAGGCTTACTCCAATCCTAATCCCGACCTTGTTTATATTTTTCAACTCTACCTCACCCAGTCTAGAAACTTGATTTATATATTTTTTAAGTAAGTTAAAACTTTTATTTTGATAGATAAATTAATTTTGATTGCGAAAATAACTAATATAAGAAAAAATAATATGAGTATGATATAAAAATTCTTAAAACTAATTTTATATAGTATTATTTATTGATAAATATAGTATATATAAGAATAAATAATAAAAAATTAATATATAAACGAGACGGGATCGGGGTAGGGTAAACATCTCCTGATTCTGCCCTGAACTTGATGGGATTTTAAAGGTCCTGCCGGGATCGGGGTGGGGTAAACATCTCCCGACTCTGCCACGAACTTGACGGGATTTTAAAGGTCCTACCTCGATTCTATCCCAATTTCATTTATGAGCATTCCATACCCGTCCTATTAGAAACGGGACGGGTCCCCGACGAAGCAGGGTAAATTACCATCCCTAGATGAGCTTAGTCTTTTATTTTTGTATAGTGGTCTATTTTAGGTGTTCATGGATTATGTCCCCATTTTAGCATTTTTAATGGATCTTTACTCTTATTACAAAAAAATGAATGGTGTTATTTTTTTCTTCAATATTACACACACGTGCATGATAGCTCGCATGTTTAATTGATAGGATGAAATATGATACACCTACACTAGCATATCCTTTTACCCAAAATAAAAAATAATCCCCTGAAATTTGTCAATATATTACATATGTTTCTCCTGAAATTTGAAAAATTATACAGACTTTGTGTAACAAAAACTTTCTTACGCGAGTCCACCGTTAGTTGATAAAACAATTTATTTAGAAATCATCTCTCTTTTTTATATACCAACTTTACCCTTGTACGACTCCTCCTCTTTCTCTCTGTCTCCCCTTACTCTAAACATTGTTCCATTGTTCGCTTCTACCTAACTCTCAATTTCGGTCTTTCTCCAACTACAATTTCACCTCATTGAATTAATGCATGCTCATTTTATTTGTGAATTTCATAATAAGAAAATGAAGAAAAATAAAATTAATTTTTAAAATGTTTTTTTTTTTCACTTAAATGAAATTAAAAATGTATTTAATTTACAAATTTAGTCCAGAAATAAAAAACTTTATTATTTCATTATTTGAATAACAAATATATTTCATTTTCTATATATTTTTTCCTCATCAAATCAGCATGCCCTATGAAGTTCTTTCAAAATCTCTTGTATTCCTTCTTCATCGTTAACTACAAATTAATATTAGACATTTTATGTCAATTGATTTGTGTAAATTTGTCAGTTCAAGCCATTTTGGTGCCTTGATACAAAACGGGGCATAGAAATCTAAACTCTAAATAATAGTGTAAACCCAAAAAAAAGATTAAGAAGAACAAAGGGAGATATATAAGATTATATAGACTTGTATAGATTTTATTGCAAAGACGTGACAACTTGTTTGAAAGTCTTTTGAGAGAAAAGAAAGGACAATTTAGAATTTAAGAGAAAAGAAAAGAAAAGAAAGTGTTGATTTATCTTGTTTGAATATTTAGGAAAGAAATAAAAAAAAATTTCAAATAAACGAAGTACTCGACAATTAAATTTATTTTATTACAATAATCAAAATTTTTAACACAAACATTTAAAGGTGTATCTGACATCTTAATAAATTTTTCAAAAATATTTCTTCTCTTTTTAAATCTCTCCACTTTTGGAGAGATTAGAGAAGTGATCCTCATGGGTTGATCTTTCTCTCAAAAGCTCGTCTTTTCTTCTACTTATTAGTACAAAAAAGATCTTTGTATATCATTACACTTCAATCTTTTTTTTCTTTCTTTTTAAATCCCTCCGTCCAAACGAATTCTTAGTAAGAATTGGAGAGGGACTTGGAGAGGTAAGGGGTTTGAGAGAATAAGAGAATTAAAGTGAAATCAGGATTTAAACATATGAATTATATATATATACACACACACACACACACCAGGGGCCATTATGAGAAACCATTGTCACCTCTTGTTTTCTTCAAAAATGAAAAGTGATGGAATCATCTTTTTTGCCCATTGACAATGTTAAAAAGAAGGAACACGTTGAAAGAGTGATTGCCCCCACTCCTTTTTCCCTTTTCGCTCCCTCTCTTTTTGAACCACTAAGGATGAAAAACTGAAGCCCCTAACCCCCTCATTAGAAAGCTGCTGGTTCTGCAACTTAGTTGCATCATTATCATAATAATGAAAGAGACGAAGTGCAGAGCCAAAGAAAGGGAAATTGAAGTGGTAAATAGTTTTAGTGGACTTGTCAAATTGGTTGTATTAAGAATTTCATTTTCCTAATTTATAATATAATATATTATAATATATATTTGATATTTATCATCTTGTTTGTTCTCCATGAGTTCATAGTGCAAAATGAGGCTGATAATGCCCCCCCATGATTCGTCAATTTTCTGATACAGATAGTGTAAGTTTAAACTCATACAATTAGAAGAAGAAAAAAAATTGAAAAAAAAAAAGAAGAAAACTTTAAATTTTAAATTATTTAATAATTAAAATACTTGTCTGGGTTGAATTGAGTAACATTACTCGTGTAAGGCAACTATCAGATTTTGAATGAAAAAAAGGAGGATCCAATGATAGCCCTTGTGTTGGCCTCCTAAATTTCCGTTGAGTGGTTGTCCTGTACGATCACATGCATCGACCTAGGGGTGTGTTCCTCGACCAAGGGCAATGAATACAAGTTGCCCCTAAAAGATATATTAAAATATTGTTGTTAGTGTACTTTGTATTCATGTTATTAATATTCGTTAAATTATGCGAATTTTTTTAAATGGCATTGATTTTTTTATTTTTATTGACATATTATAA
Source organism: Nyssa sinensis (assembly GCA_008638375.1). Classification (NCBI taxonomy): domain Eukaryota; kingdom Viridiplantae; phylum Streptophyta; class Magnoliopsida; order Cornales; family Nyssaceae; genus Nyssa; species Nyssa sinensis. Next base: position 54,604,713 of record CM018043.1, on the reverse strand, counting down.
AGATATTTTTTTTGTTTTTAATTTTTTTTTGAAGTTTTCAATTTTAACCATTTAATATTTTTTAAAGAGTTTTTTATATAAAAATAAATTTAAAATAAATAAGTTATATTTTTTTGTCAAAAAAATTAATTAATATTTATTGAAAATAAAAAAAAAATTGGTCAAATTTTTAAAAATACAAAAAAAAAATATTTTTATCATTTTAAAAATAAAATAAGGTCGGAGAAGAGGTCTTTAAAGTTTTTCAGTAAAAATAGAAAAAAAATTTATAATTATTAAAAAATTTTAAGATAAATTAGTATAATTTCTTCGACAGATATTTATTGACCTACAATATGACTCTAGAAGATGACCAATTACTCAATCATTTTTAGACCATAGTTTAAATGGCTTGATGTTGTTATATGGAGAATTTTTGACATGAATCAGGTCATGGACCGGGTTTATGAATCCAAAGAATAAATATTTTGTAGGTTTACGAAAATTCTAATTGTCATTTATTTGACAAGTTTTAGATTTTTTTGGCTAAAATTTTCTAATTTTTAAATTTTATTTGGCAGTTAAAAAAATTTAAGAACAAAAAAAAGAAATATAAACTTATTATTTTTTCTATCATCTTTCTTTTTGAGAAAAAAAATTAAATGTAAAACTTCTTTATTTTGAAAAAAAAAATCCTTTTATCATCTTACTCTTTTAGAAAAATAAATTTACATGTAAAATTATTTTAATTTGAAAAAAAAATTCCCAAAAATTTTTCTAAAAATATTTTAGTCCCCTTAAATTTTTTTTTCACCCTTAATCATGACGTGTTGATAGTATGAAAAGAGAGAAGTGTTAAAGATAGTTGTAAAAGTTTGACCTTTACGATTGACTATAGTCTCTTCCAAAATCGAAGGGACAATCGATGGGTCCCATGCCACTGCCTAAAATAATAATAGGGAGTTTGAACTAGAAAAAGAAATGCAGGGGTAGGAAGTCAATCCAAGCAGTGATGGAGATTGAAAAGGGGTGCTGGCTTTTTGGTTGTAACTTGTAAGCTATCGGAGGGGCTAATTTTTTCAAATGTATTACCAATTAGAATTTAGGGACATTATGGTGGATTTATCATACACGTCCACACGTTTGCAGTACGTTCACTATCAACAATTGCCACAACAATGACTATCAACAAGAGGTTGGTTGAGTGTAGTAAGGACCATTTGTACGGAGATTTTTTTTGAATTTGTAAGTTTGACTTATATTGTCTATATTTTTGGGATTAGTCATTGATTAAAGTTAGTAATTTGAACATTATACGATATTGCGTTAGAAAATGAGGACTAGTCGGTCTTTAATTGTTTGGATACCTTTTTTACTCGACGAAAAAAAAAAAGAATAACATCATTTAACTCATTTATTCGTTGCTCTTATTCAAATTCTCTCTTCTCTGTGTTTTTTTTCAAGTAAGTTCTTTGGTAGTCTGTATTTAATGTCAAAGTTTTTAGTGATCAAGTTATATTTCATATCTCATTTTATGAGACACCAAGTTAAAGTTGTGGTGACATGTTATTTTTCAATTACAAACTGAGTTTGTAAGTAATATAGATAGCAATAAACTAGACTTATTTGTAAAATTATATTTATAAATAAACACTCTTTATGTTGGTCAAAAAAGGAAAGAAAAGTTTGTGCTTATTGAATTTAGACCGTGTTTGATTGAACTTTTTGTAATTTGTCGGAACTAAACACAATTTAATACTTAAAAGTATAGAAAAAGATTTTATATTCTTCAAGTACTTATTAACAAGTCACCTAAATAATCAAATATTATTTCATATCTCATTTTATGAGACACCAAATTAAAGTTGTGGTGACATGTTATTTTTTAATTATAAATTGAGTTTATAAGTAATATTATATTTGAGTGATACGAGTATTTACTTTTCATCTAATTAGCATGATTTAATTCTTTAATTTTTTTAATGATTAATTATATGAAAAAGATAAAAAAAAAAAAAGAAAGAGAGAGAATTACAGTAAGGATCCAATTCAAGTGCAGCAGCACGTGTGTACTGTGAAGTTAAAAAGTAAAATTATTATTACCTAACCCAAAATAGGGGGGGAAAAGTGTCAACTTCAACTTGCATGGATTGTCGGTTCAAAGATCCAAACCAAAATATGTCAGGCTTAATCCTACGTCAACTTGCTAATATCCGTGATTTAAGGATAATTATAAAATCAACGTCAACTAAATGCATGATTTTTTAAAAATTCGGCCATTTTTCGTAGATTTTTTTCAACATTCATAAACAAATAAAGTATCAGAATTTAAATTGATTAAAAATTAGTTAAAATATTTTCACTAAAAAGAGTTTTAATTAATAAAAAATGGTCATTTAATTATTTTGTGAAAAATTATTCAAAATTAGTTCGGTTTCTATTTATATTTATCTCACACACTGTGTGAACGGAACCAACATTGATAATAAATTTTGAGTTGACTTTTATTTAAAAAATAAATATAAAAAACCCCAACTCTAGCTAGAGAACCACTGGCTTAAAAAATGTTCACGAACACCTAATAATTAACAGTAGCCAGAAAATTGAATATATATATATACATACACAGATATATATATATATATATATGAAGTCAAAATTTTCATAAGCCAATGATAATTGAAGGCCAGCAGAATGAAACTTTAAAAATACTGTCTTTTAGTTAATTAATAAAATATTTGTCTATCATAAGCTAGTGAAGGACATTTTCAACATACAACATTTTTATAATTAATAAATATAAATGATATACCACAAACTGATACACCAATTATTTTGATACACGTGTGCTTACGGGTCTAATAAAACTTGATCATCCAGAGCAAGCGAAGCTTTCAGAGCGCTCTTATGCACTTATCTTCCAGAGATCATGATCTGAACGATATTCACTCAGAGTATTCCACAGCGTTCAGACCTTGTTATTTCCTTAACATCCGTCAAGCAGAGAAAAAGGAAATAGTCTTCTACAAGAAAACTGCCACACATGGTTATTTCTATTTTGTTACAATGTCCAACAAGGTAACTGCAATCTCCGATGATCAAATCTCTATTTTCATGACTCCAAATCTTAATCAACTTAGGAAGGTCGTAGTTTATAAATTAAACCTTACAGGTACGCATTATTTTCATGCTCATTCTTTGGCTTTCATTACAGTCTTTTCAATTCAGTTTATTGACTTAAGCATCGGAGCGACTACCGCCGGAGCCAATTCGGTAGCTCTCTGATTCCTTTTTGAGTGTTCTTCAGGTTGCGACGCACAGATTTCTTGCGAGCCAAAAAGTGTAGCATCAATAAAAAGAATTATTAATTATTAAAATTAGTAGTTATTCAAAAAATGTTTCTTACGTGTATATCATTTTTTTTGTACAAAAGAAAGATCTTAGATAAAAAATTTCAACGACATCCTCTAATATTTTTATTCTAATTGTTTTAAATTAATAAATACAATTAATACTTTTAAAATATATATAATATTAATTATAAGAGAAGTAAAATAATTATATATATATATATATTTATATATATATATATCCTATTTATAAAATGTCTTGGTTATTATATTAATTGATTGTACATATTTAGAGTAAAAAATATTGCAAGTTAAAAAAAAAAAAAAAATTAACTACACAGAAAGTGTTGAAAATACAAATTTTCTTTTTGTTTAAAAAGATTTCAAGAGTTAAAGACCGAAATCCTATTTGAATAGTATAAGTGTTGACTCTTCATGTAATTAGTGTGAATTTGATTATTATTTCTTATTTTTGTATAAAAAAATATTAATTTTTCTTATAACTTAAGTTGAATATCGTATATATTTTTTATAAATTTTTTTCTTTTATATAAAAAGTCATATACATATTAAAAATACTTTTCTATTAAAAAAAATACAAAAATAATAATTATTAATTTTTTGAGATAATTACATTTACCACCCCTGAGATTTCTGACAATTACAGAAACCTCTCTTATGGTTTCAAAAATAACACTGTCCCCCCTGTCAGAACTGTCGGCCAAACGGCGTTAACTGCGTTAGAGCTTTTACCATTTTACCCTCACTTTAATAATAATTTTTTCAAATTAAAAAAAAAAAACAATTTCTCAATCCATCCTCTCTCTCTCTCTCTCTCAAGCAAGAAAACCTATCTCTCTGTAAGTATTCCCTCTCCTCTAATCAGTCAACCGTTCACCCTAAACCCATTCCAAGCCACCACTGGAAAAATCCCTCACCGTCTCACTTTTCCAGATCTACACCATCGGCGACCTCTCCCTCTCCCTCTCTCTCTCTCTCTCTCTCTCTCTCTCTCTCTCTCTCTCTCTCTCTCTCTCTCTCTCTCTCTCTCTCTCTCTCTCTCTCTCTCCCTCACAGTTCCTCTCTTGCACTGACCAATCGCGAAGCTCCACTGCCGATCGCGAAGCACCATCTCAGATTGTCCTGCCGTCGTCGTTCTCGGATCTCCATCTCCGGTCGCAAAGCCCTCTATCTCCGATCGCCACTATAAGGGATTTTCTTCTTACCGCGACGAACTCTAGATCGGACCGCTGTCGATCCTCGTTTTCTTTGGGTGGCCGAAGAGATAGATTTGGCGAATCGCGACAATGAGTGAGGCTGTTGTTATCGTCAATTAATAGGTCGTTGCGGCGGTGCAGTGGTCGTGATTCGGAGGAAGGTAGTGGTTGGAGCGTACAAGATTGAAGATCTGGTGGCGACAGTGTAAGTGGAGGTGGAGATGGAGGTGGACATCGGTTTCTGATCCTCATCGATGGACATTGCTTTCTGATCCCCCATGGATTTAGGTGTGTTTCTATTCCCCATTAGGGCGCTCTCTTTGTTTGTGGTTGTGTGATTTTTGATGTGGATTGCCCTCTCAACTTGGTGTTGAAATATGAAATGACGAAGAATTGTTGGACTGTGATGAAAAAGATGATCACTGCACGATCATTTTTTGCAAGTGGGGTGATTGAAGGGATGATTTATGTGGCTGGAGGAAACAACACTGATCTATTTGAGCTTAACTCAGCTGAAGTCCTGGATCCTGATAAGGGGATTTGGCAGCCCATTGCAAACATGGGGACAAGGATGGCATCCTATGATGCTGCAGTTCTGAATAGGAAGCTTCTTATAACTGAAGGCTGGTTTTGGCCCTTTTATTTTGTACCTAGGGGTCAAATTTATGACCCAAAAACTGATAATTGGGAGGGCATGGCTGCTGGGTTGAGAGAAGGCTGGATTGGTTCAAGCGTTGTGGTTTATGGACCCAGGAAGCTTCAAGACATTTGATGAAGATAGCTACTACACACTTGTGATTAAAAGAAGGGGGCTTTTTCAATCAGATGCAGCTCTGCTTGATGACAGTGAGACCAAAGCTTATGTCAAACTCCAAGCTACCACACACGGATCTACCTTCTTCAAGGACTTTGGTGTTTCCATGGTTAAAATGGGTAGGATTGGAGTTCTTACTGGCAAGGCTGGTGAAATCAGGAAAATATGTACCAAGATCAACTGATAATTGGTGTTCCTCGACAAAATTACATGCCTAATTACAAGAAGAGAAGAATTTTGAAAGTCGTCTTCTTAAGGGATTTTTTTTTTTCTTATCAACACAGTTGGAACTTACGGGAGGAGAGAGAAATAAGAGAGAGGAGAGAGAAATAACAGAGGAAAAGTAGGTTTACTCTCTTGAAGAAGGATAAATTTGGTATTTTAATTTTTTTTTAATGCTGATGTCATTGTTTTCCGTCTTATCATTAACGGTGCTGGATGGTAAGGGGGTTTTTGTTACTAATATTAGAAATATAAGAGGTGTAGTGTTATTTCAAAAAATATAGGAAAATTTTTTATAATTATCAAAAATTTCAAAAAAAATAAGTATAATTTACCTTAATTTTTTTTATCTTTCATATTTACTAAATATACAAGAGACTCCACTGTAATATAGAAGATATTCGTGTTACAGTTTGAGAAAGAGAGGAGCTGCCTACCCACGTGACTACGGTCTGATTTGTCACGATGTTGGTGTTGGACCGACCCTTTCAGAGTAAAATGTAATAATCCCGAACTTTTGGTGTACATTTTTTATTCATTTATCTACATGGGCGAAGTTACTTGCAGATGATAATGACTTCTTCTGAAATTGATCAGTCTGTAATAATAGATGAAATTAAAGAAACAAATGGCAGACATGAAAGATATACATAAATATATATATATATATATATGATACAAACAGGTGGGCGAACGTATGAATGATTTTTACAGGAACCGAAGAGCACGTTTTAGAATAGGAGAGCAGCTAAATACACGAAAAGCCAAAAGTAGTTTTGACTTTTTCGAGCCAACACAATGTGAATGTGACAGCTCTTAAAGATTCATCTCTCCAGACTACGCATTACAAACTTTCACTAAACGACAAAGATATCGCCGTCCGATGACCCCAAGATGGCCGCACTGCCCCAGCTCTCCGGTCGACGACTGAAGCTTGGTCAAGGTTGTCACCTTCTAACTCTGGTTAACATCACTAAATTAAAAACATATTTCAAGACAACACCTACAAAATATCCGGTTGAAAAAAGCATCCCAAAAAATTCCAATTTAATTTTTTTTTCTTCTTAAAAACAGTTTGGTAAAACTTTTATTTTTTTTTAATAATTAAAAATTAATTTTTATTTTTATTTTTTTAAAATTAAAATTAAAAAATATTTGATAACTATATTTAAGTAATTTTGATTTTATTTCATTGACTTTTTAAAAGTATTTTTTACAAAAAAAATAAATGTTAATAGAAAAAGATACATATATACATATGTTGCTTCACTTTTTGACTCGTCAAGGCTTTGTTCTTCGTTGGCATGAAATTTGGAAAGAAATGGAGTCAGGATGCCTTCGGGGATGGCTCCGACGGTAGCCACTCCGATAATTAAGTTAGATAGAGTAAAAATAAAACTCTAATTAATCACTTAATAAGAGATCCCTCTGGAACGTACCTCAAGGGTTGTAATTATAAGTTGATTATCTGTCAAAGTGGGTAGGAGTTGGTGCTGTCAAAGCATGGGTTCACTGTTATCTAACGGTAGTAATCTCATTATAACCACCTGCCTTACCGTTTCGCAGGGCTACCTACTTCTCCAACTGCTGCACGTCACTGTCTGTCCCATCGGTCCGAGGTCGGTCGGGCGAGATGATGAGGATGACCTATTCGGTATCTCGAGGATCGATGGCTCCGAGCCTGCCAGTCCGATGTAAGGTCGGTATGACTAATTACTTTATGACCTGCACACAATAAAACTAGACACGTGTCAAATTCTGGTTAATTAGCATATTTTTGACGTATAAATATATATATATATATATATTTATGTATAAGACATTTATAAATATCATTAATAACAAATTAATTAGATAAATTGATATATAAATATTCATAATTGTACATAAAGTTTTTGATAAGTATATAAAAGTAATTTTTTTCCAAAACAAACAATACTTATTATACTTTTGTTTTTTCACTTATTTAAGTATTTAAAAAATGTCATAAAAAAATACTAAATTTTATTTTATTTTTTAATTTTTTTAAGTTTTTATATATATATATATATTTTTTTTTTTTTTCCGTTCTCATTAAGTACGAATTGAGAAGACCGAGTGAACCCAACACAGAAGACTTGCCCAAAGATTCGCAAAACTCTCTCTCTCTCTCTAGTTTTTGAGTCTCCGACTTTCCGAACCGTTCCTCTTCTTATCGCCGGCATTTGTATTGGTCTATTAATTCAATCATTCACTGAAATAACGAAGTTTTTTCAGAGGGTTGTCATCAATAGACAGCTGAACAGAAAAGGAGCTAGATTTCTGGGTCTGAATTGTCCGAAACCTCACAAGTTGGGCGAAATCTCCGCCTCCCTGTCCAGTGCCATTTCTACATAGTGAAGATTTCATTTGATTTTTACCGTTAAATCGTACTGTGTTCGTCGGCGATCAGTTTTCCGGTAGTTATCGGCTACTTCTTGTTCTGGGTTTTCCTCCTTTTTTCTTCGTGAGCTTAGAGCTGATTCTGAGTCAAGGGGTTTGCTAATTAGCTTGCTGGTTTTGGTCAGAACTTCATAATAGCTGGTAGGTAGGGACAAAAAAAGAATCAAGATTGACTGTTAGATAGAGAGAGCTTGCGTTGAAACCCTAGAAAACAATTTCCTCAATTTTTTTTGAGTGGACAAATGCCCTAGATTTCCCTTCTTGGTCCATCCCGACAAAAACCCTAAAACAATTTCATCACCATGCCGGCCGATTTAGATCATTCTTCCGCCATGAACGATTCCACAGCTTCTGGCGAAGTTAGCATCTCTTCGTCCGGCAATCAAACCGTCCCTCCAAAACCAACGAAGAAGAAGCGAAATCTTCCCGGAATGCCAGGTAAATCATAGAATTAACTCTTAAAAATATTCAATCAGATGTTGAAATGTCCTCTTTTTGTTTTATTTATAGATCCAGATGCGGAGGTGATTGCTCTGTCCCCGAAGACTCTGCTGGCGACGAATCGATTTATTTGTGAAATTTGCAGCAAAGGTTTTCAACGTGATCAGAATTTACAGCTCCACCGTAGGGGACATAACCTTCCGTGGAAGCTTAAGCAGAGGTCAAGCAAAGAGATTCGGAAGCGAGTCTATGTCTGTCCTGAGCTGTCGTGTGTTCATCACGACCCTTCGCGAGCACTGGGCGATCTCACAGGGATAAAGAAGCATTTCAGTAGGAAACACGGCGAGAAGAAGTGGAAATGCGACAAGTGTTCGAAGAAATACGCGGTTCAGTCCGATTGGAAAGCTCATTCGAAGATTTGTGGAACCAGAGAGTACAAATGCGATTGTGGGACATTGTTTTCGAGGTGGTTAATCCGTTTTAATATGTATTTAATTCTTTATGTTTTGGCTTTCTGAAGGTAATTTCATTTTGATTGTTGTAGGAGGGATAGCTTTATCACACACAGAGCCTTCTGTGATGCATTAGCAGAGGAGAGTGCTAAAGCGCAAACGGCAGTGGCACCTCCGAGTGCAGATGAAGACGCAAAACTTCAAACTGTTGCTTCCTCACCCCCAGCACCTCCTCCACCAACTCTGCCTCCTCCAACGGCTGCTTTATCTTCGGTTTTGCCTATTCAGACTCCAGGTAAAATGACCCAAATTTGGAAGTTCTTCCCTTTTTGGTTTGGATTTTGTCGGACGCGCATTAAATTAAACAAACTAACAAAAAATCTTTGGTTTTTCTCTATTTGGGTATTGGAGCTTAAACTGTGTAGTTTTTGTCCGTTGTTGATCTTTGTTCCCATCTGACAGCTGTATGTCTAGATATTAAATTAGTCACTGATAGTATTAGATTTTGAGAATAGGAAGAAGAAAGTAAGAAATAAAGCTTCTGACCTTTAAGATTCATTCTAAGCAAAAATCTAGATAAAGAAAGAACATCAAATAGATTCAAAAGCTAAAAGAGATAAGTGGGTTTTGAGAAAGGGGACTATTATTGGATCTCCTTTTACTTCAAATAAAGTTGTTTAATGTGAAAAGCTTAACTTTCTCTGTGTCTCTTCACTCTGTAGATGATTAATCCTTTTCTTTCTTTTATCTTTGGGGTTATTACAGAGTTGCCCGAAAATACCAAATCTACCCAGATTTTAGAAGATACACCGGCAGCAACTGGCTCAACCGGAAGCTGCAGCTGTAGCAGTAGCAGTTCCTCAAGCAGCAATGGAAGTACAAGCAGTAGTGTATTTGCAAGCTTGTTTGCTTCATCAACGTCCTCGCGAAGTGTACCATCACAGACGACTGGATTTACGGACTTAGTCCGAGCCATGTCTCGCCCAGAACGCACACTTGATATGCCACTGTCTTCATCCATGGAACCAATATCTCTCTGTCTCGCAACGGATTCGTCAATTTTCGGCACTGCAGGGCAAGAGCGGCGGCAATATGCACCGCCACCACAGCCAGCAATGTCTGCAACAGCACTACTACAGAAAGCTGCTCAGATGGGTACTGCAGCCACGAATGCATCTTTGCTGAGGGGGTTAGGGATTGTTTCTTCTTCATCGTCTTCCTCTGGGCAGCAAGTAGAGCCGGAGTGTGTGTCACTGGCAGCAGGGCTCGGACTTGGCCTGCCCTGTGATGGGGGTTCCGGTTTGAAGGAATTGATGATGGGGACTCCATCTATGTTTGGTCCGAAGCATACTACACTGGATCTTCTTGGATTGGGGATGGCTGCTGGGGGGGGACCCCCTAGCGGGCTATCAGCACTGATGACCTCCATTGGTGGCGGCCTAGATGTTGCCGCAGCAGCGGCATCGTTCCATAGTGTAGAATCCGCTGGCAAAGACATGGGAAGGAGCCAATGAGATTAAGCAATAGTCATCCAGTTGACTTGGAAGAGGTATATTGGCTAATTGAAGTTGTAGGAGATACATTGGCAAGATATAATATTGATGCCTCTAAATGCCTTTGTGGAGGTAAGCAAGTTTTTTTAGATAGAGCAGAGAGGCAGAGAGCTCTTTTTATATTTTAATGCTGCCTTTTTGTGAAAAGGGCCAGGCCAATAGGACTTTTGCTTATGTAGTGTAATAGTAACTACTGGTCCAGATACCTTTTCCCCCCTCTATTTTGTAATGAGGGTGTCAAGTTTATTTAGTATATACACTGTACACTCAAATGTGTGAGTTTGGTCAAAAAGCTATAAAAAAAACTATGGCAATACTTGTCCATGGTCACCGGAACTGTATATTTGTGTCAAATTTTGGTTAGCAAGGGGGGGCGGAGGCAGGATTTTCTACTGGTTGGTGTCCGAATGGTAATTTTTAGGATAAATTATGAGAATCTCTGTTGGTTTTGACAATTATTATTTTTGAAATGATACTGAATACCTCTTCTCTTACCTTTTTTTGAAATGATAAAAATGCCCTTCCTTTTTCTTTTCTCTGCTTTTTTTTCAACATTAACCCTTTTTTTTTACCTTTTTTTTTAAAATATTTATTTTATTTAAAAAATAAATTTAAGATAAATAACTTATATTTTCTAGCTAAAGAAGGTTTTGATTAATATTTATTTAAAAATAAATGAAATGAGTACTTTTGTCATTTAAGTTGTGAGATTTTAGATGAATGTATTTAAATTAGGTTTAAATAATGTTGTGATGTTTGGATAAATTATTAAAAGTGTTGAATATGTTATTTAGATGAAAAAATTTAGAAAAATCTCATTGTGACATTTTTTTGAAATAGGAATTTGGACTTGAAAAATCTTCAAACATTCAAATATAAAAAAAAGTTGTATATCCAAAAACATGCCTTAAATGTCTCACATTGATGTATCTTCCTATGTGACCCTACAGGTGATGGGATCCACCTTTTCCAGACTAATAGAGAGCTTTTATTTCAAATGAAATAATGACACTCCATTCCTGTGGAAAATAAACACATATATACAAAGTTGTTGGCAAGTAAAAGTAGAGAATGGGAGATGATAAATCCTTCAAAGGAAATGCGGTATTTAGTTGATGCTTAAAAATGGCAGCAAAGCAACTAAAACAAATGTTGAGAAAGAAATGAATTAAGACTTAAGTTGGCAGCAAAACGACCCTTTTTTTTTTTGGCATTGCACCAAGCTTAGATTCATTCAACCCCAACCAATCCAAAAAACACGGTTATTAAAATATTTAACCCAAATCAACCTGAGAATTCTGTTCAGTTCGGGTCAATTTTTTGATTCTTGATTTTTTTGTGCATCTCTATTACCTATTCTTAAATTTTTGAACAGAGGCTCATTAAAAATGCAGACTCCTCCCCTGCATGTTGATGATTGCCCAACGCTATTATTGAAGAAAATGGGTTTTGAGCATCAGTAATTAGTTATCTTTGAACTAAAATTAAAGTGGGTGTGAGTTCACATGGGTGTGTTCTCTTCTATGAAAATATTAAAATCATATATTAAGTTGCTCAAAATCATTAAAGAGTGAATAAGAAATTGCTTCTAAACATTACTACTTGAAAATAACAACAAAAGCTTGAACCTTGTAAAAAAGTATGTGTCCCACATAAGATGGGCACAAGACTTTTAAAGAATATATATACACCTACCTTGGAGGAGAGTTTGGGCCCCAAGGGGTATCCAAGTTTTGTGGAAGGGGAGGACCTAGCACATGTTTGGTTCACCATACGTGTGTGCGCCACTGCATCGAACTGGGCTGGGTTCAGGCTTGGGCTTGGGCTTGGGCTTGGGCCGTCGTATATATATCTTTTTGAAGAAAGGTAATTTAAATAATTTTTCATTAAACATTATCATTTAGTTACCAGATTAATAATGGTTTTGGTTTAAATCCAAAACGATGTAGTTTTGCGATTGCGTTGATTTGACCGAACATTTGTCTTCTTCATAAATTCGCCTATATCTAACACAACTGAACCTTCATGATTGTACCAAATAGTCATGAAGAAGTCTATAAATATTGAGTTCCTCATTGCATTCATTTATTTGAAATATTACATTCTTTCTCTTTGCATAAGTCAATTTCGAATTACTGTCATTGTTGTATTCATTGGATTCTAAAGATTAAAGTGTTGCATCTCTAGAATCGAAATTCGTTCTATCTTGAAATATTACATTCTTTCTCTCTGCATAAGTCATGTTCGAATTGTTGTCATTGTTGTGTTCGTTGGATTCTAAAGATTAAAGTGTTGCATCTTTATAATCGAAATTCGTTCTATCTTGAGAGACAATTGCTTATCACCTTGAGTACCGAGAGGAAGCAAATTCGTCTTAAGGAAATTATGAATTTCATAATGCTCAAATTTTTTCATTTTATTCAAATTCAATAACAGTAAATTCATATTATTTGTATTTCTATATATATATATATATAGTTATTCATTTGTTTTAATTCTTGTAAACAGCTATTATCCTACCCTTGAAGATGTAAACTCCAACCTCTTTGTAGAGAAGAAACTAGAAGTGCAGACAAACTTATAGTCTAAGGGCACTCAATGAATCAAAGTCAATTTGTCTTTGAAGAGCCTCCCATGAGCTTGCAAAATGTAACTACTGTACTGAGAGATGACATGCAAGAAGGGACTGAGCCACCATGGGCTTAGGGGTTGATTAATTTAATTTAATTTTTCTAAATTTTTTTAAATATACCTTTTAGTTTATTTTTTTTATTTCTAAATTTAGAACTTTCATACCTTATCCTTATCTCAATTTTAAGTTGACCCCTCGCGGGACTGTTATTACATGTCTAAAGTTATTTCACACTTTTATTAATTATTAAGTTTTTTTTATATTTTTATTAATAAAAATTAATTATTTCATACATATATAAATTTTGATACAAAAAAAAATTTATCTGTAATTTTTCACGACACCTTTATATTTAATAAAAAATAAATATAATATTAAACTTAAGGCTTACACAAATTTTTAATAACTTGTTGATTTAAAAAAGTTATGTTTCATATACTTATTCATGTCATATATAATTATTTTATTCTTTTAGTAATTAATATTATAATTTTTTTTAAAATATTAAGTATTAAATAATAGCATTATTAATTGTTGAACATGGAATCAATTTAGTTTCTTAAAAATTTATTAATTATTAAAAATTATTAAATTATTATATATCAAATATAATAAAATTAAATGTACTGGAATTAAATTATTAACCGAAGAAAAAAGAAAAAGGAAAGAAAAGAAAGGGCAGCAATTAGCTGGAATTAAAGGAATAAATGAGTATTCGTGGCAACCTTTTGTCCCACGTGGTTTTGTTCGGATTCTGGTGTACGGGAAACCTCACGCGAACCTTAGGAGAAAGAGACAGTAGAAGAGAGAGCTCCGAAGAACGAAAGGGGCTTCGGTTCGGAGCTCCGGTAACAAGGTTGGCTTCTGGGGTTGTCATCGATTGATTGAACGGTCGTTTGCCCCAATACTGATAAATATATACGGTTCTGGTTTCGATCGAATACAGCCCCAATTTATCACAACAGGTGCTTTTCTAAAATCATTTCGTTTGGACGACCGTTCGATTTGTTAAATTTTTATGTTTTTTCTCCTAGAGATTGTTTGCATTTTCCGTTTGAATTTACATTTTTTTGGGGTTCCAAAACAATGTTGTCTGCTTGCAGTAGGTGTGTGTTTATATATATATATATACATATATATATATATATATATCTGTGTATGCATATGTCTGTATTCATACATATACAACTACGAGTATGCATATGTCTGTGCGTGTATATTATCTTCATGTTTCCGTGCGTCCAATTAAAAGGTCAAACTCCCTTCTATGCATCAATTCCTCTTCCTATAGTTATCAGATGCCTGAGTTTTTGATGCTTTATTGAAGAAGGCTAACACCATGTTTGGATGGAAGGAATTGGAAAGAAAGGGAAGGAAATGAGAGTTTATATCATATTTGTTTTAAAAATTGGGAAGGAAAGGGAGGGAGAGCTTAATCTTGTTTAAGCAATTTTGTTATCTGTCCAAAAGTTGGAGGAAAGGGACGTAAAGAAACAAAGATTTAATAAATTTTTAATAATACCAATATTACTCTTAAAATTATAAAAGGCCAAAATAATAATGACACCTCTAAGGATGTAATAATAAAATAATATAAATTTTTTTTTTTCCTTTCTCTTCTTTATCATTTTCAAACAAGATGAAAGGATTATATTAGTCTTTCTTTGCATTTCTTTTCATTAGTTATATAAACATAAAAGAGAAACCTTTTCTTTCCTTTCTCTCCTTTATCATTCTCAAATAAGATGAAAGGATTATATTAGTCTTTCCTCTCATTTCCTTTCATTAGTTATCCAAACATAAAGGAGAGATTACTCTCTCTCCTTTCCTTTCCCTCCTACTTATCCAAACAAACTGTAAATCAAAAGTGGTTGATAAGTAAACTAAGGATCGATGTATTTGGATTTCTGACAATTAATATTTTCTGCAGGCTGGGGTTACTTCAGTACAGGAACTGAATTGAGGTATTTATTTAGGGGATGAAATGCCATCTGGTTTTCTTTCAAATCTGAACACTGCTTTCTGTTATGGTTTGCGAAGAGCTACCAGGGTGCAACAAGGTCGGCCCCTTAATTCAATTGAAGTGCTGCTTAGTCCGGGAAGATTGACCATTTCCTATCCTTTTCTGAGTCACACAAACGAAGCTGGAAGGGCCTTCACCTCAAGATTGGATTGTCATTTTGCTAAACAAAGAAAGAACATCTTTGTTGTTGGAGTTATATCTCCTACACATTCTAGTCGCATTGTGTCTGGGCGAACTTGTAAGGTTCCTGAATATCCAAGAAATCCATTTCGCAGAGAAACCATGGCTGCTTCTGGTGCCAAAGCTGCCTCTGGAGATCTAATTGTTGATAGCATAATCTCAAGTTGTGGCAATGTGTCGAATTTTGCGAAACCTACTGGTGTTTATTTCAATGATAGAAGTGGTCAGAGTTGCCAACAAGCTAGCCTGAGTCTGAGAAATAGAGAACCAACCAACAGACATAGGGTATATGGTTATTTTATATTTGATAGTTTGCGGGGCTTTTGCAACTCCAAACCACTTGTTGGACCATGGTTGAAAGACTTTAATATCTCCACACCTCTATGTTACTCTAATGGAATTGTGCCTGACATGTCATTCGATGGATCACCATGTGATGAAAAGCTTAGGAATTCTGCAGTTTCAGCTGACCAGTATGTGCTCCCATCTTGTGATTGTTTTATTCCTTATTTATGAATAATCGTAAAACTTTTTCCAGGAGAATTAGCTCTTGATTGCTATTTTGGTTTTGCATTTTTTTTATTGATAGGTAAGTGGCCCTTGACTCACTTTTCCATTTTCTAAATATATGTTTATTTCGTTGACATTCATCCTATCTTCTCAGTGTAAGGCCTTCTTTTGTATTCAGAAAGGTACATTGTTGCTTAAGCATCCATCCCTAGTAATTTGTTATGTAAACCTTGTTTTTGTTCTGCTTTATCTCCCCCCACCCCCCACCCCCTCTCTCAACAGTATGAATTATATATCTAACACCGCCCCCACCCTTACAGATGTGCTATGATAGAGCACAAGTGAATCTCACTACGGAGTTTGAAGCATACTCCTATTTTATGCCATTACTTAGTGATGTATTGAATAAGATTTAGAACATTTGACTGCTATCATTTTATTGCTTTAAGGATGAAATTGTAGGACATGAAAAATAAATTTCGAAAACCTAATTTTCATGAATATGGAGGAAATACATGGATGAAAATATTCCGTATGAGTTTTGCTTTCTATGAAAAACCGTGAAAAAACATGGAGCATGATAACACAAGGCAATCCTAATGAGTTGGAGGTTCAAAAAAAAAAAAAAAATCCTTTCACATTACTTGTGAATCACTAAAATAATTACACACATTAGACAAGGAGCTTGAAGCATGAAGTAATAGAAGGCTCACTTGAACAAGGAAAACAATTTTAAGTGGTGCTGAAAACCATTTGTGTTTGACAAGCATCTAAATTGGATATTGGTAAACCAATTATTAATGGGAGTTAAACAGGGCATATAAAGGCCTAGCAATTTCATGTTGCTGAGAAAGCAGAAAATACCAAAGCAGATGTAGAATCATGGATTTTAAGTATGAGGAAAGGACTAAACCAGGCTAATATAGCATTCACAGGAAGGGAAACAGAATCCTAGATCTGATACTAATGAATGGCTGGTCGTTGATTATCTTTATGCTATTAGATAAAACCATGGATCATACTAAACAACACACATACACCTTCATAAATATACATGCCCCATAAAGCTTATGCAGAGATGCACTTGTACAGTCTTGGATGTGAACAATTATTTTTTAGTAACCTCCAAGTAGTTTTAGTTTTATAAAGCAAAGACTTTTCCAGTTTGCATGCGAATCTTGCGACTGTTTCTTATTCTATGAAATTTGGCAACCATCTCTAAAGAGAAGAATAAAATTCTACAAAATTTGTACTTTTGATTGGTTGCAAAACTAGCATCCACTTGGATGAAAAACTTATCATAGATGAAATCTGGGATTGTAATATTTTTGTTTGAGCCTGGGAAAAGAAGAAGAAGAAGACATGGACACGGTTTTTTAATGAATATAATTGAGTTGGTTTTAATATATGAGAGAGTAGGTAGCAATTTAACAAACTTTGTAATGATTAGCTAATCCTCTCCCTGCTGTTTCTCCTAATTAATATTGCTTGTGTTGATTCCAGAAATATTCTAGGTGATAGAACCTTGAAGCTACTTTCCGGATCGTGTTATCTGCCCCATCCTGATAAGGAAGAAACAGGTGGCGAGGATGCTCACTTTATTTGTGTGGATGAGCAAGCAGTCGGTGTAGCAGATGGTGTTGGTGGCTGGGCAGATGTAGGTGTTAATGCAGGAGAATATGCCCGTGAACTCATGTTTAATTCGGTGACAGCAATTCAAGATGAGCCAAAGGGTTCCATTGACCCAGCTAGAGTATTGGAGAAAGCTTACTCGATCACAAAAGCCAAGGGTTCCTCAACAGCCTGCATCATAACCCTTTCAGACCAGGTTTTTTTTTTATATTTTCGTTGCAGCAGCCAACCATGCCTATCTTTTTTCTTTATCTTATGTTCCCAAAACATTTTGATGTTTCCTTTCAGATTCTCTTTGATCAGTGTCATCAACAGCCAGGAAGCATGTGATTGATATTGAGCCCCCCACTTTTTTTCTTCACCTCCCTGTGTGCTTCTTCTTGATATCTACAACTTCAACGAGTTTACTAACCTTTTTTTCCAGCGAATTAGCTGTTTTGAGTGGATGGAAGTGGTCCTCCCATGCTGTTGTCTTTGGCTGAAAGTTGAAACAGTGGTTTCAAAATCGCTAAAGTTTGTGTGTTTAGTCTGTGTTGCTCTCTCCAGAGACATTAAAATTTTTAAAAGATAATTATCTGGATTGTAAAAACAATTTAGGTAGTTAAATTTAATTTGGAGTAAAAGATGACTTAAGCCTGTTAGTTTCGAAGTTTGAATGGAATATTTGATAATAAAACGAGGTCCAGCTTGGTTGCTATTAAGGGCTGTTCTCCCAAAAAGTAGTTTGACTGCCCAAAAAAGATGCTTAACCTGAGAATAGGCATGTTAGGATGGAGTAGGAGTCAATAAGTTTATTTAACTTATCTTCTTATATTCTTAATGAATAAAACCAAATAGGAGTACTGGCAGGGCATTCTGGTTGAATTGGCCTACGGTGTTACTTACGTTGCAAGTTCCACTTATCCTTGACCAGTTTTTCCCCCCTGTAGGGCACTGGGTCAAATTTGTACTTTTAGTTCCTCTTGCATCCGAGGATCAAAATTTCATTTGAGAGTACTGTTTTTGTTGGCTTGGAAACATTTCTTGAATGCAATGGAGATTCTAGCTGAATTAGCCTGAGGATAGGTAGATGTAGTTGGGGGCGAGATAAGGTAGTCAATCAGGTCAGGGTATGGTGTACTTATCTCCCTATATACTGAATGGCTAAGCCAAATAGGAGTACTAGATAGACATTCTGGTTGAATTAGTTAACAGTGTTACATTGCAAGTTCCACCTGTCCTTGGTCTGTTTAACTTTCACCTGCGGGGCACTGGGGTCGAATTTGCACTTTTAGTTCCTCTTGCATCCAATGATCAAAATTTCATTTGGAGTACTGTTTTGGTTGGCTTGGAAACAAAAATGTTTTGGAAGCATTTAAAAAACATAACAACATTCTGGTTGAATTACCACAAGGATGGGTAGACATAGTTGGGGTGGGATGGACCAGGGGTCAATTGGGTCTGGCTATGATGTAATTTATCTTCTTATATTCTGAATGATTAAAACCAAACAGGAGTACTGAATGGACACTTTTGTGAAATTAGCCTATACTGGTACTTACGATGCAAGTTCCACCAGTCCTTACCAGTTTTAGGTTTCCTTTATTCCTTTCATTTTCCCCTGAATGGCACTAGAGTCAAAATTGCACTGCTGGTTCTTCTTGTATCGAAGGATCTAAATTTCATTTTGGAGAACTGTTTTGGTTGGCTTGAAAACAGAAACATTCTGAAACATTTCAAAGACGTGATGGAGCTGGCAAAATAAAACGGAAATGCTTGGGAACATAAAGTAATATTTATTGATGAGCAAAGAAATGCCAAGTAATTGATTAATATAACATGTTTCAGGCGTACACATCCATTTTCTCACGAGGACATTAGGCTGGAATTGAGGAGTAAATGAAAAAATGAATTTCATCAAAAGTATCAAAATTTATACAAACAATTATAGCAGAAAACAAGTATAAAAGGTAATCAAACTGATTGTTTCATGTAGTATTAAATTATTAGAATCAAGTTAGTAATATAACATAACAAGTGAAGTAGACATTTTGACAGAAATTGTTTGTTGAATATCAACCCTAAGTGAAATAATGCCTATGATAATAAGAGACCAATTATTTTCCTTTTTTTGATAGTTGAAGTGGCCCTTGGGGTTGGAGTTGAATTTGAGATCTTGGGGATAAATGAGAAACTAATTATTACGATTAGCTCTTCTTCTTCCTCCTATTTTCCTCCATTTTTTTTTCTTCTCCTTATTTGCTATTTTTCAGAGAAATTGGAGATATTTGTTGCATTTTTGGGTTTCAGCCCCTCGGTCTTCCATTGTCTTGAGGGGAAAAACACTACCTTTTATCAGTCATTGTGATTGTTGTCAACACAGACAAAAATATTCGGCTGTTTTGCATGTTTTGACTATTTTTCAGCATGTTTTGATGGAAATAACTTCATTTCAATAAAAAACCTGTCAATTTCGAGTTTCCATCCATTTTCCCTACAATCACCAGAAAATAGAAACGTTTAGTCTGTTCTGATGGAAATAGAAGGAATTTTTTTATTCTTGTTTGCATCATGGTAAACTTTTGTGAAGCCACTGTTTCTTCAGTGTGAAAATTGCTTGAGTTGGAAATCTAAATGAAAAGTTTGCTTTTTCGAACTGTTAAAGCCAAGGCATTTACTTCTTGGTACTGGGTGGATATTCCTGATATGTTACTTTCTGCAGGGTCTTCATGCCATTAATTTAGGGGACAGTGGATTTGTTGTGGTCAGAGATGGGTGCACCATCTTCCAATCCCCTGTGCAGCAGCATGGTTTTAATCTTACGTATCAACTTGAGTGCGGCAACAGAGCTGATCTACCAAGTTCTGGTCAGGTCAGTTAATGGATTGCTTCACCTTGTACTGCTGCATGCCCTTGGTTGAACTTGAATTATGAATTTGTTATGATTTCTGTGGATGAAAGACTGAGATTCATCTTACAGCCATTGGCCATGTTGAGTGGAAGGATTTTAACTTCTGACATATCATATCACCAGTGTTTCAATTGCTGCATTACCCTATTACAATTTAACAATTAGCTAGTCAGAAGTCTTGTGAAAAATTCCTATCATTTTGGAAGCATCCTCAAGTTAGAATCTGGAAAGTGCATTTTTCCTAATTAGACTCGTGAACCTTTTCTTCAATGTAACAAAGTTCCACTAACTTAGAACACCAATAAAAGTTTCCACTAACTTTGAAATAGCTGCATCGTGTCCATCCCTTTTCCTATAGGATGGTATTTATCTTGCAGTGCTACTGCCTACTATTGTTTCTCTCCCCACCATTTGGGTGGCGACAACTTAGTTCTGGATGGATGCATGAAAGCAGGGTTATTGTAATAGTATTTTCTGGCGCTAGGAAAGTTTTATGACTTAGGGATTGAGTTAGCTAATGGAAATTTGCTAGACTGGGCATAGAATCTTCTTGCTCTTATTGAATCTTCCTTAATATCTCAATGGCTAGGCAGACCGGCCTCTGAACTTAAAAAATAAATAGATTTTGAGAGAAACTCTAGAAATGAAGTGTTATTTTCCTTCCTTTTTATATCATTGTTTGCTGGTCATTTTTCATTCATATAGATCTTATGCATGCAATAGGTGGTTAAACACAAATATCTAATTTGTTTTGCTTGGAAGGAAAATAACACTTAATGCAAGGGAAAGTCTCAAATCCAAATAAATGAGAATTTCATGCCCCATATTTGCGGGAGAAATTACACTCATAAAATAAAATAAAATTTGCAGGAGAAAGTATGCTTATAACACACACACACACACACAAAAAAAAAAAAATCAGGAGATATTTGTACTTGGCAGAAACCAGTTTATCTACTTGAATGTTAAAATACGTTCTTCTATTACAAGCAAGAAATTCATATTTGCTACGCAAGTGTCACTGCTTCATGAGCTATCTAATGACATGTTTGACCAAATTAATAACTGCACTAGTGAGGAACCACATTAGTGGTAATGCTAGGGGTGGGGAAGACACGATAGTGCGACTTAACTGAAGTTATGCTTAGTCAGAGCAGAATGATGAATTAGAATTAATGAAGCCAGCCCCAAATAGTTGAGATCAGGCTGAGTTGTCCAAATGCTCAATCAAATACATTGCTACTAATTTGGGATTTCTTATTTTATCTCAACAGACTGAATATTATACATATATGTATGTATGTATTGGGCAAAACTTGAACCCAAGACCTACCCAACTGAACTCTAACTCTTTACAACCTAAGCCAAGGCCCAGGTAACACTGAAAATAACATAATTAGGCTAAGTTGTGGCCGTTATTCTTCTTTGGCTCTAACCATTGAAACTCCCAGGATTTTGGAGGATTTTGGAGTCATTGCACTTTAAAATTCTTAATAATTTGATTTTGTGTGAGAAATGAGCAAATATTCATTGAACTCACTATGTAGCATATCTATATGGCAAGGACATGATAATATATATATATATATATATATATATATATGAAAAGTGTGATGTTAGCAAAATAATTATTTTTGATTAATTTAACTTGAATTTCTGTACTATCAATGGCATTGCGCAAAATGTGAAGCTTAACAATTATAATTCAGATATATATCTTATCGTGTTGAATGAGGATCTATTGGGTACAAATTCCTATTAAATGTCAAATAAAGTCTAGATTTTTACTTTCCTCCGGCATGCATAAAGTTTGATTAACTTACTAATTTCAGTTACTAATCAAATTATGTGGCCAAAACTAATTTAAGACTGAAAGAGTTTATGTGAAAATTAACTGAGAGTACAAATCTAAATGTCGATATGATGATTACAGTAGTTCTGTTTCTAAATTGAGAGCACATCCTAGTTGTAAACTTCATAAGGGGGGGAGCATGAGACCTTGATATTTCTCCAGTGAAGAGGTTTTTTTATTTAAATGACTAACCAATTTCCTATCTGATTCAAATGGGGAAAAATAGGACAGAAGAAAAGTAGAAGGAAAAATATAAACTCTTGAGGAAATATTTGATATTGAATTTCAGTAATATTTCCCTCAGTTGACACATTTTAATTCGCCTTATTTGAATTCTGAAATATTTTTTACACAATGAACTTGCATAAGATTCTTAGTTAAAAAAACTGAATTGTTTTGAGTTGTTTCATGGACTTTGGGATCAATGTGGCCAGATTTTTACGATACCCGTTGCATATGGAGACGTCATTGTTGCTGGGACCGATGGATTGTTTGACAACTTGTATAACAATGAAGTTACTGCTGTTGTTGCTCATGCGGTGAGGTCAGGCTTGAGCCCCCAGGTAACAGCTCAGAAGATTGCAGCTTTGGCACGCCAGAGAGCTCAGGACAGGAACCGGCAGACCCCATTTTCTACTGCTGCTCAGGATGCTGGGTTCCGTTATTATGGTGGCAAACTTGATGACATCACTGTCGTAGTCTCTTATATCACTAGCTCTATTAGTACGTGACTTACCAGTTTTTTACTGTCTTTCTAGGTTTTTACTGCCTTTATTTTCTTTGTATATTTCCATATGCTCTATATAGTAAAAGAGTAGAACTGTGAGGCAGGGTAATTTTTTATTTTTTTGCCATGACATCATGTAGGATGTATTAAGAGAGTGAATCTATCTGTTTGCCATCCAAGGAGGGTGCTTGTCTTCTCTCCCCCCCCCCCCCCCCCCCACTTTCTCCTCTAACTCATGTTTTAACTCGAGGAGCTTGAGCAAATTTTTTTTTTTTTTTGAGCTCAAGGAATTTAGTATGCACATTAATGAAGTTTTGAGAAAAAAAAGGTACACTGAAAGATGAACTGACACATTGTGAAATTACAAGAAAGATTAGATGAAATGATATATAAAATGTGACTCATTTCAAGTTTTGGTCATACTCTGTATAAAAAACTTGTGAAATCTAAAGATCCAAGTTCTAATGGCGAGAGATGTTTGCAGCTCTGTCAGTATTTCTCGAGACGAAAGCTTGGAGAGCTTCATATTGGATTAACTTTACCTTTCACATCATCCCTAATGAAACAATCATGGCATAATATATATATATATATATATATATATATATAAGTTGGAAGCAAATGAAAAATGTCTAGATAAATAGAACTTTCACTCTACAAATTTGGAGCTCATCTACACAGATCTTTTATCATCTACCTACACAGCTTCCAGAGAGTCTTTTAACTTTTTTTATTCAGATGACTCAGGCGCTGTTGGACCTAGGCATATTAGCCAACTGTGACACTACCCTCGTAGAACATGATAAGGCCAATCAACTAAGCTGGCCAACACTCTCTTCTTTCCAGTCATATTCATGGTGATTTGTCTTCCTATACATAGAGGGTCAACCATCCGCCGTCGAAGCTTAGATATCTTTGTAAATTCTATGTGCATGTTGCTTCCTCAAGAAAAACCCCACTCTTTTTTATTTCTTTATTATTATTTTTGTTTTTTTTGAGAATAAGCAAGAAAAATACCATTGGCATTTAAAAGATATCGGTGACAAAAAGTTGCATCAAATCAGTTAAACCTTCCAAATTGATCTCCTGCAATAGTGTCATATGAAGCGAAATAGTAAGTGAACATTTTCACTAGGGCCTTGACCAGTCCCACACATTTACTGTGAAGTTTGAATATAGCAAGCAAAGCGCAATAACTCAATCTATAAACCAGTGAGTGTCATAAACAAGGTTCACAAAGCTTATTATATGAACAAACATTTAGCCTGAATACTGAAAGCATGACAAAAGCGGAGTTTATTCATCTGTGCATAGGTAGACTACCAGCTGATAGCTGAATTCATTATGGGACGCCATCAAAGCTTCCATATTTTCTTTAAAACTCTTCTTCGCTCTCCCTCGCTGCCACTACCAATCTCATGTTCTTCTCGCCCAGTTTCTTTCTTTTCTTGCCTCTGTTGTTCACTTCTTCCTGCTTCCTCACTCTGCTCTCTTTCCCTCTTTTGTGTTTCTTGCTCTTCCCTCCTGGTGGCTCCTGCTTGTTCTCTTCTCGTGGCCGCCTTCTCCTCTTGTCTTCTTGCTTCTTCCTCATGCTGTCTCTGCTTCTGTTCTTCCTGCTGCCGAGCCAACTCTTCCTCTTTCTGTTGTCTTCTCTGCTCTTCATCTGCTTGTTTTTGTTCCTCTCTCTTCCTAGCTTCCTCTTCCTCTCTCTTCTTCTCTTCCTTCCTCTTTTTCACTTCTTCCTCTTCCTCTCTCTCCCTAGCCTCTTGCCTTTCTTCCTCCATTATCCTTTCTTCTTCCTCAGCACAAGATGTGCAGTCTAATAGGATTGATTCACCTCGTGGAGCCAAAAGCTGATAAATTGTCTTGTTGGTGACATTGAAGGATGCTGCCAGAACCTGTTTATCTAAAGTCTGGAGGACCGAGCCTTTTCCTGCTAGGAACTGCTGATGGTTTTTTCTTCTTGTTGTGCTAAACCCCATGAAAACAAGCGAGTCATTGTTGAAGGCCATTTGAGCCATTGGATGGAACCTTGGCACAGCAAATACATCACCTTCTTCAACCCTAAACCTCCTGTTTTCGCACCTTGATTCTTTCACAGTGCTAGAACAAACCACCTGAACCACTCCTTGCCCTTGTAGTACTATCATTATCTCAGTAGCCATTGGATTCCAGTGCGGTGCCATCATTGATCCCTTTAAGAACACAGAAAACAATATTAGAATTAATGATTATTTTAAAGCATATTCCATTTTTAGTATGCAAGAAGACAAGGCTGAACATAGATTTCCAGCAACTGACCTTGGTTAAGTTCACCATGAAAAGGCCAATTTGGGAACCCTTTATTGCTTTCAAATCTTTCTTTGTTACTGTCGTGATCCATCCGTTACAATTTTCAAAATCCGGCTTTACCCTGAAAATGTTGAATGTTTTGGATTTCTCATGTTTGTTGTTGACATCAGACATGCCATGCCCTTTGCTTCCTAGAATGCCTTTCATGAGTTCAGCTTCCCACTTCCAGAATGTTCTCTCTGTGTCTGGCACCCCATGTACAATTGCTGGTTGGTTTGTTCCACTTATTATTTCTTCTATCAGCTCCTCTGGGACCTTTAAACACCCATTTGTGTAACATCTATTAGATTTAACATGCAAAGCACCAATTTGAAGGAACAAACATTGATTCTTGTTTTTCTTTGTAGGAGATTTGAGAACCCAAATTCATCATCAATGAGTAAACTTCTTAAAAACTGAATACTATATCATATTAATTGCAGTTGGAAAGGCTTTAAATAGCTAGATTGCCTCTTTGTTAGACCATGGTTGTAATTTCTAAATTACAGCTGAATTCAAAACTAGGTTCACACTATTGAGAGAGACAGAGAGATCATTATAGAAATTGATACAAGTGATGTTATAGTTGAAATTCATCAGAATAGTAAGTCAAGACATGCTTTATCAGATTCTGCAGCATATTGTAAAGAGGCTTATAGTGCGGTTGGATAGCAGTAATATGAATTGAGAATTGTGGTGTGGGAGTTGTACCTTGAAAGCTGCTTGGAGGATTCTCTTATCAAAACCAAGAACCGTGTCACGGATGCTCGTGTATGCCCCATTTGACGATTCCTGCATTAGTTTTATTTACATTCATGCAAACATACATATATATATATATATATATATATATATATATATAAAAACACAAACATTTAAATCCAGAAACTCATACATGCAAATCATCATCAGAATTCGCAAAGATGGAATCAATTCTGAGCTTCTGCTGCAAGTCGCTCTGTACAAAGAAAACAGTGCCAGGCTTCAATCTGTACACATCTCCTCCTCGTAGTTTGACATACCTCATTTCATCTTCATTAGCCCAACCCAACCTCCCACTCCCTGCACCCAACTCCCAACCAAACAAAACTATCAGCTCATCATCCTAGAAAACTCCTAATGTAAGCTTCCCCATAAGCTTTTAGTTTGAAATTTATAGTTACAATAGTTCGCTCCCCCCTAGCAAATTGGATTTGTCGAAGCAATTCGAATACAACTACCCTAACGTACAACGTTCTCATTCTTATTCCTGTTCCACACGATAACAATCCACGTAACAGTATTTTAAATGCACAAATGAATATTACAATAGAATGTGTCTATATATATATATATATAAGCAGACACTGTAATAAGTAGACATAAGACAACCATGCTATGAAAATTTTGGAAATAATTTTCAAAATCTATGTAGTTTCTTTTGTTTCTTTAATTTTTTTGTGTAATAAGTTAATGCAGAAGAAATTTATGCAAATCAAAAAATAAATTTAAGAAAAAGGTTAAAAGAAGTATTTAAAGAATATTATACATATAATTCCATTAATTTATAAATTGGAACCTTATCAATCCCATGTACAGTGCATAAACTTGGTAGAGGAAGAGCATATGAACTTTAGTTGGCTCTACAGCAAAGCTGTCAATGGAGTGGAGTGGAGCGGATCTGGATATGAGTTTTAAAAATAATGATCCGCGACCCAATCTGATCTAAATCGAATTATTCGGACAGTATATGATATAGGTTGATCCGATCCGTTTACAATCGGATCTAATCCGTTTATATATATATATATATATATATATTAATTTTAAAAGAATCAAATCGGATTAACAGATCGGATCGGAAATCCGGTTATTAAACGAATCAGATACGCATCAACATTCAAATGATAAACGGATCGGATCGAAATTTATATTAAATGAATCGGATTCGGATTCGGATCCACTCTGATCTGATCCAAATCCGATCCATTTACAGTCCTACTACACAGTATACATTATGTTTAACTAACAAAACTGTCATGTTGGGATGATACAGTACCTGTGTGGACATAGAACACCATGTCTGTATGGAGGAGTACGGGAAGAAATAGGGCGTTTGGCTCCAATGTGATGAACTGAAGATGGTAGGACCCGCTTTCTCCATCACAGATATCAACGGCTGAGATCTTTCCATACTCTGTTGAAACAAGTGACTTCCTCTGATCTTTCTTCACCACGGGTCCCACAATGGGGACATCATCCTCTTTCAAACCTGTTGCATGGACGGTGACAGAACTGATAAGAAAATAAAAGGAGAGAACGAGAAATGGAAGTAGCAAGATTACAGCTTTCTTCAACATTGCCTTTTGCAGATATGAGAGAGAGAGTGAGAGAGATGGAAGGGGTTTGGCAGCGAAGGGACGGTTTTAATAGGAAAGGGTGATGAGAGACAGAGAGAGAGAGTGAGTAAGCTTGTACGTGGCATTCTATGTGACAACACATTGACACGTGGCAGATGCTCGAGTCTAAACGTTTGAGATCCTTTTGATCGGGCATGGAGTCGGTAGTTTCACTTCGTCTAATTTTTTGGCGGGAAAATCTACATTTTAGTTGAGTTAAAACAGCAAGTAGAAAATTGCAGTTCTACTTCTACAGTGGGCCATAATAGTTGGGCCTGTTAGATGTTAGCTCCAAACTGGGCCGGGTCAACTCATTTCACTGATCGTTCCGACCAAAACTTGTAGAACCTGTTATGTACAAATTAGAACACAAGTTGGGTTGGGCCAGTAGCAAATGCAATAAATAACAGCTATATCTGAATAGGACGAAGGCACCAATCTCCTTGTGCTCCGGTTAGGGCTGGCAATATGTGACACGGGTTGTGAATAGGGGTGTCAATTTTTAACACGACTCGAATACGACACGAAGTTAACAGATTTAAGTTTAGCATAAATGGGTTTGGGTTATAAACGGGTTGACACATATAATACGATTAATGAACAGATCGTATTTGAGTTTTATTAGTGTCAACCCGTTTAACACGACTTAGCACGTTTAATTCTAAAATATATCATGAGTTAAGGTAATTCATCTCACATCAAATATTTATCAAAGTTTTGAGATTTTTTATTTATAAAAGAGGTTTTTACTTTGATTTGACTCATATATAAAGTTATTAAACTTGAAAATTATCTATACATATTAAAAGATAAATAAATTTTTTTATTTAAAAAATAAAAAAATTAAAATAAACGGGTTAAGTGTGTCGACACGTGTAACCTGTTTAATAAATGGGTTGGGTTTGGATTTTGAAACTTAACACGATTAGTTAGTATCGGGTTAGGGTTCACATATATTTTCGAATATGTATGCCTTGACACGACCTGAACACGACACGATAACAGGAATTGACACTCCTAGTTGTGAACATGAAGTGTGTTTGGGTTAAAAACAGGTCAGACACAATTAATACAATTGTTGTTTGTATCGTATTTGAATTGACTTGACTGATTCAAAATTAACTCGAAATTAAAACATATTCAGTGACTCAAATTTGACTTACAACTCAAAAATAATACGTTTAATTTGTTAATATGAAATTGATACTATTAACACGACTAATATATATATTTTTTCTTCTATTGTAATACTAATAATATAAAGATATTTTCAAAAAATATTTAATTGTTAAATAAGATAATTATTAACTTCAACTATGAATATAGTTACTATAGTTATTAGTATAAAAATAATAAATGTATAATAATTTTAAAAGAAAATATATTTTTTCCATTGAGACTGATGTATAATTTATTGAAAGATGTCATTCGTACCAAACATGTTTAATAACTAAATAAATTGTTTGCGTTGTGTTGAGTCATTCTATTTGACACAATTTATTTATTAAACGGGTTAATCGAGTCGTAACGTATTAACCTGTTTAATAAATGATTCGTGTTCGTATTAGAGAAGTTGACATAATTAATTAATTGGGTCGATATTATTTTCAAAATATATATCTTGACACGACCTAGACATGGCATGCGAATATAAATTGTCATCCCTACTAAATACTTTGCGCAAGGCTAAAAAACGAATCAAGCTACTCAAATTTGGCTAGTATTCTATTTGATTAGAAGTTTGCTTAAGATTAGCTCGTAAGATAAGCAAATAAAGATTGAACCTATTTTAAACTTATTAATTTACTAAACTCCATTCATAAGGTAATAAATACTTTAATGTTATATATAAAAAATCAATGTACTCACAGTCAATTTGATTAGGATCTTATTTAAGATTGACTCTAAATATAAATAAATCAAAATTGAACATAATTAATGACTGATTAATTATAACAAATCAAGCTGCTACTTTAGAATCACCCCCCAATTGAGAGAGAAGAATATAACAATCAATGTATATACAAAGTTATACACTTATATCAGTTATACGGTGCAAGTCATAAGCAAAAGGGTATTGGTTTTATTTAATTACCTCTTGATTTACTCCTACATTTGTTGTTGTCCTGCCAAGTTTGTCCTTTTATCTTCTATATAAAAAAGTTATTTCATGTCTCTTACATGCGTGTGTTTACTTATCCATATAATATTACAGACATTATTGCTTTATCTTTAAAGTGTTTGCTATAGTGATATATATATATATATATATATTGTTATGTTATAAATACATTAATTACATAATAGTGAGTGAGTTCATTATTGTATGCATGGGTAAAATAATACACACACACAACACCATAACTAACATTCAGGTGGTGTATGATTAATTACTAGGTAAATTACATTGATATCTACTAAAATTTTTAAAAATTATACTGACATTCCTAATTTACCTAATAAACTACAAATATTCTTCTTTAGTTATTTTTTTCAAAATGACAAAATTAAAATTTATATATATATATTTATTTATTTTCAAATAAATATTGATTAAAACTCTAAATTTATTTTTATATATATAAAAAAATTAGTCAAAATTAAAAAAATATAAAAAATAAAAATAAAATATGAAATGGACAATTTTGTCATTTAAAAAAATATTGTACCGGAGAGTTATTTGTAATTTGTCAAGTAAAATATAAAAATTTAATATAATTTCAAAAAATTTAAAAAATATTAGTGTAATTTATCCTTAATTATTCACTCTATCTATTAAACAATTTACGAATATTTTAGTATTCTTTGTAACACTTTATTAAAAAAAATAGGAGATAAAGAAAAAAGACAGAAGAAATTAAACTACATGTGAAATATGAAATCTGGAGGAATCAATGAGTTATATAAACTATATATGTTGGCTAATTAAACCAAGCCCATAAATTTTAGGAAGTTTCTTAATTTGGTTTATTGAGTCCTAATAATATTTGGAGACTTTTTGGGTAGTCCTAATTGTAGTTGGACTAATATTCTCATGAGAGTTAGCTTTCTGATTATACTTAAGATATACTAGTTTGTATAGGATTATATGTCCTAATCAATATAGGACTTTGAGTCAAAGTTATATATATATGTGAGTCTCTGTCACATTGGAGTGTGTACCACAAAAATAAGAGAGTGGTGGCCAAAAGAATTAAAGGGCCGTGTGATGGCCATGAGAGATTGCCGAAATAATAATAGTGTGTGAGTTTTCTTCAATAAAATATATTAGTTTGTTTACTTTATTTCTTCTCTTATTTTTTTTGGTTTAATAATTGGTATCAGAGTAATTTTTAGGTCTTACATATGGTATCAGAGCTAGTTACGATCTTGGAAGTAACTTATCAGAGCTAATTACGATATTGGGGTAATTTATCAGATCTTGTCTCGATCTTGGGAAGCAACAGAAAATAAAAGTTTGGTCTCGTTCTTAAATTATTACAGAGAATTGTAATTCTCGTGTTACTCAAGATTGAGGCTTGAGTGGTTTGTTGAAGAGTTGTTCGATTGAAATTCGACGGCTGTTTGGATCAGAAAAAGATCTTGTGGTGGTACAAATACTTGTGAAGAAACAAAAATCTTGGTTTAATCAATAGGGAGGCCAGCTTGATCAGATTGAAGAAAAAAAAAGAACGACAAGATCAGTTTTTGAACAAACTCAGGTATGTGATTTAAATAAATTGTTGATTTGATATTATGGAGAAAGTTTTGGTTAATGGACAAAAGTTTGAGATTTTAAGAGTATGTGGTCAGAATATTGATGAGTGGTTACATCGTGTTACACTCTATTTTAGTGCTTGCAATGTATTCAATGTATTGGATATTGAATTGAAGCGTTTATCAAAGGAACTTTATGAGAAGAAAGTTAAATGGTTCTATCAGATAATAAGGAAGACAATACATTGGGCACATTGGAATACTTTTGTTTGCACACAAAACTATCCACCACCACATAAGTTTTGGTATGATATTCTTTTGACATATAAAAATAAACCGTTGAACGGTTATGAACCTCCCATAGACATATATTGGGTGGTTGATTTTAAAAGAGATAAGTTTGATGAAAATAAAGAGATTGATGGTTCAAAATTGTTTTAAATTCATTCCAATTTGGGATGATTCATATAAAGTGTTGAATTTAGATTCATATAATATTGATTGCTTCGTCAATATTTCTGAGGAAGAAAATATTAGTTGTGAGGAAAGAAATATTTTGGAAGTTGAAGAAGATGAAAATAATTGTATGGTTGAAAGTTTGAATTTGGCTCAAAGTGATGAAAATTTGAATTTGTTAAAAGTTGATTTTGGTGAATTGAGAGATGTTGAAGAATTATTTCAGTCTACTCAGTTTGAGAATTTAATTGTTAAGAAAGAAGAAAATTTTGCATGTTGTGGTATTGATGCAGTTGAAGATTTTGAAAGTTTTGGGCTTGCTACTTTGTTTGATTTGCCAAGTACTTTGGAATCAAAACATAGTGAGATTGAAGAGCGTTCCAATCCAGAGTTTGTTGATTTTATTGGTACTGAGAATTTTATTATTCGGGACCATGTTGATTTTGTGAAGACAGAAATTTTAGAGTTTCAAGAACTTTTGAGAATTGAGAAGCCCAAGTTGTCTGAAATTTGTGATTTTCTCGGCGTTGATAAATTCTTGTCGTGCTACAATAGTGGTTTGGATCTTAATAATTTTATTGGTGCAGATTTTGTTCGAAAAGAAGATTTTGGTATTCTAAAATATTGGCAGGCTTTGCGTCATTATGATAATGAAATTATTGACACGGATAATTGTTTTATTGATTTTGATTTTGAATGGATGAGCATGGATTGTTTCTTTGATCGCGCTGAACAAGCTGAAAAGTTGTGTGCCAAGTACAAGATTCGACCACATCCGCGTGTGAAGATGAAGACGAATGATTGTTTCAGATTGCTGTCACAAAAGCTTCTTACAGCGACAGAAATTGCTTTGAAGATTCTTGCTCATGAAAGTGTTGGTGAAGCTACTTTGGTGAGCTTGGTTTAAGGGAGGCATTGTTGGCTAATTAAACCAAGCCCATAAATTTTAGGAAGTTTCTTAATTTGGTTTATTGAGTCCTAATAATATTTGGAGACTTTTTGGGTAGTCCTAATTGTAATTGGACTAATATTCTCATGAGAGTTAGCTTTCTGATTGTACTTAAGATATACTAGTTTGTATATGATTATATGTCCTAATCAATATAGGACTTTGAGTCAAAGTTATATATATATGTGAGTCTCTGTCACATTGGAGTGTGTACCACAAAAATAAGAGAGTGGTGGCCAAAAGAATTAAAGGGCCGTGTGATGGCCATGAGAGATTGCCGAAATAATAATAGTGTGTGAGTTTTCTTCAATAAAATATATTAGTTTGTTTACTTTATTTCTTCTCTTATTTTTTTTGGTTTAATAATTGGTATCAGAGTAATTTTTAGGTCTTACAATATATGGTACCCTAATAAAGAAAAACATAATAATAAATAAATGTTCATATTTTAGGGGAGACAGAGATGGGACTTGTGAGAAATGTGGAGGAATCACATAAAAATAAAAGTGATAGTATAGTGATGCATATATAAAGAAAACTAAATGAATCAAGGGGTATTTTTTTCAAAGCAAAATCAACATATCCTAGGGATCGCCCTCTTGTTGTGAAAAGGACCACTATATATGCATGGTTGCTTGTCTAACTAAAAGATATATATATATATATATATATATAGAGAGAGAGAGAGAGAGAGAGAGAGAGAGAGAGAGAGAGAGAGAAGATACCCCTATCGCTGTTGTTATTGACTCATGACTCATGGCCAAATCACCTCCACTCCACTTCTCATAACCTTTGCCTTTTCTTTTAGAGTTGGCTTGTTTTGTGACACAATCTTTATATGAATGATTTCTATCAGAATCTCAACCCTCCCCTTCTTTTGTATACTACAAGCTCTCCCCCCCCCCCCCCCTCTCTCTCTACACGTGTGTCTCGTGTACTTAGAGCCTTAACTCCTAAGTACTTGACTTATATAATATATTATCACATAAGATTCATATTTACAATCTTCAACCCACAATTGATCATGTTTTAAATTTTTACTACTTTTTTTTTTTTATTATTTAAAATATCATGATATTGAATTCACACGTGGGTATTCCCTTACCCAAGAGGTGGCAAGAGAGATATTAGAACGGCAAATTCATAAATTATAGCTCGGAAAGCGAAAGTGTAGATATTAAAATTTAGAAAAAAAATTTATAAATATATTAAAATATTTGGAAGGGCTAAGTACTAATTATTAAAAATTCTAATAATATGTGGTAAAAAATTAAAATTTTTGAATTTTTGCCCTCGTCCCTTCACCACGGAGCAACGTGGCCTTTTAAAGATTTGAAAATTTTAATTTATTTTAATTTTTTTTAAAAAAATAAAAAATAAAAAATAAAAATTAATCTTCTCAATTTTATTTTATTTTTTGATTTTTCATAAGACTTTCTTAAAATTTTAATTTTGTGTCTTAAATATAATTTCTGAATTTGTCATTGATGGAGGTGAGATTTATGTCAATGAAATAATCTTATTTTGTTATTGAATAAATGTTTTTTTTTTATTATTATTATTATTTATTTTTTTGTAATATTCCAAAAGAGAGATGCCCAACTACCATCTGAATAAAATAGTAGCAGGCGGCAGTAGGTTTCGTCTATTTCATTATCATCATTTCATAATGCTCCATGTTGCAGTTTTCAAGCCTTTAAATTAAAATCTACTTAGTGGAAAGCAAGATAAAGCATTAATATGTTGTATATGGAACTTTTGACTTTAGTGATGTCTTTTTATCTTTGTTAACCATCAACTTAAAACAAAAAGGCCTTATTCTACCCTGTAATTTCAGCTTTATTAAATTAAAATGCCTTTAAAAAGTTGGTAAAAAGAAAGAAAAGTTAAACATAATACTCTAGAAGGTTGCATATCATTGCATCGGATCCCACATCAATATTAATATTGTTCTTCACACTATAATAATTTATGAAACACATAAGCTTGACTACGACAGGACTCGAGAGTGATATGTTGTATTCTTTGTGCGGGTATTTATCAACAACTGAGATGAAAAAATTATTCAATCGCCGATTACTTTAAATTATCATTTGTCGTGATATGACTGTTCCTAATAAAATTTAACACATTTTACTTTTATAGAAGAATTTTTTATAAAAAAACTTACGAAATTGTTTGAAAAAATGTCTCTGCACATCAAATAAAGATGCAAAATTATCATTCAACTTAACAACTTGAGTCGGACTGATTATTTAGGGTTTTAATAGGATTATGTTCGTTTGTTAAAGGATATGGTAAGTCCTGTGCAACCGAGCCAAGACAAGGAGAGTCCTCGTCTTGTGCTCGAGCTCATTTTTGGGGCTAAGCTTTGTTCAAGAAAATGAGACTAACTGAATCTGGTGCTCGTTTGAGTCAAACTAATGT
This sequence comes from Nyssa sinensis, assembly GCA_008638375.1. Lineage (NCBI taxonomy): Eukaryota > Viridiplantae > Streptophyta > Magnoliopsida > Cornales > Nyssaceae > Nyssa > Nyssa sinensis. Next base: position 54,569,581 of record CM018043.1, on the reverse strand, counting down.
CTTGCATATTAAAGAAAGAAAAATGTGATGTATTATGAATTTTTTTATTATTTCTAAACACAAATAACTGCTGCCATGTACACTTAGCATAATAAATCTCACTCTCTTTGTATCTAAAAGTGAAAAAAATTATATATAAATATAAATATAATATATATATATATATGTATCAAAATATATTATCCTTATAAATATAATATCAAAAATGTCTTGTAAAATGATGTATCGATCAATTATATATTGATTGTACATCACTAATATAATTTAATGGGTAATTTATGTAATTTTAATAATTATAACATTAGTGTTAGTAAAAAGATTTAAAATATTTTTTTGTATATAACGTTGTCATTTACATAAAAAAAAAAATAAACACTTATACCATTAATATATCACTATGATCCTAAGACCCAAAACATCTTTTTGAATATTACCTTTTATTAAAATAATGTTTTATATTTTCTTACTTTTTTCCAATCTCAATCTCACCGGAGTAAGTCCCATCACTGTCGATGTGTAAATTTTTTTTAACGTTATTTTGATTTGATTTAATTTGATGTATATATATTTTTATTTATTTATCAAATTTATATTATTTTTAAAAATAAAATTATATTTTTAAGATATAAGTTTGAACAAATTATTTCAATATCTTTCGTAACTTGCGTTTAAAAATTAACATTAAAATGAATCTTGAAAAAAAAAATTTAAAAATAATATGAAATTAAGAAATAAGTTAAAAATAGCATTTTCAGGTCATATATATAAATAAATAAAAAACTAGAGTGGGATCGATTAAAATAATGCACAATATCACAGCGGAACATATTCCTCTCACGCATAGCCGCCAACGTCAGTAGCTTTCTAGGGGCGTGATTGCTACGCGCATACGATATGTCGTAACGCATAAGACTACTGCATACACTATATTGAACTGACGCATCCATGCATCCAAAACAAAAGCCGCCAAGTGGGGTCTCCTGTGATGGGTCAGCTACGACCCCAGGTCAATTTGTGGGTCCACTCCCACTCCTGTTCTGTCAACTACAATTAATTGTCATTTCTTAATCCTACTTTTCTTAAAGTTTTTCTTTTTCTTTTTCTTTTTCTTTTTTATTTTTATTTAGTGCCCTTAATTTTATCTCGGCATTAAGTTTGTAATTCATTTATTTGTAAAATTAAATATTTGTTTTAAAAAATTCATTTTATTAATGAAAAAATCATATATTTATAATTTTTGACATAAAAAAGAGAGTTCTAATTATCCATTCAAGTTATTTCTTATATTTTTTGTTACCTTTAACGCACAGAAAAAAAAAAATTCATAAAATTGAAAAATTATACTCTTTACTAATATTTGAAAATAAAAATACAGATAAATTTTGTAATTTTTTTTTAAACTTAAGTCATCTTAAATTTTTTAACATATCTTAAATTTTTTACTCAATTCCAAATATTCTATTCTCTTATTTTTTTATTAAACCTTAATTTTTTCTCATCTTCTTTTTTCTTTTTCACTCAGATTCAATCCCATTTTAACTTTACTCACTCTTAGTTTTTTTAAAACTCATTTTAGTTGTTTATCACTAAATTTCTAACTCCCTTGCTTTGATGCTCCATTTTATGTATAGAAGTGTCAATCAAGTCGATCTGAAACATGAGCACCACGACAAAGTAGGTGGTTGATAGATCCGGCCAAACACGATACGGCATGGAGAGTTGTATCAGGCTAGCTCTTCAAAGCACGCAGTTCAAGTACAACATGACACGGGTACAATCTAAGCACGAGCACAACTGTTTGTTGATACGATACATAAGATTCGATTTATTTTCTATTTTATTATCATTTATTATTATTATGTTAATATATTCAAAAAAAATATTATAATAATTTTAAAAAAATATAAATATAAATAAAATATTATAATAACAAATAATATTAAATTAACAAATAACAAAGTAAAATATAGTAATATTCTGTAATTAGAATAATAAAAAATATAATATTTTAAAAAATTACGACCTATATTAGTCTTTAAAAACAAAAAACAAAATAAAAGCGTAAGAAAAAAATTTTGAGAGGCCTATGGGTTGGTCCGGCAGGGCATGTCATTAAACAAATTAACACGACGGGTTAAACCTAATACTTTTAAATGTAGACACGACACAACATGACTCATTAATTTGAATAGACAAATTGAAATAAGTGGGTCATTCCTTCTAACACTTCTACTTGTGTATATATAGTCTAAAAATGGAATTTTAGAAGAAAAAAGCCAAAGAAGCCAAAGTAGACATACCGGCTAAATTTTAACCATTTATCTTCAATTAGGGAATTCTATAATTAAAGAGTAAAATTAGTTAGACTAAGTAGTTAATCATGAACCGTTCTTTTTTAACGGTAATGCTTCTGAAGCTCGTCATAGTCAACGTTAAGTTGGGTTGGCAACTAAAGTTGGGCGGTGCTGTGTTTGTATTTTGTTCGATTTATGACTTGAGTGGGCCCTTAATTCAGAGAGGTGGCAACGGAATTGTGAAACTTTGCCGTCCACATTTTGACTTGTTGTTTTCCGTTCAAAAGTTATTCACATTTAGTGCCTTACAAAGAGATGGGGAAAGGAAAAAAAAAAAAAACTTTCCGAGTTAATTGTATCCCTAATACCAGTGGTTTGTCCAAAAATGAAAAATTTTATTTATTTTTTTTGCACAACTCTACTTTATGTCTTTTATATTTTTAACTTTAACAATGGTGTTACTTAGAATTAGAAGATTGCCAAATTAGTTTCGGTGGTAACCACTTTAATATTTAAGTTAGTAAGAAAATTAAAGAGAATGTAATTGAATAATTGTAATGAAATATGAGTTTTTATGGCGTATCTTGGATTCTATTTATAAATGGTTTGTTTGCCTATTTTGATAAGCATCGGAAACAATGGTCCCGTTTGGATTGTGATTCAGATACAATTTTTTGAAAATATATTTAAAATTTTGTAATTAATTTTTTAAAAATTGTGAAAATGAATTTGGATATGATAATCTAAATTTTATAAAATTAAAAAAAATCTATTTTAAAATGTGGATATACTATAAAACTCAATGGCCCCGTTTGGTTTGTGTTTCAAAAACAGGTTTTTAATTTTAAAAACTTTTCTGTTGAATTCTTCTTCTGAAAGTAGTTTTGTATGGTAATTCTATTTATTGAGTTTTATAGTACATGCGCTGTGATTAGTATCTTTAGGCAGTAGTTATCAAACCCGGAGTACTTATACTATGCACTTTAGACTTGAAAAATTAAAAATACATGCAACACTTCTTTTTGTTAGTGCTCAAATATAATATATCAAACTATATATTATACGTATTATTTACAAATAATTATAAGAATCTCATAAATATGGATCTTAAAAAGACAACTCTTTAACTAAAAATTTAACAAATTACCACATGTTTTACTTAAAAAAAATCACTTGAAATCATGACCTATCTCATAAAAAGAGACACAAGGTATCATGCAACTAATAAGAATTTTGACCATTTTGAGCGCGATTTTAATTTGAGTCTTTATATCACACAAATCTTTATACTATTAAAAAGTATATGTCAACAATAAAACATTTTAATGACACTTTATTCATATTTTAATGAAATGATTCTTCTAGAAACCAAAACGGATTTGAAAAAATAGATTTTTATTTTATGAACGAGATTTAAACATTTTGGAAACAACATCAACCCACTAAATCTACAAATTAAATTGAACTTTAATTTTTAAATTTACAAAAATAAAAGAAAATTACGATATCTAAAATTCTAAAATAGTGTAAGAATTTTGTTAGCGTACTCTTATAATTTGGAATGGCGGTTGAAGCAACCAATTCAACATTTCAGCTCCCATACCCATAATGCACGTCTCCTTCAAAAGTCAGTCTCACCATCGACGTAATCATGAGGGCTTTTTGTTTCTGCAAATGGCCTTTTTCCTCCTCCTCGCTCCAATAATTGATTAAATTCGTTAACAGCATATGGAATTGTCATGAATAACCCCTTCTATTTCTTCACAGCAAAACGAGCGTCTGGCTCTCTGTAGCTTGCAAAACTGAGATAAGGGCTGAATGGGGATGATCATGTAAATCCAGATATGGTAGAGCAGCTCAGAAGCTGAGCCAACGAGCGACGCTGAGAATCTAACAAAAGTAAAACAAAGTTTGGCTTTTAAGCCTTCAACAACAAGCTTCCCAAGAGATAAATCAATCAATCAATCTTCTCTGAGTTCTGACTCGTGTCGAGCATGTATTATTGTCCATACATGTCTGCCATGTCATATTCATCACGGCATCACCATTCACGCCATCGCCATGCACGCACGCAACAATAAAAAGCCACCAATTATAGCACCCAAAAGCCCCCTTCCGCCATTTCCAACTTTCAATAGTTCCATAGCCACAAACTCAAAACTATTGCACTTAGAAGTGAAGAACAGAGTGCGATATATACATATATATACATAGACAGAGAGGGCTGAGAGCTGAGCGAGCTTTGTGCTGCCTTTTGCTCGGTTTTTCCTCTCCTCTGTCTTTGAGCGATGAAAGTCCCCTTTACCTCTCCCAAAAATCATCAGTCATCCACCCTGAAACACTTCTCTTGCAACAATACCATCCGGAGCAGTGCTCCACACGGCCCTACTAACGTGTGCTACGAACCCAAGTCGGTTCTTGACCTCCGCCGGAGCCCTAGCCCTGTTCCCAATAACCAGGCTACTAATACCGAAATTTCGGCCTTTTCCGATGTGTCGTTGCAGTATGACGACGACCCTTCTCTCCCGTGGGTCGACCACATAGTGAACGACTCGGATTGGGATTCTTTGATGAGAGAATTGGGATTATATGACGATTCTAGCCCTGCTTTGAAATCTATTCCCCAATTCGATCACTCCGAGACTGATCAATTCCCAGCTCTCCCAGACTTTCCACCTTCTCACTTGCCGGATCAGACTCGGTTCGTTCCCTCTGATTTCACTCTCTCCGACATATCTTCAAATCAAAATTTGATTCACAATTTCAACTCTTTCGGCCTCTCCAACGATTTTCATCACATAAACCACTGGAACGTGGGGTTCGACTTTGTGGACGAGCTTATTCGAGCTGCCGAGTGCTTTGATACGAACGAAATACAACCTGCTACGGTCATATTGGCACGGCTCAATCAACAGTTGCGATCTCCAGAGGGAAAACCCCTCCAAAGAGCTGCGTTCTACTTCAAAGAAGCTCTCCAATCTCTGCTGTCTGGGTCGAATCGGCCAACTCGTCCTTCCTCTTCTTTAGAGGTTGTTCAAACAATCAAAGGCTACGAAACCTTCTCCAATGTCTCTCCGATCGTCATGTTCTCCAATTTCACCGCCAATCAAGCAATCCTCGAAGCCATGGACGGTTCGATGCTTGTCCACGTCATCGACTTCGACATCGGACTAGGAGGACACTGGGCTTCATTCATGAAAGAGATTGCAGACAAAGCCGATTTTCGCGAAGCTAATCCACCGTTTCTTCGAATCACAGCTGTTGTTCCAGAAGAGTACGCTGTTGAATCGAGGTTGATCAGAGAGAATTTGAGACAATTCGCTCGTGAATTGAAAATTGGATTCGATATTGAGTTTGTATCTATTCGTACCTTTGAATTCTTATCCTTCAAAGCAATCACGGTCATGGATGGAGAGAAGACAGCCGTTCTCTTGTCTCCGGCTATCTTTCGACATATTGGTACAGGATTTCTAACAAAGCTCCTGCTAATTTCACCACACGTGGTCGTGCACGTCGACAGTGAAGGATTAATAGACGGTGGAACATCGTCCTTCAAACGGAGTGTCATCGACGGGCTTAAATTTTACTCCACGGTTTTGGAATCGCTGGACGCGGTGATTGTCGGCAGCAGTGAAGATTGGATTCAGAAAATCGAGATGTATGTGCTGCGTCCGAAGATTTTTTCAGTGGTCGAGTCAGCCGGACATCGGTCCACGCCGTGGAGGGAGGCGTTCGCCGGCGCGGGGATGAGACCGGTGGCTTTGAGTCAGTTTGCAGACTTTCAAGCCGAGTGTTTGCTGAGGAGGGTTCAAGTCAGGGGATTCCACGTGGCAAAAGACCAGGCGGAGATGGTGCTGTGCTGGCATGGGAGGCCCTTGGTTTCCACGTCAGCATGGAGGTGCTAGCTCAACTTATTAACATGTATTAGTATTGGGGATGTAATGTTTATTGCGGCTATTTTGTTTTGTATTTTGTAGTTTATGTTGGCGTTTAGTGGTTTTGGTTGGGGGTTGGTGTTTCTGCAGGTCACTTTTATCTTTTCCATGTGTACTTTGGTTTTTTTTTTTTTTTATCCTTTTGGGAACTTCAATTATCAAATGATTCAAATCAAATAACCATTTTGTTGTGTTTGCATTTTTATTATTTTTTTATTTTTCCAAAAAAAAGCATGGTAACAAATTATTTGAAGTGAAGTGTTTGGGTGAAATTCTATTCAAACAAGTCCAAAATAAATAAATAAAAAGTCACACTTTTTATTGCATTGGAAATCAATTCATTTCGAGGATAGCAATAATGAGAATATTGCCGGTTGTATTTATAATAATAAAAACAAATAAAAGTGTTTCTGAATTGAACCCATCTTTGAATAATTTTTATTGTGTGACTAATAATTTGATTTTTTATTAAAATATTTTTTTGTAACAATATTAATAAATATTTCAACCTATAATACTTTTTACTGCATTATAATATCAAGAAAATGATCGATGTCCTATTTGAATGATACGTTGCATATGCCCAAGGATCGGTGAGGAGGTGCTAATCAGTCATGCCTTGCTTTAAGATTCCGAAAGGTAGGCAAGATTTTGGTGGGGTCAAAAGACTAATTAGAAAAGCATCCACCTGCTAAGCTGGGATGAGACAACAAATCGTGGGGATCTAAGTGGCTTTCAATCTAGATTTTGCTTGTAAAACAAGGTTCGCGGTTGGTAAAAAATTCCTCTTACCCATTTCTTTTGTGTATTTAAAAGTTGATATATTTTCGTCATATATACTTCTTTCTTGAAGGTTAAAGACTTTTCTAATGGATTTTGGGCTTTGGAGAAACACGTTAGAGGGTAATATGGAGATAGCTAGGAGATAAAGGAGTTTAGCTTGGGCACTTAAAAATCCCAACTACTTCTTGTCCAGCAAATGTCATCATAATCCGCACTACGATTCAGATTAAGTCTTACCGAAATCGGATTTCCTTTTCGTGCCATATACGCTTCCTGCCAAATGAGCCCTTAGTGTCTAACCTCCTGTGTTTTTGCAACATCAATGATAGGTAGATTTAGAGCACAGGGTTAATGAGGATTTGGAAAGGAACCTTTAACTTTTGCTGCCATGGTGATGAGTCTGTTTCACGTTATGGTGTCACCTTCCTCCCAAGTATTGCTAAGATAAACTTTAATGGGGCTATTCAGTCTGTGTTCAGGAGATAACAGGCTTGGTTGCTAGAGATTTTCTTAAGACAAGTCTGGTTAGAGGATCCTTTCCAAACACCACCAAAAATGGAGAATCTTCTGCCCTCTTTTCCGTCTTCAACTATTTAACCTCATTGGAAACATAGAACAATTACTAGAAGAATAAAGAAAGATGTGCAAGAGAAACAAGACAATGATGATAAAACAAGCAGCTAAATTATAAACACTCCCAAAAAATGCACCTTGAGAAAGTCACAAAAAAAACAAACCATGTATAAAAAGGTTGACAATCTCCTCAAGAGTGCTCTCTTCTTTTTCTTTCTTTTTTTCCTCTTCCGTCTTCTCGATTGATTAATTTTACAACAACGTGCTAGATCAATCGAAGTCCCCACTCAAGTTAGAATAATAGCATATATAAATGTTAACAGTTTAACATTGAAAAAAAGTAAGGGTTAAGGGTATAGATTAGAAAGGATGACAAACATTGCTTATTCAAGACTAGAGTCACAGATTCCTGGACTTCAAGAACATTTTTGTTCCAACTGCACTGCAAGTATTTTCCCCTTCAAGTGTTTATTTCTCAACTGTTGCCTTCATCAACCTGTGATTCAAGCGGGGTATTGTTATTCTCGAGCTTAGATACTGCATCTGCTCCACACAACCTAATTAATTCTTCCTGTTTCAGCGGCAAAGTCATTTCACCATTAAAAGGTCATTTTTTGAGATTAGAAAAATGAGACATTCAAAAATGATATGTGCACTATCTAATGTCTTCATTACTACTGTATCGCCCCTCCCCCCAAAAAAAAAAATTACATAAAAAATTTGCATTAGTTTGATTAAGAACCAAAATGAAATTAAAATGAGAATCTTCTTAATCTGAGCACTAAGATTGACAGTCAGCATAGTTCTTTCCTATGTTTCCCATTTCAGGATTGAAAGAAATACTAATAGATTCTAATAGTGAAGGCACTGAAACTGCATTGAAAGAGCATAGACAATACAAAATGGATGGCAAAAGTTGAAAAAAGAGGGTAGCAGTAACCTTTATGGAGTTATTTTCAGATGTAAGCTTCTCGCATTCCTCAGAAAGCCTCTGTAGCTCATCTCTTAGTGTGTGATTCTCGTTGCTCAGTGTCTCCACCCTTGCTTGTAGCTCTTCACACTCCGCCTGATGAGAACAAGAAATGCAAGTCATTGAAATAATATTGGTCCAACATCACAACAATCTTGAATGCATGAAACAGGAAATGATCAGTAATCAACATAGATGCTCCCAGGTTTCTCTTTTAAAACAAAATTAATACATATTAATAGCAAGGGCACGAAAATTCTCATTTCTGAAAAAAATCCACAATTATTTCCTTGATCATGTCAAAGTTTACACACCCTTTGGTTGACTCCATGATGCATTTCGTCCCGTACAGGCAAACGCACTGGTAAACAGTCTTATGTTCTTGTCCCTGTTTGGTGGATTGAACATTGCTTTATGCTTCCAAATATTGTTCTACAATCTATTTTTCAGTAACAATGAAGTATTGTTATATAAGAAGGAAATCACAGCTAATATATATTCATTTGACAGTAGTCTCTTCTGATCTAAAACCAATAGGATTTTAAAGATATCCATGATTATCAATCCCAAATCCTTCCAGCAAAAATGTCATTATCTGACACATATTGAGCAATCCTGTCCACTAAACCTTGTCCTACCAAACACCTGAATTCTCTCCATTCTCTTCCTTAACCCTTCATCTAAAAGTGATCTTAGAGCCGTTTCATAATCAACAATACCATAAATATATCCTGTAAGCATCATTTTGAAACTAGATGAATGACCTCTACCATTCTATTGATCCAGCCACCCATCTCATGACAGACTTTTCTTCTACCAATCAAACTTCATTACATTCGTCGATTTTCCACTTCAACGCTTTGTACATGAAATTGAAACAGTAAGTAATTCCAACAAGTTGGAAGGGCAACGGGATCCCAATATATAAAACCTTGACTTATCAACAAAATTTCTACACCAGAAAATAGCTCTCAATGTCATCTCTAAAATTTCCAGTTATTATATAAATTGAATTCAGATCTCAAAATGCACACTCTGTAACCCCTAAAAAGTAACTCCTCAGACAAACAGAGAGTGGAGATTGGTGGGATCAGATCATCACATAAACAGATTGGTCTAAGTAACTTGACAGAGCATAAGGGGCACTGCTAAACGAGCAAGTTACTTTGTTCATAAAATCCAAAAATTTGAACAAATTGCATGATGAAGTTTCTGAGTGCATAACCAGGGAATCTGCTCTTTATTGGAAGAATCTTGTCCAATATCTCCTCCTAATTTATAGATACACTTCACCATAAACATTTCAAACCATTTGGACCCTCAAAATCGAAGCCGAGCTTTTTTCCCTGAGTGAAGCACTCATCATTAAAACCTCGTCTCAATGTATTAAGGTTGGGCACCCAAATCCTGTTTCCAGTGCAACTATGCAGAGCTATCTCCTGTCAAATCAGAAACCTTCGTGTCTTTTTTCACTGCCTAATTGTAAATCAATTGGAGCTTCAACTAGCAACATATCACACCCTGCAGTGCAGTAATTGGCAGTGATATGTTGGTTGTTAATTTTTAGCAGAACTACCTGGACCAATATGTGCGCAATAAATGCACATGATGTGTCATTTGACAACAACATGCACAACAAGGTTGCCAATTTTTCTATAGGAAATCATATTTTTCAAATATGTCGAACATCTTTCGAGCTTTTAAAGTATATCGACTTGCACAATCCGCTGAACTCAACTCAACAAAACCTTCTTGCCAACTGCTTTGGGTTGGCTACATGGGTCCATCATCAAGAATTACTCAGATGTCCTAAATTTGATTTGACAATATGCAGAATATGGCTGATATGACACAAAATGATTGTGTTAAATGGTATTGGTGACTGGGATAATATGTTCAATATAAGGATTTACCCATTATTAAAATAATTTCCATTTTTATTATATTTCAGTGATTCCTAGAGAAAATAGTTTAACATGACAACTAATGAATTGGATTGGTAAACAGTAATAATTTCTGCTTTAATCTAGTTAGTAACTGAAATTCATCATAAATGCAAAGGCCTCAGTAGTCAGGTCATAACGTGCATATTCCTTCTTTAACATCCTGGCTTCATCATGAATGTTAAAGAAATATCTTCTGCTATTATGATATGCTAAGAGAAAATCAATGAAAATGAAATACAGTGGTTTGATTACTGTATTAATGAAGGAAGATACATTGATGGATCAGAAGAACATGATAGAACCAGTGAATTTATATGAATACACACTGAATTATAATATTGATGAATAAACAGAAAGGGTCAACAGATAGTGCACAAAGTACATCTATACCTGCTTGCGTAATCTTGACCGCCTAGCTGACTCCCTATTAGATTGCTTCCTCTTTTGTCGTTTCAATTCACGTTCATCCTGTCAAGTTTAAGAGTTGCAATACAGTTTATATTACAATATATACTTGTTATAACTCGATGAATATATATATTATTTTCATAAAGACCTCATCAAAGAAATGACTACAGATGGCTATTCCCCGAAGTTTAATAGTTCCACCTCACTCTTAAAACCTGTTAAAGTCGAACTTACAGTCTATATTACAATTTATACTCGTTATAACTCAATGAATGTGTATTATTTTCCTTTTATTTTATTTTTTTGAACTTGTATTATTTTCAAAAAAAAAAAGTCAATGTAGGACAGCACTTTAATAATCGAAATTACTGCCTACGACTGACTTTGTGGGGAATTAAGATAGTAGAAAACTTGTGGGATTTGTTTAAGAGTGTGGAAAAAAAGGCTGTACAGTTTGTAGAAGAACGCAGGTTGGAATTAGCTTGGTTTTCAAAGTGATTGGTTGCAACTTGAAAGGAATTAGTTGCTGGAAGTTCTGGACATCAACTAATTAAAAAGTTTTGGATTCTTAAAAGAAAAAAACAAAAGTTAAGTGGCTTTGTCTAGGTTATGAAATTGGGGCTTTGGGATGAAAACAAAAATTCTGGTTGAGATTATAGTAACTATATGTGATTGCAGAAAATTGAAGAAGAAGAAACATAATTTTTTTAGGAATCTCACCTACAATTCCTTAGGCTTCATCTCCTAAGATGGGTTATATTACACATCAATGATATTCAAAAGTCAACTCAGTTGTGTTAAAAATTAGACATAGAATGCTAGAGCTCTCGTACTCCTATTAACCTGATAGGAGGAAACCAAAAAGAAAGTTTTGATGCTTGATTACGGACAGTAAGACTCTTTTAACACGTTAAACATCACATTCAAAGACCAGTAAGATGAGCCAAAATAAGAATCTTGGACCACTACTACAGCCAGATCCAGATTATTATTATTTTTAAATTATCAAAATATCCTTAACTCCATAAACATGAGAAAACAAAAATGAATCTACACCAGGAGCACATTAATTTAAACTAAACATAAAAAAAAAAGACTTGATTCAACCCAAAACTTGATTAAATGAAGCCTCAAGCATACTCTATGTAAATTCTCAAATTGTCCCTCTTCTTTTTTGCATGCTTTATATCATTTGTTGATTAGATGCAGTGATAAGTCGGTGTCTGGCTTTATCTGGATTCTGGAGGGAGGGGCAGCAGTATCTTTAAAGGAGAGAGAGGGATAAAAATTATGATAACTTAGGCAACGCAGACTCAACTCAAATTCCTTTTATGGCAAGAGGCAGTTCTATATCCCACTGTCACATGCCTTGTGATTATCATCTTATCATCAAGCCAAGTACAATTAACACTACAAGGAACCCTCTTATAATTAATAGACTTGGGAGATTGACAATTTATTAATTATGAAATTTTTTCATATTTGCATTAATCAATAAGTGTTTTTTACATGTGAATGATTTTCTATATAAAAATAAGACCTTATATGTACTTTTTCATTAATATATTAGTACTTCATAAAAAATAATATAATACTCAACTTATGGCATAAAAAACTCCTAATGTTTATTTCAAGTAAAGAAGTTTTGTTTCCTGATATTATAATTTTTCTCATTTATAATATTTTTTACTTCAATTATATAGAATTAATAAATATAATTATCAAGATATGTCATAAATAAGATATATATATATATATATATATAAAGTACATATATAACTATTTCATCTCTCTAATAATTAATATTATAAAGAGTTTTTCTATAAAAATATTAATTATTAAGTAATAGAATTATTAATTATACACCATAAAACCAAGTTGGTTCTTTAAAAATTTATTAATTATTAGAGATTATTAACTTATTGAAAATTAATTATAGGAAGGTCAACTGTATCTTTTTATTAACTACTCCCTCTTCCCTTTTTAGCCATTGACACCAAGCCACTTAACCATACACTGATATTAATTGTGAGCTTCTTACCATCTGCCTTTCTAATGAAAAGCAGCAGGGTCCTGAAATGGTGTCAATCTCCTCTTTTCCCATTTTGCCAAGATATTATATTACCTCCCAAGTCCCACCTGCACTCCGCAAAACACCAGTATGACATGAAGATAGATTTTCAGAACAGTGATGGGATGTGTTTTTTTTTTCTTTTTCTTTTTTCCCACATAAGCAGATGATATTCTACTGCATGGTACCATGGCTCTTAGAATAATTTATCTTGCAGGTAATTAAAAGTGATCATCCATGAAACCAAGAAAGAAAATAATTCTCTATATTTCTCATTCAAAGATACAAGTGTATTTATACACAAATGGAGAGACTAAACTAAGAAAGTAGACTAATTAGAAATCCCTATAATTGAGTCTATACAGTCAACCCTACAGGTTGTATATTCTAGAATAATCCTATGTATACATGTATATTCTGTAACACTCCCCCACAAGCTGGAGCATAGATATTAATCAGGCCCAGCTTGTTGCAAATATAATCGACTCGAGCCCCATTGAGAGCCTTTGTGAAGATATCTCCTAACTGTTCTCCAGTTTTCACATATCCTGTAGAGATCAAATTTTGCTGCAACTTTTCACGAACAAAATGACAGTCAATTTCAATATGCTTAGTCCGTTCATGAAACACAGGATTGGAAGTAATATGGAGAGCCGCTTGATTATCACACCACAATTTTGCTAGTATTGAAGCTTTAAGACCAACCTCAATTAAGAGTTGATATATCCACATTATCTCACATACAGATTGTGCCATAACTCTATATTATGATTCTGCACTGGATCGGGACACAACATTTTGTTTCTTACTCTTCCATGAAATCAAATTTCCTCCAACAAAAACACAGTATCCGGTAGTGGATCTGCGGTCAATCTTGGAACCTGCCCAATCTGCATCTGAAAAACATTCGATGTGAGTATGTCCATGATTCTTGTACAGTAACCCTCGTCCAGGAGCTCCCTTTAAGTAACACAAGATCTGTTCTAACGCTGCCCAATGGTGAACTGTTGGGGAGGACATGAATTGACTGACAATACTAACAGAGTATGCAATATCAGGACGTGTCACTGTAAGATAGTTCAACTTTTCAACCAGTCTCCTGTATTTTTCAGGATCTTCAAATAAGTCTCCATCTTTCGTGAGTTGTAGGTTGGGAAGCATTGGAGCGCTGCACGGCTTAGCCCCCAACTTTCCAGTCTCAATTAATAGGTCAAGCACATATTTCCTCTGGGACAGGACAATGCCTTTCTTGCTTCTCGTCACCTCAATTCCCAAGAAATACTTCAACACCCCTAAATCTTTTGTGTGAAACTGGCTATGAAGAAAGGACTTCAAAGATGAAATTTCCACAGTAGCACTTCCAGTAATGACAATATCATCCACATACACAACAAGGAGAATGAGGCCAGATGTAGAATGCTTATAGAAAACTGAGTGGTCAGACTTACTCTTATTCATTCCAAACTTCTCCACTGCCTGACTAAATTTTCCAAACCAAGCACGGGGACTCTGTTTCAAACCATATAGGGACTTACAAAGATGACAAACTCGCCCACACTCCCCCTGAGCAACAAATCCAGGTGGTTGCTCCATATACACTTCCTCTTGGAGATCACCATGTAAGAACGCATTTTTTATGTTTAACTGATGTAAAGGCCAATCATTAATAGCTGCCAGAGAAATAAATAAACGAATCGAGGTCAACTTAGCAACGGGGGAGAAAGGATAAGAATAATCCACACCATAAGTTTGAGCATAGCCTTTAGCCACAAGACGGGCTTTAAGGCAAGCCACGGAACCATCGGAATTGAATTTGACAGCAAACACCCATTTACAGCCAATAGCTTTCTTTCCTACAGGTAAAGGCACTAAATCCCAAGTATCATTAGCATCTAAAACATTCATCTCTTCGATCATAGCATCACGCCATCCGGGATGGGACAAGGCATCATGGACAGTTTTGGGAAGAGACACAGAATCAAGGGAAGCAACAAAAGAACACGAAGAAGAAGACAAGTTAGCATAAGAAACAAACGATGAAATAGGATAAGTGCACTGACGTGTACCTTTGCGAAGGGCAATGGGAAGATCAAGATCACCAGCCACAGGATCCGATGGCGAAGAAGAAACAGATGCTGGACATGGAGCAGGTGGGTCTCATCGTCGGGAATAAACATAGCGAATAGGAGGTGGTGGTGGGGATGGTGGTGGTGGTGGTGGTGGTGGGGTAATAGGGGGAGGAGCTACAGCGGGGGGCGGAGAGGTGATAGTATAAACCAACAGATCATCATCCTCCCCCTGACTCGAAGAAGTAGAAGCAGCAGGGAAAAAAGGAATATGTTCGAGAAAGGTAACATCAGCGGACACAAGATACCTGTGAAGGCTAGGACAATAGCACCGATACCCCTTTTGTAGATGAGAGTAACCCAGAAAAACACATTTTAAAGACTTGGGATCCAATTTAGTGACCTGGGGACGAACATCACGAGCGAAACAAGTACTACCAAATATCCGGGGTGCAATAGGAAACAAGGGTTTAGTAGGAAAAAGGACAGTGTAAGGGATCTCACCATTAAGAACATAAGAAGGCATGCGATTAATCAAAAAACAGACTGTGGAAACTACATCAGCCCAAAATTGTTTAGGAACGTGCATTTGGAATAAGAGGGCCCTGGCTGTTTCAAGAAGATGCCTATTTTTTCGCTCTGCCACACCGTTCTAAGATGGTGTGTCAACACAAGAGGATTAGTGAAAAATGCCATTTTGAATCATGTAGATCTGAAAGGAATCGGAAAAATATTCTTTGGCATTATCACTCTGGAATGTATGCACAGAAACATTAAACTGTGTTTTAATTTCAGCACAAAAGGCACTAAAATGGGAAAATAATTCAGAACGATGTTTCATTAAATAGAGCCAAGTCACACGAAAAAAATAATCAACAAAAGTAACAAAATATCGAAATCTAGTAGTGGACACAACAAGACACGGACCCCAAACATCTGAATGGACTATCTCAAAGGGAAAACTAGCCCTTTTATTGACTTGAGGGACTGAAGGAAAACGATGATGTTTTGCAAAATGACACGACTCACAATCTAAGGAAGATACATTATGAAACTGGGGACATAATTTCTTTAATAGAGGCAAAGAAGGATGTCCCAACCGATAATGTGCTTCAAACAGAGTTACGACACTGGAACATGCAATGGGCCTGGGCACTTGGGTATCCAGAATGTAGAGACCACCTGATTCATATCATTTACCAATAATCTTCTTCGTCATAAGATCCTGAAAAAGACAATAATCAGAAAAAAATGAGATGCAACAATTCAGGGTACGAGTAAGTTTACTTACAGACATTAAATTAAAAGAAAATTGTGGTAGACTCAATACAGAAGACATCGAAATCAATGGAGTTGGACTAACAGTACCAAACCCAAGCACAGAAGAAGTGGAACCATCTGCTAAAGTAACATTAGAGGGAGATGTGTGAGACTGAAAAGTGGAGAAAAGACTAGGATTACCTGTCATATGATCTGTAGCACCAAAATCAATGACCCATTATGAGGAAGAGGAAAGAAGACACGTATTTGGTTTACCTAACTCAGCAATGGCAGTGATAGGTGGAGATGAATGCTGCAATGCTTCTTGGTACTGAGTGAATTTAGCAAATGCATCTGCAGAAACTGTAATGGTCAGCTCAGATGAGCTAGGTGTAGGAGTAACCGCAACATGGGCTGAGTGAGACTTCTGAGATTTATTTTGCAATTTCTTGCACGTGCGTTTGGTATGGCCCGGCTCATGACAATAATAACATACAACTCCCCCGGCATCTTGACTACCGGTACCTCCTCCTCTGTTAGAATTCTTAGGATAAACAGTCCAGTTCCAGATCCACCATGATGACTGACAAGAGCACTAGAAGCATGAACAGATGGAGCAACAAATGCACTAATAGCTGTGCGAAGTACCCTAGTAAAGACCTCGTGGAGAGAGGAAATCTCAGCACTAGAGAGGATCTGAGATTTAGCAATCTCAAACTGAGAATTAAGGCCAGCCAAGAAACTCATTACTGCCATTTGCTCCCGTTGAGCTTGCTGGATTTTGACATCAGGACTAAAAGGTAACAAGACATTCAATTCTTCATAGGTCCTTTTGAAATTCATAAAATAGGCCTGAAGAGATTGATCTTTTTGTTCTGCCCTGTAAAAGCCCTTACAAACTTCATAAATACGAGAAATGTTTCCCTTTCCAGAATACAGAAATTCTAAATATTCCATCATCTCTTTAACATACTCACAGTGATTAATTAGGCTAACAACCTCAGGGTCAATAGAGTTCCTGATTTGTAAGAACAAGCGAGCATCATCTCCCAACCATTCCTTACGAGTATCATTCGTTGGTGGATCTTCAGTGAGATGATTGTCCTTAGAAATGCTCCGCAGGTAAATCCTAACAGTCTTACACCAATCCAAATAATTCGGACCAGTTAATTTATATTCTGTGATTTTGGACATCACGGGAATGATATCAGTCACGACCAAATTCTTTTGTTCGTCAGCCATAGAAACAAAACCACCAAGAAGCAAGCAACGAACCAAGAACAATAGCAGGGAAGCACTAACAGTGAAGCAACAGGACACACAGAGGGTCCAAACGAACAGTGAAGCAGCAGGGAAGCACCAATAGTGAAGCAACAAGACACACAGAGGGTCCAAACGAACAACCGTGAAGCAACAAAGACACACAGAGTATCCAAACCAATAGCAGCAAAGCAACTGGATACACAGAAGTGCTGGAGAGAGAGAGAGACGACTCCAGGAAGAGTGATCGGAGGTCGAGGCGCAGTCGCACGCGCCCCCACGCGCTGGCGCGTGAAGTAGCTGACGACGGTAGAAACTTCTGGTGGCGCGTGAGGCTCACGCGCTAGGTTTCCGGTGACCGGACTTCAGGGACAAGCCGATCGACAGGTGGGCTACTGATCCTGAGTGGCGGTGAGAATCAAGGGTCATTCGAACAGGGTGACTCAAGGAATTTCCCAACTCTACTCACTGTGGGCAGAACAGTGGGAAAGAAAGAGAAGAGAAAGAAAAAAAAGAGGAAAGAAAAAAAAAATTCTAATCTTTCAGAAAGGCTCTGGTACCATGAAACCAAGAAAGAAAATAATTCTCTATATTTCTCATTCAAAGATACAAGTGTATTTATACACAAATGGAGAGACTAAACTAGGAAAGTAGACTAATTAGAAATCCCTATAATTGAGCCTATACAGTCAACCCTACAGGCTGTATATTCTAAAATAATCCTATGTATACATGTATATTCTGTAACAATCCACACCAGTGGACTAATTTGTGCCCAGGACTCCATTTCATGTGGCTTGTTTCACAGAAAAGTAGAAACAAGGAAAAGTAGGGTAACCACCTAACTTATGCCCAGGACCCCATGTCACGTGGCTTGTTCAAGGAAAAGTAGGGTAACCACACCAAACAACCATCGTCTCAAAGAGACTTCACTAAATAAAAATTATATATATATATATGTGCATATAAAGATCAGGAACAACTCAAAAAATTGCAAGGCTTCTCACTTGAATCCATGGGTCAGGCATAATGCCTTCGCGTCCAACCATTGTTGCTGGAGCACCAGCAGGTGAGACACCAGATGGATTAGATCTCATTTTCACAGCTCCAGCACCAGCAGGGGCTGCATTCCATAAGTCCATCCCAATGTTCAGATTAGTTGCAGGCATAGAGACAACAGGATTCCCAGGAACTGAAACTTGCAGATTTGACCCTGCAGTACTGTTCCGTGCATTGGCTCCTAAACAAGTTAATGGAATTAGAAATCATTAAATCAAATTACACAAAGGCAAAAACCATCAAGTGACAATGAGAACATTACCCTCCGCAAGCATCTGGTTAAAGCTTCCTTTCTTACTTGCAGCATAATCCTAAAAGATCAAATTGGGTTGAGCTTCTTTTAATTTGGAAGAAAAAGAAATCATGATATTAACACGTATAATTTGACTTAGTTAACAAAAACTATTGAGACTCCATTTTATAGGATTTAAGGAATAGAAAGCATACACAAGACTTACTTCACTAGGATGAGTTAAAGGGATTCAACACTGCAATAAGGCAAAATGGCATTCCATAATAACAAATAATACTGAAATACATACATGTTCGTTAGTATTCTCATCACTTGCATCTGATGAACCCTCGCTTCCACTTTCAGCGCTATTTATGAGCAAATTTCTCAGAGAACAGAAAATAAAAAATGAAATTGCAGGCATATCCCAAATCATAATCAATGATTAGGAAAAAGACCAGTATAAAATCATGTATTGTAACAATGAACTTAGGTAACACACCTCTGTGTGGCACCACCATCATTTCCTGAACCTGAAGCAGCCTTCCCAGTCTCTCCAGCCTTGCCACTGAGCACTCGAGTGTTTCCTGATGTTCCCTTAGATTTTTTTGTTGAAGCACGGTCCCTTCCATCAGGGTCCTTCCCTTCCAACTCTGCATTTGCCTGTCCTGTGGTTGGAGTCTGAGAAAGAAAACATAGTAAAAATCAAAAGACCATTTTGAAGGTTCCCTAGTAGCTAGAGTGGTATCTAATGGCAAAGAATAAAAAAAAAGCATTCTTTTCCACAACTCCAACTGAAACGTCTAGATTCGACTAAGCAAATAAATAGAGGAATCCCAGTGTTACAATAGAACATGAACTCAACAAAAAATATATTAAACGATACCAACGAGAATTAGGATTACCATGGCCATACTAGGATGAGCATAAACTCCCCCTGGAGGATATAGAGCTGGATATGGAACTGGCGTCCCATATGGAGGCATCAAAGGGTGCTAAAAAATAATCAACAGAAAAGCAAAACATGAACTTCCTCTTACGGGAAAGTAAGACAGCAATAATATTATCAAACAAAGCACGCTTCCATCTCAGAGAGAGAGAGAGAGAGAATCACCTGACCTCCCCACAGATAGGGATGGGGAGTAGGAGAAGCAACAGTTGAGGCAAAAAAAGGAGGAGTAGCTCCAGCACCATAATAAGCCTAAACAAAAAGAAATGAGCTGTAAGCTATTAAAAGAATCTACCTGGGTACTCTCATAACACATCTATTAATGCATCTAACAATAAATTAAACTGGAGACATGTCATAAACCTGCATTGAACTTGACCAATCAGGATATGGAGGCATGGATGTTGTTTCCTGCAAATACAAAGGAGATTTGTGATAAAGAATGGGTGTGTCCTTGCGCGCAAGAGAGAGAGAGAGAGAGAACCTGGGTTGAAGCAGTAGGTTTGGAAGGCTTAGCAGGTGTGCTCTCTTCCCCAGCCCCCATTGAGTTCAGAAGAACATAAATTCAATAAAGTAATCCCCCTTAGCTTCAACTGATTTTACTTATAAAAAAAAAAAAACTTCAACTGATTGTCCCGAGATCTTGTATATCCTTTGTTAAATTTTATGAAGCTCCTGCAAACATGAATTCCAATTGCAAGACATATTAGAACAGACACAGTTTTAATGAAGGATAATTATACTGATCTCCCCCGATTAACTTGACAATTACAAGGACCTCCCTTGTATTCTCTGAAATTGCACTGACCTCTCCTCTGTTATACTAAAAATATACAAATTCTTCCCTCCGTACAAAATCTGTCATTGGCAATGTGAGGCTTTCAACCAAATGTTTTTATATGATTAAAATACCCTTTATATATTACACTAACCTCCCATACCTTTTAAATCAAAGAGGAGGTCATTGTAATTATCAGATATCACAGAGAAGGTCAGTATAATTATTCTTAAGAGTAAAATAATAAATTCATGTTTTCTATTAACGCCTGTCTCCTAACAATTCTGACAATGGAGGTTAGTGGAATATCAGAGATCACATGGGAGATCCCTGTAATTGTCAAATATCACAAGGGAGATTAGTGTACTTATTTTTTTTTTTATAAGTCGATTTTAATGAAATTTATACGTCACTCACTACCAACAATACTTCAAAAGACTTGGGATGAGATTCTCAAGAATCAAAATTTCGTTTTGCAATGTTGTTTAGGTCACCCAAAAAACGGAAACATTTCAGAAACATAGTGGAAAGTGGAAATGATGAAAAAAATTAAATATTTGAAAACATAAAGTAAAATATATGTAAAGATAAATATTATAATTAATTAATTGTGAATATTTTAGGGTACATGTTCATTTGCACAAGAAGATACTAGGATAAATTTTCAAAAATGTAAATGTAAATTAGTCATTAATACCAAATAGTTCTTTACTAATTAAAAACGAATCTAAAAAATTTGGAGCTAATTTTTATATGTAATATGAAATTATTATAATTAAATATAATATTATAAAAAAATAGACATATACCGTGTAATATCAACAAATTAGACAATTTGACACAAGTTACATATAAAATATTAAGTAAAATAAATTGCTATTTAAACCTATTATAATTAGTAACTAAGTATTAAAATAAATTGTTATCTACATTTTATTCTCACCACTACTACCTTTCCTTGTCTATTGTTTTTGGAAAAAATAGAAATACCTTTTTGTAATTTTGCGTCTTAATTCTTCAATTTTCTCCTTCATTTGAAAAATAAATAGATGTAAAAGATTACCAACTTCTATAATTTTTGTTGATTCAAAAGAAATGTTTCCACTAGTTTCACTATGTTTTCATAGAAACATGTGAATTTCGGTATTGTACTGGTATTTCGTTTCAATTCACTGATAAACGAAAACGTTTTGACCATTTCGAGGAGAAAGAAACGAAATTCTGATCCTTACATAAAATTTGAAGAGCAAACCACCACCACCCCAAGAATAGCAATCCAGCACCCAATCCTCTTTATCTAGGATATAAGGAACTAACTTTTGCATACGAGATAATAGGAATGAAAATTATTACACGATAATGGAATGAAATAAATATATGCAGAATCACTGACGTTATTGTAATTATAAGTTAGCACTAAGGGTATAGTGTAAGGTAGAAAAGGAGAAGTACATAAAGGGTAAAAACGGAATAGATTATCATAGGCATTTTAGAATAAGTTATGGGATGAAAATCTAATATTTAATGATATTATTGCAATAATATAATAGTTTTTTATTTTTTTTGATAGGTAACACACACACCAATTATGTCCTAATCGGGGCTTGAACTCTCAACTTCCCCTTTGAGGAGTTAATACCATTCAAGCTAACGCTTGATGGTAAATTATATAATAATTTTAAGAAAATAGAACTTAATGGGTAAAATAAGTTGGAGGATAAAAATATAAAATGAATGTGTAATGGCGTACAAAAAACTTTGGAGAACAAAAAGGTAAAATGGCTTCACACACAAAGACCAACGACCTACTGCCAAACTCCCCTTTTTTTGTGAAGTGAGGTAAATTATAATAAGAATCATCACGTGGATTCACCCATTTATATCCAAAAGATTGTCATCATCAAAAATTGGTTACATTCTTCAATTTTAGGCAGGATCAATGACGAATTCCTCCAAGGGACTTGACCATAAAATTATTTTTTTACTGGCCAGATCCTAATGCGGTAGGATCAATCTTCTATTTTAAAATAAGACAATTTTAGGACTAGGAATCAGCATTTAAAGTTAGTGGGTAACCTAATAATGGAAAATCATCACTTAACACATTTAATTCAGCTAATACCAATTTTTAAAAAAACACAGTTTCAGGAAGCAAATTCCCATAGACAACTCTGATCTCCTGAATTTTTTTCTCAACTGTTGTCCTAATGCCCAAGGTAACCAGTTCATTTAAAAGCTATATGCAACTTTGTTTAATCTTTACAGTTCTGAATTTTTGGGGGGAAAAAACAGATTCTTTGCACTCTTTTGTTGATTTTATGGGCGAATTAAGTTGTATAGAAGGAGATTAGCTATTGCTATTGTATATCCTGTGTGTACAATGTACATGGGTTGTCCTTCCTTTTGGGATTTTATTTTTTTAGGGAAAAAAAAAAGGTATTCCCTGTTGCCATTTGTGATACAATATTCTTTTCCTAATAAAAAAAATTATATCCATAATAGGATCGTGGTTAAGAAAAACTGCTTCAGAAGATTCATCTTTAATATTTCATTATACTCTTAATGGGCAGAATTCTTGCATGAAGAGGTGATTCTGGGACAAATAGGGATCTAATCCAGTCTAGAATAGGGAAACCTACATATAAGAATGGATATTGTATCATGAGGCAGTAATAAAGCGCAAAAGTTCAATAGACCCAACCTAGTTTATGCGCTTTGGCTCGAACTCCAATGTTAGTAAACTTGTGATTCAGAAACAATTTTTAAATTTTTTTTTTAAAAGATATTCAAAATTTTGTAATTAATTTTTTAAAAATTGTGAAAATATATTTGAATATGATAATCTAAATTTTAAAAAATTTAAAAAAATATATTTTGAAATGCGTATTCCACGATTTGAAATTAAAAAACTGTTTTTGAGTTACAATCCAAACATGCCCTTAGGATTCTGATTAGCCCATAAATGATGGACACTCAATGTACTTATAGAAGCCATCCCCTGGGCCCTATGTAGAATTGTAAGCTACCAACCATAGGCATGTAATGCCACATGAACTAAGGACATGATCCATTCTCCTCTAGGCTGGCCAAGATGAGCCTCTGCAGCCCCAAGCCCTACTTGGAGTAGAGAGCCACCACAACTTATCCCCATTTAGCTGTCAGACCAAATAACTCCCAAATGTCCCAATAAACCCTGGTGCTGACACCACCGTTGGCACTAGAACATGGTATATTAGTCCCCGGGACTCTACCTTTTGATCTTGGGCAGGCCTGAAGCATCATCAGGGTGCCTTTAGCCTCTGCTCATGTTCAAGGCAGTAATCCATCTACAAAGGTGGGTAATTACTAGTTCTTTGCTAAAGCCAGCTGCCCGTGGCCCCAAACAAGGGCATGTGCCTTCTTGTGAATGGGTGACATCTGTCCACCTGAGAACCAAGCCACACTCAAAGCTCCTCAAGTAGACAAATGGCTGGTGAAATGGCAATCCAATATTGATTACCATCATACTCTTCCTTTCAAGTTAAGAGAATAAATTCTAGAGATGCTTCTTGCTTTGAATTAGGAGTGTTTTCAAAAGAATCAAAACTGGACATAAATTTTAATCATAGTAAAAAATGTTTGAATGGCAAGTTAATTAGGAAACTTGGATCAGCTTCTTTTCAAAGTAATGATATACTCAGATTCATTTTGGATATTTATAGCTCTTCTTGCATTGATTGGTCAAATGCTTCTTTTATCAACTAGAATTACATGTTATACCTGAGGCTATAACACAAAAGCATTTCTTCCTATACTATTAATCATAAATTCAAATTGAGTGCACTTTACTAACACTCGCAATTCATAAAATATAACAAGCGAGATTTTTGCCAAAGTTATAGTACAGTGGTAAAAGCATTGAAGGTGCTAACTAGTGTAGCGGGTAAAGTCTCCGAACAGTCCTAGGATGGGGCGGTTGAGGCAGGGCTAGCCCCTTGGTATAGCCCGACAATTGAACCGATAAAAAAAAAAGTATTGGCAAGGATCCTAAAAGGGAGAGATGGAGTTAGGAGTTTGATTCTCATCATTTGTCAATAAAAACTTAAAAAAAAAGTGGGATATTTTGTATATATTAATGATGCGCCATGGAGTTAGAGGTACGACTGCAGTTTGTTGGGTTGAGGTAGATCAGACAAAAGAGTCGTAAGATATCTTTCAAGTTATGTGAAACCGAAATCCCAACTAAATTGAGGAGATCTCAAAAATCAATGAGGCCATGTTGGCCAATTAAACCAAGCCCATAAATTTTAGGAAGTTTCTTAATTTGGTTTATTGAGTCCTAATAATATTTGGAGTTTTTTTGGATAGTTCTAATTATAGTTGGACTAATATTCTAATGAGAGTTAATTTTCTGATTATAGCTAAATAATATATACTAGTTTGTATGGGATTAGATGTCCTAATCAATATAGGACTTAGAGTTAATGTTATATATATGTGGGTTTCTGTCACATTGAGTTGTGTACCACAAAAATAATAGAGTAGTGGCCAAGAGAATTAGAGGGCCATGTGATGGCCGTGAGAGATTGCCGAAATAATAATAGCGTAGTAATTTTTGGGTCCTACAAGTAGTATCTGAGCCAGTTATGATCTTGGGATAATTTATCACTTATCAGAACCAGTTACGATCTTGGGGGTATTTTATCAGAGCCTTGTCTCAATCTTGGAAAGCTGCGAAAAACCAAAGTTTGGTCTTGTTCTTGAATTATTGCAGAGAATTGTAATTCTTGTGTTTCTTAAGATTGCGATCTTGAGTGTTTGTTGAAGAGTTGTTCAATTGAAATTCGACAGTTGTTTGCATCAGAAAAAAAGATCTTGCGGTGGTACAAATACTTGTGCAGCAAAAAAAAAAATCTAGTTTAATCGATAGGGAGGCCAGCTTGATCAGATTGAAGAAAAAAAAGTGGACGACGAGATCAGTTTTTGGACAAACTCAAGTACGTGATTTAAATAAATTGTTGATTTGAAATTATGGAGAAAGTTTTGGTTAATGGACAAAAGTTTGAGATTTTAAGAGTATGTGGTCAGAATATTGATGAGTGGTTATATCGTGTTACACTCTATCTTAATGCTTGCAATGTATTTAATGTATCGGATATTGCATTGAAGCGTTTATCAAAGGAACTTTATGAGAAAAAAGTTAAACGGTTCTACTAGATAATAAAGAAAACAATACATTGGGCACATTGGAATACTTTGCTTTTGTTTGCACACAAAACTATTCACCACCACATAAGTTTTGGTTTGATCTTCTTTTGACATATAAAAATAAACTGCGGAACGGTTATGAACCTCCCATAGACAGATATTGGGTGGTTGATTTTGAAAGAGATAAGTTTGACGAAAATAAAGAGATTGATGGTTCAAAATTGTTTTCAGAATTCATTCCAATTTGGGATGATTCATATAATATGTTGAATTTAGATTCATCTGATATTGACTGCTTCGTCAATATTTCTGAGGAATAAAATATTAGTTGTGAGGAAAAAAATATTTTGGAAGTTGAAGAAGATGAAAATAATTGTATGGTTAAAAGTTTGACTTTGGCTCATAGTGATGAAAATTTGAATTTGTTAGAAATTGCTTTTGGTGAATTGAGAGATGTTGAAGAATTATTTCAGCCTACCCAATTTGAGAATTCAATTGTTGAGAAAGAAGAAAATTTTGCATGTTGTGATATTGATGCAGTTGAAGATTTTGAAAATTTTGGCCTTGCTACTTTGTTTGATTTGTCAAGCACTTTGGAATCAAAACATAGTGAGATTGAAGAACGTTCCAATTTAGAGTTTGTTGATTTTGTTGGTATTGAGAATTTTATTATTCGAGGTCATGTTGATTTTGTGAAAACAAATTTTTTAGAGTTTCAAGAATTTTTGAGAATTGAGAAGCCCAAATTGTCTTAAATTTGTGATTTCATCGGCGTTGATAAATTCTTGTCGTACTACAATATTGGTTTGGATCTTAATAATTTTATTGGTGCAGATTTTGTTCAAAATGAAGCTTTTGGTATTCTAAAATATTGGCAAGCTTTGAATCATTATGATGATGAAATTATTGGCATAGATAATTGCTTTGTTGATTTTGATGTTGAATGGATGAGCATGGATTTTTTCTTTGATCATGCTGAACAAGCTGAGAAGTTATATGCCAAGTACAAAATTCGACCACATTTGCGTGTGAAGATAAAGACAGATGATTGTTTCAAATTGTTGTCGCAAAATTTCGTATAGCGTTAGAAATTTCTTTAAAAATTCTTGCTCATGAAGGTGTTGGTGAAGCTATTTTGGCGAGCTTGGTTTAAGGGAAACATTGTTGGCCAATTAAACCAAGCCCATAAAGTTTAGAAAGTTTCTTAATTTGGTTTATTGAGTCCTAATAATATTTGAAGTTTTTTTGGATAGTCCTAATTGTAATTTGACTAATATTCAAATGAGAGTTAGTTTTCTGATAGCTAAATAAGATAAAATAAGATATACTAGTTTGTATGGGATTAGATGTCCTAATCAATATATGACTTAGAGTCGATGTTATATATATATATATATATATATATATATATATATATATATATATAGATGTAAGTTTTTGTCACATTGAGTTGTTTACCACAAAAATAATAGAGTGGTGGCCAAGAGAATTAGAGTGTCGTGTGATGGCTATGAGAGATTGCCGAAATAATAATAGCGCAGTAATTTTGGGTCCTACAGGCAATCACAAAGTATATAGAGTGGAAGACAAGAGATGCAAAAACCAGTGCTGCCGATGATTTTGAAGTTTAAACAAAAATCTTAATTTTGGAGTTGAGTTGCAGTAAATAAACCAATTTCTTGTTTCACATTTATATGTTCATAATTCAGATATATACCCATTTTTATGGAAACAGGGCACGCTGCATAGCTTTTCTCGTCAAATTCGGTTGCAATTTTGAATTGAATTAAAACAGGTAACGAGCAACAACAAGATTAACATCATAATTGAAACCACAGCTGAGATATGTAAGATCCAGAGCTCAATTCTTAGGAAACAGTCCAAAAACCTAGACCAAACATTTGTCTGGTAATTGCTTTCATATATGCAGACAAAGAAGGTAAAAATAGGGTGGGAGAGAAAACTGACCTGGTTTCAGGGCGTTTGGAAGGGAGAGTGAGGTGGAAGTCCGAGTCGGACTGACGAGGTTGTTAGTGGCCGTAGCCGAAACCTGAAACAGCCTCTCTCTCTCTCTCTCTCTCTCTCTCTCTTGTACTAGTTTGTAGTCCTGGTTTTGGATCTAACGGCTGAGAAGCTAGGGTTAGTTGTCCAACAAACCAAATCTGAGCGGATGAGAATATCCACACAAAGACAGTAATTGCTTTTCTGGTTTTCTAGAGAGAGAAAAAGAGGGGGCCTTCCTCCTGTTTCGTGGATGTCGCGCTGGGGAGTAGTACGTTGGTTGGGTCTGGTGTGGCCTTGTCCTATAGGGGAGTGGGAAGGGGACGGTAGGGTTTGGAAGGTGACACGTGAGGAGAAGGAGGGTTAAAGCTGTCAAACTATGACTGGATAAGAATGACGAGGCACAAGTTAAGATGACTCATTTCAACTAACGGATAACTAAAATTATTTGCAAAAGTGGCACGTTAATGTGCCAATGATGTGCTGTGCCCCGCCGCACGAAAGAACTCTGTGTCCGTTCTCCAATCACTATGATAACGGCTGGGATCATCTTCTGTTGCTGTTTTTTATTTTTATTTTTCTTGGTGGGCCCATTTCCTCTCCTGCTCTCCTTCTGATTTTATTTATTTCTTTTTTTTTTTTTTGGGAGTTAATTTGAGGCCATAAAAGTTACCTGTGCACGGACTCGGAAGAATTAAAACGATTTTCAGACTGAAAAATGAATAGGACAA
Source organism: Nyssa sinensis (assembly GCA_008638375.1). Lineage (NCBI taxonomy): Eukaryota > Viridiplantae > Streptophyta > Magnoliopsida > Cornales > Nyssaceae > Nyssa > Nyssa sinensis. The sequence continues at coordinate 54,541,078 of CM018043.1, read as the reverse complement.
TGATTACTTTACTGTTGGCGTAATTGTCGGTAATTATATTAACTGCTTGAACAGTGAGGTCAACTTTCTCTTTCTTCATTGTCAACAGTCTGCACTCAATAAAAATAAATAAAAAATACTTTATTTATAATTCAAATTTGTTTTATGATATAAATAAAAATTAATTATTCGTGAGTCCATAACTCAGTTGAAATATGAGTACAATTTTTAATAATTTTCTATCCCAAGTCTAGTTGTCCATGTTTATTTTTAAATTCAAATCTAATAATGATGAATTGGCACATATTTATTTTTAAAAATGACAATTTTAACTTTTTAACTTGATAATTGATACCAAATCTTAATCTCCATTAATGGAGACCGAAGTATAGACATCAAAATTTTAGAAAAACGTTTATGAGTATATAAAAATATGTGAGAGAGAGTCAAATCTTAATTTTTTTTAAAATTTATAACAAAACATAAGGATGCATGACCCTTCTTCGTCCCCCTCCCTCCACCTCTGAATAGAACCCACTTATTATTCATGGTCCACCTCACCGTCCTTCGCTAGTAATTAGTGAATTTTATAGAATGCACAAATCTCTCTCCCTCCCCCTTTGCATATGATTTAAAGTCCATTGATGTCATTCTAAATGTACATCACAACAAATTCTATAAACTAGTATACTAATATGCATTACTATATTTTTCTTGATTATATAATCCCACCTAGTCAACCACTAGTATGGAATGCTTTTGTGCAACATCCCACCCCATTCAACCCATTCAATTCATTGGATTTCTGTTCAATGTTGACTATGAAGATTTATATATCCAAGCTTCATATAGCTTTCAAATGTCTTGATTAAATGTTATATACTTATCACTCATCACAGCAATTAGCTTGATTTACTTCTCGGAGTTTTTGCCATAGATACATAATCTCCCAATGACCTTAGTAGCGAAATATGAGCCTTTTTTTGTTTTTTTGTAGTTATAAACAAAAATAGTTAAATTTCATTGTACAAGCGACTAGTGAAATTCCATTATTTACCTTCAAAGTAGAATTTCATTATTTATTGATCATATTTATATCTCCGCAATAAATTCATTCTTTCAAATAAGTTGTCCATTTGAATTTTACTTGGTAAAAGTATTCTTCTTCATAAAAAATAAAATTTAAATTTTTTTAACAAATTACAGTGAATTTGAAAAAGTGAAAAATTATTACTATCTCATCAAAACAATTAAATTTTACTGTATTTTCAAAACAGTTAAATTTCATTGTTTCTTTAGTTGGGATTTCACTGTTTTAAAACAATTTTTTTTTTCAATTTCATATGGAATATGAATCATATTTGATAGCTTTTGATTTTTAGAGTTTAAATATATAAGTTTTATTAAAAATAAATTTATAATTTGTAACATATTTAATTTTTAAAAAAATATGAGACCTTTTTTTTTTTAATTGTAAGGGACATTTTAGTGAGAAAAAATTAAGTGAAAAATAATGAACTTAAAAACCATCGTACACTCAACTTTCTTATAATTAATAGATTTGGAAGATAGAAAATTTATTAATTATTAGAATTATTAATTTTTATTTTTTTATTAATAAATAATTATTTCATACACATCTATGAATTTTGACACAATAAGAGACCTCAAATTAAACTTTTAACGACATTTCGATATTTCATAAAAAAAAAAAATGCATATAATGTTCTAACTTAAAATCCGTTTGAACTAAATATGTTATATTTTTATACTTACTCATGTTATAATTTTTCTTACTTACAATTCATTTAACTCAAATTTAAATAGAATTGACAAATTAATTATCAAAACATATAATAAAAGAGATATATATATATATAAGCATATGTATAATTATTTTATTTTTTTAATAATTAATATTATAAAAAGTATTTTTTTTAAAAATATTAACTATTAAATAATAGAATTATTAACTATTTATTAATAAAATTATATTCCTAAGTGTAGTTGTGAACATATTTGCGGGAATAACTTCCGAAGGTTTGCTTCGCTGGCTCGAAAAATCAATCATTAAGATTTTGACGCGGGATCCCTGCGTGCAAGTCAAATGAAGTCGTGGGGGGGACTGAATCAAAACAGCGGAAGAGAAGGAGATGGGTTTTTCAGTGGCGGTTCGTTGAGCTTGGTCGACGAGCCATAGCCAATTCAGCCAATGTGGTCTCTCCAAAACATATGCTGATTCGATATTCATGTTTACTAACGACAAATCGGTTCGTTCTTTCATACTGATTCATTCAATAACTTTTGAGTCTGATTTTGCTGATGGGTCGTCACTCGTGATTTCTAGCTTATACGACGTTGGATACATTTATATGTCGTATACAAGATATTTAGTGTGTTTGTGGCTTTTTTTTTCGGTGCTGGTTTCTTATTTTTGGTTGTTATCTGATATTTCGACCACATTGATGGCATTGCACTGATTTATAAATCTTCAATAATGGATTGTTCTATGAATTTTAACAAGTTTGAGTCTACTATGTTGTACCCGATTAATTGGCAATCAACAAGTTGTAATTTGCAAAAACTGCCAAAAAGCATATTGGGGTCGATGCGAATAAAAGAGAATGTCAAAGACTCACACCAATACGACCCAACTTCAATTTACGGCCTTGTGGTTGTGGGTTTTCAGTCCATAAACTAGCAGAAAAAGCATAGAAGAAGGGCAATTATGCATCTTCAATGGACATCCTTAGGTTTATATAATGGAGTGATTTTTCCATAGGCTCCTTAATCCTTACATCCAATACATTTGGAAACCAATACTACTACTAACCTTAATGAGAATCAAGAATAAAAATCCAAATACAATTATGCTACTGACTGTTCCTGACAACATAAGGAAACTACATTAAAACAATTCTTAAAAGGATTTCTTCCTAATATGCTTTTCACTCTTCTCATGTGGGTCACAAACTCACAATCTGATACATTTGCACTTCAGGAACCCTTATATTTCTCATAGGGATCAAAGAGCTAGATTTCTTCAGGTTGTTTAAGTGACAATGTCCAGTTTTTTTAGGGTAATGGTGGACAACTTAAGGTCATTCGCAATCTCTCCTATAAAATAGTGGAAAACTAATGGGATATTATGTTCTCTCTCCAGATTTATTATGAGAGGAATTACAGATGTGAGAGCAGGGACAAACATAAAGAATGATAGTATTAGGCTGTGAGAGCAAGTACAGAGTGAGCATTTTGGGGCAGTTTTGGCATGATGTGTGGTGCAAGGATAGTATCTTTTTTGTTCTTGTTTTTGTTTTGATCTTTGAAGGATACTACCTTAAAGATAGCTTTCTTGGCTCCTTTATTTCCATCTAATAAAGATGCCTTTGCATTGAAGTATGTTCATTTTTTTGGAAAGAGAAGTAGAATGAGAGTCTCTATTTAATAAATTTGTGCAGGATTGGGAGTTTGGAGGTAGTGGTTTTTTTTTTTTGAGTTGTATGGGCTTCGGTGAGTAGGCGAAGGGAGGATGCCCCCGAGATGGAAGTTGCATTTGGAAAATTTGGGGTAAGATCATTCTATAAGGTGATTTACGGTGGCGGTATTTCTGGTTTCCTTGAAAAGGCTTTTGGCTAGTCCAAGTGCCTACTGAGTTATCCCTTTTTGTTTTGGCAGTTGCTTTCGAAATTAGAAGTGATTTTGACTATCAATAACTTGGGTCAAAAGAGAAAAAAAATGCTTCAGAATGGTGTTTTATCAATGGAAAGCAAAAGAGGCAATTAATCATTTTTCGCTCCATTGTGAGGTTACTAGAGCATTGTAATGCATGCTTTTCTCTTTATTTGGTGAATATTGGACTATCCTTGATTGCCGAGAGATTTGATGGGTTGTTTGCTAGTTGTGTGTGTGCATACTCCAGGGTTAAAGAGGCGTGTCATGTTGCACCTTTGTGGCCTTATGCTGCATATATAGAAGGAGAGAAATAGGCATATTTTTTAAGGGCTGGAGATGCCACCATTTAATTTGAAGAATTTTAATGCTGAATTCTTTTCTAATACTGTATTTTGAGAAAATCTTATGATACTTGATTAGTAGATTTTATAGGAGACTTGATTTTTTTGGAAGGAACATTGAATTTGCTGTTGTATACTTTGTTTGTACACCAGTTTCACCCCCTTTTGATGCTTTTAATTGAATAATACTTATAAAAAAATATAATTACAATAACATATTTGACAATTAAATTTACCTAATTCTTAAGAATGATTTAAAACTTTATTAGATTCAATAAATATCTGGCGCAAACGTAACCTATACAAAAAAAGAAATCTACCGCAAACATTAATATTATCAGATGATTTATTTCTGTTGTACTTGGAATTGAAGTATCTTGTAATTTCTTGTCATGTTAGGTGTTTCAAGTAAAATACGTAGATTTCATGTAAGACGTTATTTAATACAGGTTATTGTACTATTTATTGGAAGAAGTATTTTGAACTTATAAAAAAATTAACAGTTTGATCAACAAATTTGTTTTCTGTGCTTATGTGATCATTGTGACATAACTCTCTCTCTCTCTCTCTCTGCCTTCACATTTGTCTATTAATATACAGATCAATAACTTCTAATTCAACCTGAATTACTCTTTACTTATGTAATGAAGTTTCTGAAAACTCTTATTAATTCCAAAATAAAAACATCCCTCCCCTCCCTTAATATAAATATTTTTCTACAGGAATTAGAAATCCTTATGCTAATAAAAAAAATAGAAATCCATTTTCTCTTATTACATTATGTCTTGCCGACTTTCTCCACTACATAGTACCAACTAAGGACCTAATTTAGAGCTTTGTAGTATTTAATAGTGTGGGTATTGGGTTTTATTCACATTATATTGCAAGGACATTAGGAAATGGTTGGAAGGAGGAGGGGAGGTGATAGATTAGCCCCCCCGCCCGAAGGGGGTAAATGGATCGAGAAAACCACCAAGTGTTAGCTTGTGTGGTATCTCCTCAACCTCCCAAAGAGGAGGTTGAGATTCAAGTCCCAATTGGGAGAAAGTGGGTATGTTTGTCTTATTTATATACACGTGTCACTCAGCATATGTGCAGGAAAACCAAAGAGATAGTAACATGTGTCATATATGAACCCACTAGATAGGGGGTTGGCACCCACAGCGTGTATAGGAGATCGGACCATGCATGGTGGTCCTTATAGACATGGTTCGATGCAATAGTGGTGGCATGATCCTTGTGGAATCACCCCCTAGTTGGCACTTTAGCTCACCAAATCACGACCTCCTTGAAGCCTCCTGGAGTGACATGTGTACGTAATACATGGTGAATGGTTGCTCATGTGGAAAGGGATGGAACCCCATATCTACATTTAGCCTTCTTGCTTGATAGAAGCGTTTAGGCCAAATACTAATATCATGCGCATTCTAAGGTGGAGGAGAGTTCCTGCATTGTTTCACAGCACTTGAACTGCATTGAAATAAGTTCATTCTTGAAGATGCGGCTATCTGAAGATAAGAGAAAATAGCTCTCTCTTGGCAATAAGCTATAGATGGTTTGTGTAGATAAGCGGTCATAAAATGAGAGACTCAAAATGCTATAGGCAACAATTGCCAACCCCCCAGTAAGCCAGTATTAAGTCAGGGAGTCTATGGAATCTACAGATGCTGATAGTGATTAATTATGGAAGCTGATGGTGAGAAGCCATGGAGGTTGATGGAGATAAGCTGTGGAGGCAAACAACAATAGGCTATGGAGGCTGATGGAGATAACCCATAGAGGCTAACGTTGAGGCCGAAAGTTGGCAAGTCAATATAAGGGGTTCTAGGGGTATGATAGATGTGCCGTCAACTGTCATAGCACTTGCCGGCAGTTGTGTGTTATTGCAATTAATCATAATAGGGCTTGCCTCGAAGCATCATGTTAATTGCTCAAAAGTTGCTGCAATCATTAAATATGTTTGGGCCAGTATTTAACCATGAAAGAAAGTTACTGAATGGAGGGTTTTGGGCCATTGTAGGTACAGGCGTTAAGACTTGTGAAGAAGGTGACCAAGCCACTTTGAATTATGAGAAATATAGCAACGGTATGTGATTTTGTGGCTTTCCACCCTTATGTGAATCTTGTTGCCAAGAGAAAATGTAGTCGCTAACACTCTTGGGTGAGTTTTGCCATTATTAAACATTTAGCACGGTTTATGACACACATTTAGCAGGGTTAGTCATAAGATTCAACTTATGGTAGTAAGATGACACAGGCATTTGGCTCACAATGAGGTCGCTGTGTTGGCTTGTTTGAGCTGAAATAGTAATGGGCATGGCGCATGTGGTGAAAATAATCATGGGATGGTGTGAGGTACGAGAAGCTTAGATTGCAATCAGGGTTAGTCATATTAATGCAAATTGTTGTTGGCTGTCAAGATTGGGTGTAAATAGCAGAGGTGATTGAATATAGTGGTGGCCGGTGGGTGTTGGTTATGATAGTCATAGGTCACTTAAGATGTTGGAAGCATTTTGGTGGTAGTGGTGATGGCTTGTCAGAGGAATTGGTGGTGGCAGTAGCATGGAGATGTTGGTGGCTTACCTTAGTGAAGTAATTTTGAAGCTATGTCACAACTGTAGTGGTAGTGCAGGTTTATTGGAGGTAGAGGTGACAGCATGTTGCAGGTGGCACATGTTGTGAGCATTAGTCATGGTTGAGGTGTTGGGGAGTAGTAGTGGTCACCTGGGCAGTGTTGCAGTGTTGTAGTTATTGAGGTTTATGGGGATGTAATAGTAGTGATATTGAAAATTTACTGATGGTGTTTAAATGGTTACAAGTTGCTTAATTTGATGGCAGCGACGAATTACCATTGGTGCTGGAAGGGCATTGATAGTGGGTCGTTGTTAGTTTCTAGAGAATGTGGTGGTGATGCCAATAAGAGTGCTAGCAATGAGAAGGTGTTGACAGTCAATGAGGTGGTTGTATGACAAAAGCAAAAGGGTCGCTGAATGTACTGGTAGGATTTGTTACATGGACTTGGTATGTAAGTTGGTTGTGGCTCTGTTTCTGTGCACTAGATCCTTATGACACGGGATTTGGGAATACGGCTATTGTGTAAGGTGTCAGCTTTCTTCCCTATTCAGAGGTAATATGAAGTGTCTGTGCAATCTGTGTCTTACAACTGCATCTGTGTTTAAGATATTAATGTCATATGGGATAGATTACAGAAGTAGAATAGAGGGCTTCTTCTTGAATAATGATTTTTTTTCTTCTGATTGATAAAAGATAGCACTAAGAACATCTGAAACTGTTGCTGATATAATGAATGATTTTTCATTTTTGATGAAAAAGTAATGAATTCTGTGTGTGTGTGTGTGTGTGTGGTCAGATACTCCTATTGGGAACTTGTCAGAAGCATTTGCCTGACACTTATAATCCCCATAAATCTGTTGTGTTGTATGTGATAAGCACACTTGCATTTTGTGAAGTGTCCATATAGCATGTGGCAAGGCAGTTGTGGTAGTGGCGGTGTACTGTGAGTTGCATAAGGGGTTTTTTAAACCTCGTCAATATTTCAAAATTATACAAGGGACTAAAGCTCAAATTTCTTGCTTTAATAGTTGCCAATGATTTGTTTCTACTTGGTATGTCATTATTTTACCCGTCAGCACCCCACACTGGCGGGACCAATATTAGGTAATGAACTGTTTGTTATGCCATTATTATGACCATTGGGGTTCAAAAGGGATTGGTTTGTTAACCATTTAAATTTAATTTGTTAAAATTGACTGACGCTTTTGGGTTATAGGGTCATATATGTCTTCTGTTGATGCCTTTTTAAAGTTCTTGAGGAATTCAGTCTCTGAATTTTGTATTGATTGATCCCTTTCTTTTGTACTTGGGTGTGCTCCCTTGGACGCTCTTAAATGAATTATTGTACTTCTCCAAAAAAATAAAATAAAAATTGTTAGAATTGACTGGGCAATGAACTTGAATCATTTCGTAGAACTTTGCACTTACCTATTCGTTTATACAACATAGAAGACTGAGGTTGTTGATAATTTGCTTAAGGTCCTCACTCCTCAACTGCCCTTTTTGCTCTGGAATTGCTCAAAATGAACATCTCTACAGAAGTAATAGCCAGATGAAATATTGCATAGTTATGCGTGAATGTTTTAGTCATCAATGGAAATGGAAATTCTTCTTTTTCTTGCCACTCTCTTTTACTACCTATCTTTTCAATTTTAGTTCAAGTACTGAAACACTACACAATCTGATTTCATCTCTACAATAGGGGACAATGAGATGTTTATATGAAATATCAAGATTTCTTTGTATGCCTCTGTTCAAATGGCATCAGCTAGACATAAGTAGTTACCCAAAAGTGAAGTCAGCCAGTTGTGGTCTTGGCAGTGTATTTCTTTATTCCACCATCCACTACTCGACTTCCATTAATGGTTATATATATTGGGCAGGTTATGTTATATTTTCTTTGTCACATCTTGGAAGTTGAGCTTATCTTTTTCATTTTGGTGTTGTTAGAGTGATTATTATTTTCTTTCTATATTTCTATACGTGTCTTTTCACCATAAGGGTACTATTGTACTTTCATCTCGAGTTAATAAATATACAAGGTGTTAGGGCAGAATATGGGTGAAGCCCTAAGCTCGTTTAATTGTCTTCTTCTTTATTCTTTCTTCTTCCAAATTTAATCTTCATATCATACCACCTAACTGGTGTAATGTTCTTGATCTCTTGCTGTGGTTCGATGTTTTTCATGAAAAGATTACATCTCATCTTTAACCAGAATTGGTTGCTTTTAGAGTTCTTATGCTTCAACACTCCAGTTCCAATCTATGCTATTGGAACTTGCTAATATGTAATCAACGATATACAGTCCAATAATGATCTATAATTACTTTGTATGATATAATGCTTTTGCTTTGGTCTCTGTGGCTATGTGAAACCCTATCTCACATTGAACTGAAGTTATGGTAGTCAAAAGCATATAAAGCTGTACACTTCATAATTTTGGTGTCCATGCAAGTCTGATTATATAATGGTTACCTATGACTAGAAGATGCATATTCTTTTGGTGCACTTAGTGATGCATTTAATCAAATCAAGAGAAAGGAGTATGATTATTTATTCTTCGGATTTTCTTTTGGTGCACGGTAGTAATGTATTTAATCAAAATTATGAATAAGGGTTATAATAGTTGTTGTTTTTGGATTTTATTTGTTCTTGATGGAATATAAAACACAATCGTTTCCGATTGTTCTTTGATGGGCTTCATTACTTGGGCTCTAGAAACTTCTTGTGGGTATTCTTTTCAGTGCTTAGACTGACTGCTATATGCAGCAGCTAGAATTCCATCATCCCCTGTGTTGGCGCGCATGAAATTAAGCCATTTACTTGATTGGTCTTTACTCAAAAATGGCATGGGTTTACCCCCTGGTGCAACTAAAAAAATTACGCCAAAAATTATTTGAGCCGTCAGCATGCGTACATGCACACACCAATCAAGTCTAAAAGTTTGAACTTCGCGACTAATCCTAATAATTCTCTTACCTTTTTATTCTTTTATAAAAATCATGCACCAGGTCTCTATCTAGCATCATAATTGGCTTTAGAATCTTGAACTTGAAGGCCAGCCAACCGCTCCCTATGCCGTTGTTCACAGTGGGGCTTGAAATCTTGGCCTCTCCCTTTTGGGACATAATGCTACTCGGTCACATCCTGCTTTGGCATATATTTTATTTTGGTGTTCAGAAATAATAATAATAATAATGGAGATCTGATTACCTTGGGTCAGTTGGGATAAAGCCTTCCTATGGATTGGCAGAGGAAAACGATTTCTCTGCGAGTGACTCTAAAGAGGCCTTATTCATTCTGTTATTTTAGGCCAATTACGAATCATCCAACCACTATTATGTGTATTTTTGTCCGCCTTTCGATGTATGCCTCAGTACCATACAAGCTAATTAAGGAGGAAAATGTTGAGTTTTGTTTTTTTTTTGGTTAGACACTAAACCAATTTCTCTAGCATTCTACCCCTAAAATCATCTAAAGTAATCGAACATAATTCCAATGGAAATTTATTTAACTTTACTAAATTTTTTCAGATATGAGCTTTATTTGCTTACCAATCTGTCATCATATTAACTTCTCGATGAAAATGTCAGTTGTTTTTTTCTTTGAACTATCAATTCTTGGCTTAGATGTATAATATGCCTATAGATGTATAATATGCCTAAGGAGAGCCCCCCCCCCCCGGGTTGGAACTCCATATCTTATAAGAAATTCTTTTCTAATCTAATGTGATTGCAAAAAGATTATTTTATAAACCCGTTATATGATTATAATTTCAATTTTTTTAAAATTCACTTAAAATTTATGGATACCAAATTTGGGATTTGCATGAGTTTCACACAAATCTAAAATTTGAGCTATAGTTGCACTCCAACTCACAGCACGTGGTGGATGTTTGCTCCTTGTTTTATTAAATTTCGTCTTTTTTGCGAACTATACAGTTTGTTTTTGTTTTTTCCTTTTAACCGCAAAATCTTCTTTGGTTTCCATTTTTTATTAGAGCAAAACCACTTCTAAAATCGAAACTGTTGGTGAGATAAAATTATGGTGTTTTAATAGGATAGAATATATATATATATATATATATATTTGAGTTATACACGTGATGTGATGACTGTATATGGCACTGCATGTCTCTTCAAGCGGTGACACACAATAAAAGTCCTTTTAACAGCTGTATGACCCTTTGTTCCTTAATTATTGCATATTAGTGCCTTTAACATCCAAAAGGGTGGCTTAACATCATTTGTAGACGAGCTGCTTGCTTATATAGATTACAGGAGGGGCAAGTGTAAGAGACTTCTGATAGATGTATGCAATTTAAGCTTATTTTCTATAAGTGAAAAAATTATTTTTGTTACTCGACTTTGTGACTTCTGGATACCAATTATTTATTATTTATTTTTTGTAGATCGACTAAATATGACAAATACACAATTGATATTGAACGAAAGGAGGGAAATATTGTGAAAATATGAGTGCCTGGATCTCGTTTCTCTCTCTTTTAATATCATTGTCTTCTTTTATACAAATATTAATGTTGATATTGAAAAAATTCTTGAATAGGGCTGACACACAAATGCACATGATAAATGCGATTGGAAAGATACTTTGGACTATTGAATTGAAATCACATACGAATGTGTTAGAAAATTAGAGGCTCAGCCCATTCAGTTCTTTAAAGGCGATGTGGGATAATCTAATACGCCTTCTGGACTACATTACCTGCGGAGAGAAACCAGGTGAGCGGCTTCGTGTATTTAGCTCAAGGTTGGATCTCTGGCCTGACTCTGATACCATATTAAAAATTAGAGGTCCAGTCCATTCAGCTCCTTAAAACTCAGGTGTTAAGAAGATGGGCAGTCAGTCATATAGATAAACCAGAGGAACTAGAGACGGGTAATGTGAGATAATTCAACGGATACATTTCTATAAAATTATATATATACGCATAATGATGCATATATATATATATATACGTTTCTATAAAATTATATATATATATATATATATATATATAGACACAGACATGCATTTATGTAATGAAAAAGACATTATGTGACAAGAAACCTACTACTAGCATATAGTCAAAAGTAAGTTAATTATGTTATTTGACAATTCCATCTGAAACACTAAACTGAAAACAAGGGGAAAGAGATGGTCACTATCTACAACACTAGAATTACTTTATTTACAAATATTACACGTCATATAGATTAAGCCAATCCATGCCATGAGTATAATTATTTTCTGGCACATAAAAAACATTGTCCATTCCGAATTCCCCAAGAAAAGGTGGCTCCATCGAGAACGATGATGAACTGGGACTGTTGCTGGAACCCCCATCAGATCGCTCCAATAACTTCTGTATTTCTTTCTCTGCTTCCGATAGCTGTTCCTTGAGCTTCAGTACCTGTAATTAATTTAGTCATTTTGTGTCAAGCAATATAGCGATAACATTGAATTTAACTTCGGGGTTAGGAATTATTACAGAGGACGATGAAATGCCATGTGCTGCAACAGCAAGTAGCCCATTGCCCAACAATGGCAACCTTAAACAACTATGTACAGATCCATGTAAATTGTAACATGTTGTACCTTTTGCTGTCTGGCAGGGAAAATTTTTGGGTACTTCCAGGATGTGTAATTTCAAGAATCAGATGGCTTGCAACGTGTACATTATTTACATCTGACATGTTGTTGGACTCTTGACAGTACATATTCTCAAAGTACAATCTCATGTTCCTAGTCAATTAATTTTTTTATTTGTTAAAAATTTCTTCTTCTTTTTTTTAAACAAAATTTACTTTTTTGTTTATCATAAAGGTCAAATAAAATTTTTACATAATACATGCGATCATCATTAATGTTAGGATAATTGAAAAACAAAACCCATACATGACATCACTTTTTCTCGAGCCTAGAGCTCTTGCATGCTTAATGGTCTACAAATCTATTTTTTATAATGAATAAAAATCTTTATTAAGTGAATTTAAAAAATAAAAATCTGAAGTTAATACTGTTGAGGAAAATGGACAATCCATTTTAAAAGAAAGGGAAGCATTGATGTATTTTTAAGGTTAGACGTGTCTTCATTTCTCATGAAAATAAAAAAAAAAAAAAAAACAGTTTTATAAGAGTATAAAAAGTATAATTTTTAAAATTATTTTTTATCTCCCTATCTCACGAAGGCGTCCATTTCATCTGTTTGTTTGGTTCATCAGACATGGAAGCTGACGAAAGACATTAATAACTCCAACCCTAACCCTTGGTTCAGTTTCCAAATTTTCTTTCCCCTGAGGTTTTCTCCACACCCAAACAGGTAAGTAGAAAATAAAGAGCTTTATATTACTGTATGTGTGTGTGTGTGTGTGTGTGAGAGAGAGAGAGAGAGAGAGAGAGAGATGAACCTCTGTTTCAAGCCGGCATTTCTCGAGGACAGTACTGTCATGTTCCGTCTTTAATTTGGAGTACTCTTCCTCCATCATCTTATTCTTCCATCGAGCCCTTCTGTTCTGAAACCAAACGGCGACTTGGCGAGGATCAAGACCGAGTTCAGAAGCGAGCTTGTCCTTTCTCTCAGACTCCAATTTATGTTCACTGCCAAAGTTCAACTCGAGGAGGTTAACTTGTTCTGCACTGAGCTTCCTCTTCCTCACACAGCTACTGCTAGCTTCTCCTTTGTTCTTCTTACGTCTCCGTCTCGGTTTCGCCTCTCCTAAAAATGTTCCGAAGTTCATGTCTATTAAGTAGATGATCAAATGATTGAATGAAATTGATTAACAGAGATTGTGCTTAATGTACTAACCTTGTTCTGTTACCAATTGGGTGTATATACCAGGATAGTACTCTGAGATGAGTAACATTTGATCTTCAACCTGATGGTTCATGCTGGTTGTCATCTTGGCGGCCACCTTCTTTCTTCCTTTCTCTCTCTCTCTCTCTCTCTCTCTCTCTATATATATATATATATATATCTATCTTCTCTATCTCTCTCTAAATTGTTATTGTTATTGTTATCTGGTACAAGATGTGGGCGTCTAAGGATGATACAAAGCGAGGACTTTAATTATGAAGGTGGAGTGGAGACTAAGGAGTTGTTTCTCTTCGGACTAGGGAGAGTACAAAGAAGAGTTTATTTATAAAGTTAGCAATCCGAAATGGACCTTGTTTTTGTTTTGAATATCGAGAATGCCATTGATGAAGTGCGAATCATTACAGGCAACGTAGCTAGATGAATTTGAAATTATATTTAAACTTACTTTGTTTATTTTTTTTATGTGATCGTCAATGAGATTTTAATTGAGTTAATTGTATGTCTTAGTTTAAATAATTTAATTATAAATTTAATGAATTAACGATTTTTAATATTTGTTTAAATTTAACTTATTTATGTCACAAGTTGATTTCGAACAAGTTTCAATCGATTATTTATGTGACTCAAACTCTTATATGATGATCATCTAATTGTTTATCATATAACAAGAAAATTGGATTGATATAATGACGTAACAATATATTTTTTTAATAATATTTTATCATGTGTGATATAATATATTTTTTTAATAAATCATAATATATATAATAAAATATTATTAAAAGAATACAATGTCACGTGATTTACTTAGATTTACAAAAGACATCTCCATGCAACAAGCAACCAAATAAATGAAACCAAATTCAAATCACTCATATGATATAGATGCTCTCTCTCATATAAAGAACTTATTGTAAGATTCTGGATTATTGATTAAGTCAATAGTTCTGATTAATTATACAGTTTTGTGTTAATGAAATTTATTTTATTGTCTCTTACAAACCTAACATATTATATATATGTCATTCGATAATTGATCAAGATTATTGATCAGACCATATATATATATATATTTATATATATAAATAATAAGTTTTCCTCTCAGATGATCATCATACCCAACTCATTCAAATTGTTATGAAAAATAATCTACTGCTGTTGTACTTGGCTTTCCAGTTTTCTCATCACACTCTCATATATTTCGGATTTCATGGGATTTCACGTTTTCCTATGAAGGGTCTCTTATATAAATTGTAATAGCACGGTATAATAGGAGTACGAACCTTTTTTTATAAGAGAGACGTGTCTATGTGTTAAGCATATTTTTGGACATGAAGCTATTAAAATATATTCTGAATATATTATTTCAATTTCAAGAATCTTATATTAAATAAAACCAAAACGTCTTTGACATTACTTGAATAGGGAAACTCTCGAGTCTCGATAACATAATCTTTTATTCTTCAAGGTTTGTTAGCTAAGTTAATTTTAGAAGAACAATGCTAGGAGTCACAGATTTTTTTTAATTTACTATCTAAGGGCAATTTTAATGATGAATTAAATGGAGTAACTAAAATTAAAATTTGATAGGTTAATAAAAAATTAATGCTCTAATGATAGTTTTCACTCTTCTCAAAAGTTGACTAAAGTCAAATATTTTATCAAATATAACTTTTGTTTTAATAGGTTACTATTTACATCAACACTTCAAATTAAAAGATATCAATGACCTAAATTTCATGCTACTTTTTTTTTCAATTATTAATAATGGTAGTTAGGAAGAAGAATGATATTTTTCTGCTCAAAAAAAATTAATTTTGTAACACTGTTAAAATTTAACTCTAGTAAGACTAAAATAACTTTTATCATTATAATTGTTATAATATATATCATTTCTCTTATATGAGTGAACTCGCTCGTGTCAAAAAGTAAAACAACCTTCGTCTTCTTTTTTTTTGTATTTCAAATCGACCTCATCAATCACAACTTTTGATTGCACGGTAAGATCGTACACTAAGACTCTCTTAGTTCAAATACTCACAATCCAAGCTTGTTTTTGAGAAAAGGGTGGCATCAAGGAATTTTACACTTGCGAGATTTGAACTTAAGATGTAGACTAGTTAAGTGCTTTTCCTACCATTTACTACCCCTTGAGCTAATCATGGGCAAATACAAGGGGGTAAGTGGAGTCACCTCCCTTCCCCCTCCCCCCCCGCCCTCCCCTATTTTAATAAAACAAGACTTCGCTTTTCTTCTCAAAGTTTTGATATTGTATTTTTTATTTTTATTTTTGTTAAAATATTTTAATAAAACAGGACTTGATCCTTTTAATACTTTTTTTATATATTTATATAAGTTTTCTTAAATTTTAATATCTTTAATTTGACACTCTTAACTAAAAATTTGAACCTGTCGCTCGAGCTAACTCATTGGGGTTGCAAAAATGACCTTCATAAATAACGTACCCACGAATTATTCATTTACATACATATATGACAATATGTATATGAGATTTATAGATCACTATGTAGTTTCCATGTTAGGGGGTGAAGTGGAAAAGATAGAAAAAGACAATGTAAAAGGGTTTGAGGTTTTGATGCTCATAGATGACAGAATCTTTCGTTCCTTCATTTTTTGACTTTTTGTTTTATTGTTTGGTACTAATCCTCCCTAGGGAAGTAAAGTTAAGCCAAACCCAAGAGGGTAAACAATAAGGAGAGAGGGGCATGCTCGGCTACAGTATGAGAATAATAAAATAATTGATTTATACCTAAAGAGAAAGTACTTATAATATAAATAAATTATAAGTATAAGATTAATAAAGATTTAACTAAATAAAATGTTTCAAATTATATGTACTTATAGTATAATTAAATTAGAAATTTAAAATTAATACAAATCTAATTTTACATAAAAAAAATTTATGAAAAAAATTTAATTCTATTAATATAATTTGATTCATATTGTATGCTACTTTCTTATACTATCTATTTAGATTAAAAAAAATGTAAAAAATATAGAGTTTTATTTTATATATAATTTTTTTTGTCAGAAAATAATTAAATTTATATTACAAAACTAAATATAACATATAAAAGAAATAAAGTATTAAAAATATATTAATAAAAAAAAATTTATTTAGTGTTATTATTTTCTTATTTTAAATTTTTAGTTATATTAAGTCGATCATAAAAATAGATCAATTTTAAAGTGAAAAACGACATCATCAAACAAGTTAAATGATAAATTACATGTAAATATATATATATATATATATATTTACAACATATTATTGTTACTGTGTCTATTCATCTTACCGCTGATTTATGATCCCAATTAATGCTCGCAGTTGAGCAGAGTGGTGTGTAAGGTTGGGATCCCAAGCCTGACCACCTCGAAGTCATTAAACAATGTGTACGGTTGGCCTCTGATTTGGATATGTGACTCACTTTTGTTGTCCAATTAGGTGGTATTTCTCCTCTTTTTATCCCTAGTTGCAGCCAGGCCACTTCCTCTAGCTCATTGTACTATGGCTTTAATTTCTTGCGCATGCGTGGCTCGAGATTGGTTTAAAAGTTTAAGTCTTGTGAATGGGTAAATTACAGATGTGACAACAAAGCAACCCCACATTCTTACCTTAAGTTCTTATTTTATAAATATTCCATTTTGAACCAAAATTCACTGTTTATATATAGTCTCTTTACTTGTAGGTATAAGTTGTAAGTAGTGTATATTTAATATTTTTAAAATATTGTAGTTGTAAGAGGTTTGTGTATTGAAATTATCATTATTGTTTTATAAAAAAAAAAGAAGATCCTATTAAAGATATGAAAAAAAGAAGAGAATTGTGGCAATTTAAGAGAGAGAAAGAGAAAGAGAGTTGGAACTAAATAATTAATGCTGAGTGTTAGCGATAAGTCTAAGGTTGTGATTGTAATTCTTGATCTTAGTTCTTAATCTTTCTTATTTAACAATAGAGACCTTAACACCATTTATAGTGGAATATATTTCTAAATCAAACCAAAACCACAACTAAGATGAAGGGGTGTCGTCTGGTTTCATCACAGGGATGAAGCCTAAAGGCATGGTTGAGGTTTGAATCCATTTGTGCCAGTGTTATGGTTCCTCAAAAGAGGTGTAATTTGGGGATAAAAATATGGAATTATCTCATTTTAATAACTTTGGCGGTCAGTTGATAGGTCACATATATACGTACAATATATTATTATTGATGTGGTTATTTATCTAAATCTTGAGACTACCGAATATTTTTCAAAAAAACACTTACGGTAACTTGGTTTTGATTAGAAAGCATTTAATGTTAAGTTATTACAATAGTGTCAAATTTTCTCATTTTTCATCAAGTCTCTTTTCTTTAGAAGGATTGGGGAATACGGAATAGCACACATGGTTATCCTAGGGCACATCTCTAACGATCTTGTAATTCTAACCTTTGATCCACATACATCTTGTAATTCTAACCCTTGATCCACATACATCTTGCAATTAGTTCTCTCACGTCATTGTGAATGGTGATGTAATTAACACATTGACACAGTACTTCTTGTAATGTTAAAACTTTAATTCTTAGCTATTGAGGATTATCTCGATCACATATCTTTAGTGATCTCGATTTACACTTGTATTCTGCATTAAACACTCATCGGAAATCTCTCTCAAACTTTAAACTCTATCTACTTTCTCCCTATCATTTTACATTGGGATTCACTAAGTGTCTAACATAAAAGACTTGCTTCTTTTACCACTCCATTTATAACTCAACATTTGCATCCTAACTATATACATTTCGACAACTGTGCTTGAAATGGAACCTACCATTGCTAGAAAGTTAAAAGTAGGAAAAACTAAGAAGCAAGCTTTGAAAAATATTTATTTTTCTTACTTTGTCAATCTAATCGTAATCTAAAGAATAGAATGATAAGATTTCAAATCAAATATCCTTTCAAAGCAAATAAGAGCAACGAACAAGTCACTATCAAGGATATGCTTTATTGCCTCCCCTCCTTTTTTCTTAATCAAGATGATCTGTTTGGGTGTGGACTTCACTTTCTTCTGCAGGAATATTTTGAGTGTGCCCAAGAAAAATGCGCTCACTTTGTCTGCCCTAAAAAAAGTCTTTTTGGGTTGCTGAAATGAACCAACAAGACCTCTAAACAAATATCACTCTCAATAGCTCATAAACAAATTTCTAATGCCATTATAACTTTGCCCTTGTTATAATATTTGAGTGGCAGTCTCACAGTGAGACGATATCATTAATTTATTTTAAAAAAAAATTATACTCCCTTCGTTTCATAGTAAGAGTCATTTTTAAAAAAAACTAATTTTTTTATAAGACATGTATTTAATACTTTTTCACTTAAATAGGTAGTGTAATTTGACAATACTAACCTTCTTTTACTCTGACTATTACAACACATTAAATTAATAAAAAGGGTAATTTGAAAATTTCATTATAATTTTATACATTGACTTTTCAAACAGGACTTTTATTTTGGAACATGAAAAAATGGAATAAAAGACTCTTAAATTGGGACAAATGGAGTAGTTTCGTTCTGACATAACAAGACTCAAAAGACATTCGATAAAATCAAAATGAGAAGAGTCAAAATTGCAACTCGTCAATTGCATAAACAAAAAATACTTCTACATTATAATAAATTACATTATATATTATTCTTTATTTTTTTTAGTACAATAATGGGGAGAGAAATTTGTTTATGAGCTATTGAGAGAAATTACATTATACATGTATTGAGTTTTGAACATAAATCGCATCCATATAAAAGAAAGACTATTATATTGAATGAAAGTTGGGTCCAACATTATTTGCTCTTCTATTTAGTCCGTTTGTTGATTCAACCTAATATTTGTTAGTGAATTGAACTCTCTTTTTTGCAGTTCCGAAAAGAAAACACTACATTAAATGATCGATTAGGACCATTGATCAGCGGTGTCATGTGATTTCTCAGATCATATGGTAAATGAGTATAGATTCAGTATAGTTAAGAATAACAAAAAATAGTTCTATAAAACAGTAACATGATACTATCTCTACTATAATTTTTTATTTTTATAAATTTTACATAAATCTTATAATAATACTTAAATCATAATAAAAATACTATCCTATTACTGTCACACTAAAAAAAAAAAAAAAATCTCCAAAAGTAGCCTTCGCACTAGCGATTAGGAAGTTTCTAGTAGTACAATATTATAGTTACGGAGCCCAAGACAAAACGATGGCTCATTTGAAGATGAAGGCAGGTAGCAAGTGAAAGCAAAAGCTTCTTTTAAATAGATAGGGTGACAAACACAAGTTCCACGCCACGGGAGGGCACATGGCTTGCAACTAAAAATGATTTACACACGTCATAACCCCCGCAACTATTGGAGGGGGACCAAAGATTCCATCTGTCCACGTGTAATTTTCAGCAGGTGTTAGTCAGTCCAGCCTGTGTATCAATAGTAACTCTAAGGCCTTGTTTGATACGTCGAAACGAGTATAACAATAAAATGTGCATTTTTTTTATGCTATTTTATTTTTATGTTTGTTTAAACTTCTTAAGTCGAATGATCATTTCAAATGGAATAATTATCTTAAAGAAGCCGGAATCGTTATTCCTTACCAAAAGTCACGGAAAGCTCATTTTATTACTTACCAAAATTTTTAATTTTTTTTTTGCCAATAAAAAAAATGTAAGTTGAAACTTTTTTTCATTAAACGTACATGAAAATTTTGAAATTTATACAAGTACTTTGAATATCTAACTTAATATTAACTTCATTCTAACAATTAGATGGTTCAAATCGAATACAATAATGTAATTTTCAGTCCATTATTGGATATTCAGCTAAACAAAAGAATGGAATAATTATTCTCATTCCATTCCTGCTCCATTTTAATCCTGATACTATTTCATTCATGTCTTATTCCATTCTAGCGTACCAAATATACCCTAATAAGTTCACCTTCGACAGTTAACAGTAGCCGCCAACAGTGACAGTACGTTGCCGATGAGTAAGGTTATGTGCACGTAAAAGTATAATAATAAAGTAGTCATGTATTGTGTGTACGCACAAGCGGATGAAAAGTAAAAAATAAAAAATAATTGGAACAGTAGTACGGTATCACTTTTATTGTAATTTAAGTATTATTGTAAATTTCATAAAATAAATAAATTATAATAGATATAACATATTTTATGAAAAATTTTATATTCATTTAAATCAATTTTATACATATAACATAAATGATGTAATATTGATATTATAATTTTAAATATAAATTACATGAGAAATTAATTTAAATGAGTATGAGATTTTTCTTTGTTATCTTGCTACTGAAATTTTTTTGAGAATTGCTCGACGCCCTATTTCTTACATAGAAATTCGATACACAAACATTATTTCAATTTTGTCTTAGATAAATTCTCCTTAGTTTCAAATGAGATTTTCTATTTAGTGGGAGTTAAATTAGAAATTTGTGATAGTAAAATACTTGTTTTTGTCTTATCTTATCAAAAACATTATTAAAAGTATTTCTTAAAATGATGTATAAATATATGTTTATTGTACATTCCTCTCCTAATTTGATGTTTAATTAATATATAACTGTCAAGTCATTTGAAAAAAAACATTGATAACTTTTTTTTGGAGATAAATGTAACATTGTTGATATATAACCAAAAGATAAATTTTCTTCTAATTAAGAAAAATATCTTATCTCTTTTGAAAGAATTTATAATTATATAATAGCTTGTCACATCTTTAATTCCAAGGAGAAAATTATTCACAAATTCATATTCTGTACTTGATTTGATTATCAGACAACTTCAAGAATGTCAAATTTTAGAAACACGTGCTTCGAAGATCATAAACTTAAGAATTTCATCCGTATCTTTAAACTTTCCCTTTCTTTTTTACAAGTCATTCTCGAGAGATCACAGTGTTGATGATTTTTTTTGCAGCATTAATACAATAATATTAAGTTTATTTAAAAAATTTATTAAAAATATTTATTTTTATGAATTGTCAGTATTATATTAGTTAAATATCACATTATATCATATGATAATATAATATTCAATCAATACAATATTATTAATTCATAAAAATAAATATTTTTAATAAAATATAAAAATAAGATTAATATTATTGTCATTAATATATTATGGATAATTTTTTTTCATGTTATTTGCTAATATAATAAGATAAGGTGACAGAAACACACTATGTCCACTCGTGAATATAGTGGAAGATTTATGTGACATCTCACATATTCAGATGGTTGTAGCTGTCCTGCATGATGTGTTTTGGTTTCAATTCATTACAAGGTTTGAACAAATGAGGTCCTATGTTGTTAAAGGACACTTAGAGTGTTATCCGTTTGTCAGAGATGTCAAGACGTACATTGATTGGGTTTGCCTTTAGAGCCAACATATGTGTGCACGTGGAGATATTATTTATCGGTCTCCGCATATCGTATCTGTGTCAATAAAAATATCTGACATACCAACAAAACATATGAATCATTTATTAATATGTCAAATAATTATTAATTTAAATACATTTTATCATAGACTAATAAATAATATTTTGGTGAGTGTAATGTTTTTGTTTCAAATTAAAATGAAGACAGATCTAATTTTTTTTTTGAGTTGTTTAAATTTTTTTTTTAAATTGGATCAATTCATTAAATTATTTAATTTTTTAAAAAATTAATTTTTCTCTGATCTGATTTTGTTTAAATTTTAAATATTTTTTAAAATTATATATGAATTTATATACTGTTACCAGTTATTTATTAAATAACAAAAATTTAAAATTAATTTATTTATATTATATATAATCGATTCTAACATTTTTTAAGCAGATTCTTATTTTCACCAATAAAGTTTTCTTAGGAAAACATTGCTAGCTTTCTTCGTTCTCAAGGTGAAGGGCCACTAGAAGGGTTAAATTTTTATTTCAAGTTGGTGTTATCTTAAGCAATTAAGAAGGGTAACCATGTGGCTTAAGTTACAAAGCTTAACCAGATTAAAGCAAAGACAAAGTTGTTAAGAGGATAAGGATGAACTGAGTGATGAAAGCTGGCAATTTAAGTTGACTGTCCTATGCTTTGTAATTAAAGTAGATTGAAGAAGATGCGCATGGTGTGGGAACGATTCTCTGAGATGCTTTTGAGTTATTTAGAGGCTTAATTATCTTTCTTTAATTGACTAAAATAATCACAATTAAAACAGTTGATTAAACTAATGGGTGTCATGTTTATGCCGACAACTCCAGCTCTTGTTTCCCTTCTTCCAACTTCCTCATTAGATGGATGCTAAACAGCTTAGTATTATTTGACTAGCTAATTAATCATAGTTATCACCTTGATTGTGCTGAATTAGCAACTCCTTAAACCTCAAGCTGCATGGATAGGGACGTGCATGTGGCTTTAGAAGAAATGAGATAAATGATCATTGATCAATGTCATGGATATATGCTTTCCAAAATTTTTTAGTATCAAATTTTGACTCTCTAATGTCATCGTTATGACAAATGAGTCAAGATATTTGAAAACAATCTTCTCTGACTCTAAATTAAAATTCACATCAAATTTATTTTTGTTGAAATTCAAATCTACGAAGAAAAAAAATAGTATTCATTAACACAAATTTTTATTCAAAATTAAATTAAAACCTTTTAGAATAAAATGAGATTTTTAAAAAAGATTTGATAAAACTTTTTGTGACATGTTCGAGATGGTCTATCATGGCGTAATATATATATATATATATATATATTTGTGTGTGTGTGTGTGTGTATAGTCACGGCGGTCTCTTGTCCTTGATGCATTCAATTTTGTTTGTGCTGTATATGCCACGCACAGTGTGACAGTGGTCTTCCATGTTTCCCTCCCATAACAATCTGATAGTGATCTCTTTCCCTACGAGTCCGAGCCCATTTTCTTATACTGTAAATTCTAATTCGCGCATGGTGGGTAGTCTTTGGACGGCAACACAAGAAACCCATTTTTTTAGAACTTCGATTTTAGCAAACCCATAATTTACGCCGTAATATGAGCCATAAGTAGGTAGGTTATGACTTAAACGTACTAAGCTCCAAAGTTAAGGTAGAGTGTAAAAGCCCAAGCGCCCTACAAATCACGCTCCAATCAAGACATAAACAACATAACACCTAAATCCGGCAGTGCCTCAATAACATTACATGCTTACTTTTAAAATAAATTATTAAAATTCAAGTTTTTGGAGAAAAATAGGAAGAAGGGATTAGTAGGGTTTTAACACACCCTAATAATTGATTAAACTTTCAAAAAATAATTGATGTAACGTTTAACTTTAAGAAAAATCTCCTCTTACCAGACAAAATGTATTTCACCATAACTTGTCACATGAAAAGTAGTTCATAAAATGAGTTAAGCTATTCAAACTCGACTTGTTTAAGATCAGTTTACAAAAAAAATAAATTCAAGTTCGAACAAATTTTGAGACTCGTTAATTTATTGAGTTCGGATCGAACTTGACTCGTTAAGTCAAAACTAATCTAATACTATACAAAAAATCTAGTTACTCGAACTCGGCTCACAATCAGCTCAGTTAGAGGCTTGTTCGAAATCGACTTGAAAAATTAACAAGTTGAGTTTGAACAAAATTTTAAACTTGTTTATTTTAGTGAGTTAAGCTTAAACAACCCATTACTCAGCTCGGTTCATTTACAGCTTAATAAAAAGTACATGATTATTATGCGACTCTTTTTTTTAATTTAAATTTAAAAATTAAATAAAAATAAAATACACATTTATTGAATATGAATAAAGTTATGGGTAGACATAGCACTAAATAAGAATAAATTTCTAGTGTATTTAGAGTCAAATATTGTCATAAAATTAAACTCAATAGGTTGGCCAAGCGATAAAGACTTGAAAATTAAAATTTGATGTCTCAAGTTCGAGTCTTCTTTGGTACTATTAAAAGTTTGTCTGATAGTTAATTTTAGAGTCTTGAGATTAGTCAAGGTACGCGCAAGCTGCCCTGAAAATCCAATTATATATATAAAGAAAAAAACATTGTCATAAAATTAATTAAACCAAGGGAGCAAGGTTAAAACAAAATGAAGAGTATAATCAACATACATGATCCACATCTTACCAGCGGGTGAAAAAAAAGGATGACCTATTAGAGTTCTCCATATGTACACTTGCATTCCAAATAATATTATTTTAACTATTAAACGAATATTTTTTTTTTTTTTTTGAAGTGTAAATGTTTATAAAGGAGTGGGAATAGCTTTTCCCCAAAACAAAAAAAAATTATATATGCTTAAATAGGGAAAAAGATGGCCTTTCATGTCTGCCATTAGAAGGCAAGCCCCTAAGATTATCACTTTCATTAAAGGTAGAAGTCCGCACAACACATAGACTAACATAAAGTAAGATTATTCTCCATACTTAAAAAGCAAAAAATCTTCCCAACAGCTAATTAAGTAGCATTTGTTGAGGTTTAAAATATAATAATCAAAGATTCTTGAATTAAATAACTCTTAATTAATACACATAATCTATAATTAAATATTGGTAATATATAATTAAGATATATGTGTAAATGGAAGACACAAGTGGGTATGTGGCATTCCAACGTTTCTTTCATTTTTCTTAAAAAGCTTGCAAGCTGTGTTTCTTTCCTCCTGTAAAACTTGCTTGCAGCTGCAGCTTTAGCACATGGTGACCATTTCACAATATTTTGTTCTCAGGTTTCAACATCCTTCTCTTTGATTATCTTAAATTGTTTTTTCGTAGCATTGAAGTGTTTCTAGATTGCTCTCTCAAGTGTCACAGATTCGAAGACGAATGCGTCTATATGGAAACTTTTTGTGCACAGATGTGTATTTTTAAATGTGATTGGTCTAATAAGGTTATTGCGTTTCTTTTCAATAAAATCATGTTATATGTATTATGTTTCATTTTAATAATAATTGTTATATGTATTATGTTTCATTTTAATAATAATAGTTATTGAAAAGATACATTGAGATATGATAGTTCAATCTTACTGAAGAATGACTCATGTATCATAGATTTTTTTAATAAATTTTTTCACTTCTAAATATATACATTTATTATAATGGACTCTGTTACTTTATATCTAGTCATGATAGAAAAAATTCACTAAAAAACTCATTATATATAACATCACTCGTACCAATATGGCATTGGGAAGATGATTTGAGACTATTCCGTATCGTAGTCTCTTGGGAAGATTAAGTTTAGGGCTACAATGAATTGAAATTTTGTGCCTATTTGGTTAAATGGTGTAAAAATATTATTTGAATTAAGTTGTTAAGTGTCTGAGTGAGTTGTTAAAAACTGCTTAATAACTATGAAATATGAGCATTCATAATATACTTAATTAATTTAATGAAAAAAACTAAGCTTATCAATTTAACGCAAATCATGCTTAATGAAAAAGTTACGAAAATAAGTACAATTTAAAATTCTATCATACATAGTCTTAAAATCAATTAAGTGCGATTTTAAGACACAAAACACGTTAAATATTAATCGAAACATAGGCTTCAAGTTAAAGCTAAATGGCACCACCTTTGATTTTTCATCCCAACTTAGGGGTTGATCTGTATATATGGATAACTAGGATTAGTTTTTCAACTGTGTGGATTAATCATCCCGTCTTAATCATTTAAGTTGGTAGGTAGTTGAGAATATGTATGTAGAATCACTATTCACATTCCTATTTGTTCATTTGAATTCTAAAAAATTATGGATAAATTATACTAATTTTTTCTGTTTATGACAATTACATTGATCTTTTCTAAGGTTTCTGAAATTACACTAATCTCTTCTATTTTACATAATAATATACAGATACCTCCATCTTATCAATATTTTTGTTTAAAATGATAAAATTATCCTTTTAGTATTTTTCTTTTTCAATTTCTTAAATTTTGACCAAATTTTTTTTTCTTTTTTCAAATAAATATTGATAAAAACCTTTAATTTATTTTTTTATATAAAATAAAAATAAGTTATTTACCTTAAATTTATTTTTAAATAAAAATAAATAAAAAATCTTTAAAAAAAGTTAGAAAAAATTAGTCAAATTAAAAAAAACGTAAAATAAATAAATAAAAGGGACAATTTCATTATTTTGACAATAAAAATTGACAGGAATGAGATATCTATATATTTTCAAAGAAAGTAGAGGAAGTCAGTGTAATTTCAGAAATGTCTAGAGAAATCAGTGTAATTGTGATATAACTTAAGGCATGTCAACGTAATTTACCCAAAATTATATTTTCAATGATTAAAAGTGTTTTTTTTTTTTTGAAACTCAAGCAATTAAGTGGAGAGCGAGGATAGCTTCACACTATATATACACACACACACACACTAATAATCATGGGCCAAATGAATGACCCATTGCTAAGTTGTAAAGCTACCTTGGGCCAAATTATAATCTCATGATGCTGGTCATTTGTCATTCGGTAGACCTGATTAACTGGATTGAGCTTCAAGTGAGTTTTAGGCCATTTCGACCCCACCACGTTTGTACACACATGACAAATGTGGTGACCTTGTTTCCTTTTTAATAATTCTGTTTACCCTTTGACATGTTAACATTAGTAAAACTTGTGAGCTTACCATGCATAAAAGTTTAAATATTGTTATAAAAGCTTAAACTGCTAAAGAATGTGTAAGTAAATTTGCAAATATATGTGATATATTTATCAAGTAGAGTCATTTTGAGTCTGAAATGAAATTCAATCCCGGCACCTTGTTTTTTTTAATCATATATAGGCAGTGATAATTGGAACGTGAATTTCACCTTGCTTTGATACTATGTTAATGAGTAACTAATTTCGAAGCTTAAACTGTTGTTGCAAACAATGCAAGTCATGTGATTAGGGTTGTAAAACGAATCAAGTTATTTAAATTTATTTCGTAAAATAAATAAGTCAAGTTTGAACATATTTTGACACTCGTTAATTTATTGTACTCAACTCGAGTCTGGCTTAAGCCAAAAATGATCTACTACGTACTATATAAAAAACCAAATTACTCGAGTTCAACTCAATTACAGGCTCGTTCAAGATCGACTCAAAAGATTAACAAGTCAAACTGAAACATAATTTGAATCTCATTTATTTTAACAAGTTAAACTTAATCTATCCACTGCTCAACTCATTTACGATTCCTACATATAATCAAGACCATTTAGGCCAAATCCTTACAAGTCTAAACAACATAACCAAGTTCACCATTAGAACCAAGGACGAAGTTAGGGATGGGTTGGAGGGGCTGCATCCCTCCTCAAAATCTATAAATTAAAAAAAAAAATTACATATAAAATTTTGGATTTTTTCAATTCAGTTCATCATAAAATTTTGAATCAGCCCAATCTTTATACATTATTTCTCGTTTTTTATCCTAAAATTTCAACCCAACTCAAAATTTTTATTTTAATTCTCTAATTTTTCATTTCAAAATCTTGATTCACTCTAAAATTTTAGCTTAATCCAAAAATTTTCTTCTAGAATTTTCTTCAAAAATTTTTTAGCCCTCCCCAAAAAAAATTCCTCACTCCGTCCTTGCTTAGAACTCATTTCAGGAGAAAAACATTCCACCCATTAGGTAAATATCAGAATTTGTCTAATTCTGAAGTTGCCAGTAAAGATTGGTTGATAGAAGTTCAAGAATTGCATGCAAATAGTTTAAGGCTGGGCCAGTGGGCCTTGGCATATTTAAGAATCAAATTAATGGGCCTGGCTGGACTCAGGCCACCACCCAGCTGCCTGCTGCCAGTAGAAAGTTCCAATGAAATCTACCAAAAGAGCTGTTAAAAATGTAATGATTTATCTAGAGAAAAGACAATCATGGTTTATGACTTCCAACAGAAGCTAACTGGCAACCCCACCTTTTCTTGATTAAAAGAATCCTATGCATCCGCGATATAACTTTTCTCCTAGACTCTCTGTTTGATTGGAAAGGAAAAGATATTAGAAAGTGAAAGTGTCTTGAAGTAGGGACGTCCAAAAATATTAAATGGCATTTTGTGATAGGCATTTTATAAAAGTATTTCATTAATTTAAATTTTATTTCAAAATATTGTAATTCAAGAATTTTTTCAGTATTTTATTAATAAAAATATCCTTTATATAAAATACAGCTGACCCTACCTTATCAAATCAACATGCTCTATGAATCATGAGAGTTGCCCCCACATGTCTCAACTTTAGTTTTCTTTTCAATTTTCAAAATTTAATAATCTATAAAATATAAATTTATTTTTAAATAAAATTTATATGAACTCTAAAAATTAACATCTATCAAATAAAATTCATGTTACATATAAAATTTTAAAGAAAAAAAAATCAAATTTTGTACAGTGCAATCAGGCCCACTGTAGTAACGAGACCGAAAAATGTCACTATCTAAAATTCTTTACCCATAAATGGAGAAATTTCTTTGTCCAGTTTAAATAAAGAAAAATATTTTTTGTGAAGTATAATTTTATTAACAAAAGGAAACATCAACTGTACACCGAGTCATGCCCAACATAAAACTAAGGAAATGATACACAATTAAAAAAAAAAAATCTAACAACTATCAACCGAGAAATTTCTCGGTTTGGCATTCGTTAAATATTGATAAGACTTTTCTCTCATGAGTTAATTATAAATATTGGGATTGTGTCCACCATTATCTCTTAATCACATAATTATCAAAATCGGATCGAATCGGCCGGTTGAACCAGGAACCGGGCATTAAATCAGTTCAGTTCGATTAAAATACCAGTTTTGCTAAAGAACAAAAAAAAAACCGGTTGAACCGGCTGATTTTTTTAAAAAAACCGGTTGAACCATATTTTTTCTTTTTATCACCTACAAATTTTTTCTCACAAAACTTTTTACATTTGATGATTAAATGATGAAATTTAATATAAAATAAGATATTGTTACATATATTTTTGTTATATATACAAATATATTAAACTGATTTATTAAGATGATTTCAATGATTATGTTTATATTTTGTTATTTATCACTAGATAATAAAAATATATATATTTTTGTTATTTTCTTAATTTTTAATATATTTATTGATATTTTAATATATTAATTATAAAATCGATTCAACCAGTGAATCGTGAACTGACGAACCCCTTCACCATTTCATCATCCTATCTGACTATGATAACTATGCTTAATGATACAACTTATTTCATGGATGATCTTTGAGATTGATATTTCCCATACTACTTTTCTCTTCCTTCGATTATTCTAATCCTAGGTTGGCTAATCTTCTGGAGTATTGAAAAAGTGAAGTATGATGGAATTCTTTAGGGAAATTAAGAAAACAAATGAATGGATCACCTTTAAAGCAGTGCAGTACTGAACTTGAACTTTGGATTTACTACTTTACCTGAGGATATTCAAAAGGACATTGTTTCCTTTCTTCTAACGCAAGATGCAAGAAAAACTAAAGTTTTGTCCAAAAATGGAGGCCTACCTAGTATTCACTTCCCAATTTGGTCTTTGAATACTGTCACCGTGATGAGTAGAGATAGACACATTCAAGCTCGAATTCTAAGCTAGAAGATGAGTGTTAATCTCATTTAAATCAAATTACTTTGCCTAATATTAACAAAGAATTTTTTTATTTACAAAATAAAATTGTATTTAAAAAATAAATACAAACTGTATACAGGGTTATGCTCAAGATCCTCGCCCATCTCTCTGATCCTCTTCCTCGTCGATTTTTCATGTTTATCACGCATTTTACTGCATACCTTCCTTATCATTGGGTGCCATTGCTGATCGGAATGAGAATTCATGATATAGGTAAAAAAATATTATTAAATGTCTAAGGGAAGTAGTAGAATAATTATATTAATCGTAAATGACAATATAAAATGAAAATTTTGACCTTGAATTAGGAGGATCAACTCATACATAAAAGAATTTAAAAAATAAAATTTACTATTTGCATAATCTCAAGAAAACAAAACATTTTAAAAAATACTAAATAAAATTTCGAGTTAATCACAGGTAACAAATAAATCTAAAAAAGTAAAAATAATATCTAAAATTTTTAATTAATCGAGGAGTAATTTATCTCAATTAAAACTTATCTAACATTATCTAAATTTTCCTCTTAGATATATATATATATATATATATATATTTTACAAGTTCTCAAAAATTAAAATGCCTCCCTCTAATCACAAGTAACAAATAAATTTGAAAAAAATAAAAATAAAACCTAAAATTTGGATTTAACCAAGCTTATGAATAATTTCTCTCTCTTAAATCTTATCTAACATTTTCTAAATTTTCTCTTTATATATACGCACACACATACTCCGTACGTAAAAAAAAAATATTTTTGTGAATGAAAGAAGTATATAAACTTCAAAAACTCAATTGAAATTAAATAAAAAATTATTAAAACATGAGAATAAAATAATAAAAACATAATTCTTTTAATATTTTTAAATTAACAAATTTTTTAAGAACTGTATAATTTCAAAAATCACACAGGGAAGAATCATCAATTGTTAAAAACTAGGACGATTGTTAAAAATTATGATAATTATGTGATATTTATTATAAATTTAAGTTAATTTTTTAAAATTTATTAGTTATTAAAAATTAAAAATTATTAAATATTATTGACTGTATAATGCATATACGAACTGAATTTTGCGTTCACTGGTATATATAAATGAACAAAAGCCGGTCGTTGTCAGAGCATGTGGAACTTCGATGACATGTTTCGGATCCATAGTAAAAAACCCCTCCAGTGTTAGGTAAAGACGAATTTTATATATACACACAAACATATATAATAATTCTATATCCAGCTATCTCTTTCATCAAATGAGTACATTTTAATTGTTACTCATCACATCTCTCCATTTCATAATTAGGTTTTCAGACTAACCCTTTGCAAATCATCTTAGCACCATTCACATTATCCTTTCCTTTGTGGTCACAATTCACATCATTGGGTGATTTTTGATGGGGAAAGGAGGGGGCTGTGTCCCTAGCAAGAAGAAACTGCCATCGATTGTCGCCGACGATGCTCCGAGGGAAGTGCCGCTGGCAACTGAGAACAACACTGCGACCACAGCCGCCGTCAGCGACAATTCTGCATTGCAATCCACAGTTCTGCAGCCGATTGCGAAACTGAAGATATTCATTGTGTTCTACTCAATGTACGGTCATGTGGAAGGACTGGCGCGAAGGATGAAGAAAGGCGCGGATGGCGTGGATGGAGTCGAGGCGGTTCTGTTCCGAGTTCCTGAGACGCTGCCGGATGAGGTTTTGCAGCAAATGAGGGCACCGCCTAAAGACGATGAGATTCCGGAGATAGCTTCTGCGGCGGAATTGGCGGCTGCGGACGGGTTTTTGTTTGGGTTTCCGACGAGGTACGGGTGTATGGCCGCACAGATGAAGGCTTTCTTTGATTCGACCGGGCAGTTGTGGAAAGAACAGAAGCTTGCTGGGAAGCCTGCTGGTTTTTTTGTGAGTACCGGTACGCAGGGAGGAGGGCAGGAGACCACTGCGTAAGCACTATTTTTCAATCACAAATCATTTCCTTTTTATGACATGTCTGTTGTTAACATTTGTCTGATTGAGAAGTGAAATTATTGTTTAGTTAGTTTTGAATTGTATCATCTTGCCATTTAATGATGAATGATGTTTTAAGTACCATATTTTTGGTTTATTTGACTATAGAGATGTTGCATGTAGTAGATTTACACACACATTAGAAAATGGGTGGAGAACTATATGTGAAGAGAAACTTGAAACAACATTCAATTAGGCATACTAAAATCACCAAATAAACCAAAAGAAATCGAAACACAACTCAAATATGTTATGTAGAAAATTCTTCTAAGACAAACTTTACTAATTAGAACTTAATCCAAGTCACATACTTTAATAAGATATCGAATAGTTCATTACATGGATACTATGACTCAGTGGCGGATCTAGACGAAAAGGATTGTTTGGGGGGGGGGGGGGATTCTTTTTTTTTATTATTATTTAAAATTCCTATGTAAAAGAAGGGTAACAAATCAAATTTTAAAAAGTTTGGGTGGGTGGGGGGTAGGCCCCTTTTTTTTTTTTGATAAGTAAGAGTTGTATATATAATAGTGCCCAAGAAGGGAATCAGGGGCGAAAACCCTCAAAAGATTACATCTGATTTGGAGAACCCAAGAAATTTACAAAAGAAGAAACATTTACAGGGAAAGCCTCTTCGGCCCAAAAAAACAATAAGCGGTCTTTAAAAAAGGGAGTAGCGAGCTTCAGATCTTCAAAGACACGGTTGTTCCTTTCAATTCAAATACATCACAAGAGGCAAATAGGGGCCAGTCTCCAAACTCTTTTAATCTCCTTTGGGAGATTGCAACCTTCCAAAACCAACAGAAGGTCTTTTGTTGAGCCTGACATAATCCATGAGAAACCAAACAGAGCAAAAATAATATTCTAACAGCTTCATGAAGCATGATAGTGAATGAGCACGTGATCCACCATTTCCTTATCATTCTTACAAAAGTAGCATCTGCTAGCCAAAAAAAAGTCTCTTTTCTTCAAGTTATTCACAGTTAAAATAGCCTTCCAAGCAGCTTCCCAAGCAAAGAAAGAAGCTTTAGGGGGGCCTTTTGAATGCCAAATGAGCTTCCAAGGAAAGGGAGAGCTATCCGAGTCAAACATGCTCTTATAGAAGGATCGGATAGAAAAAGATTTCTTATCCAGCCTCTAAACTATCTTATCCTCCCTGTCTCAGAAATTGTTGAGGTAACAAAGGAAAGAGCCCACCTTTTCAAGTTCCTAATAAAAAAAATTCCTCCTAAAGCGGGGACTCAAGATAAGCTTGTTCCCAACTTTCTCCAAACTCTCACTAGCCCAAGCCGTCTTATTGTTAGCCAAATTGTATAACATAGGGAATTTCGCCCTCAGCGACTCGTCCCCAGTCCATACATCATCTCGGAATTTCACCTTACCACCATTTCCGAGAACAAAATTACATCTTTCCATGAAAATCCTCCAACCACCTCTAATGTAACTCCAGAGACCACATCCCCTTGGACCTTCTGCATTGCCTGAGCATCAGCCCCCATTGTCACACCCGTACTTGGAAACAATGATCTCCCTCCAAAGCTCACCGTCACTTTCACCAAATTTCCATAACCATTTTCCTAAAAGGGTTGTGTTGAAGATTCTCAAATCCTTCACCCCTAAACTCCCGAGAGACGCTGGCTTCTTGATTTTATCCCAAACAACTAAATAGATCTTTTTACAATCACCATCGTGGCCCCATAAAAACTTCCTTTGAATCTTCTCCAAACGTCTACTAACCGTCTTTGGCATTGTGAAGAGAGACATGAAATAGGTAAGGAGGTTTGCCAAGGTACTTTTAAGAAGGGTTAGCTTGCCTCCCTTAGAAATGAGTTGGCCTTTTCACCCTGACAGCTTGTTGAAAAATTTTTCAATCACTGGAAAAAGGGGTATAGAATGGTTAATATAAAGAAAAGGTCTCACCAATTTGCCATCCGACTTCCTTGAGCCAAAGGAGAGTGCCATGATCCATCCAGATTAGTCTAGCTTCCAACAGTCCAATAATAGTGTGTGTGTGTGTAGGGAATGAATGGGAACAAGAATAAGATGGAGGCGATATAGGGGAAAATGAGTAGAAGAAGAAGAGAGGAAGAAGAAAGCAGCGTAGGAAAGCTAAAAGTGAAGAGAGAGGAGAGAGTGAGTAGAAGGAAGCCTAAAATTGGAAGATCCTAACATTGGTTTTTCCCGTGTGTTTTCATTTAAAATAATCCTAGAGTGTCGTGTAGCAAGTCACCTTGGGCAACTCTAACAGTGAGGTTAAAGAAGCTACCAAAGCTAAATTTTGGTCGGTTGGCTAAAAATTATATTCCAATGACTGTTTTCATCCCTCTCAAAACTTGACTAAAATAAAAAAACTCTGCCAAACATAGCTTTTGTTTTAGTAGGCTACTATCCATATTAACATTTCAGATTGTAAGATATCAATGGTTCAGATTTGATGGTACTTTTTTTTATTATTTTCAATGGTTGAAAATGATAATTGGGAAGAAGAATGACAGTTCTGCCAGAAAATAACATTTCAACATTGGATTAGAAAATGTCAAAAATAGCTTTTTGGTTCTATAACACTGCCCAAAATTTAGTTTTAGCAAGACTAAAATGACTTTCACCATTAAGTTAGTTAAATGGTCATGTGCTAAGCACGACCACTTATCAAAAGGAGTTGTTTTGCAATGCAAGTGGATGTCTGCTTTCTGGTGGCTGATGCGTGCATCTGTGGGGGATTGAATTTATTGTGTAACTAGACATAATAATGATGATGATTAAATAAAAGAGTGGATGTATGCTTCTCAAAAGCTATGTGATTGTCTTATAATTAATAAACATAAACTCATGATGATGATGTCTCCTCTGATGTCAGTTCAAATACATCTTTAAAAAAATGGTTAAGATAGAAATGTACAAAACGAGAAAGAGTCATTGACATGGTTCATTCATGTGCAATGAAGGTCTCAAACAACATTAGAAAAATGTTCCGCTATTGTTTTAATCAATGCCTACCTGTTCCTTACAGCATGATATGGGGAACATTCAACTAGTTAAATATGCTATGCTCAGAGGGTTATATAAGAATTTTTTTTTCTGTATTTGTTGTATCTGATGATACCGATTGAAAAAATAATCTGATGATGCACATATTTGAATCTTCTTTGTTGTTTTTCATCTTAGAAATTAAATATTTCTTCTCTAGTTGTTTTTAGTTTTGTCAGTCACCTTTTTCTGGTAAGAAAAGATGTTTCTAGAAGAGAAGATAGTGCTTTGGTCCACTTTTCAGATAAAAGATATCATGACCCACGTTATGACTTTTCAATTTTGGTTCAGGTATAGGTTATAAAGTGACAAGTCCGTTAGTAGTACACATGGTTGTCAAAGACTCAAAATGCCTAGGTGTGGCTTACGTCGGTTGTGCTGGCTGCTTGGGCAGTCATGTGGTTGCTCAATGTAAATATCATATTAACAAAATTCATAGCTTTACAGTTGCCATTTATGCTTTTCTTGTTATACAATGAAGATTGCAAGGAGTACCTTATAAAAATAAAATGAGTTCAAACAGTAGATCTTTAAGCAGCAAGTGCAAACATAATTAGAATAAAAAAAAAAAAAAATGAGTCTCATAATAATCATGAAAGATAATAATTTGAGTGTTCATTTTCTACCTGTTTCAGAATGATAGTCTGACTTGCTTAAGTGATGTAATTTAGAGTTTAATTTATCCAAAAATAGTCTTAGTTAATCATAAATTCATAAACAATTTTATGGCAAAAGTAGTGAAAAATAACATAAAAAATATTTAATTCAAAAATGTTTATATATATACATAGATAGATTCATATTTATGTGTGTACCTACTACCTAGGGTATGTATTCATATATGTGTGTCTATACATATAATTAGTAAAGGTAACACTAAAAGGTGTCAGAGGGGGCACACAGCCTATATGCATGCCATGTATATAGGAGCATACTAGAACTGAACTATCAATTTGAAAAT
The DNA here is from genome assembly GCA_008638375.1 of Nyssa sinensis. Taxonomy (NCBI): domain Eukaryota; kingdom Viridiplantae; phylum Streptophyta; class Magnoliopsida; order Cornales; family Nyssaceae; genus Nyssa; species Nyssa sinensis. The sequence continues at coordinate 54,505,029 of CM018043.1, read as the reverse complement.
CCCTGGTAAAATCTACAAAAGAATCTTAAGATTTTGGAAATTTCCCCAAAAGCCAAAACTGCAAATAATTCAATATCAAATGGTTCTGCGTATGAACTGGCAAAATCAACATTCTTATAGTTTCCCCTGTTTCACTCCTTTGAAACACACTACACAAGGCACAAGTGAGTTGCATTCCAGGCCTATCTTAGTCTTTTACTTACACATCCCCCTTTCTAGCAAGCTGCCAACCTACTAACTCAAAATGGCATAACCTAAGGCTAAGAATGCAAAAGAGGAAATACAAGAAGCACCATACATCTCTTGCAACATACAATGGATCAGCAGTTAGTCGACTGTCTTCTCTATGTCCCAACACATGCAGCTCCAGCTAGAGAGAATTTTACTTTTGCACCTCAAATTATCTTTACTCAGGATGGCCTTCAAAACTGCTGCCCGTGCAAATTGAGAAAACCTAGAAGGTATGTTGTTCCCCTCCAAATGCCTTTCCAAAGAAAGTCCAAAACACCCACTTCCCTTACACCTCATAAAATGATCTCATCCCAAACTTGCCCCTCCTATTTCCTTCCAACTCACCTTGTCCTTTTTACTTTGTAGATAGAGGCACCATACAACATCTCAAAGCAAGCATCCATCATCTCCAATTCTCAATCTTGTGTGCCTTTGTCCCAAAATCTTGGCAAGAATATGGTTTTTGTTAGTTTTGCTAACTGATGAACACCAATTCTCAAAGTCTGCCTGGTTGAATTTATTTGTTGGCAACATTTGCTTTTACATGTCCAAATTATACCCCTCCTGAAAAAAAAACCCAATTCTCATGAAGATCATGGGTAATTCTTTCTTTATGAACTAATATGAACATGAGCCATCTCGCAGGTGGGTTACCACAATCAATGTTCATCATCTAATGGATAAAGCAAAACTCATGAATAATGGGGTCTGTGCATCTATAAGAGGTGTGAATTTCACTGCCAACTCAACCAAGCATTTGTCCCAATTATTTAGGTTGGCTAAATTATGGAATGTTCTAGGTTTTGAGCATTAAGGTAGTTTTGAAAATATAAATACAATTCTGATTTCAAGTGATTTGAAACCAATAAGTGAGACTAATATTGATGAGTAAATTGTAATTGATTTCAAACTAATTATATTCTGGAGGGCAATTGATACCAATAGTGATAAGTAAACTGTAAAATAGGTAAAAAATACTCGGGAAATTTTAGATGTAGTTTAAATGCATAACCTTTTCATGATTATCCAAACCATAAACTTGTGATGCATTGTTATGCTTCTCCCAAAGGCCACATAGATTCTTATCTAAAGTGACATTTCTTCACTTTGGCTTCCCCAACAAGCAATTTAAGTGCACAAACTCTCGCGCTTATCCAAACTTGTGAACTCATAGGACAATACTTACTACTCTCCTTTTGCTGGTTGCTAGCTGAATTGTAGTATCCTGCATCCAGTCTCCTTGCTTTGGATATTCCGTGAAATATATGAAATTTTTGACTGATATAAAAACTACTAATATAATTATCTACCAAGAGTGCAGAATGATTTATACTAGATTTTAATTAATTAAACCCTAAATTTAATTAATAAGGAACACATATGAAATAAACTTATTTAATGCCTTAGGTTGAATTACTATTCTAGAAATCCTCTTATTAGGTTATTAAGATTATGAATTTATGCATATATCAAGTCAACACAGTAACAGTAAAATAGATAAATAAATAAGAAATTTTATGTGGAAAAAACCCTCATGGGGCATAAAAAACTCACCAGCTGCAAAAGAATCCACTAATCAACAAATAAAATAGCACAAGTACACAAAGATAATCCTCAAATATCTAACCTGCCACAAACCTATAGATTACCTTTAGTTTATTTGTAGAATTTTTTTATCGTCGCCTATTAGATCCCTAGATTAGTCTTTCATAGCATCACAATCCGCAAATCCCCCATTTTCTGCAGTGTGCAACTCCCTGTGCGATGGATGCGCCTAATCCGCTATATGCCTCTACAGTGTACTAGCTGACAGTAGGTATATAGACTTCACATAAAGTACTACCTGATCTTGCAATCAATACGACGACTATGTGCAAAATATGAAGCAAATAGATCACTCAATTAGAATTTGGCTTCAAGAGACTAGGATTCCCTACGTGAGACACAACAAAATTCTATTTATTCTAAAATCTGCATATGACCTAATCCTACAAGGAATAAGGTTCACGCAGCCAATCAGAAGATGCACTTATTTGACACATGTTTAGACAATCAAGCTTCAATCGTTCAAACGAAACTATACAACCGTTCAGACGGTTTAGCTATTGGAGAATTTTACGACATTGGATTAATGTCGTTGTTCGGAAGGAATTCCCACGTGTCTAGACGAACGCCATTCTATCTTACTACTTCATGTCATAAATGATAAAAATAAGTTTAAAATTATATTTTGTAAATTTCCATAGGTAAAATGTAACCTATAATCGAAACCAAACTTCACCTAAGGTCGTTATAAGCTCGAAATCTAATTGTAAATATCACAACCCCAAAGTTATGTGCTTAGAGTGTAATGTATGATATGCATGACAACATTATCTTAGATTGCACACTTCTTTAGGCCTGATCTTACATGTGAGGCTTCTTTAGTCTTCAATTTAAGATTAGTGATATTCACATGATTCAACTTGACTCCACTACTTGTATGAAGAATTACGACTTTTGGAATAGGATTGGCAACATAAAAATTGCATAATTTTTCCTCACATATTCTTCACTACGATTGGGAATAGGAGGTTTTACATGCATAGATATATCATAGATTCTCCTCCAAAGTAAGTTTTCCAACCTTGGCTTTCCAAACATGCAATTTAAGTGCAGAAAGGCTGATGCTTGTCAAGACTGAACTTTATGAACTCATATGACAATACTTCTCTCCTTTTGCTGGTGTGCAAGTTAAATTGTAGTACCCTTCTTGCTTTTTTGGTATGCGGTCTCCTTGCTTTAGATAGCCCTCAACAAGATTGGGAATAGTTGGTTTTACCGCGTGAAATTTGAGTGGCTCTAAATGATGTTTCAGCTCTCAGCCATAAAAAGGATGCAGTGGCATTCAACACGAGTCAAACAGCTTTCTGCATGTCTTGGATATAACTTCTGGTTCAGGTGGTTTCCTGCTGGCCACATGGAGGAAAAGAACGTAGGTTGAGATTGTGAGTGAAAACATGATGGCTTAGGATTTAATGGAGGATGTGATTTTAGTTGGAATTAAATGGAAGACAAGTAGACAATTCTTGTAGCTCCATTAGCTGGGTGTTCAAGGCTCTGTTGAGGGTAAGCTTTTTAAGTTTTCTCTTTCGGATACTGATTGAAACATGGTAATTCTGCAATGAATTTTCCTAATCCATTTTCCCCCCATTTTGGGTGTTGGTGGTTTGGGGACACTGGGATAATAACTTCACGTGGGAAGCCTGCTTAAATTGGATTGTTTCAGGCTGCAATTCTAACTCTGCAATAAAAATTTCTCTGAGCAATACTGAATTTCTACAACTTTCATCACTCTTTAAGATTCATTTGACATTTTGGCTACCAGTTAGTTAGGATCATTTAATTGCTAACCACCTAATTTCAGATGTATGGTGCAGTAGTGTTTTTTTCCCTTTCTTTCTGGATGTCAGATTTGTTTCTTCATAAACTCCTATCTAACTTTCAGCATGATTTGATAATTTAGTTGCATATTGTCTGTTGGAAGTATTAATTTTGCAAATGAAAAACAAGATGATGAATCTTTTACATGGAATTATAGTTTGCAGTCACCCTAGCAATACTGGCTGCACCAATCACGGTCAATTTGCCATTATTTGTTGAGATAGGGCATGATGCCAATGGTGAGCCAGACCTACACCCTTTATCGAAATTCAAGATGGGGAATGCTCCATTTGTGACACTGGGTTTCCCAATCTTGAATGTTTAGATCAATTTGTAATCGTACATGTTAGTTTTCAATAAATGCCAAAGACAGTATAGATTGCATCAGTTTGAATGGCCAACCTATATAATTTATATATGTAGTGCATCTGCACTGATTTAAGCTATTTTATCGTTCAAGACTTCAGGGGTGATATTAATTGCTTCTGTAGAAAACAGATATTAATGGGCCGCATCCCACTATTCCCCTTGTTTTTGTGTCACAGTTGGACAGCAATCACCCAATTAGCTCATCATGGAATGTTGTTTGTTCCAATTGGGTACACATTTGGAGCTGGTATGTTCAAGATGGACTCCATTCGAGGGGGTACTCCATATGGTGCTGGAGTCTTCGCTGGTGATGGCACAAGAGAACCGAGTGAAACGGAGCTGGCACTTGCAGAGCACCAGGGCAAATATATGGCTGCAGTTGTCAAGAGGCTATATCAGGCTTGAGAACATGTTCCTGATTTCAGCATTCCCTACCCCATTCAAACCTACAATTGTGGTTTCTCTCTGTTTGTCAATTTCAATATGTTTTGTGATTTCTTGTTCTCTCCATTACTCCCTTTGATTGAAAAAAAAAAGTTGTACATGATTTGATATTCTTCTGCCTGATTATAATAATAGTGTCATGTGGGTTGTGTTTTTTTTTTTGAATATTTTATTCCCTCAACATGTACTCCATTTAGGTTTTGATACAAGTCAATTCCTCTTATTCCTCCAATTTCTTGAGGTCACTATCGAATTGTTCATCTCCTGTTATCTCTCTCTCTTTCCTCGTCAAATATTAAGCCTTGGATGGAGTCAGGGATTTGAACTTTGTGGACTACAGCTGGGATGGCCTTAAACAAGAAAACAGTGGAATCTAGTTCAGCATGGGTATGGAAAATAAAATGTTTTTCCCTACATCTCGGGATGTCATTTGTTGGGTTCATGAACCAAGTTAATGGACTTGGTTAGTGCCAAAATTTCTTGTGATTACCCACACTCTGAATCATTCATATATATATATATATATATATATATATATATGAATGATAAAATCAGTGAAGACAATATCAGACAAGCTGTAACCATAAAATCAGTGAAGACAATATCAGCATTGGTTTTTAATTGGGCTTGAATCCAAGTCAAGTTGGCTGAATGCAGACTGTGAATAGAACAACTAGCTATTTCCTTTTGAGGAAATTTGGTTGTTTCTTTTGAATTAGTCAAATAATTGTCTTAATAACTCTGCCAACTTATTATTACTATATTTTCAATCAACAAAAATGAAAAAAAAATGTTTCCACTTAATAATTTGACAGAATGCAAAAAATGAAAGAATCCAAAGGAAATATGAAAATTAAGAGAGTCAATAGCAAAATTTGCCTTACGTAAAAATCTGGAGTTTATTTTGTTGAGAAATATACCGTCAAAATTCACATCTAAGAAAATTATTTGAAGTTTGATTTATGAAAAGATAGACCTAATTTTTGAAAATTTTATCATTATATCAAATGATAACTTCAGATAATTTTAACACTTATCTTGAAAAGCCGTTGATTGTTTAATGAGCAATATTTGAATATTTGTATTTTTATATTCATGTAGCGTTCATCAATTCACATGGATAAGACTCGTTAAAAGAGTTCATCATGGGTCCCATTTGCCAATGGGATCCATCATGAGGTGCAATTTGCTAGTAAAGTCCGTCATGGTGGATCCATTTGTTAATGGAGTCCATGATAACAAATTTTTCATTTCATATGTATGTATAAACACTATATTGACATAAAGACGTAGACTGATGTGCTATACTTCTTAAATGATGTATCACTGATATAAAAAAATTATATTAATTACATAATTTTAAGTATTATTAATAATTTAATATTATATTAATATCATATTATTTAAAATAAATATTTAAAGAGTGGGGCCAGCTTTCAAAATTAGTGTGTATACTTGCAAAGTAAAACAGAGTGAGGCCAGCTTTCATAATTTAATCTATTTTTCGAATAACTTTAAAGAGCCCTTGAAAAATACCGTCGAATATATTTTCTGTGGTGTTTTCATTTATTAATGTTGTTATTACTTTTCGTTTCAAATAGGTTTCGGATACGAATCGAAATTCCAAGGTCGCTTGGCCCAACTCCCGGCGAGTCTTATCACATTCTTTACTGTATTTTATATAGCGTAGTTTTGCTCGCCAATAGGAATTTCCTTAGTTCTGTTCTCTCCATCTACAAGCAAATTCACTTATAAATCTTCAGACTCGGGTAGAGACAGAGAAACACAAACAAGCACAGATATGGCGGAAACACTCGCAGCTTTGAGATCTTTAATGGCCTCTCACTCTCCACCTCTCCATGCCCTAGTCGTACCTTCTGAAGATTATCATCAGGTTTTCTCTCTCAATCTTTCTATCTATATATCTTATTAACTGATGTTCAGGTTGATCAATGCCTGCTTTAAATTAAACTATATAATTATACTTGTAAATTAAATCATTTAGATTTACTGTATTTAGTACTTTGATCGCTGGCGTGTTGGATTTGTTTTCCTTCAAGCATCCTTCTTGGCGATCCATTAATTGATGATTGATTACATTTGTGCCATTTGTTTTTGCAGAGTGAGTATGTGTCTGCACGGGACAAAAGGCGTGAATTCGTTTCCGGATTCACTGGAAGTGCTGGTTAGTTCAATCTTGTTTGACACTTTTGTACCATTTGGTGATGACAGTGTGGCAAAGAAAGTATGTTTTGGTTAACTAACCTGGGAACTTAAAGTACTTAATTTTCTCCTCATTAAAAGCAAGATAAGTGTTTCCAAAAATCGGTAACTGAAATATTGATTATTGTCTGGGAAAATGTCTCACTCCTTTTGTCCATGGGGGGATTGCTTAACTGCGTGTTGAAAATGACTATTTTTTGGTTATGTTTGGGCATTTAGGAGTGAAGTCCAATGGGATTTCTGTCTTATTAAATGTGGGACTTTTACATTACGATGCCTATGCTTTGATTGGAGCCTTACCCTGCACGATATGGTTTTGGTTGTATGATGTTGCTTTCGCACATTAAGGTGGAATTTTTTATTATCTTAATAATGAACTCCAATATCCTTAGTGTGTTATCAAAATGGGTTTGCTACCTGCTGAGGTGGGCTTGCCCTAGATATTCGCTGTTCTATGTTTGTCATGCAGCGCACGCGGTTTCCTATGTTGACATGATACTGGAAGTATCTTGCAAAGTCCTCATTGATCTGCTTTAATTTTCTATTTATTAAAACTCCAAAAAATTTAAGCAACTGTTATTTGAGGTCTTTTTAGGTTTGGCGCTTGTAACAATGAATGAAGCACGACTGTGGACCGATGGGCGGTACTTCTTGCAGGCAACTCAGCAACTGAGTGACCAGTGGAAGCTCATGCGTATTGGAGAAGACCCCGCTGTAGACATATGGATGGCAGATGTGAGTCTTCTTTTTTCCTAAAAAAAATTATTTCTCGAGGCTGACAGCGGTCTAAATGCTTGTTTTATTGTTTTGTGATGCTGCACCAAGATTTTATATTTACTCATAATTAATTTAAGGCTGCTTATTTGATATTTCATACAAGCACATGCTTTATTCCTTGAATTGTATTTATGTCTTGTTTCCATGGGCTGGTTTCTTGACTTAGCTTTTTTTTAATGACCTGTACCACATCAATGTTTTATTTTAAGTGTTCTCCTGAAATTCATTGTTATCACATGTTACTTGGAGTCTTAATTGAACTTGTTGATTGCAAAAATTTAATGTTGTTTCTTCATAAGTCAATCTTCTATTAAAACATTAAACTTCTTTTTTCTTTATTTTTATTTTTAAAACTTGAATGAACCTTTGAAGGGTCTTCAAGCACCAGCATTTCTCTGCAGTTCATTAATTTTTCTTTGTAATACATGTGCGAACCAAATCATATGCTTATGCTATAATACCTGCTCACTGGGGCTTTTTCCAAGATTTTTTCCCCCATTTTTGATTCTCTTTTGGAATCATTCATATCCTCTAATCATCCTCATCTTACTGGAGTCCTTCAGTCGAACATGCTTTTTTGGTAGTAAATTTGTACTTCATAAATTATATCACCGATATTTGTATTACACACTTTTTTTCTTTCTTTTCGATTTCTCTTCAATTCAGTTTATTTAGTGACAATGGATTTAAAATCACATCTGACTTAGCTAGGTGACTCTAATTTTCAGTTTACATATTTCTCAGCCATTTTCTTCTGTACAAATGAAAATTGAAACATTCATTTTTTTTTGGATAAGTAAAAGATATATATAAAATGGTGCCCAAGGAGGGCAAACCTCAAAACATCCAGTTTTACAATGGGCTAAACAACCCAACAAAGACTTTACATTAGTCTTAAAGACCCCAAAAAGTCAACAAGAAAATTGAAAGTTGAAACATTCATTAGTAGGGACAAAGTCAGTTTTTTTTTTTGGGGGCGGGGGGAAGATTTTTCGCTAAATGTTTGATCATAAATTTAAAAGTCAAAGAAGTGTAAGAACTTGATATTGATTAATAATAATTTTGAGTAAGTAACTAAATTCATTGATTTTAAAGAACTTATAAATTATACAAGAAATTTAATTTATGAAAGACCCTTAAAAAACTTAATGGTGTACAAAAAGAAACCAAAAATTCAATAAAAGTCCTATGAAGGGGTAAATTGAAATTAAAACAACAGTAAAGTGTGAAAAAATTTAGACTTAGGGGGGCAAAAATATAAATTAAAGGGTTATATTTGAAAAAAAAAATTAGAATGGGAGGCGAACTTACTATTATCAAAGGGAGGCAGACTTACTCTTATTCAAAATTACTTTGACTAATATACCCACTCACTATATGCCCTTGACTCCTTGTTGCCTATTTTAGCTTCGGTGGAGAAAAAGTTGGAAAAGCTTCAAAATGATTTTTTTCCTTTTGGGTGCCATTCAGGGTGATAAGAAGACCTTGTGGGATGGGACAAGGCAAAGATCCCTCTTTCTGAAGGGGGTTTGGGCATAAAGGATTTGCGAATCTTCAATCGGGCTTTGTTAGGCAAATGGCTTTGGAGATTTGGGATGGAAAATAGTGTTTTTTGGAAGGAAGTAGTGGCCTTGACGTAGGGGATAGAGGATGGGGGTTTGTTTTCAAAGGAAGGAGTGGGGGCTCAAGGTTGAGGTATGTGGAAGTCCATTGGGAAGCGGATGATAGACTTCTGATGGTTTATTCGTTTTGAGGTCGGGGAACGTTGAGGGTGAATTTTTGGGCTGATCCTAGCTGTTTTGATACACCTTTGAAGGAAAGGTTACACCATTTGTATAGGTTGACTCTTCATACGAGAGAGCCTGTGTGGCTGATTGTGCATCTTTGGAGGGGGTGGGGGGGGGGGGGGTGACGGTGTGGAGTCCGTTGTTTAGGAAAAACTTCTGGGAGTTGGTAGAGGTGGCGGGGCTTTTGGAGGTAGTGCATAGAGTTAGACTAGATTTGGGGAGTGAGGATTATATTGTGTGGACTATTTTTGGACATAAGAGTTTGATGATCAATCGTTCTACAAGGAGTTGGTGGGCAGGGGAGAGCGACTATTTTTTTTGAAAGTTGAAATGGAAATTCCGTGTTCCGACTAAGATCGCTTTCTTCACTTGGTTGGCTACCCGGGGCTCCTCCATTCTCACTACAGATAATTTGTAAAGGTGGGATTTTAGATTGGCGAGTTGTTGCAGCATGTGCAAGAGGGCAGTTGATACGGTTGACCACCTCTTTCTTCGTTGCTTGGTGGTGAGGAATATGTGGAACATGTTATTTTCCTCTTTGGTGATGGTTATCTTTTGGTGATGCCTGGCATTATAAGGGAGGTGCTTCTTAGCTAGAGAGGTGGGGGGATGAGTAGGGACCAGAAGATTGTGTTGGGATCTATTTGCTTGTTGTGGTGCATTTGTAGGGAGCATAATAGGATAGATTTTATGTTTTTTTTGGGGGGGGGAAGAATGATCCTTTTTTTTTTGTTTGGCCTAAAAGATAGTGCTTTTTTTTTTTTTTGTTGTTGTTTCATATTCTTCATTTTTAGGTCAAAGAAACCTATCCTATGTGTGTAGATACTTTAGTTGATTTTTTGGGACATTAAGGCTTTAATTTCATAGCCTTCCTTGTAATTACGGGTTCACCCCTTGGCCGTTTTGTTTATGTCTTTATTCTTTATCTCAACTCAACAAAGCTTTATCTCAACATATTTACTATTTACCCATAAAAATAAGAGCATGACTTTATTATAGAAATCATGGCTTAATATCTCTTTGTCATGTTACATTCTTAGAATAAACAATAGTACAAAATTTGTGTTCATGAATGTTATTGATTGTAATTGTAAGTGACTAACAACCTAAACTGTTCGGTGCGTCTAGTTTTGCTGCTATTGAATAGCTGGGCTCTAGTGCAGGTGCTAGGGGTCTGGCTAGTTGAAACAGTGGCAGCACTGTTGCCTGGGAAAGGTTTTCATGATTGAGAATCCCTTAGGTTTTTACTGGCTGCCAACCTGTGAATATTTCAAGCAGTGTTAATTATACATGGGTCGAAATTTGATGTCAATGCTGCGTTTTTGTTTTCAATCAAAGAAGAAAAATAGAAGCATGAAAATGAAGAAAGACATGTGCTAGTGTTGGGGAAATTAAGAAGCTGTATAAAATTTAAACCAAACTGTTACTGTTGATACAGGCTGGGGTAGTGTTGAATATATCTAGCCTTGCACATTAATGCTCTGTGATGCACTGATGCATCAATATGGAAGCAAAGGATGGTGTAAATGGATAAAGAAGCTTGTAAAAAGTTTAATACTAATACACTCACACATTTGTATGTATTATATAGCTCAGGATTGGTTACAAATATGTTGAGCAGAGGTGGTAATTTCAACAGAAACACCCACGTCACCTACCATTCAAGAGAGTAGTAGATGATACTCCTTTTCATTTTACCTATTGTGGTATGAAGCACAAGCAGACTTCATGTGGTCAGATTTTCTACTTGCAATAGCTTGGTAACTAGTTACTACTCAACAGTTTATCCTCTGCTAAATGACTTTCAATTTGATCTTTCTTATAACCAAGTTATTTCAAAGTGATGAGTATAAAAATTCTTTACAGTAAGTAGGATTCCACCGTCTTTGGATAACTTTTCTGATTGATCAGTTTTCCTGTCTTTTTTGTGCATTGTGTGATTTAAGTGCTTTCTCTGTCTGGATTCTACATATCCTTTATTTTATTTCTTCTTACTAAAGTTTGTCATTCATACAAAGGATTTTTTTTTTTAATTTCAAAATATTTATGGAAAATTAAAATGACAACTTTTGGAAATTTTGATCAATGATGCTATATAGTATATCAGCCCTATATTGAATTTAGTTTCCCAGTAAAATATAGGGAATATTTCTTTTCATCTCTGTGAAAATCCATCCTTAGGTCCACTTTATCATTACCTTATTTTATACAATGCGATAAAGAAAGGATAAGGAAATGCAAACATGCAACATAATGTAAGATTTTGGTCCAATAACTTTGGAAATGCATTTCGTATCTTAAAATGAGTAAGAATTGAAAGTGCAAATTTTCCCTGTGGGGACATCCGATATAGCCAAAGGCCATTCTCGGCTTTTAGAAAGATTTGGTTTCAAACCATTGAGGTTTTTATGTGCATCAAATAGAATTGAAACTGGAAATTCATTGGAATTGGAGTCCTTGGTTAGAGTATTGTTGTGAGAAGCTCAGTTGTCCAAGATCTGTTATATTCCCTTTTTGTATGTTGCTAGGAACATACTTTTCTATGGTTCAACAGCAACTACTACTAATTTTGTCATTTTGGCTCTGCTTGGAACTCTTGGTAAATTTGATTTGTACATTTTAATTTTCAAATTATTGAACATCTGAAGTGGATTTATTGGTATGCTTTTATTAGAATCTGCCAAAAGATGCGGCCATTGGTATCGATCCTTGGTGTATATCGGTAGACACTGCACAGAAATGGGAGCATACATTTGCCAAAAAACAACAGAAGTTGGTTCAAACATCCACAAACTTGGTAGATGAAGTGTGGAAAAACCGGCCAGCAGCCAAAATTAATCCTGTTATCGTACAACCATTGGAGTTTGCTGGTCGCTCTGTTGCAAACAAGTTGAAGGATTTGAGAGAAAAGCTCATACAGGAGAAAGCTCGTGCTATTATTATCACGACCCTTGATGAGGTAAGTTTATACACATCTAAGTAATTTTCTCGTTTCTCACAATTTGTGTTGTGTTGAGGTTGAGAATTTGTTGTTTCGAGGATCTCCTTTCATATCTGTTACCATGATTTTGTAGTGCCTGAAAATATATCTGCATGATTGCTACTATGCAGGTTGCTTGGTTGTATAATGTCCGTGGGAGTGATGTTTCCTATTGTCCAGTTGTTCATGCATTTGCTATAGTAACATCCGTCTCAGCTTTCTTTTATGTGGACAAGAGAAAGTTGTCTTCTGAGGTCATATATATATTTTTGGTTATTATATATTTCCATCTTGAATACAATTTAACAGTATCCAGTACCCTCTGAGCTTAATAAGTTCAACTTTTAAACTTGTCTAACAAATGTCTAGAAGCATGCAGGTACACTCTTATTTGGAGGAAAATGGAATTGAAGCACGTGACTATGGTGCAGTGAGCTCAGATGTGGTATTACTTGCATCTAATCAGCTCACTCTTTCCTCTTCACCAAAGGACATGGAAATTAATCCTAGCGAGACTAGCATAACAGGAAATGATACAAATGAAGCAGAAAAGAATAGTCATAACCTCATTTGGATTGATCCTGGTTCATGCTGCTTTTCTTTGTATTCAAAAATGAATGCTGATCAAGTTCTCTTCCAGCAATCACCGTTGGCCCTTGCAAAAGCTCTCAAGGTAGTTACATATCCATATCATACATTTCCTCCCTGAAAAAGATGATATATGCACTTTCAATTTTCTGTAGCCATCTATAAAAAAAAAAAAAGTAGTTGGAGCCATGACAGATGTTTTGTAATGTCATCAATGAGCAGAGAGGGTTGGATAAGTGGCACTATTCTGTTTGAAAATTCATTATGTCATCGTAAACTTGGGAAATTTTTTAGTTTAAAAGCATATTCTCATAAAAATAAACCTGGTTAAATAATAGGTCTTGAATTGCTGACATACTTCAAGGATGTTTAATGCTTGTGTTATGTCTGATAGAGTCAGTTTACATAATTTGCCACATTTAGGATCTCATGTAGACCCTAGGCCTGTCAAGTTCTATCCTGGAAAGAAAATCCCAACATTCTTGTAGACTTTGGACAGAATTATGACAATTTGTTTTTTTGCGTTGGGTTTTGCATGGTTAACAAGTAATACAATTAGGAATCAATGTACTTGCATATATTTATTTATCAATTTATTAAGAACATAAGGCTTGATTCATGGGTTTAGTCCAACTGTATCCAAACTTCAAGTGGAGATGAATCATCTTAGAGGTTGGAGTGCCCTGCAAACAGAAACTTTCATTTTATTCAATCATGTCAAGTCATATGTTCAGACAATTTTGCATTAGAACTTAGATGTTCTCTCTCCCAAATTGGTTTTTACTTGCTGACTGACTGATAGTTTTATATTTAGAACCCTGTTGAATTGGATGGGTTAAAAAAGGCACACATTCGGGATGGTGCAGCTGTGGTGCAATATCTTGTCTGGCTGGATAAGCAGGTAATTTTAGGCTTAGAATTTTAATTTGTGTTTTTATGAAAAATGTACCTTTTCAATGCCGAAGGTTTCATTTTTTCAGGCTTTTAATGTCATTCCTGTTTGTAAATAATTCTCATCATTTACAAGTATCCAAACTCCAAGGTTACTCTAATGGTGGCAGGTGCATATTGGCATCAGTAAACCAGTGCATGCTGCTTCAACTATTCTATGTTAGCCTTCAAAGAATATTCTTGCACTCACACTCTATAAGAAACTTATTTGCATTTTGTATCTTCGAGGCTCGTGCTTTGAAGATGTTATGAACACAACTATGTTGGAGCTACATGGAGTTGTGTGGGGGCAAGAGATCTCACTGATTTTTTTTTCCTCCAAAAACTTGCAGACTAGATATACCTATTTTATTTGAGGAACCTATTGTTGTGCTTGCCTTTAATATAGATCTTCTTATATGAGAGACATCCTTTTTTATATGAAGTCGTATATAGAACTTTTGTCGCATTATTATTTTGATGAAGCTCTTGTTCTCTATCTTGTTCCAAATTTACAGATGCAAGAAATTTATGGGGCTTATGGTTACTTCATGGAGTCGGAGAGTATGAACAAGAAAAAGGATTCGTAAGTCTTGTTTTTCCTCGTAATTTCTGATAGTTTTGGTTAATGTACTTGCTGATTGATATAAAGACTGACTGCTTCTGTTCATTTACATTTAGCATTTCTTTCATGTTTGGTAGAATTGGTTTCAATGGCAATAAGGAGATATCAAGATTTTTTATGGGTAAACTACATTTGGACCCCTTATTGTTACTGACAATTGTAGACAACCCTCTCGTTAAAAAAAATTACACTGCATACCCTTGTCAGAACTGTCGGCTTAACGCCATTAATAGAAATGATATGATTACCAATATACCCCTTATTTGTTTAATAGTTTTTTAAGTCAAATGTCAACAACCCTTATTTTTCCTTTTGTTTTCGTCTTCTTTCCTTTCCTTATTTCTTTCTCTCTTTTTTCCCCTTTACTTTTCTTTCTTTTCTCATTTCCTTTTTTCTTCTTGTTTCCTTCCTTCACTCCTCTGTTGAAAGCAATAACCCAATGCCCCCCATTTTCCTTCTTCCTCAATAATGAACAAATCACAATATGGGAAAGGGATATATATGTGTGTGTGTATATCCGTGTGTGTGTGTGTGTGTATATATATATATATATATATAAGAGTAAGAGAGAGATGTTGGGGGAGATTGAGAGATGAAGAGGAGAGATGTTGTCATTAATGAATTTTTACAAGCCATCGGTGTTGTAGACTTTCGACTCGTCACCGTTGGCGAGTGAACACCACCGCCGCACCAAAGGCGCCATTGCCACTACCGTCTCAACTTTAATCATCCACTCCTCCGTTGAATTCTTATAGCTCAAATGCCCGCCCTCTCTTGCGGTAAGGCGACCCAACTACAAGGTCTCACCTTGAATTTCTAATGCCTTTAGATTTTGAGTGAGTTTCAATTTATTTTTTTCCTTTGCAGAAAGTAATTATTACTTTTTATAATAGGAGAAAGGAAAGGAGAGAGGAAAAAAAAAAAAGGAACATAAAAGAAAATAATAGGAGGACTGTGTGGTTTGTTCCATTATTCAAATGAGGGTAAAAATGAAATTTAACTTATAAGAGTAAGGGTATGCATGTCCTTTTTATTATTACAAGGGGTAAAGTTGTCATTTTAAAAAATATACATTTGCCGATGGCATCAAAATATAAACAGTTAGCGATGGATTGTCAATATAGGGGGAAAAGTGTTACAAATTGTCACATCGTATGGAAGTGCAGTGTAATTTTTCCAACAAGAGGGGGATTGTTTGCAATTGTCAGTAACTTTTTTTTATTGATCTATGCCAGAAGATTGCGCTTTTCTCTAAAGTTTTTAGCACAGTTCAAGCATGTCTAGTCTAATTTATAAATTTAGTTGAGGAGTTGGTCCGTGATATAAGAGAATTGTCAAAAGGTGAGTCCATGGTTAAACTTTTATGTCTTGGAATTAGAGAAATGTTACCTGTGAATGACAATTATGTGGTCAATTTGAATTAGATTTTTGAACAGATGTTTTAGTTTTCACATAATCTATAGAATGGATAGAATGCTTCTGAGTCCCACAAGCAGATTGCTCACTGTGTAAATAACTCGGCAATTGTGATCTGTGTTGGAGATCATGGTTTATATGGCATGTTGCTGACTCAATAAACTATGGCAGGGAAACCATGAAACTGACAGAAGTGTCTGCAAGTGATAAGCTGGAGGAGTTCCGTGCATCAAAAGAGGTATTGCCTTTTTTCCTCCATAAACATGAAAATTCGAATGATCTAAAATCAGACATTGTATAACCTTTTTGGTAAGTAGCAGGCATTTTATACACATCAAATGGCATCTAAAGTTTGAAAAAGGGATATGTTGGTTTTAGTATTCAACTGTGTGATTTTCTTCTGATAATGGATTATGTGGTTGGTAGTTGCATTATCTGATGTATTGATGATTTGCTTTGTTTCGTTAGTGCATTTCTACCGGAAAACTCACGTTTTGTTTCACATGATCATATTATCTTTGCATTTTAAATCTGCAGCATTTTAGAGGGTTGAGTTTTCCAACTATTTCGTCAGTCGGTCCCAATGCAGCAGTTATCCATTATTCACCAGATGCAAAAACATGTCTTGAACTTGATCCAAATAGCATCTATCTATTTGATTCGGGAGCACAGGTTTGTCAGTTATTTCAGATTGTATGGATTCTGACCATGTTGCAATTTGTTGAAATAACCAATACAGTGTCCTATTTTCGGTATTCTAACTTTTATGTTTTTCTATCTTAATTTCTTTACCTTCACTGGTTTTGGTCTTTTAAAAGTATATAGATGGAACCACTGATATAACACGGACAGTTCATTTTGGAAAACCTTCAGCACATGAGAAAGCATGCTATACTGCGGTAAGTGGTATTTGTTAATTCTTCTAAACTCTTCTATGTTTGTTTGGTACTTGAAATACAAGTTAGCCTTTGAATATGAATAAGTTTAAGAATATGGTTGTCCTAATTCTTGATTTGACTTATTTGGAGCTACCGAATAGTAGTCTAAGAAAGATTGCCCCTGGTGAACAATATGTTTCTGAAATGACAACTAAGGTGTTAAATTATTTTTACTGATGCATCATTCAGTACATAAAATGAATTGAAAACTGCCACAGAATTTTTAAATGCATGAAAATTCTGTCTTGAACCATAAGTTCTTGGAACAACACAAAGGTTGTGTTTGGGTTTATGCTTTATGGATTTGGAAGGACAGGGTTTGGGGGCTTCAGATTTTTGAATCTGTGGGAGGATTGGCTATTGGGGTTGAATCATGAGAGGTTGAATCATGAGAGCTTAGGGAGAGGAGAGCAATGATATGTCCAACAAGAATATTTGCAACTAGAATCATTCTTTGGGTGGATTTCAAGTAATGCCCTTCACTTAGTTATTCTTGAACAAACTTGGATTTGCAGGATCAAAACCAAATCCATCAATCTAAAGCAACCTGGCAGTTTACAACTAAAAAGAAGATTTATCAATGAGAAACTGTAGTAGGTACTCCACAGAGTGGACTAAATAGAAAATTGATAAACAAAAAACTGAAGCAGTAGAGCTCCATTGAATGGAAATATCATGATAACACATACCATCATTAAATATTTATACACACAACAATATGAAGTTCATCAACAGTTAGACATTCATTACTAAATACCACGCAAAGTCACACAATCACACTATTTAGACCAAGGATCAAAGCAAATGAATTAAATAAAAGAAAGTTGACACCCGTACAAAATCTCATTGCAAGAAGATATTTTTATACCCACTATTATTTTGCTAGAAAGGTGGAGAAGGGGCCATCCCTTTGTTTACAAACAGTATACTTATGTGAAAAACAAAAGATTAATTTTTAAAGAATTAATTTTCTTAGGTCATTGTTGAATACAAAAGATGACATTATCGTGGAAGATTGAGGGTTCAGGTCCCATTAAGGGGCAAAGTGGGTATGTGTGTCTGTGATTTAACTATCAAAAAAAAGGAGGAAACCTTTTTGTCAAAATGACATCATTGTGGTTTGTTGAATGGAAATTTTAGAATATGTTTCTGGCATGGAAGGATTTGGGCGCTCAAAATGCTTTCATTTTGTATAAATCCAGAAGATATGAAGCAGCTTGCATTTGAATATGCCTTCATATCTTTTGTATGTATGAGGTATTAAGGGAAGAAATTGTGGGCCAAATTCTTAAAGGAATTTTGGTTAACATTCTTAGGAAACGACTGTTTTCCATAATAATCTGTTTATGAAATATTATTTATTGGAATCTCATTCCTTTGCTACCACGACCTCCATCACCACTCCTTGGCCTCTGCTGTGTCATGCCACCTTCATCACCACCACCATAATCGCTGTCACCTTCTGCAAGGATTAGTGTGCCACTGCCTCAAAATCAATATTGTCGTCAGTCTGGTGAAATCTCAAAACTAACACTACCATCACCAATCTTTATCACACCTTTGGTCATCCACCACCACCACAATTTCACTGTGATTATGGTCATCCACCACCATAATCACATAAGAAGCACGGATACAGACACGGATACGACACGACACGGACACGCAAACACGTTATTTTTAAAAAAAGTAGGACATGGATAGGTCAGGGACACGTTGAATATATATAACTTTTTTTATATTTTTTATATGACTATATAATAAAAATTTAATGTTATTGCAATTAAAATTGGTATAGAAATACACAAATTACAAAAAATATTATTAAGATATTAAAATAACAAAATCATTAAATAAAAATTAAAGAACTTTTTTATTTAATCATCAACATTTATGATTCAAGTGTTCGATACGTGTCCGGAAAGTGTGCAAGAGTGTCGGTGTCCGACACGGACACGTGAACCAAAATAAAGTGTCCGTGCTTCATAAGTGATACTTTGCCGCCATAAACATTACTCCCATTAATCCACATTGCCTCTGCCAGAGGCACCTAAGAGCACATGACACTGAATTTCCAAGCTTTCTTACATCATTTGTTGCCCCATTGTATCCATATATAAGTCAGCAAGGTTTTGACCTCTACCCCATAAAAAAACCAAAATTTAACAATTTAAAAAAAGGTCATCACCCCTTAGGCAGCGTGTTGGAATAAACTGGAGATAGACCTAACATTTAGCATTATTTTTTGCACAAAGTGGCTGTTTTCAGACTAAAGCCCACTTATTGCATTTGACGGCCCAAGCATTTTACAATTGCACCAAAACTTTTAACACCCTTAATAGTAATTGTAGTTTCTAGATGACTTGAAAGTTTAATAATTCATGAAAACTACAATGTTATAATTCTTCACAACTCAACTCAACTCAACTCAACAAAGCCTTGTTACAATTAAGTGATGATTAAATTTTTCGCATCTTACATTAAATTTTAGTTATTTGAATTGGATTCCAAGGTTCAATTCCAATCAAAATCAAAGTTCTCACTGTTAATATTTTTGCGTAGGAAGGGTAGGTTTAACTGTTGAAGTTTTTTCTGCTTTATATGCTTCATGCCATGGGGTGCTCGGGGAGCACTATGTTGTCATTTCTCTCGTATTTCATAATTTTGGATTTCTATTTATTTATATTTATGCCTTCACCTCAAAGGAGGATGAACTGCTTGGTATCCATTAATTACCTTAAAGAAATGTAATTTATGTCTCCTTTCTTTTCTTCTAGCTAAACTAGTGAAATTTTTGGATTTATGCAGGTTCTCAAGGGTCACATTTCTTTGGGTAATGCTCGATTCCCAAATGGAACCAATGGTAATACACACTCTCCCTTTATATAAGTTAATAATAGTTCATTGATTTGTTTTAGTTTCAAAGGGTCCACAGATCATTTAATGGAGTGGATCCTTAAATGCATACAGTTTACCGACTTTCTTAGTGGTGTAGCCAGAATTTTTTTTAGTGGGGTCATTCAATAACTTATTATCATGTCAAAAAATTCAAATGATTATCTAAAATAAAATTAAGATAGAGACAGGAAGAATATAACAGACGAAGATTGCAAGTTTGCAAGACAGCAAGGTTTCATAAATTTTTGCTGCTCATTTGTGAAAGATTTATGAATTGATGGAGGTTGTCATCTTCAAAAGTTCTAGCCCTATAAAAACCAAATTATGGGTTCAATTGTTTCGGATTCCTAATCAGATACCATGTTTAGGTTGGCTATTCAACTTGATACTATTTAGGTTGGCTTTCGTTAAAGAATGTTCTTTCAAGGTAAATGTGACCTTGAAAGATAAACATTCAAGTTTGAGTCACATTCAGTTTGAAAATATTTAAGGCGGTTGATATATATACGATTCCGGAGAGAATTATTATAAGACAAAATTGGAAGAAATGCTATTCATTCCTTGGCTTATTTTATAAGACAAAATTGACCCCGTTCCTCTTTTTTTGCCCTCTAATTTTAGTAGGGTTAATTTAGGAAAAACAGTTTAAAAATTTTAAATTACAATATAGATACAATTTTTTTATTCAAAGTCAATGGGGTCAATTGACACTTGGAGTCCAGTTGGCCCTGCCCACTCTCCCTATGAATGTAGTATTTTAAGTGTTGGTTGATATGTTGATGTTGGATATTGTCTTCAAGTGCTTATAATAATTTTACTGTTTAATAAAAAATTTGTCTTTTACAGGGCATGCACTTGACATTCTTGCTCGAATTCCTCTCTGGAAGGACGGTCTTGATTACCGACATGGTACTGGTCATGGAATTGGGTCTTATTTAAATGTTCATGAGGGTAAGTGATGAATAATAAGTGGCCGTCCCTTAATTTTTTTCTACTTCTATGTGAACTAACAGCTTTATTTTCATTTCATTGCTTTATATATTGGGCAGGACCCCATTTAATTAGTTTCAGACCCCACGCTCGGAATGTGCCTTTACAAGCTTCAATGACTGTCACAGATGGTTAGTGTCATCTTTTCATTGCCTTGTCAATTGGAATATGATTCTAGAAAGAAGTTCTATCTTTTCTACTTTTCATTGTCATCAATTATCTTCTTATATTCATTTATTAAATCCTTGGGCTTTCAGTACTGTTCATTCTTATGAGCTCTTTACCCTCTACTTCATTAGGACATGTTTTTCTGTGGATTTTTAGATAAGAAGTTCATGTGAGTGAATTAATAGCTCCACAAACGGGAATCAATATTGAATTATTCTTAAAGATTTGAATCCAGTCATTTGATTATCATTATATATTTTTCTTGATAAATATGACAAAAACCTGCATCCCCCCTGAACTCAAACTATTTGATCATCGTATGTCTTATTGAATGAGCATTTTGGTGTGCCGAAGTATTGCAATCTGTAGTTGATATCCAACATGTTGGTTCTAGATGAGGCTCTGCTGATTTATTTGCATGTTTTAAGAGCCAGACAAATTGTTCACACCTGAGACATTAACATTCCTTTTTTTCCCATTAACTTTTTGAAACTGATATTGGAATTGCAATTTCCAGAACCTGGTTATTATGAGGATGGAAACTTTGGTATAAGATTGGAGAATGTGCTTATAGTCAAGGAGGCTGACACAAAGTTCAATTTTGGTGACAAGGGTTACTTATCATTTGAGCACATTACATGGGTAAGTTTTTTATTTGTTAATCATGATGCTAATGTATTTTCTTTCTTTATCCACCTCACCCCAAAAAAAAAGTTATATTTTTGCCCACCCAGTCATATTGTCTGGATCCAACATTGTATGCGTGTATTTATATTTATATGATACTAGTGTTCTGGGAACTTTTGCCCACCCAGGTGTATTGTTTGGAGCCATCATTGTATGTGTGTTTTATTAGATAATACAAGTGGACCTGTGTTCTGGCCTTGGGGAACTTGCACTTTGGTCAGAACTGAGAAGGGTGGCTCAGTTATTTTATATAAAGAAAATGGATGTTTTCTTACTATTTTATATCTTCTTCCTCAGGTTCATCTTTTTTCTTTTTGGGTACATAAGTGCTCATATTTGAACCTTTTACCATTTTTTTTCTACAGCATATAAGTCAGTTGTAACAAATTTGTTAGAAGTATATGGAATGGATCTCCCATGCTGAAAATATTTTCAATAATTATTTTTTGCTTTGTCTTGTGCCCAGGCACCATACCAGAGAAAGTTGATTGACTTGAACCTTTTAATGCCTGAAGAAATATCTTGGTTGAACGCCTACCATTCCACATGTAGAGAAATCCTGGCTCCATACTTGGATGAATCTGAAATGGCGTGGCTGAAGAAAGCTACCGAACCAATAAGTGCTTGAGTGGTTCTTCATCCATTTTAGGGACTTTCCACCCCACCCGACCACTTGCCTCCCTCTTTCTGCAGCTCCCCCAACAAACGAATAACGCTCTTACTTGTTACAGGCGTATTAAATTATTGAGTCTAATAATTTTTATGTAGAAGAATATGAGTTACTGTTGATATCTTTCCTTGTTCATATCTGTCATACTTGCTCTGTTGTCTTTCTGCTTTTTTCTTTTTCTTTTTAATTTTTTTTTGTGCGATTTACTGAGTTTATTTGAAGCATGTATAGCTGAACGAGGAAGTCGTGTACTTCTGCATGCTTAAATTTAATGACGATGAAAGAAATAAGTATTTTCTGATTAATACTGCAGTTTTATGTTACATGCATGACTGTAATTTGATCTTGGAAATATAATGAAGATGGGACTTGATTCATGAAATAAGAAATTTTGATTAGGAAAATATATATTTCTTTTCCGGAAGATATTTTTAAGCCTAAAGAGTTCTAAACTTAGAGAAGAAACAATTTGAAAAGAAAAAAGTTAATAGGTATGTTTGGTAGAACTTTTTAAAAAGAGATCGTTGTTAATATTTGAATGGTTTTTCAATTATACTCACAAATGGAGGTCCTGATGAAATGGAGAGACTTCGAATTCAAAGTTTTGAGACACATTATGCCTGCATCACATCATCAATTAACCTCTTCTTATCAATCCTGCTCTTCATAACCCCAACAACCCAACATAAAAAAGAATAGACACCACAAAGCGTGAGCCCAAGCAACGAGAAAAATAAAATCGAACACCACAAAGAACACAAACAAACTCTCAGACACAACAAAAGAAAAGATTAATCTCTCTCTCACAGCAGTTGTCTCTCTCCTCAATGATCTGATCAACAAAATGCGACTCAAAAGAAACCCCACTTTTTCTTCTTTTTGATTTAATTTCTCATTGGAACATTGAATTTGCAAAGAAGTGGATTCTCTTTACATAGCCAGCGGTCACAATCATGAGACTAACTTGAAAACTTCTAAGCATGGAATAAGATTAAGAATCCTCAACGGAAACCTCAAGAGTTCATTGGAATGTCCCTTTGTAGCTGCTTGCTTCATAGAGGTTTATGCATAGATCTGATTGGTTTTAGTTTCTCTATTGCTTCTTTGAGACTTGCATATTGTACAATGGGTATGAAAACTAGAGGTGCACCCAAAAAAAACAAACTAAATGGGTTGGGTTACCAGGTCAAAACCCGGTTCTAAAATGGACTATTTGAAGTATTTTTAAGCATAAAGTTTACTTATTTAGCTGTCAGTAATGTCATGAAAAATTGAGATTCTGAAGTTTTTTTTTTTAAAAAAACTAATGGGTCGGTTTTTCTTTCATGCAAAAAAAAAAAAAAAAAACGATCCGACCCAACTTGATTTTTTTTGGGCCGGGTCAGCATTCCTGCGGTTCTTGTTCCTATTATGGTTCTTTCAGAATTGGCTGAAGTTAAGCCAGGTTTTATTCCAATCCGACTCATGTACATCTCCAATAAAAACAATTGTTATAAAGAGAATGCAGAACTGGAACTCATATCCTACAATATTCACCACACAACTACTACCTTAATGATTTGATCAACAATATATATATATATATATATATATATGTGTATATATATATATATGTATATATGTCAAAACCACAAACAGAGAAATTTTTGTGCAGAGACAAGAAATTCTCTATTCGCCCTTCGTTTTGTGCATATCCTACAATATTCACCCCACAGCCACCACCTACAACCATGCCATTTCCGGTCAGCCACGAGCAGTCCAGGTAACACCCCTAGCCTGCACAAGAAGGCCCCAAATCCATAGAAGGGGAGTTGAAACTGCCAGAGACGAAGCATAAAAGCTAAGGCTATATGGTTTTGGCTTTGTTCTCCTTAATCCTCCCATATCTGCGCTCCAATTCAATACATTATGTCACCATTGCCAATGGTGATAAAAATAAAAAAAAAAGTCAAACAACACTGATATTAACAACAAACAAGAGAGGTTATTGCATGGTATAGGATCATTACTACCAATCAATCATGTACTGCTTTGTGTATAATATATTAATTTTTTAAGAGATAAAAAAGTAACTTTTACATACCAACAATTCATGATTAGTCGGGAATATTGACTAGGTCAATATTCCAGGACAAAACAATAAGCAACAAGAGGAACGGAAGAGTAAGAATAAGATTCACCCATATATAACATAAAACATGTCACGTGTGTGAATATTTGGGTCAAAGTCACTTTAATTTACCAATAAGATTCACCCATTTTGGAAACGTGCAATTACATGTGGTGATAGGTAATTAGGGTCGGCTTGAGCATAAAGCCAATAAAGTAATAGTTTTAAGTTTTACTTAAAGAGAAAATCTTAAATTTTATGTATTTAT
Source organism: Nyssa sinensis (assembly GCA_008638375.1). Lineage (NCBI taxonomy): Eukaryota > Viridiplantae > Streptophyta > Magnoliopsida > Cornales > Nyssaceae > Nyssa > Nyssa sinensis. The sequence goes on along the minus strand of CM018043.1, from coordinate 54,480,507 downwards.
TCTATAATTAAATTAGACATTCAAGGTTAATAAAAGTCTAACTTTTCTATTAATAGAATTTTATTCGTATTTTTTTAAAAAAGCGATTTGAGGTATTATTAAGATGAGATAAAGCTATCACACCGGAGGGAACTTACAATAAAAGAAAGGGAATCCTCTAGTCAAACAAGAACATAATCAATATGTTTGGCACGTCTAACTAATTCATGGGCTACACTATTGGTAGAACGTCTAACAAACTTACATTGGAAAGAAAAATAGTTACGGAGAGTGCTAACATTGGCTCGAATCATGCCTAGAGAAGAAAAATCATCCATAGAAGAAGAAATGTCATTTATGGTATCTAAAGAATCGTCTTGACATGATGAATTCTAATATCCAAAACAAATTGAATGGCATATAGGGAAGCCATAAATTCCACCTACTCAGGGTCTCTAATCTTTTATTGCTATTTATTTAGATTAAAAAAATGATAAATTATACTTTTTACCTTTGAATTTTATTATGAATTTTACTTTAGTCTCTATCTTTTCAATTTTATCATCTAATTTTTAACCCCATTTTAATTTAGTCATTCTGTCACAATTAGTCATTTAATGTGGCCGGAAAAAGATCACACATGAGGCCTATGCAATATTTACCGTATATATATATATATATATATATATATATATATATATATATATATATATATATATATATATATATATATGAAAGAGAGGAGTTCCAGACCGTGTGTAATATCAAGGAATGATAAATGAGTTAACTAAAAAATTTGATGGGTATGGAATTGTCTTTTTAAAAAATTTAAGGACATTGACGAAATTCAGAGTCTAGAAATTCATAGAGGGAAGACAAAGAGAGAAGGAGAATTGGATATTTCTCGATGTGAAGATTACACTATATAGAGACTCCTATTTATACACATTCTCTACAGACAAATTACACCAATTTAGCCTAATCAATTACCTATAATCAAGCCAAATCAATCAATAATATCAATCTCAACAAATCAGCCTTTATTTGCTTCTTTGACCAATCTCAAGAGTGATTCTCTCTCATCAATCTTTAATGCCAAATCTCCCATATCCTTAACATTCCCCCTCAAGTTGGAGTGGATATTAATGACACTCAACTTGTTCAGTAGATGGTTGAATTGAGTAGGTCCAAGAGCTTCGATAAATAGATCTACGGGCTGTTGACTTGTAGGTATGTGAATGGTTTGAATGACTTGGCTCTGGAGCTTCTCTTGAATGAGATGACAGTCGATCTCTATGTGCTTTGTTCGTTCATGGAATACTGGATTCGATGCAATGTGGATAGCTGTTTTGTTACCACAGTATAACTTGACTGGTTGTGGATGTGCTATCTGGAGATCTGTCAGAAGTTGCTTTAACCAAGTAATCTCACAACAGGTTGATGCCATAGATCGGTAGTCTACTTCAGCCGAGGATCGTGAAATTGTTGTTTGCTTTTTGGTCTTCCAAGAAATTGGTGATTTTCTAAGTAGAATACAGTATCCTGTGACTGATCGCCGAGTATCTTTATATCGAGCCTAATCTGCATTACAAAATGCATGCAATTGAACATCACTGGAAGTTGATAGGAAAATTCCTTGTCCAGATGATTGTTTGAGATATCGTAAAACTCGATGTGCTGCATCCAAGTGAGATGTTCGAGGTTTGTCCATGAATTGACTCAGAATGTGTACGGCATATGCTAAGTCTGGCCTAGTGATGGTCAAATATTTCAGCTTCCCAACCAATCTGCGGTATGAAGATGGGTTTGAAAGTGGTTCTCCATCAGTCTCACTAAGAGCCAGATTTGGTTCCATGGGTAGTTTCCTGGTTTAGCACCAAGAAATCCAGTTTCCTCAAGTGTCTCCAAGGCATATTTCCTTTGTGATAAAAGGATGCCAGTTTTTGAGCGGGCCACTTCTATACGCAGAAAATATTTTAGAATGCCAAGATCCTTGAGTTTAAAACATTCTTCCAAGTATTTCTTGAGTGCATCAATCTATTCCAAGATGTTTCCTGCCAAGATGATGTTTTATACATATACCAAGACAATTGTAAAACTGTTTTTATAGGATCGGACGAACATGGAATAATCGGCTTTAGACTGTTTATATCCAACACTAATGAGAGTGGAAGAAAGCTTGGCATACCATTGCTTGGAGGCTTGCTTGAGGCTGTATAGGGATTTGTTGAACTTGCAGATTCGGTTCTCCCCCTTTCGTCCTAAACTAGGAGAAAGGTGCATGTAGACATCTTCATCGAGGTCTCCATGTAGGAAGGCATTGTTGGCATCAAGTTGATAGAGATGCCAATTTTGTGCAGCAGAAAGGGCGAGAACAGTACAAATAGTAACCATTTTTGCAACAGGAGCAAAGGTTTCAGAGTAATCGATGCCTTCCTTCTGATTATAGCCTTTGGCAACAAGGCAAGCCTTATAACGTTCTATAAAGCCATCCGGATTGTGTTTGATTTTGTATACCCATTTGCAACCAATGGGTTTCTTGTGAGGTGGAAGAGGAGTCAAAGTCCAAGTATAGTTGGCTTCCAAGGCATCAATCTCAGCACGCATGGCATCATGCCACTTAGGATCCTGCATAGCCTGCAAGAATGACTTGGGTTCTTATGTAAGGGAGATGGTAGTGGTGAAGGCACGGTGTGTAGGAGAAAGAGAATCATAAGAAAGAAAATTAGAGAGAGGATAAATAGTACTTGAGGAGCGGACCGACGTCGAGTCAGATGGTAGGATAGGTCGAGATGAGAGTGCTTGTTCAACATGAAGATCCTATAAGTAGGCAGGTGGCTGAATCTGACGTGTGGATTGCCGAGCTTGGACAGGTGGGGTAGGAGAAAGGGGAATAACATTAGGTGGGGAAGTATGTGGCTGGGTAGAGGGTTCAGAAAGAAGATCTAGAGAGTCAATGGCATGAGGCAAAATAGTAGAGGGCGACTCTGAGGTAGTTTGGCTAAAAGGAAATTGATCCTCGTAAAAGACAACATCACGGGATACAAAGGTTTGGTGAGTTGCAACATCACGCGTGCGTCGCTAATAGTGCCATTGCGCCTCGCTAAAGATATTTTGCGACGCACAATCGTGCGTTGCTAAGGAGTCACAAATAATGGCGTCGCTAATAGTATTGGCGACGAACAAACCCGTTGGTGTCGCTAAAGGTGACTATTAGCGACGCCTACTATGCGTCGCCAATATTTGGGGACAAGCATCGCAAATACTACACAATGATACACTGGGCGTCGCTAAAAATGACTATTAGCAACGCACAGTGTGCGTCGCTAAAAGTACCATTAGCGACGTACACCGGGCGTCGCTAAAAGTCACTATTAACGATGCACAGTGTGCATCGCTAAAATGGACTATTAGCGACGCGTAGTATCCGTCGCTAATAGTTGTTTTTTATTAGCGACGCCATACGTTCGTCGCTAATAGTCATTTGTAGTGACGCCCACTGTGCGTCGCTAATAGTCTCTATTTAAATTGAATTTTACTTTTAGCGATGCATTGGTGTGCGTCGCTAAAAGTTTTTTTTTTTTTTTTAAAAGAATATTTGCTTTTTTTTATTTGTTGTTTTATTCCTGTTTAAACCTGTATCAATCATCCATCCTGATATACAATAAAATTCAAGCATTCTGAAACGTATATATTCAAAAAGAAAAATACATTCATATATTAAACTAATTATGTACATTTATAAAAGTACAATTTAACAATAAATAGAAAAATTAAAAATTATCTCCAAAATGTAACTACATATGTCCATGAAAGAAAAAAAAAAAAAAATAAATAACAAGTTTCGTTGCAAAACATAAAGACGGCGCGACAATAATCTCGATCAATCTGAAATAAAGATCAAATGATATATATTAGAACAATTATTAAATATATATGAACATAGAATGTGAATAGGTTTTTTTTTTTGCATGCATAAATAGTAAGAACGGCATAAAGTAGCATAAGTTTATTTTATCATTTGTGAGATGTGTGATGGGGTTTTGGTGTAGTTAGGCCGATATTCGGCATTTTGGTCTATCAAAACCTTAAAATGGACCTTTTTGAAGCTGAAACTTGCATAAGTTTCAAACTGGGCATCCAAACCGAGTGCTGTAAGTTCGTGCAACTCTATTTTATTATTTTTGAGGTGTGTGATGGGGTTTCGGTGTAGTTAGGCCGATATCCGGCATTTTGGTCTATCAAAACCCTAAAATGAGTCTTTTTGAAGCTGAAACTTGCATAAGTTTCAAACTGGGCTTCCGAACCGAGTGCCGTAAGTTTGTGAAACTCTATTTTATCATTTTTGAGGTGTGTGATGAGATTTCGGTGTAGTTAAGCCGATATCCGGCATTTTGGTCCGTCAAAACCCCAAAATGGGCCTTTTTGAAGCTGAAACTTGCATAAGTTTTAAACCGGACATCCGAACCGGGTGCCGTAAGTTCGTGCAAATATATTTTATCATTTGTGAGGTGTGTGATGGGGTTTTATTGTAGCTAGGACGATATCCGGCATTTTGGTCTGTCAAAACCCCAAAATGAGCCTTTTTGCAGCTGAAATTTGCATAAGTTCCAAACCGGGCATCTAAACTGAGTGCCTTAAGTTCATGCAAGTCTATTTTATCATTTGTGAGATTTTTGATGGGGTTTCGGTGTAGTTAGGCCGATAATCGGCATTTTGGTCTGTCAAAACTCCAAAATGGGCCTTTTTGGAGCTGAAACTTGCATAAGTTTCAAACCGGGCATCCGAACTGAGTGCCGTAAGTTCGTACAAATTTATTTTATCATTTTTGAGGTGTGTGATGGGGTTTTGGTATACTTAGGCCGGTATTCAAAATTTTGGTCCGTCAAAACCCCAAAATAGGCCTTTTTGAAGCTGAAACTTGCATAAGTTTCAAACCGGGCATCCAAACCGAGTGCCGTAAGTTTGTGCAACTCTATTTTATCATTTTTGAGGTGTGTGATGGGGTTTTGGTATAGTTAGGCCGATATCCGGCATTTTGGTCCGTCAAAACCCTAAAATGGGTATTTTTGAAGCTGAAACTTGCATAAGTTTCAAACCGGACATCCGAACCGAGTGCCGTAAGTTCGTGTAACTCTATTTTATCATTTTTGAGATGTGTGATGGGGTTTCGGTGTATACTTGAAAAAAATGAAGAATTTTATGAGCTATATTTATGATAAATTAAACTCAAAAATAGACAGAATTCGGTCATGGCTAATCAACACAAAAACAAAAACAAATAGACATAATTCAAATTGCATATCCATATAAATGGCCAGAATATAAAACATTAAAATATTTTTACTATTTATTGATTTGATAAGTAATTGAAACAACAATAGAGGCTTTTTAATAAACACACGTATATATGCATATCCAATGCAAATCTATCATTTCATCACAGAATCCAAAGTACAGAAAAAAAAATTCCCCAAACAATAATCAAAGAATATGTGGTAGATTTCGAGTTTCAGGAATAGTTGAGCGGTTCATCAGCAAATTCATATATCTATATCTATATCTATCTAGCTATATATATATATATATATATATCTAATTTTCTGTTCTTTTGTCAAAGAATTAAAAAAAAAAATCCTTACATGCCCATATATATATATATACAGTACTTACATAGAGAAAGAGAGAGAGGATGCTTAATAGCAAAAGAGAAAGGGTGAGTCGGATTTGTGAGGAGACGGAAGAGATTCTGATCTGAGGTCGTACGGAACAAGCACAAAAACGGAGATGATGATAGTTTGAGATGGAGAGAAGAGAGAAATGGCTACGGTGAGTAAAGGAACTCCACACCAAATGAACCCAACTCGCAAGAACTGAGAATAGATTGGTCGTAGGTGCAGTATCTCTCTTTCTCTTTGTCTTTGCTGGTATAAAAAATAAATCTAAACTGAACCACAAAAGAATGATGCAGATTTGACAGATCTTTGCAAAAAAAGAAAGAATGAATATGAAATCTACCGTCACCGAATAGGATTGCCGTCGTCGAATGGGCCGTCCACCGCCGTCTGATTCGAGCTTGCAACTAGGGAGTGACAGAGAGAGAGTGAGAAAAATTAGTGAGACAGAGTGAGAAGAATAACAAACTGGTCGCTAGGGTATAAAAATGGGGGGACTTATTAGTGATGCGCCATGAGCGTCGCTAATAAGTCCCTGAGCGTCGCTAATTCTAAAATAGCACTATTTGTGACGCCTATGTGAGCGTCGCCAATAATTTTACCTATTAGCAATGCCTCTATGCGTCGCCAATTGTGAGGTGAGCGTCGCTAATAGTTTCGCACCAGACTCAGTTTTTTTTTGGCTTTTCCCCTACTATTCGCGACACACGGTTGAGCGTCGCTAAAAGTTTCATGCGTCGCTAATAATGCGTGTCGCAAAAAATGGATTTTGTTATAGTGTATATTGCTTCTTATAGGGAGATTTCCCATCCAAAAGAGAAGTGGGTGTTTTATTAATCAAATAAGTTGCATTAAGAAGAGCATAACCCCAAAAATGTTTAGGCATATTGGCCTGAAAAAAAGGGCTTGAAAAACGTTTAAAAGATGATGATGTTTACGTTCCACAACTCCATTTTGTTGAGGAGTGGATACGCAACTCGTTTGGTGAATGATGCCTTTTTCTGAATAGAAGGAGGAAAGGTCAAATTCTGGCCCATTATCACTATGGAAAATTTTGATCGTAGTGGAATGTTGGTTTTCAATGAGCCGAATAAAAGAAAGAAGGAGGTGACAGATATCTGACTTATGACGCATTAAGAAAGAAAGGGACACAAAGGACGTTCTTCAAAATGAGGGAGGAAGAGAAAACGATAGAACCAATATGAGTTACCACAGCATGAGAGCCATTAAGGAGTTGTACAGTACGACTATGAACATGAATGAAGTAAGTTAAATCAGAGGGATAACACACCATGTGATCGGTGGCTCCATTGTCAAGGATCCAAAGTGTTTTAGCAGAGAGGATGGGTGGTTTACCTGATAAGGATGACATAATATTACCTACGTGATTGGCCATAGATGATGACTGAGTAGCAGTGTTGAGCATGGCTAAGAGCTGTTGGCATTGATCAAGGGTAAATGGGAAACTGCTGGTGGATGAGTTGCTATTAGAGGAGGAGACTTGGTGTGCCCTTGGTTTCGAACCTGAGCTAGGCTTGCGGGAGCTAGGTGGGAACCCATGGATGAAGTAACAACGCTCAATGGTATGACCTTCCTTATGGCAGTGTGTGCATTTCGGCCATGGCGTGCGAAATTTTTTTCCATCTTTTAGAGTGAGGAGGATACCTTTGGCGGCTAAGGCAACGCCGTCGATGGGTGAAGGAGTTTGAATGTTCCTTTGGCATTCCTCTTGAAGAACCAAGCCGTAGATGTGACTGATTGTGGGGAGAGGGTCTATCAACAAAATCTGGGCATGGATGGCACCAAAAGACTCATTAAGGCCCATGAGGAACTTCATGATGTGCTGGTACTGCTGGTATTGAGCGATGTCTTCTTGGAACAAATGAGATTGAAGTGATGCAAGATCATCCCATAATAGTTTCAGCTTGGTAAAATATGTAGCCACCGATGTATTGTCTTGAACAAGATTATGAATTTCTTGTTCAAGGTGATACATGCGAGAGACATTGACTTGGGGAAAATGATCCTTCAAATCTACCCAAATATCTCGAGCAAGATCATAGAAAATAACGCTAGTAGAAATGTCTTGAGAAAGAGAATTAACCAAGCTTTTACCATGTTGTTGTAGCAGGACCACTGGCGGTATTCTACAGGGGAAGATTTGGAAGGCTTGGGAACAATGCCATCGATGAAGCCAATCTTGTTTTTGGTGTCGAGGGCAATGAGCATAGATTGACTCTATGTGGTGTAATTGGTTTCCGTCAATGGTTGAGAAACCAAAACAACACCTGGATAATCGGAGCTGCTGAGAAACAGGTGGTGACTGGGATCATCAAATTTTTGGGAAGGTTGGATGCTTTCAACATTGGAAGGCATAATATAGGAAGTGGTGCAGACAGTAATCTCGAAAAGACAACTAAGTAACATCCTAGGAAAGTGAGGGGAGTCATAATGGATCGCTTAAAACCCAAGACTTTCCTTAGCCAGAGCTTGCCTAGACATTGTATTTGTTGAAAATATTGTAAATCCCACTAACAAAAGTGACAGCCTTTGTAAAAAGAAAAAAATTATTGGAGAGTTTTTTTTTGGCAAACTTATAGCAATTGAAAGGGCTGAACAATGGGTGATAATCACGTTGAGGAGCTTGGAAAAGAAAAACAGAGAATGCTCTGTTTTGTGACCGAGAAGAAGAAATTGAGAAGAGAAGATTATGCTTTTCGGAATCCTAACGCTCCGATAACATGAAGAAATTCAGAGTTTAGAAATTCATAGAGGGAAGACAAAGAGAGAAGGAGAATTGAGAATTGTTTATTTTCGGTGTGAAGATTATACTATACAGAGGCTTTTATTTATACACATTCTCTATAGACAAATTACACCAATTTAGCCTCATCAATTACCTATAATTAAGCCAAATCAATCAATAATGTCAATCTCAACAAATCAGTCCTTATTTGCTTCTTTGACCAATCTCAAGAGTGATTCTCTCTCATTAATTTTTAATGCCAAATCTCCCATATCCTTAACAGACATGATGTTAACTATTTTTGTTAGGCCAATTAACGGTTGAGCAAATTGTTACAAAATAAAAATTTCGAAATAGGTTAGTGTAACTTTTCAAATTACAAAGAAACCGTGTTTAATATTACTTAATCTCATAAGAGATCAATCACATTTGTCTTATTTATTATTTAAAAAATGTTTAGACTTAGACAATCAATAAAGGACTTTAGTATTTTTTTTTTTTGAGGAGATTCCTGTAAAATATGCTGATATATGACTAAAATCATAATGAAATAACTTTGTGGCTCAAGCGGAGAAAACAGTGATCCCAAAATTCGTCCGTGATAACATGCACAATATTACAAGGTATTGCATAAGGTATTATCACTTCTTTAGAAAAGACAAGTTTTTCTTTTATAAAATGCTGAAAATTTTATTTTGAAGAGCACACTGCATGGAATAACATCTATATATGTGTGATTATATATATAAAAAAGAAGAACACTACAATATTTTGAAGAGCATACTGCATGGAATAACATTTATATATGGGTATTGGGTGATTATATATATAAAAGAAGAACACTACTTTATTTTGAAGAGCATACTGCATGGAATAACATCTATATATGGGTGATTATATATATAAAATAAGAACACTACTTTATTTTGAAGAGCATACTGCATAGAAGTAATACTAGAAATGAGATGGGAGCTTTTGGAGGCTGCTCAAGGACCCTGAACACTCTGGCATTGCAATTTACACTCCTTTGCCACCTGAGACAATGAATTGTAAGAGGACCCGCCCTTACTCAGAGCCTTCTCTGCACTATCTTTTAGCTTCTCGACTCTTGCTCTTATTTCATTCCCATCTTTCACCATAATCCTCCTCACCATCTTCTCTATCTCCTCCCTCATCACCACTTCCGTCGACGGCAACAACTTCGATCGGATGGCCACCCCGGCCTCCACCAGCATTGTAGCATTCATATTTTGCTCGGCATACAATGGCCACGCAATTAATGGTACCCCGTTTACAATGCTTTCTATGGTTGAATTCCACCCACAATGAGATAAATATCCTCCAACTGATGGGTGGGCCAAGATCTCCGTCTGTGGAGCCCACACTGGAACCACCAGTCCCACCTTGAGGGTCCGAGCCAGAAACCCATTTGGCAGGTAATCTAGAGTGCCATCACAGCCCTCTTTTGATGCAGAAAGATACTTGAACCCACCATGCTCCATGGGTGGGCGAACCACCCAAATGAACCTCTTCTGGCTTAGCTCCAATCCCGCAGCCAGCTCGGTGATTTGCTGGACCGATAATGTTCCACCACTGCCAAACGAGACATAGAGAACTGATCGAGTGGGTTGCATGTCTAGCCAATCCAATAGCTTACTCCTCGAATCAGACGGCCCAGCAAGTCTGATCATAGGGCCAATGGGGTGAACCGGTACATTAACAGCCTGCCGTAGTATTTTATGATCTCTGAGGGCCCCAATTGTTGTGTGCTCTAGATCCTCCCACGTGTTCACTAAAACTCCATTAGCCGTCAACATTTCAACCCCAATACGCACGCAATCATCGTACATCTGATTCTTACGGCCCTGAAGCGGGTCCGGAAGATCCTCGAAACGAACTGGCTTGCAACCAGGAATTCTCAGCGGCTTCTTTTCGCAAACGTACTCCCCCTCCGCCAAATCTTTGTCAAGGGTCGGAACGTACAGAGTCATGGCGACGAACCATGCATTGGACGGCACGTAGACGTACTTCAACATTTCGAACTCGTCGGCGATGACTAAAGACTTGGTGCCGAAGAGGTCGACGATGAGGACCGTCGGACGAGAGTTCATGGCAGTGATTGCGGACCGAAGATTGGATATTGATTGTCGCATCATAGCTATAATTTGTGTAAAAATGGTTGCGCCGGCGTCCACTAAGCCGGAGATATCAACCGGCGGGAGTTCGATAATGTTGAAAAGATTGGGACTAGTGTGAAGTTGGGATTTTGTTGGTGGTGCGTCGGTTGCGACGGCAAAGACAGTGACATCAAAACCGTGGTGAATAGCAAGGCGGTTTCCGAGCTCCAGGACGGGTATGAGGTGGCCCTTGCCGGGGCTGGCGAGTAGTGCTGCGTGAGGCTTTCTGATTGCCATAACTGAAAAAGTACTGAAAATTCAGTACAGAAGGAAAGACTTTGATTATGGAAACGATGAAAAATGAAGAGAGATGTACAAGGAGGGTGCATGCAATTACTCTTATGCATGGGTATATATAACATCGGAGTAATTATTAAATGAAACTATTCTATAGATTTCTTATAAATATTTATTTTTTAAAGTAAAACTTACGATGAGGTAAAGTAATAATCTTAAAACAATTTTTCCGTAAGAAAGTATCATCAAAATATGGGAAAGTAATTTTTTGTTCCAAAATTTATATATATATATATATATATATATATATATATATATATATATATGATGCTGCACTTTTTGGCCCACGTGAGATCCAAGCTCGGCTCCCTGCTAAACACTCGAAACAGAAGATCAGAGGACCACCGGGTTGACTCCGGTGGTAGCCGCTCCGATGCTTAAGTCAATAAACTGAATTGAAAGACTCGTAATGAAAGCCAAAATAATGAGCATGAAAATAAAGCGTACCTTAAGGGTTGAATTTATAGGTGGTTGTTCTCCCAAGTTGATTAGGATTTGGAACCATGAATATAGGGATTAGATCTTCGGAGATATAAGTTACCTTGTTGAATATGGAAACTTAATGTGGCAGTTCCTTTGTCGGAAACAACTTCCTTATTCCTTGCTCGGAGCTTGTTGAGGCGGTGATAAGATCTGATTATTGACTTACTGTACTGCAAGTTTGCATCTGTATATATTTAGCTTTGTAGGAGAGCTACCTTGCTTTGATACTGTGAGATCGGTTTATTTGAGCTACGCCTTTGATTGACCGAGAATGAGTTATACGACCGAGCATGAACTGAATGACCGAACATAAGTCATGTGGCCGATCATGAACTGAATGACCAAGCCCAGGTCGTATGACCGAGCATGATCTGAATGACTGAGCCTGAGCCGATTCGTACTTACACGTGTCGTGCAGTGGTTGATGTGTCACATAGTGGTATATCAGTTACTCCCCCCGCAAGCCTTAGTTTGAGCTCGGGTCGTAACTAAGGTTTTATGAGCGTCCGAAAAGCCATGCATTCTGTCGTCTCGTTTCTCGAGACGTCCGTTGGTACATCATTTATTGCGCAGCCGGTTCTTGGGTTTCTCAAGTCATTATTGTTGCGATACTGTCGCGACGGTTCGCCTGGGTAGCAATTACTCTCTGGATGCGTATAAAAGGGAGAAAGAGCCTTGTACGATTCTTTTTACCATCTTCTACTCTACGAAGTGAGATATACATCCGACATTGTCGAACCAGCAAGCTACCTTGTGAAGAATCCCATCCATCCGAAATCCCTTACTTTGATTCAGGTTCGGTTTTAGTATTTTTGTTCATCTTTTCACTTTCTCTTCCTCTCCTTTTGGTTATTTTGAAATGTCGACTTCTTCGGCATCTTCTGATGTTGGTAATGGGTCGGGGAGCCTCCCGGAGGCTCCTTCTTTGTCACAAACCCTAATTAGGGGTAGCAGTTCCTCGGGGACTGGATCGGAGGAGACTCACTTTAGTCCCTCAGTTAGAATCGTTGATGCATTCTCGGAATCTAGGGATAGAGAGGGTGAAGTCTTGGGTCGGTCTTCTCAGATAGAGAGTACTGTAACATCCTCTTGGTTAAAGGTTATTAGGGAGAAGTATGAGATTCCTCCAAATGTCACCCTTAGGGCTCCCGATGACCTAGACTACCCTTGGGAAGTTCAGGAGGGAGAAATCTGTGTTTATGCTGCCTGGTTTGAGATGGGGCTGCGTCTTCCCTTCCCTAGTTTGCTTAGGGATTTTTTCTACTGGTTTAACCTCTACCCGGCCGACCTGCTTTTGAATAGTTGGAGGCACCTGTTAGGGTTTATAGCCTTAGGTCGTCTGAACGGTGTTGAGGTTTCTTTAGATCTGATCCGTAGTAAAATGGATCTTAAGTATAGGAAGGCGGAGGGCCTCTATTACATGTCGTTCGACAAGGGATTCCGGCCTTTGACCTATGTACCGTCCTCCAATAAATTTTGGAAGGATCGGTTCTTCTTTGTTGGTGGAGAGTGGGAAGTGACCGACCCCGAGGACCAGTTCTCCACGTTCCCCCAGAGCACGGGGTTTATGGGTGAGACGCCCTTTTTCTTTTGCAATTTTGTTCTGTGCTTGTTTTTGTGTGTCTGACTAACCTTTGCTCAAAATTCTTTTGTGCAGCCAAGAGCGTCAAGAAGAGGCCTCACTTCACCCCTGTTTTGAAAGACCAATACAAGAGGCTCCTCCAGACTCCAAACAGGGACTACCGAGCCATTCTTCATTCAGGCCCTACAATGCCTCTCAAGGACAAGAATGTGGTTGATGAGGTCCTTAAGTCAGTTGCTGGTAAATGGGGGGCGTCAAAGAAGAAGAGGGTGGCGAGCCAGCCTCCTCCCTCTGTGTCTTCTTCGAAGAAGACGAGGACGACTGACCCGTCCTCTTCGGTGCCTCCCAAGAAGGGGGCTGTCTCCTCTGCTTCTCCCTCTTCCCGGCCTCCTCTGAAGGGAGTTGTGATCAGGGAACCCTCCTCTGCCCCCCAAAAGGGGGTGGTGATCAGGGAACCCTCTTCTGCCCCTCAGAGGGGTACGGCGGTACTTCGGCCTGTCCCCTCTTCGGCCCAAAAATCTCAACAGAGGGGTAAGGCAAAAGTGGGTACCGAGATGCCCGATGGATATAAGGCCGTCCATCAGGCTATTGAAGACTTTTGGGCTGAGGCCCCTCGGACTGACATCCCTTCCTGCAGCACCAGGAAGGGTACTGAGAAGACTGTGGCTGGTGCCATGAGGGCCCATTTGAAGGTAACGACCGACCTTCCTTCCTTTGGTGTTTTTCTTTCTTTTCCTCTTTACTGATATGCCTCTTGTTTTGTTTTTGCAGACTTTGCATAGCTTGGCCGCTCTGATGGAGGCCACGGTGGATCTCCAGGCCTTGGAGAGGCTGGAGGAAGAAATTGATGATGTCCGGCTACAGCTCAGCACGGCTCAGTCCCAAGCCACCTCGGCCGAGGACGAGCTCAAGGAGGCGAGGAATTGCCTCTCAATTATGGAGTCCGAAAGGGATTCCATTAAACTTGAGAGGGATTCTTTGCAATCTGAACGGGACTCCCTTCGTCAGGACCTGACCAAGCTGAAGGAGGAGAACAGTGCCCTTCAGGACTCCATTGCTCAGAAGGTTGAGGAGGCCAAGGTTGAGATCGAGGCCAGGCTGAAGACCGAGCTTGAGAAAATGGGAGATACAATCGCGCAGCTTGGTTACGATAACCTCAAGTCCAAGCTTCTCGCCAAGTTCCCGGATATCGACCTGTCTGGGATCGATGACGACGATGAGGACGAAGATGGTGATGAGGATGATGGACCTGCAAGCCCCTTAGTTTAGGGAAAACTTTTGTAGTCCTTGTTCATCTTCTTTGTAACCGAGCTTGCATATTAATGAAAATATCTTCTCTTCGATTTTTGTCTCTGTCTTTCTTTGACTGTTGGCAATCTTTGAGTTCTGCTCTAAAGATGTATCAATGTTTTGTTGTGTGTAAACGGACTTCGGTTTTTGATGTTTGTAGTATGACACAAGTAAACCTGTTCGGTTTCCAGAGTACTGTTTCTACCGACCATGGGTGGTCTTCTGAAATAATGTGAGAAAATAACCAACTTGTGCCGAACCCTCGATTTTGGAGGGGTTTTTGAATCACAGACTTGAATAATAATCAATCAATCTGATCACTAATCGTCAATCGTAAAATCGGCATAAGACAGTTATTCTGACCCCTTAGAGCAAGACCCGAGCTTGATTGCCGAACAAAGGGACTTGTATTTGCAAGGATATTTTGACGGTCAATACTTAGAGTTGATTCTTTTATAGCTTCTGACACAGAGCCCTCGCGTACTTGTTATCGAACATCATCCTCATATATTAAGATGGATCAGACTTAGGGATTTTGTTTATTAAGATGGAACAGACCTGAGGTCTGTGCATTGAGATGGACCGGACCTGAAGTCTGTACATTTAGATGGACCAGACCTTAGGTCTGTACATTGAGATGGACTAGACCTGAGCCTGTGCATTGAGATGGACCAGACTTGAGTCTGTACATTTAGATGGACCAGACCTTAGGTCTGTACATTGAGACGGACCAGACCTGAGTTTGTGCATTAAGATGGACCAGACCTTAGAGGTCTGTACATTTGAGATGGACCAGACCTGAGAGGTCTGTACATTTAGATGGACCAGACCTTATGTCTGTACATTGAGACGGACCAGACCTGAGTCTGTGCATTAAGATGGACCAGACCTTAGAGGTCTGTGCATTAAGACGGACCAGACCTTAGAGGTCTGTGCATTAAGATGGACCAGACCTTAGAGGTCTGTACATTTGAGATGGACCAGACCTGAGAGGTCTGTATATTTAGATGGACCAGACCTTAGGTCTGTACATTGAGACGGACCAGACCTGAGTCTGTGCATTAAGATGGACTAGACCTTAGAGGTCTGTGCATTAAGACGGACAAGACCTTAGAGGTCTGTACATTAAGACAGACCAGACCTTAGAGGTCTGTACATTTGAGATGGACCAGACCTGAGAGGTCTGTACATTAAGACGGACCAGACCTTAGAGGTCTGTACATTTGAGATGGACCAGACCTTAGAGGTCTGTACATTTGAGATGGACCAGACCTGAGAGGTCTGTACATTGTAATATTTTACGGAATATATTTGGAAAAAGAAATTATTTTATTGATAATACTTTCTTAAATGCTCCATATTCCATGGTCTGGGGACAGGTTTCCCATCCATGCTTTCCAACCAATAAGTGGTTGGTCTTACTGTCTTGGTAATCTTGTAGGGGCCCTCCCAGTTCGGTGATAACTTCCCCATGGTGGGATCCTTGGTGTTCTGAAAAACCCTTCTTAGGACGAGGTCCCCAACTTGGAAGCTGGCAGGTTTGAGGCTAATTTTTGAGCGGTTAACCATCCTGCGCTGATATGCTTCCATTCTGATTACGGCCTGCTCTCTCCTTTCCTCGAGCAAATCCAAATTTTCTGCCAGTTGTTGGTCATTGGTCTCTTCGTTGAAAGCCTCAGTCCTTAGGGTAGGCATGCCGATCTCGACAGGGATTACTGCCTCAGTTCCGTAGGCGAGTGAGAAGGGAGTTTCTGATGTTGGAGTTCTCCTGGTTGTTCGGTAGGCCCAGAGTGCCCCAGGGAGTTCCTCAACCCATTTCCCTTTGGCTGCCTCTAATCTTTTTTTGAGAGCGTCCAGGATCGTCCGGTTAGTGACCTCAGCCTGTCCGTTTGCCTGAGGATGACCAGGGGAGGAAAAGTGCTGGTTGATGTTTAGATCTTGGCAGAATTTCTTGAATATTTTCCCAGTAAACTGTGTGCCATTATCTGAGACGATTACGTGAGGTATGCCGAACCTGCAAACTATATTTCTCCAAGTAAAGTTCTGGACCTCTTTTTCGGTGATGTGAGTCAATGGTTCTACTTCGGCCCATTTTGAGAAGTAGTCAATGGCCACCAATAGGTATCTCCTATTCGGTTTGGCTTTGGGCAATGGTCCTATGATGTCCATTCCCCACTGTGCAAAGGGCCATGGGCTAGCGACGGGGATGAGCTCATGTCGTGGCTGATGCTGATAAGGGGCGAACCTCTGGCACTTGTCACACTTTCGAGTGTATTCCTTTGCTTCCTTCAGCATTCCAGGCTAGTAATAGCCTTGAGTTAGGGCTCGGTGGGCTATGGTTCTCCCTCCATTATGATTTCCACAAATTCCTTCGTGGATTTCTGCCAAGACGTACTGAGACTCTTCAGGTGCTAGGCATTTTAACAATGGCTGAGTGTAAGATCTTCGGTAGAGCTTTCCATTAAGGACAAGATACCGAGCTGCTCTGATGCGGATTCTTTTTGCCTTATTTCTGTCTTCTGGGAGGAGTCCTTCTTCCAGGTACTGGAGTATAAGAGTCATCCAGTTCTGAGGCTGTTCTGTGTCTTGGGCGACCTGGATTTCCTCGGTGCTAGGCCTCGGCTGGTGAGAGAATTTTATCGTTGACTCCACCCCCATTTTCATGTGAGATGCCATGTTTGCTAAGGCATCGGCTCTGCTATTTTGACCTCTTTCTATTTTTTGGATTGAGAATGTTCGAAAGGAATGTTTCAGCAAGTTGACTAGCTCCGAATATCGAAGCATTCTTTCATCCTTGACGGCGTATTCTCCTTGAACTTGGCTAACCACCAGTTGGGAGTCAGAAAATACCTCGAGGTTCTGTACCTCGCACTCCCGAGCTAGCTTTATCCCTAAGATAAGGGCCTCATATTCTGCTTCGTTGTTGGAGGCTTTGAACCCCAAGCTAATTGCCCTTTCGGTCGTAAATCCATCAGGAGAGTGTAATACTAGCCCGGCTCCGGCACCTCGGTCAGTAGATGATCCATCAGTATACAACTTCCAAGTCCCCATATCGTCCGAGAGTTGTGCTTTGCTTAGTAGTGCGGGAGTGAATTCCGCGACGAAGTCTGCCAAGGCTTGCCCTTTAATTGAGACTCGTAGAACGTAGGACAGATCGAACTCTCCTAGTTCCACCGACCATTTGACCAACCGTCCTGATACTTCTGGTTTTCTCAGGATTGTTTTCAATGGGTAAGCAGTTGGAATCTCTATGGGATGTGCTTGGAAGTAAGGTCTCAGCTTCCGTGCAGATACTATGAGTGCAAGGGCTAGCTTTTCGATCTCGGGGTACCTCTTTTCTGTGTCCAGTAATGCCTTGCTGACATAGAAGATGGGCCTCTGCACGCTCCTGTCTTGCCTGACCAGTACCGAACTGACAGCGTTCTCAGAGACTGCAAGATAGAGAAGCAGCCTCTTTCCTTGGATCGATTTTGATAAGAGCTCGGGCGAAGACAAGTACCTTTTGAGTTCCTGAAAGGATTTTTCACACTTGTCAGTCCATTGCAAAGATTTGTTACCTTTTAGAGCCTTGAAGAATGGTAGACACCGATCCGTGGATTTTGAAATAAATCTGCTAAGAGCTGCTATCCTGCCGTTCAGAGCTTGAATGTCTTTCCGGGTCTTTGGGGATTTCAGTCCGATCAGAGCCCCGATCTGAGTCGGGTCTGCTTCTATACCTCTTTGAGAGACTATGTACCCAAGGAATTTCCCTTTTGTTATACCAAAGGTGCACTTTGAGGGATTGAGCTTCATCTTATATTGTCTGAGAATATCAAAGGTTTGCGCTAGGTGCTGGAGATGACTGCTCTTCCTTAGGCTCTTGACCAGCATATCGTCGATGTAAACTTCCATAGTGCTGCCGATCAAGGAGCTGAACATCTTATTAACAAGACGTTGGTAGGTAGCTCCAGCATTCTTCAGTCCGAACGGCATCACTCTATAGCAATAGAGACCTCGTTCGGTGATGAATGAAGTCTTCTCTTAGTCGGGAGGATGCATCTGTATTTGATTGTACCCAGAATAAGCATCCATGAAGCTCACGAGCTCGTGCCCTGCAGTTGCATCGACTAACTGATCTATTCGTGGAAGAGGGAAGTTATCCTTCGGGCATGCTTTGTTGAGATCTGTGTAGTCAACACAGACATTCCATTTACCGTTCTTCTTCTTGACCAGAACAGTGTTGGCCAACCAATCAGGATAAAATACCTCTCGTATCATGTTGGCGTCGAGCAACCTTTGAACTTCGTCGTTGATGACCTGATGCCGCTCTGGAGCGAGTGACCTTCTCTTTTGTCTCACTGGTGGATGATTCGGATCCACCATTAGTCTGTGTGTAATCAGGTCGGGATCTATCCCTTCCATGTCGCTTGTCTCCCAGGCGAATACGGAGAGGTTTTTCTTCAAAAACTTGACCAGCTCATCCTGCTCGGCATGTGTCAGGTCAGGACCTATCTATAGGTAACGTCCTTGATCCTCTGAGTTGACCAGGACTTTAATAGGCTCCCCTATAGGCTTGGCTTTGCTATCCCTTCCTCTGGGGCTTAATGGTTCGTCAATCTTGGAGGGACAGTCTTTTGCCTCGTGACAGCAAGGGTAGATTGCATTCTTGCACTCACGGGCGTGCAGTAATTGCTATTTGGGGGCCTTAGCTTTGAGTGCGAGGGCATGGAATTCTCGGGAGGTCGGTTGGCATCCTCTGATGGAGTAGACTGTCTGATTGTGAACGTATTTCAAGCATTGGTGGAGAGTTGAGGTGACTGCTCCCATCTCATGTAGCTAGGGCCTCCCAATTATGACGTTGTAGGGAGATTTGGCTTTTATGACCATGTACTCAGCTATCGTGGTCTTCTGTCCGTCCCCTTCACCCGCAGTTGTGGCCAGATCGACCCTTCTTAGTGGAGTGTTAGTGTTTCCATCGAAGCCCGTCATGATTATGCCCGTGGGCTTAATGTCATTGGGGTCGAGTTTCATATGCTTGAAAGGATCGTAGAACAGTACATTGGTTGAGCACCCAGTGTCAACGAGGACTCTTCGGATCTCGAAGTTGGCGATCTTAAGGGAGATAACCAGGGCTTCGCTGTGAGGACAATGAACTCCTATAAGGTCATGATCCGTAAATTGGATTTCTGGTACGGGCTTTAACCTTTTCTCCAAGTTAGCGACCTGCATGACGTTGGGAGCAGACCTGGCCTCCCGAGCATATCGTTTCCTTGACCTGTTAGAGGTGCCTGTTGCAGGGGAATCTGCGTGTAGAACGAAGATCACCTGACTGTTCTGTCGTGGGGGCTCGTTCCTGCCCTCTTTCTGTTCTTGCCTCTGGTCGGCCTTTCTCTGCTGGGGTCGTTCGTCACGGGGGTTCTGTCCTCCGTCCTGCTTGACGAACTCTTGCAGCCGTCCTCTCCTTATTAGCTGCTCAATCTCATGCTTGAGAGCTTTGCAGGTATTGGTCGTGTGCCCTCGGTCCTTGTGAAAATCACAATATTTGGTCTGATCTCGATAGCTGGGGTCTCTTTTCAAAGGCTCTGGCCATCTCAGATTTTCTCGAGATCTTACTTGCTTCAATATGTTGTACGGAGAGGCGTTTAGAGGAGTAAAGTGGTTGAATTCCCTCAGCCCAGAATTGTAGGAGGTTCTGGGGGCCCTCCTTTTTTCTGGGCTCCTGACTCTCTTCCTGGCCGAGCTGGTGTCCTTCTTTTGGTCGTCCTTCCTTTGACTATCTTTCTTCTGATCGTCTTTATGAGCTTTCTCTTTGACCTTTCTAGAGGTGTCCCTGGCCTCTTCCAGGTTAATGTACTTCCTTGCACGGTCCATGAGTGCCGCCATATCCGCAGGGGGATTTTTGGTCAGGGAGTCTCTAAAGCCTCCTTGTGCAAGTCCAGCGGCTAGAGCAGCCACTAGGAAACCAGGGCTGCAGTTTGTCACCTCGGTGAGCTCGGCGTTGAAACGTGCTATATACTCCCTGAGTGATTCTTCCCTTGTTTGCTTTATGTTCAGAAGGAATTCCGGACCCTTTCTTAGCCTTCTGCTAGTCATGAATCTGTCCAAGAACCTTCTGCCGAGCTCATAAAAGCTAGATACCGAGTTCGGCGGGAGGTGGTGGAACCACTTCAGGGCGGTACCATTGAGGCTGGTCACGAACGTTCGGCATAGAAAGGCATCAGAAGTACCGTGCAAAGCCATGGTATGCTGGTAGTGAGAGAGGTGGTCCCCCGGGTCCCCAGTCCCATCATAAGGGGTGAACTTAGGGATGATAAACTTCTTGGGTCTTTCTTCAGCCATGATAACATTGGTAAACGGGGTGGCCGACCTCCCGAGTAGTTTGGCCAGCTCGTCCTGTTCCGGATACTGGGCACCTCTTATGACGGCAGTACGGTCTATTGATTCAGCAACTTCTTCGGCTCTTATTGACCCCCTTGGCGGGACGGGCTGCTGTGAGGCAGGTCTTATGACCTCAGGGCCTACATGGGTTGGCTGATCTTGGCCCATTACTGGGGGGTTGTTTTGATTCTCTGGCACCGGTGGTATAGGAACCACTCGAGGAGGTGACCCTTGTGGAACGTGGTTTACTCCCGAGACCCCAGGGATGGGGAGTCGGGTAGTACTTCGATAATGGACCTCCGGGACAAAGGCGGGAACTCCTCGGCCGGCTGCCATCGACAGCTGGGGGTCTCCGTGAATACCGGCAGCCGCAAGAGGCTGCTCCTCTTGAGTGTTTGTGACAACGGGCTGATTTTGAGGATTGGTTTCATGATTCTGGGTGAACATTGCCAGGATCCTGGACATAGTCAAGAGCTGTTCCCGTAGCAACTGGTTCTGCCGCCTAGTTTCGATCAGTTCTTGCTGTACAGGATTATTCACTCGCCCTCTTCCTCGTTCGGTAGTTGGTTGAGGATGAGGGTTTTGAGTGTTCTTCTTGGGTCGCAAGTTGGGAGCCATGATCCTTTTGATAAACGGAAGATGAGCTTAGATTGAGTAGAGCACTTGGTGATTGTCGTTCCCACAGACGGCGCCAAACTGATGCTGCACTTTTTGGCCCACGTGAGATCCAAGCTCGGCTTCCTGCGAAACACTCGAAACAGAAGATCAGAGGACCACCGGGTTGGCTCCGACGGTAGCCGCTCCGATGCTTAAGTCAATAAACTGAATTGAAAGACTCGTAATGAAAGCCAAAATAATGAGCATGAAAATAAAGCGTACCTTAAGGGTTGAATTTATAGGTGGTTGTTCTCCCAAGTTGATTAGGATTTGGAACCATGAATATAGGGATTAGATCTTCGGAGATATAAGTTACCTTGTTGAATATGGAAACTTAATGTGGCAGTTCCCTTGTCGGAAACAACTTCCTTATTCCTTGCTCGGAGCTTGTTGAGGCGGTGATAAGATCTGATTATTGACTTACTATACTGCAAGTTTGCATCTGTATATATTTAGCTTTGTAGGAGAGCTACCTTGCTTTGATACTGTGAGATCGGTTTATTTGAGCTACGCCTTTGATTGACCGAGAATGAATTATACGACCGAGCATGAACTGAATGACCGAACATAAGTCATGTGGCCGATCATGAACTGAATGACCGAGCCCAGGTCGTATGACCGAGCATGATCTGAATGACTGAGTCTGAGCCGATCCGTACTTACACGTGTTGTGCAGTGGTTGATGTGTCACATAGTGGTATATCAATATATATAAAACATCGGAGTAATCATTAAATGAAACTATTATATCGATTTCTTATAAATATTTTTTTTTTAAAGTAAAACTTACGATGAGGTAAAGTAATAATCTCAAAATAATTTTTCCGTAAGAAAGTATCATCAAAATATAGGAAAGTCATTTTTTGTCCCTATATATATATATATATATATATATATATATATATATATATATAAGAACGTGAATGCTCTGCTACGGTGGTTACGATAACATGGGAATCCATTACTCCTTGGTCAGTCATCAAGTAGGGGCTACAATAACTTTTTAATTTGAAAAAAATTCATTTATTGTTTCAGTGTATGGAATATTGACATCGGGTTAGGAGGCCTTCTTTCATTTCCGTTCCGTTTAAAATAATCTTTTCATACCCATCTTATCTTGTTTAAGTATGTTAGGGACCTGTCGAATTAATGATGCAAAAAGATTTTGGCCAGCTACCTTATTTAATTTCTGTTAAATTTTTGTCTTCCCTTTTCAATAAATATGGCCTAAATTATTTACGTAAATGTTGCTTTCCATATTGAAAAATGCCTTTCATTGTAATGACTCTTCAACTATTTAAATGCTTGAGGTCAAAAATAAAATTATCTGATAAGTATTATCTTCAACTTTATGTTGATTACGAGTTGTAGTTTTTCTCGAATTAAACCAACTAAGGAGGCTTACGATCCCTCGAAGTATCCTACAAAATTACCATCATAGGTAGAGCACGCAAGGACGATCCTTGTTCTTTACCCGTTTAGAGGTCGCAAACTCTGGCAAGTAACAAAGTATGTTTTTCATTTTTGTTTCCATCTCTTTCTTGTACTATCTTATCCTGTCTAAAATTAATTATTTTAAATTTTAAAATTTAAAATTTAAAATTAAAATTAATCAATTAATATTATTACAAACAAAAATTTATATATATATATATATGCATATATTTAAATTTATATATGTGATGCTATAAATGAAATATGAAAATATTAAACGATGTTCATGTAATTTAAATATATATATAATTGGGACAAAGAAGAGCCGAAGTATCTTCCGTCATTTCCATCCTTAACCTGTGTCGTGTTTTAGAATCTTTATTCATCTTTACCTTATCTAATTTATTCTTTCTTCAAACTGATTTCATTAGGACGGGACAAACTAGTGTCATCCTTACACATCATTCTTTAATATTGGAAAAATGTTAAACATACTAATTTCATATAAAGTGAGTTGGCTTTGGTTTTTAAAATTAGAAGCCATATTGATGTATCTATTTTTGTTCTGAAAAACATAATTCTTGAAAGAATTTTTGTATGTGTATGTTACTCATTTAAATTCTTTTTGAACATATCTTCAGTGTGATTTTTGACTTAGTATTAAGTATAATTTTTTTTTTTATTTCTTATTCCCTCCATCCAATTTAAAAGTCCCTTACTTTTTTTTTTGTTGATATTTATTAAAGTGACATCCATAAGATGATGTCCTCTTACAATTATTATCAACCTGGCATTGGATGATTTAAATGACCATCACGCATATATGAGACTCTTATAATTGAAGGGAAGTCAAGTGATAAGAATCTACCATTGATATGTTTTATTTTCGTCTTTTCATCCTGCAATAACCAACTGAATTTGCATTTTTTTTTTTTATACTTGTACCAACCTCAAGAATTTTTCAACTTTTAAAGAAATTTTAAATTCAGGATACTGTGGGGGGTTGAATTCTTCAAAAGTTGAATGTCCTCTTGTAATACAAGAAAAAATTATTGAGAAAAGATAAGGGATATCGGTGGGGTAACTGTCAAATACTCTTTGATGGTCAAGTCAATGATTACTTGAGACAGATAAATTGTAGGAAGGCTATGATTTTTGAGTGTAAGAGATTACGTACCTTTTGATATAGATGTTAGGGTTTATATAACAAGTGTTTGACGTGAAGAAAACGCGTGACCATGGATGGCTCTTATGACAGGGTAACTTCCCATAGTATTTTGGGATCGTGATTCCATCTTATTTTGAGATATTTGAATTGGATTAACTTGTCAAATTGTTCGTGTTACTAATAAAATTGAACTGAAACTTTAACCAAACTAAGGGTTGATCTTGGTCCCTTAATTTAGTTTGTGGTAAAGTATTGTGTTTTGCTTGGACGGATCTGAGCTAGGCTATGATATGCCTAGCTATAGTGATACTTCTCAATCCCACTTGACGAAGATAGTTCAGGCATTCTATTTACTCCTTCTACATGTGTCACTACTTAATTGGTGAGTGAAATTGTGCCTTTAAAAATACAATAATTTAGTATAAGAACTGTTTAAAAATTCTTGAAAGTAGGTTAGGTTAGAATCATTCCTATTAAATTATCTGATTTTTTCAAACTTTATTCAAATTTTAAAAACAAAGTATAAATTATTGTACCATTTAAACATATTTACCAAATAATAAGAAATTTAACTCTAATTCTTCTGCACTCATAGCCTTTCCTAGAGGCGGGTTTATAGCATGTTCTTCCTCTTCTTCTCTCCTACAGAGAGACCGACGGTCAAGAAAGAGGGAAAAAAAGATCTTGCCATTAATTGAGGACTGCACTTTTGAAAAAGACCCTTTTGTGATTCTAAAGTAATCCAAAAAGAAGAAGCAAAATCGTGTAACATGATGCGTCAACAGTGGTCGTCCTTTTGGGCACTCCAAGTCCACGAGAAACTCCAAAGAAAAGAGATTCCACAATGACCCCCAGACCCAATTTCGCTGAAATTTTCTCCTCTTCAGCAGGACTGAGATTAAGCCTTCAAATACGTTTAGAAAATGTGCCATTGCATTTCCTCAACACACACAATCTCTTTCTTGTTTGGCTTCGTCTTATTTTAAACAATCTTAGATGATCTTTTTGAAATAAATAATAATAAGATGCTAATTAGCTTAGTGGGTTATGTAAGTTTACCGAATAACATGTCAAAAGTATTTTTATAATTAATAAATATATTTTGTATATTTATTTAAATTTTAAAAACGAATTACGATGAATGATATTTTTTATTAAATCAATTCGATGTATCTAATATTATTCTTATGTAAAGTTTTCATCCAAGTGATTATGTATGCAAACATTAGATCTATAAAACTTTCTTTTTCTTTTATTTGTGGCTAGTGTGAAGACATTTTATGAGTTCAAATGCTTTTATAATTTTAGCAGTATAACAATTTTAAATACACTTTCATATTATATTGAAACTATAAACACCATCACATCTTATGACTTGTGAACCAGTAAAAGGTGGGATGACAAATGTTTTAGTTCATTTCTTATCAATTGCTTTAGAAAATTAAAATGAAAGTTTGAGGAGGACTCCAACATATATAAATGACAAGACAATTTCCAGTTGAATAGGAAATTGGTTGTTGGTAACGCACAATTTTGTTTTATTTTTCATCACATAAAAAAGAAATATATATATATATATATATATGGTGGCTGTATACATAGGCTAAGTGTTAAAGTTGGGAGTCTTTGGGACTTGACTATTTATATTGGCGTGTCCACACAGCTTTCGACCAATCACAGGTCTAATTGACCATTAGTCTATGGAAATAAGTCTAGTCTTCGGTTAATCAACGGTCCTGAATTTTTTTGGTTCAGTAAATGTTCGGTAATTTTCCGTAAGTTCGCGTCAACTTAGTCCGAGCCAAATTATATATATATATATATATATATATATAAAAGAATAGATTATATATATATATATAAAAGAATAGATTAGTTATACACTACACCTTTCTTGTTTTTTTGATACCTTAAATAGCTTTGGTAATGCTTTATTGAATTGCGTTCAATTTTTTTATCAAACCAATTAAATGTAGACCTAATTTCCATGGATGAATCAATTGATTCTGAAACTTTTTGTTAGATACCTTGCTCTGGTAATGCTTTATTGAATTGCGTTCAATTTTTTTTATCAAGCCAATTAAATGTAGACCTAATCTCCATAAATGAATCAATTGATTCTGAAACTTTTTGTTTGATACCTTAAATAACTCTGGTAATGCTTTATTGAATTGCGTTTACTTTTTTTATCAGGCCAATTAAATGCAGGACTAATCTCGATGGATGATTCTCGAAACTTTTTGTATAATACTTGTTTAGTGAGAAATTTTAAATTTGAGTTCCTCATTCTGTATAGACTTATTTAGGATTTGTTTTTGTTTTATTAAAATTGTTACACAAGTGATTCTATAATAAGTAAGTTTGTATGGAGTATTTTTCAGAAGAGTAATATATTTGTTTGTATGTATGCTTTTCTATGCGATTAATTATGATGTCAAAATTAAAGATAAAATCTTGATTAAATTACACTAATATTTCTTGAGATTTCTGATAATTATAAATTTTTTTTTTAAAATTTATGAAATAACAATGATATCTTTACTTTTACTAAAAAACTTCAAAGACCTCTATTTCATTTTTTTTTTTAAAATGACAAAAGTATTCATTTCGTATTTTTTGTTTTTTACAATTTTGACCATTTCTTCTAAATATTTTTTTTATTTTCAAATAAATATTAAGTAAGATATTTTTTGATTAAAAATTATAAGTTATTTATCTTAATTTTATATTTTATATAAAATAAAAAATTCTTAAAAAAAATAAATGATAAGGGTATTTTTGTCATTTTAAAAAATAATAAGGCTCAAATAGAAGTCTTTGTAATTTGTCATTAAAAATAAGGGAGATCAGTATTATTTCAAAAACTTCAGAGAAGTCTTTGTAATTATTAAAAATCTTAATGGAGATTAGTATATTTTATCCTAAAATCTTTAGGTAAGATTCTTTTGGATAAATTACACTTGCTTCTCTTGTAGTTTAAAAAATTACACTCTTCTTCTTTCTATTTAATGTCAATAGTAAAAACTTCTCATCCATTAGTCGACAGTTAGTTGACCTAACGGATTGAGTTGATATCAACTCAAATATTTTGTAAAATACCAATTTTAAATTTATGATCATTTTAAGAATAAAAAAATAATTATTTTCATTCTCGTCTTTCTTTTTGTGCAACATAATTCTACCTTTCTGATATCATTTTGCGTTTCTCTCTCACTATATGTAATATATTTTTATTATTTAAATAATTTAAAATTAAGAAATGTTTAGAAAACACCTGCATGAACTCGATCTTGCCCAAATCTGTATGCATATGCTCACGAAAACACCTGCACACACTCAAACGTATTGTTGCCCAGATCCCACCCTATATGCACACAAAGACACACACACACACACATATATATATATATATATTTAACATTTTATCATTTTTTATCTTAGTTTTTTATTTTTTTCAAATAAATATTGATTAAAACTTCAAATTTATTTTCATATAAAATGAAAACAAATTATTTACCTTAAATTTATTTTTATATAAAATTAAAAATATTTATAAAAATTAGAAAAAAATGATTAAAATTGAAAAATGTAAAAAAAATACAAAAAAAAAACATAAAAACGATAGTCTCATCATTTTTAAGAAAGAATTTGACTGAAAAAAATAATTTTAATTTAGTAAAAAAAAATAGTATAATTTCAACAAATTAGTATAATTTAGCGAAATAAAGTATCTATAACTACGTAACTTGTCAAACAATTAAACGAATAAATCATAAAATCTAAGTTAAACTAACATATAGATTACTATTTTTTGCATAAGTAAATTTTAGTCACGGGTCTCATGATAGCCTGTCTCATGAATGAAAAATCTCACATGAAAAGATGATAACAAAAGTGGTCGAGAAATATAGTAAATGTGAAATTAGTGCTTCTCCCAGCACCTTCTATGCAAATTTGTGCGTTAAAAGTTCCTCTCAGGCACACATTACCTGTATTCAAGCTTTGAATATAAATTTGTTTTGCGAAGATTAATGAATGAAAAAGCACTTACAGTACACCACTACTTGTGCGATAACGAGAAGACCGACTACTATAATGCACCTTTTTGACTGAGCATTTTGAGAAATACGAAATATTATATTGATACTGCATTTTTCGACTTGCAATAAGTATGGGTTTCACGACCTGTAGAACACTCAGAAAAGGGATCAGAGGATCACCGGATTGGCTCCAGCGGTAGCCGCTCCGATGCTTAAGTAAGTAAACTGAATTGAAAAGACTGTATTGAAAGCCAAAGAATGAGCATATAAATAAAGCGTACCTTTAGGGTTTAATTTATAGATCGTGGCCTTCCTAAGTTGATTAGGATTCGGTGCCATGAATATAGGGATTTGATCATCGGAGATTGCAGCTACCTTGTGGAGTATTGTGTCGTAGATAGGGATTATAATCATAGATAGTAGTTTCCTTGTTGAAGACTGTTTCCGTGTTGAAGGCTGTTTCCTTATTCCTTACTTGGCGGTTGTTGAGGAAACCATAAGGTCGGAACTATATGAAATACTGAGTGAATATTGGCCAGAGCATAAGGTCTGGAGGATATGTGCATGAGAATGTCCTGGAGGCTCCGCCTGCTTTAGATGACCGAGTTTATCGGCTCTGTAGGATATATATATATATATATATATATATATATATATATATATATATATATATGGGAATGCTCTGAAGGCTGTGACTGCTCTGTATGATCGAGATTATCAACTCTGTAAGCACACGTGTCTCAAGGTGATTGGTGTGTCTGTTTATGGTATATCATATATATAATAAAAAATTGTAATAAATTTTTTATTTTTAAGGAAAAATAAATAATGTCACATACAATTATTACAATAAACATCACTAACTTTTATTCATAAATAAAATAAATTATTAAAAATTTATTATATAAAACTGATATAACATAAATTGATAAATATATTTAAAACATTAACTCTTTTCAAGTTACAGCTTCAGAAAGATTGTTTTATTTAGATCAAACAAGTACAAGGTTAAGAGATATATGATTCAGAATATAGCACCGTTTTTTATATCCTCCCGACTTCAAAATAAAGAAACAAAATTTAATATAACAACTACAATCTTCGGATATTTTCAAATTCTTATTTTTATGACTCATAATCCTACTCAATTTTAGAAATCTACAATCTATAAATAAGATCATAAGTTATTCTCTTAATTTACTAACTTTATCATCAGAATGACTATCACCAGAATCTTTCCAGTGACTCTCTGATATTAAATAAAGAACGAAAGATCATACTGAATAAATAAAAAAAAACAACATAAAACACATCACTTTTTTTAATACTATTTTAGATTGTAATTAAACTGAACAAAACAACACTCGCATAATGGGTTGCAAGATCTTAGAATTGCGAGCTTTTAGGCTTTTGTGACGGCAGTTTGTTCTCGCATTCCTTGATCACCTCACACAGTTGACCCATCCTTGCTCAAAGCTTTTTCTGCACTGTGTTTCAGCTCTTTAACTCTCTTCCTCATGGCCTCTCCTTCTTTGTACTCCATTACTGTTCTAATCATCGTCTCTGTCTCTTCCCTCCCCTTAGGCAGTGTGTTGGAATAAACTGGAGATAGATCTAACATTTAGCATTATTTTTTGTACAAAGTGACTGTTTTCAGACTAAAGCCCACTTATTGCACTTGACAGCCCAAGCATTTTACCATTGCACCAAAACTTTTTACACCCTTAAATAGTAATTGTAGTTTCTAGATGACTTAAAAATTTAATAATTCATGAAAACTACAATGTTATAATTCTTCACTACTCAACTCAACTCAACAAAACCTTGTTACAATTAAGTGATGATTAAAATTTTCACGTCTTACATTTAATTTTAGTTATTTGAATTGGATTCCAAGGTCCAATTCCAATCAAAATCAAAGTTCTCACCGTTAATATTTTTGTGTATGAAGGGTAGGTTTAACTGTTGAAGTTTTTTTTGCTTTATATGCTTTATGACATGGGGTGCTCGGAGAGCACTATGTTGTCATTTCTCTCGTATTTCATAATTTTGGATTTCTATTATTTTATATCGATGCCTTCACCTCAAAGGAGGATGAACTACTTGGTATCCACTAATCACCTTTAAGAAATGTAATTTATGTCTCCTTTCTTTTCTTCTAGCTAAACTAGTGAAATTTCTGGATTTATGCAGGTTCTCAAGGGTCACATTTCTTTGGGTAATGCTCAATTCCCAAATGGAACCAATGGTAATACACACTCTCCCTTTATATAAGTTAATAATAGTTCATTGATCTGTTTTAGTTTCAAAGGGTCCACAGATCATTTAATGGAGTGGATCCTTGAATGCATACAGTTTACCGACTTTCTTAGTGGTGTAGCCAGAATTTTTTTTAGTGGGATCATTCAATAACTTATTATCATGTCAAAAAAATACAAATAATTATCTTAAATAAAATTAAGATAGAGAGAGGAAGAATATTACAGATGAAGACTGCAAGTTTGCAAGACAATAAGGTTTCAAAAATTTTTGCTGCTCATTTGTGAAAGATTTATGAGAATTTGATGGAGGTTGTCATCTTCAAAAGTTCTAGCCCTATAAAAACCAAATTATGGGTTCAATTGTTTTGGATTCCTAATCATGAGATGCCATGTTTAAGTTGGCTATTCAACTTGATACTATTTAGGTTGGCTTTCGTCAAAGAATGTTCTTTCAAGGTAAATGTGACCTTGAAAGATATACATTCAAGCTTGAATCACACTCAGTTTGAAAATATTTAAGGCGATTGATATATAAACAACTTGGGAGAGAATTATTAAGATTTAGAGTTGTATCATAAAAAAAATTGGAAGAAATGCTATTCATTCCTTGGCTTATTTTATAAGACAAAATTGGCCCCATTCCTCTTTTTTTTTTTTCCTCTAATTTTAGCAGGGTTAATTTAGGATAAACAGTTTAAAAATTTTAAATTACAATTTAGATGCATTTTTTTTATTCAAAGTCAATGGGGTCAATTGACACGTGGAGTCCACTTGGCCCTGCCCACTCTCCCTATGAATGTAGTATTTTAAGTTTTGGTTGATATACTGATGTAGAATATTGTCTTCAAGTGCTTATAATAATTTTATTGTTTAATCAAAAATTTGTCTTTTACAGGGCATGCACTTGACATTCTTGCTCGAATTCCTCTGTAAAAGGACGGTCTGGATTACCGACATGGTACTGGTCATGGAATTGGGTCTTATTTAAATGTTCACGAGGGTAAGTGATGAATAATAAGTGGCCGTCCCTTAATTTTTGTCTACTTTTATGTGAACTAACAATCTTATTTTCATTTCATTACTTTATATATTGGGCAGGAACCCATTTAATTAGTTTCAGACCCCACGCTCGGAATGTGCCTTTACAAGCTTCAATGACTATCACAGATGGTTAGTGTCATCTTTTCATTGCCTTGGAAATTGGAATATGATCATAGAAATGTTGAGTCAAATTGAACTACTTGAGTTTTAAATTGAAAGAATTAGAATGGAATGAAATTATAGAATAGCTTAAATTCATACATATAAAATAAATCAATTAAATTAACATGTGTAAATGACAAAAAAAGAAGAAGTTTGGAGTGAGCTGGCCTATGAGACGTGTAATCATTGCCCTAAAGCTGTTGTACCTCCCTACGTAAAGGTTCCAACGGTCACGGACAGCTCCAAGATACAACCCAAATTTTGTTCACAGCTAATCTCCTCAGAATTCACGTCCACTGGGAGAATGATAAACCGTTTAGAATCAAAGTTGCTCATACAAAAATGATTTGAAAAAACAGAGAGGTTGGATGGAAGAGATTGGATTGAAGAAATTAAGAACTTTTGTTGTGTGTTGTGGAAGAATACGTAAGCCTCTATTTATAAGTATTCTGTGTATCTTCCACCAACAAAATATCCCAAAAAATCATTAACAAGTGGCAGAAAATCAGCAATAAAATTATTAAAAGGTCAACAACCAATATACCACAAAATCTGGAAATAGCTAAAACTAATTTTGAAACTTTCAAAGATATCAAAATACAAAAATCCCCCAAAAGTTTCAAAATTTATAAAACTCATAAAACATATATATATATATATATATATATAGGAAAGTTTGGACAACTATTATACTGTGTAATAGGTGTAGGTGTCTTCCGGACTTGAACCTCACTTAGTGTTGACAGTCTCTTTCTGAAGGATCATAGTGAACTAAGTCTTGAACTAGACCTTTTGAATCAGAGTTCAACAAATCACACACACAGTACTGATATTAGACATGGTTCGCGGGTTAGTGCTATTAAAGGCCATGCATTTGATCTTGATTTTCATGAGAGTTTCTAGAGAATAGCTCAATTCTCATAGTCGCGGCCTCACGGTAGCTCTCACTTAGGTGAGTCCTCTAAGGGTACATGTGACCTGTACCTCGCAAGAGTGTTCATGCCTTGGGCTCATTCAGGGTAAACTCTTTCTAAATGTCACATAACACAGCACACTACCATAGGGATGAGTAGGAGCATTTTATTAAACGACTCCTTATATAAAGTGCTAGATATATAAGTCACGCAATATGAATTGTTACGACCCATTGAACCTCTTTCATGGGGTCCCCAATCATAAAGGTTAGGTTACTTCCCTAGGTGACTTCCTTGTGAGCTTAAGCCCATCTCCTTCGACAAATCTAGGACTACACTCCTAGATAATCCCTTAGTCAAATGATCAGCAATATTGCATTTAGATTTCACATATTCCAATGATATTATATTTTTATTCAACATACTTTTCACATATTTATATCTCACTTGTATATGTCTGTTCATTTTCTTATTAGTATGTGCTTGCTTTACTTTACTAACTTTAATACAGCTCTATTGTCACATCTTAATGAGATGACTGGCATTGTTTTATTTGCTAGAGGTGTGTCTAGTAATAAATTTTTTATCCATTCAGCCTCAGAACATGTGGTATCTAAGGCTATAAGTTATGCCTTCATAGTACTCCTAGAGATTATGGTCTGTTTTTGAGAACCCCAAGATATGGCAGCTCCTCATAATAGGAAAAAGTAACCAGTGGTAGACTTTATATCTATACTATCCGTAATTCAATTTGCATCACTATATCCCTCAACAACATTTTGAAACCCTTTGTAACATAATGAATAATTTAGGGTTCCTCTAAGATATTTAAACGCTCTTTCTCAGGTAGTCTAATGTTCTTTGTTAGGATTGTGGGTATATCTACTAAGTCTCCTAACTGCATAAGAAATATCAGGTTTAAACTTATTTGCTATATATAATAAAGAGCCAATCAATTGTGAGTATTTCAATTGAGAAACTGGTTGGCCATTATTCTTTTTCAAGTGTACACTAGAATCATAAGGTGTTGACACAAATTTACAATCATAAAATCCAAATTTTCTCAACATTTTTTTTTATAGTACTTGATTGATTCAAAATAATACCTTCAAATTTTCTCTCTAACTTCATCCTTAAGATCACATAAGCTTCTCCCAAATCTTTCATATCAAATGTTCTAGAAAGACAAGATTTAACATCCTCAACTATTTCTAGATTCGTCCCAAAAATAAGTATACCATCCACATAAAGACATAAAATAACACTGCCTTCATTATGTTCCTTATAATATAAGCACTTATCATATTCATTAATTCTAAACCCAAATTCTATTATCAATTTATCAAACTTCTCATGCCATTGTTTCAGAGCTTGTTTAAGACCATATAATAATTTTCTTAATTTACACACCTTATCTTCTTGTCCTTTTATTATAAAGCCCTTAGGTTGTTGCATATATATCTCTTCATCTAAGTCTCCATTTAGAAATGCAGTCTTGACATCCATTTGATGTATCACTAAGTGATAGATAGATGCCAAAGCTATTAGGATTCTAACAGTTGTAATACTAGTAACAGGAGAATATGTGTCAAAATAATCTATGTCTTTCTTTTGTGTATATCCTATAGCCACCAATCTTGCCTTGTATTTATCTATACTTCTATCTGGTTTTAATTTCTTTTTGAACACCCATTTACATCTTATAGCTTTGTTTCCGAGAGGTAGTTCAATTAACTCCCAAGTGTTATTTTGTAAGATTGATTCAATTTCACTATTAATGGTTTCCTTCCAATATGGTGCATCTAAGGAAGTCATCGCATCTTTATAGGTGGTGGGTTCTCCTTTTATTAGAAAAGTATAGAACCCTTCTCCTAGGTTTGTAATAGTTATTGCTCTTTTACTTCTTATTTGTTCTATTTGGGGTTCAACTTCTATTCTTAAAGGAGCATTAATACTTGAAGAAGGTCCATTAGTTGAAGGTGTTTCATTTATTTGATCTGAGTAACTTCTTTTAAATGAGAAAATATCCTCAAAAAATGTAGCATTCCTAGATTCAATTATTGTGTTATTTGATATTTCACTTGCTTCAGAGTTAATTACTAAGAACCTATTAGCACTACTATTTTGTGTATACCCTATAAAGACAGTATCTATAGTCTTAGGTTCAATTTTTCTTTTCTTTGGTTCAGGAATTGTTACTTTAGCTAAGCACCCCACATTTTTAAAATATTTAGATTCGGTGTTCTTTTCTTTCATATTTCATAAGGTGTTTTATCATTATCTTTTATAATTATTCTATTCAAGATGAAGCAAGCACTAAGTATAGCCTCCCCCCCACAAATTCTCGGGTAATCCCGAACTTAATAACATTGTATTCACCATATCCATTAGTGTTCTATTCTTTCTCTCTGCTACTCCATTATATTGGGGAGAATATGGTGGTGTCACCTCATGTATTATTCCATGTTCTTCACAAAAATTACTAAGATCTGTTAAGGTATATTCGCCTCCTCTATCAGATCTGAGAATTTTAACTTTCTTTTCTAATTGATTTTCTACTTCAGTCTTATAAATTTTAAATTTATTGAAGACTTCATCTTTAGTTTTTATAAGGTAGACATAACAATACTTTGAACAATCATCTATAAATGTTACAAAGTATTTATTTTCACTTTAGTTGGTGGTCTATTGGAATCACATACATCACTATGTACCAATTCTAAGAGTTGAGAATTTCTTACTACACTCTTAAAAGGTTTTCTAGTTTGTTTTGCTTGTACACATATTTCACATTTATGTTTATAATTTACTTGAGATTTTGGACTAAGGTTAAGATCCATTAAAAACTTGACTTTCTTTAAACTTATATGGCCTAGTCTTCCATGCCATACATTACATGATTCTATATTTAAAATTCGAGAAGAAATTTCATTAACATTCAAAGATACATTTAATTTAAATAATCCATCGCATACATAACTTTTTCCCACAAAAGCATTATTCTTGGTTATTACAACCTTATTTGATTCCATTACAATTTTATAACCTTGTTGAACTAAAGATGATCCACTAATAAGGTTTCTACGAACTTCAGGAACATGTCGCCCTCCTTTTAAGATTAGAGATTTCCCAGATGTCATCTTCAATTCAATATCTCCAATTCCAAGCACTTGTGAGACAGAATCATTGCTGTCACATATCGAACCCCACCCTACGCGGATGTCGAGGATGTGATGCCAGTTAGCTGCCTTGCCAGTTTGTCGACCGACAATGCGACCAACCAAAGGCGGATTTCTGAACTTACCGATGAATTGCATTCCATATATAGGGTCAGAGCAGCGAAATTTAAAACTTTTCATGTTGGGAATGCAACGCAAGTACGTACCACAGAGCAAGTCTAAAACCAAACAGCTAATAACTCTAGCCACAGAGCACATTTATAATCAGACATATAACACAGAACACATCTAATCTCTCTAGAGTACCATTACCATGAGCCATGTCCCAATACATCTAATGCATATCAATGAAATCAATCGAATCATGTCACTCATCGGAATAACCAGATTCAATCCATAAGAATACAAGTCTCCACAGATCAATGCCATCAGATCCTTTACTTGGAACGCTACTCGGCCTATCCACGTCATTTCATGGTGCCTTCCAGTCCAATGGAGATAATTCCTGAAAGATGTTAGGATAATGGGGTGAGCTTAAATAAGCCCAATGAGTAACACAGGTTCCCTGTCATGGGTTTTAAAACCCAGTTCTTGCTTACAAAGCACATGGATAGTTCAATCATTTCAAAAATAACAGTTTTATAAATCCACTTAATGCAGTTAAGTAGAATAAAACAGAACCAAACCAAACAGTACAAACAGATCAGAACAGAACAGAACCTAACATAACAAATCAGATCAAAATAGTAATCGATGTCAATATATCAATCAGGGACACAGACATGTCATCAACGGAACAGAACATAACGGAATTGAGCGAAAACAATATATCAATCAGGGATACAAGCATGTCATCAACGGAACAAAACATAACGGAACTAAGCAGAAACATTATATCAATCAGAAACAAAGGCATATCATCAACGGGACGGAACATAACGGAACGAAGCGGAAACAATATATCAATCAGAAACAAAAGCATATCATTAACGAGACGGAACATAATGGAACAAAACAGAAACAATATATCAATCAGAAACAAAAGCATATCATCAATGGGACAGAACATAACGGAACGGAGCGGAAACAATATATCAATCAGAAACAAAGGCACATCATCAACGGGATGGAACATAACAGAACGGAGCGAAAATAATATATCAATCAGAAACAAAGGCATATCATCAACGAGACGGAACATAACGGAACTGAACGGAAACAATATATCAATCAGAAACAAAGGCATATCATCAATGGGACGGAACATAACGGAACGGAGCGGAAACAGTATATCAATCAGAGGCAAAGGCATATCACCAGCGGAACGGAACATAATGGAACTGAGCAGAACATAATGGAACTGGACGGAAACAATATATCAATCAGCGGCAAAGGCATATCATCAACGGAACGGAACTGAGCGGAAACAATACATCAATCAGAGACAAAGGCATATCACCAACGGAACGGAACTGAGCGGAAACAAGACAGGATTGAGCTGAACAGAACATAACAAAATAAAACCAAAACAGACCATATAACAAAACAGAGTAGACCTGAATAGAACAAGAGAGCAAGACAGGAAAAAATCATGCCACGTGTAATGCAGTACAAAGAGTATGCATTTAAATAATACAGCATATAAAATGGTACAGTGTATGAAGATACAATATCTAGACAGTGTAACTTATACACCAAGTCAGAAGTTCCAAGTTACTCACAAAGTCTACGCTATTCTCCTTGTACAAATAATCTTATAACCTCCGGATGCATCAGGTACCTCCATGCATATCCTGAATAATCATCATCAATCACAGATAGATCAGAATTCATCCATTCATGACTTATTCATCATCTTAGGTGTCTATCGGATTACCTAAGATAGCCTAATAGCCTATTGCCCTTTCATTGGGTTTCATCTGAGGCTATTTCATTCTTTAATTAGGCTTATCAGTTATCGGGATTATAATATGAGTCATTTAGAGTTCAATCGTTATCAGTTAAGTACTTATTCAACCTTAGGAACAAAATGATAATTTTTTCATTCTTGTCCCGGACCTTGTCGTGGTACTCAGAATATTCCATATATCTTATATATGAAGTTCTAAGTCTTTTGGACTTAAATCGTTATCAGTTAAGTACTTATTTAACCTTAGGGGCAAGATGATAATTTTATCACCCTTGCCTCGGACCCTATCGTGGTCGTCAGAATGTCCCATATATCTTATATATAAATTCTTAAGTCCTTTGGACTTTATTTGGTATCTGCTTTTGATTATCGGGACACATCAGTCATTTTCTATTTTACACGTTGACTGTTTCAGAGTCGTATTTAGCCCTTAAATTTTAATAATCATGCTTATGATAATTTATCAGATCAGATTGACCTTTATTCGGCCTCTACTTTGCACTTACCGTGCTCAGGGATATTTTGGTCATTTTACGTTTTGTGTAATTCTGACCCTGAATCATTATTTAATCATGTGTATAGTTTCAAGAGTTTTTGGGCTTCTATTTGTATTAATTTCGTCCCAATCGGACTTCATTTAAATTTCGTATAGCATTAGGGGCAATTTGGTAATTTCACATGTTGTATAACTAAACTTTTCGGGACCTCGGTTCATAAAATGGACCTTACCATTAGGTCCAGAGTGTCCGACATAGTCAAATTGGACTATCTTTATGTTTAATTAACCCTCGGCATCATTAAGGGCAAATCAGTCATTTACCACTTGCGTGTCTGTATTCAAAACTTGGTTTCACACATCGGACTCCACCGTTGAGTCCAGAATGCCCAACATAATCAAAATGGGCTATCTTGTATCTTTATTTGGGCCTAGGTATCATCAAGGGCAGTACAGTCATTTACTATTTACGTGTCTGTATTTTTCGGGACTTAATTTCTCAAATCGGACTCCACCATTGAATCCAGAATGCTTAAAATAGTAAAAATACACTATTTACTTATTTTATTTGGACTCCGTTTGACGTATTTAATGTCCAAGGTTAAAATAGTAATTTTACCCAATTAATAAAATAATAAAATAAATTATTTTATTATTTAGTTATTTTTTCAGGGGCTTATATGCATAAATTTTCCACAAGCTGGGCCAGAGTATAATTTCGCAAAACAGTTGGGGTCAAAATATAATTTAAGAAAGGTTTGGGGGTTCAAATCAAAATTTCATAAAATAAAGGTTCAGAACCGTCCGGTTTTAGGGTTCAATTAGTTGAACCGGTCCGAAACTCTAAAACTATCTGGTTCACTGGACCATGCAGAACCGGAATATGATATCCCTTCTATTCCCAATTTGGTCCCTTATCCGTGTTTAGGTTAGCCCTAAAATCTAATTTCAATTTCATATGTCCGTAACCAAACGACTGATCTCAGTTTTAAATATTAAAACCTTTAAACCAAAACGGTACCATCCCACTTAATCGTTTATGATACGGTTCGGGTCCCGATCTGAACCCAGATCCGACCCGATCCGACCGTCTACTGTTCATCTTCTTCTTCCCCAGTTTTGCCCTAATTCCCGATTTCTTTTCTTTTTGATTTCGTGAGGTTTTAACCATTTATTTCCTTTGTTTTCCATCCCAAATCATTTCTGGGAGCCTAAGGATCAGTTTAGCATTCATTTTGTGGCTCGAATTTACGGATGGAGTTCAGTTCAACTCCATTATCGTGGTTTGCAACAAGCTCCATTCGAGCTTGTTTTCTGGGCCATTTCGACTGAGTCTTGGCCTGTTGCAACCGTACAGTTTTAGGGATCATTATTTCATTCAAAGAATTGAGATTGAGGTTCGATTTAAGACACCCCAAATCAGACCCATGACTTGCAACTCGACGATTCTCTATGGTTTTAAGGCCATTTCATCTCATTTTTGTTGCAGTGCAAACCTTACAACATCTAGTTCAGGTCCTTATCCTTCAATAGAGGTTTAATCCTAGTCGAATCAGACTTGCTGCATGGAAGGTCATCAATGGCTGCCATGCTCGGCCTAGGCTTTTCAAGCCTTCTTGACCCTCTCAGTTCGTTTATAATGGTTTCTCGAGGTTACAGTAACTCACGCATGCAGTTTAAATGGCTCAAATAACACCAAACAGTACTGAAATTCAGAGAAAAATCAGAAACCATGTTAATGCTTTATACCTTCAATCAAATCCTCCCTCTCTTAGGCTCGGTGTGAGGTTGTTGGTTGCTGGCTCAGTTCCAGTCGTGCCTCTCAGTTCCTTCCCCCTTCATGGTGCACCTCCATGTGGTCACACACACACATGCATGTGCACACACTTGTACACACACACACACACACACTTGATTTCTTTCTCTTTAGATCTCTCACCCACAAGGTAACCCACATAGTCTGAGTGCAGAACCCATGCAGTTCTGATTTCTTCTAGCCCCACGCAATATGCAAAGTGCATATATATATATATATATAAGTACGCATATACACATGTATATTTTATTGTTTTAGTTTGTTGCATGTATTCTTATTGGTAGGGGTGGTGGTCCAATAAGGGGCTGCCACCTCAATTTTATTATATTCAGAAATTCAGATATATATATATATATATATAAACATTTTATATTTTGTTTGTTGGTTGCATGAAATCCAATTGGCCCATTTGGGAGGTGGAACGGGCCTATTTTGGGTTCATATACAATTATGTTGTATATTTGGACACAAAGTTATTGGTAGTCCACTTGTTAAATTTTTGGGTGCCATGTGCTTGCTCATTCAGGTCAAGGGTTCAAATCCCCTTGGCCTCACTTTTGGCCATTTTCTACATTTTGGGCTTAGGCCTTGTTTGGTTGTGCAGAATTATGTTTTAACTATTTCTGTTGTATTTTCTTTTCTGTTGCTCCTTTTTCGACGCGGTTTCTTCTTAGGGTTTCGTATTTCAGTTAGCTTTGATGTCAAAGGCCCCATGTCGGTTATTATTTATTTGGGGCTGTCATAGTTCAGTAACTCGAGTTTTTACATTGTTAAAATGTCATCATTTCACCTAATTAATAAGTAATTAGGTTCAGGCATTACACCCCCATTTCTGACGTGTTTTAATTATTTTATTGGTCTATCGTGACCATCAGGAGATTCCCAATTAATTTTCTTAATCATTCTCTATGTCGGTTCTAATTAATAATTAGTAAATTAATTATTAATTAGTCAGGTCGGAGTGTTACAATTGCCTAGGGTAACACTTTCTCCACTTGATTTCTGATAGTTTTTAAAACAACCATGATCAAAACACACATGTATATTAGCTCCAGAATCAAACCACCATTTTTTATTTTGATAAGTAAAATTGATCAATGGTAAGTTATACCTAAAGGAAGGTTCGGTAGAATTGTCTTGCTCTACTAGCATGTTGACTTGGCCCTTTGGTCCTCTTTGAATATGATTTGGTTTGAGACTTGGTTTGTATGGCTCAGTCTTCTTGTAGAAGCAATTCCTCGCAACATGATTGGTCCTTCCACATACATAGCAAGGCATCTTTTCTCTCTCTAAGCCCTTTTGTTTATTATTTTGATTGTGGGCTTGGTCATAGTTGGGGTTAAATTTGGTGTGATTATTGAATTTCTTATTTTTAAAGGTTCTACTTTTGAGATGGAAGTTGTTCCTATGATTGAAGTTTCTAAACCTATTGTTATTATTGGACCCATTGTTATTATTGTTATTGCTTTCCACTAGATTTACTTTAGGTTGTCTCTCATTTTGGGAATTTATTATTGGTTTATGTTTTTCTTCCACTCTTAGAGAGTTAATTACTTGAGCCAATGTTAACTCACCTTGTTTATGCCTAAGAGTTTTGGCAATGTCATTCCATGAAGGTGGTAGTTTACCTATTAGGCAAGACACTTTAAAATCTTCACTAAATTTAGTGCCACCTTTTTCAACTCCTCTCAAGAGTTCTTGAAACTCATGGATTTGATCTCCTACTAATTTATTATCCACCATTTTATAATTAGTGAAATTAGAGATTTTAAATCTACTAATTCCAGCATCGTCTATCCCATATTCGGCTTCTAATGTGTTTCAAAGTTCTTTGGCAGTTGATGTGGTACTTTGGTACACATCATAGAAGTGGTTGGATAAGGCACTTAAGATCCTATTATAGCAGTGAAAGTTTATTTGATCCTTAGTCATTTTCGTGGACGACTCTTTAGAAGTTGATGTTTGGGAGGATGATGATTGAGTTGATTGAGGGATTTATTCTAGGGCAGTCACTAACCCTAAGATGGTTAGCCAATAGTGTACTTATTTTTGCCATCTCCTAAAATGTTGTCCATTAAATTTTTCAAGTTTAAGGGTAACTGTTTCCTCAAAAGATGCCATGGTTTAAAGAGTTAGAGAGAATTATAGTCACTCTGGAACAAAATAAGTAATAAAATTGTTATTATAAATTTAAAAATTAATTTTATTGAGACTTAATAAAGTAAATTTATGTTCAACAGAAAGTAGTTCAATTGAACTATTAACGTTCAATTTCATAGTTATAAAAAGTCTTTCAATTAGTTTCACAGCAGTGTACTAAAATAAAAACACAATTAATATAAATATATATATATATATATATATTTATAGATTGATCCTACTATTAATTCACAATTGAAAGACGACAACTTTGAGGTAGTTTACTATGATTACAATTTTATTTTTTATTTTTATTTTTATATATATATGTATATATGTATTGACGAATATATATATATATATATATTAGATAAAAAAAAGAGAAAAATCACTTTGGTACATTCTGCCTTTTTTATTGTTAATCTATATATATATATATATGCAACGCTTTATATATGTATCTAACGGTTTATATATGTTTATCTATATATGTATGTAACGGTTTATATATGTATGTAACAGTTTATATATGTTTAGTATATATTAGATAAAAAAATCTACTGCACAGAAGAGGATGTTTGGATTTGCGACTTTTTTCTTTTTGGCTCCTCGTAGACCTTCAAGCAGATTTTGTCAAAGGGGAATATAAAGAGAAAATTCAGTAACCTATGTTCTATGATTCCCACTTTTAAGATGCAAAATTTGAGATATATATATATATATGTAAGATTTATATGTATGTAAATAATATATGCACGATTCTATTTACAAATACTATATAAACATGAATTAATGTTTTAATTAATCTATAATTCTTTCATATGATTTACAACAGCTTTAGATTGTTGAGCCAAATTGAACTACTTGAGTTTTAAATTGAAAGAATTACAATGGA
This sequence comes from Nyssa sinensis, assembly GCA_008638375.1. Taxonomy (NCBI): domain Eukaryota; kingdom Viridiplantae; phylum Streptophyta; class Magnoliopsida; order Cornales; family Nyssaceae; genus Nyssa; species Nyssa sinensis. Next base: position 54,437,810 of record CM018043.1, on the reverse strand, counting down.
ATGAAATTACAGAATAACTTAAATTCATGCATATAAAATAAAGCAATTAAATTAACATGCGTAAATGACAGAAAAAATAAGTTTGGAGTGAGTTGGCCTGTGAGACGTGCACTCACTGTCCTAAAGCTGTTGTGCCTCCCTACGTAAAGTTTCTAATAGTTATATACAGCTCCAAGATACAACCCAAATTTTGCATAGCCATGTTGTATCTTATATTCATTTATTAAATCCTTGGGCTTTCAGTACTTGTTGCATAGCCATGCATGCATGCTGTTCATTCTTATGAGCTCTTTACCCTCTACTTCATTACGACATGTTTTTCTGTGTGGATTTTTAGATAAGAAGTTCACGTGAGTGAATTAATAGCTCCACAATCGGGAATCAATATTGAATTATTCTTAAAGATCTACTTGAATCCAGTGATTTGATTATCATTATATATTTTTTCTTGATAAATATGACAAAAATCTGCATCCCGCCTGAACTCAAACTATTTGATCATCGCAAGTCTTATTGAATGAGCATTTTGGTGTGCCTAAGTATTGCAATCTGTAGTTGATATCCAACATGTTGGTTCTAGATGAGGCTCTGCTGATTTATTTGCATGTTTCAAGAGCCAGACAAATTGTTCACACCTGAGCCATTAACATTTCTTTTCCCCCCATTAACTTTTTGAAATTGATATTGGAATTGCACTTTCCAGAACCTGGTTATTATGAGGATGGAAACTTTGGTATAAGATTGGAGAATGTGCTTATAGTCAAGGAGGCTGACACAAAGTTCAATTTTGGTGGCAAGGGTTACTTGTCATTTGAGCACATTACATGGGTAAGTTTTTTATTTGTTAATCATGATGCTAATGTATTTTCTTTCTCTATCCACCTCACCTCAAAAAATAAGTTATATTTTTGCCCACCCAGGCATATTGTCTGGATCCAACATTGTATGCGTGTATTTATATTTATATGATACTAGTGGACCTGTGTAACTGTGTTCTGGGAACTTTTGCCCACCCAGGTCTATTGTTTGGAACCATCATTGTATGTGTGTTTTATTAGATAATACAAGTGGACCTGTGTTCTGGCCTGGGGGAACTTGCACTTTGGTCAGAACTCTGAGAAGGGTGGCTCAGTTATTTTATATAAAGAAAATGGATGTTTTCTTACTATTTAATATCTTCTTCCTCAGGTTCATCTTTTTTCTTTTTGGGTACATAAGTGCTCATATTTGAACCTTTTACCATTTTTTTTCTACATCATATAAGTCAGTTGTAACAAATTTTTTTCTTTTCAATAATTATTTTTTGCTTTGTCTTGTGCCCAGGCACCGTACCAGAGAAAGTTGATTGTCTTCAACCTTTTAATGCCTGAAGAAATATCTTGGTTGAACGCCTACCATTCCACATGTAGAGAAATCCTGGCTCCATACTTGGATGAATCTGAAATGGCGTGGCTGAAGAAAGCTACCGAACCAATAAGTGCTTGAGTGGTTCTTCATCCATTTTAGGGACTTTCCACCCCACCCCACCCCACCACTCGCCTCCCTCTTTCTGCAGGCTCCCCCAAAAAACGAGTAATGCTCGCTCTTTTTACGAGCATATTAAATTATTGAGTCTAATAATTTTTATGGAGGAGAATATGGGTTACTGTTGATATATTTCCTTGTTCATATCTGTCATACTTGCTCTGTTTTCTTTCTGCTTTTTTATTTTTATTTTTTATTTTTTTGTGCGACTTACTGAGTTTATTTGAAGCATGGATAGCTGAACGAGGAAGTCGTGTACTTGTGCATGCTTAAATTTAATGATGATGAAAGAAATAAGTATTTTTTGATTAATACTGCAGATTTGTGTTACATGCATGACTGTAATTTGATCTTGGAAATATAATGAAGATGGGACTTGATTCGTGAAATAAGAAATTTTGATAAATCAAGTGGATTGTTACATAAAAGATTAGGAAAATATATTTTTTTTCCAGGAGATATTTTAACCCTAAAGAGTTTTAAACTTAGAGAAGAAACAATTTGAAAAGAAAAAAGTAAAAAGGTATGTTTGGTAGAACTTTTTTAAAAGAGATCTTTGTTAATATTTGAATGGTTTTTCAATTAGGTCCGTAATGTTATATACTCTCAAATGGAGGTCCCTAAGATTAAGAATCCTCAAGAGTTCATTGGAATGTCCCTTTGTAGCTGCTTGCTTCATAGAGTTTTATGCATAGATCTGATTGGTTTTTCTTTTTCTCTTGCTTCTTTGAGACTTGCATGCATATTGTACAATGGGTATGAAAACTAGAGGTGCACCCAAAAAAAAAAAACTAAATGGGTCGGGTTACCGGGTCAAAACCCGGTTCTAAATGGACTATTTGAAGTATTTTTAAGCATAAAGTTTACATATTTAGCTCTCTATAATGTCATGAAAAATTGAAATTCTGAAGTTTTTTTAAAAAAACTAATGGGTCGGTTTTTCTTTCATGCAAAAAAAAAGACCTGACCCAACTTGATTTTTTTTGGGTCGGGACAGCATTCGTGTGGTTCTTGTTCCTATTCTGGTTCTTTCAAAATTGCCTAAGGTTGAGTCGGTTCCAGTTCTATTCTAATCCGACTCATGTGCACCTTTAATAAAAATTGTTATAAAGAGAACGCGGAACTGGAACCCATATCCTACAATATTCACCCCACAACTACCTCCTTAATGATTTGATCAACCAAATATATATATATATATATATATATATCAAAACCACAAACAAAGAAATTTTTGTGCAGAGACAAGAAATTCTTTATTCGCCTTTCGTTTTGTGCATATCCTATAATATTCACCCCACAGCCACCACCTACGACCTGTTGGAAATGGGTGGTTTTGAGCATAAATAATTAGCTATTTTTGAACTAAAATTAAAGTGGGTCTCATACATTAATTTTAGTAGGTCTACATGGAAATGTGTTCTCATCTATGAGGAGATGAAGATTATATATTAGGTTGCTCAAAACCATTAAGGAGTGAATGAGAAATTGCCTCCAAACATCACCACTTGGAAATGGTAACAAGAGCTTGAAGCTTGTACAAAAAACTTGTGTCTCACATAGGATGGGTACAAGACTTTTAAAGAATATATATACACTTACCTTGGATGAGGGTTTGGACCCCAAGGGGTACCCAAGTTTTGTGGAAGGGAAAGGACCTAGCACATGCTTGGTTCACCACCCTTCCCTGGGTTTGGGATTGGGCTTGGGCTTGGACTTGGGCTTGGCCCGTCGTATATATATCTTTTTAGAGAAAATTAATTTAAATAATTTTTTATTAAACGTTGTCGTTTTGTTACTATTAAAAATAAATCAAAACGCTGTCGTTTAGTTACCAGATTGATTAATTAAAACTAAAAATGCCATCGTTCCGTGAGTACATTTTTTGGTTTTGGTTTAAATCCAAAACGATGTCGTTTTGCGATTGTGTTGGTTTAAATTTTGACTGAATAATCATCTTCTTCATGGGTGCGACTGTGTCTGTTCATCATAAACAGACACAATTGAACCTTCATGACTGTACCAAACAGCCATGGAGAGGTTTATAAATATTCACACATTCGATTTTCACAAGTTTTTCTACATTCTGTGTCTGTGTTTTGAGAGAGAGTTTAACCACTGTTGGTTCGACAAGCTCACAGATTGAAGTGTTGCTTCTGTGAGATTTAGATTATTGTATCTTGGGAGGTAAACGTCCAAGATTATAAGCACCATTGCGAGGACGAAATTTATCTTAAGAACATAGTGACAATCACTAGCCTTGATCTAATCTAGTTTCTGTAAGTGTCTCTGTATATTGTTTTCATTACTGTATTATCATTCTATAATTTTGTTTTTGTTTCCTATTTTCGATTCTGGTTAGGAAAAACATCGTTTTACTTTATTGCTTTAGAAAAATATTTTCTGTAGTTTTCCTGTTTTCCTAAAACCAGTTTCTGTTTTTTTTTTCTTGAAAGTTTCTGTTTTATTTTCTCTGTCAATTTATATATAAAATAGATTCTGTTTCAAACTGTTTTATATATTTATATATATTGGACAGCACAACCATGCCATTTTCGGTCAGCCACGAGCAGTCCAGGTAACACCTCTAGCCTGCACGAGAAGGCCCCAAATCCATAGAAAGGGAGTTGAAGCTGCTAGAGACGGAAGCATAAAAGCTAAGGCTATATGGTTTTGGCTTTGTTCTCATTAATCCTCCCATATCTGCGCTCCAATTCAATGCATTATGTCACCATTGCTTATGTTGATAAAAAAAACAAAGAAGTCAAACAACACTGATATTAACAACAAACAAAAGAAGTTATTGCATGGTATAGGATCATTAGTCCCAACTAATTATATAGTGTTATGTGTATAATATGTTAAGTTTTTAAGAGATAAAATAATAACTTCTACACACCTCTAATTCATGATTTAATTTGTCGAGAACATTAACTAGGTCAATATTCTGAGATCAAACAATAAGCAACAAGAAGAATGGATGAGTAACCCATATATAACATAAAACATGTCATGTGTGTGTGTGTGTGTAGATTTGGGTCAAAGTCACTTTAATTCACCAATAAGATTCACCCATTTTACAAGCGTGCAATTGCATGTTGTGATAGGTAATTAGGTCGTTTTGAGCATAAAGCTAACAAAGTAATACTTTTAAGCTCCACTTAAAGAGAAAATCTTAAATTTTAGGGTAAATTACACTTACCTCCCCTGAGGTTTCTGACAATTACAGAAACCTCCCATATAGTTTCTGAAATAACACTGTCCCCCTTCTGGTTTCAATATCGATAACAGATTCTCTCCTGCCGTTAGTGACCGTTAGTTGACATAATAGAATTTGATGATGTAAGCAATTCTTTTTTGTCTAAATGCCAATTTTGCCCTTGAATAGTATGGAAAGAAAATATTATCCCCAAAGATTATTGTAAAATTACAATATAGACTTTATTTGAAAATGACCTCACCTAAGGTTTTCTTTCCTCCTCATGCTAGAGGGACGACCACCACCACCATCGCAAGGTTTTCTCTCTTCTTTCTCACCACGGTAGTCAAGCGACAGCCACTACGACGGCACTACCACCACTGACGTCCACCAACCTTCCTTCCACCCAACACCGATGTCACTACCGAATTTCAAAAATGCAATGCTTTCATTTCAATGTCATCTATGCTTTGGAGACTTTGAATCTTTTTCTCTATGCTCTAGGGCTTGTCTCTGCTTTGAATATTTCAAATGAAAAACACATACAATCTCAAGGTATTTCATTCTAGCTAGACCAAAAAACTTCAAAGTAAAACTCCAAATTGAGAGCTAAAATGAAAAACCCAATTCATGTAAATGCCCAAAACTGCCAAATTCGACTATCTATCCAAATTCCACAAAGATTGCAGCAAATTGAAACACGGAGCTAATAATTCAATAATCTAAACCTCAAAACTCAATTATGCCATTATATTTCTATACAAGGTAGAGCATCATAGAAGACAGAATTGAGCTGAAAATTACAGAGCTTGGAGTCGGACAGAAATGAACGAAACCCAGATCGCCAAAAGCTTCGTAGATCTCAAGTTTGCTTCAGATCTTATGCAAATCAACCTGACCAATTTTATATCTCTATAGAGTGGAACTTACCTTGTTGGGTTTGAATTTCGAAGGATTTGTGATTGAATTTATGGATAAGTTCAACTGGGGAAACAAAGTCGTACATCTGTAATATGGATATCTTTTGAACCAAACTTGCACATATCATATACTGTTAGGCTTGCAACAGTTACCGTTGTCATTGCTTCCATTTCGACCCCAGTTTTCCTTGTCGATGCAGCTTCCCCTTCTATTTCAACACTAAAATCATTGGGATTCAGTGTCAGATCAACACGAACATGAGTCAAGCCGACGTTATGGCATAGTGGGATGAGATTGCTTGTCTGCTTTGCTCTGCTTATTCCTGCAATTTTTGCCACGCTTAGGACATCTCCCTTGGACATCTGGTTGGCTGAGACCAAATCAAACACCTTTTGTCCTCCCCTTTGATTCATGGATAGGGCAACCATTCTTCACCCCTAACATCAGTGCAGAGTTTGGTGTTCCCCTTGGGATTTTTTTTAGCAGCATTTAAGGGCATTAATTTGCAAGACCACGTTGGCTTCGATCTTTTCTTCAGTGAACGAGTCGACAGGGAAGCCAACAGAGATTGTGAGACATGTACAACCGGAGAATCCTCTACCATTGAAAACATCGGCGAAAGTCGTGGAAACGTCCACTCGACCAAATACCCATCCCAAAAAGCCCTAGGCTCATCGAATGAGTACCTCGGGTCATCGAACGACATCTTGGCAACATCGAGCGAGAACCGTGGATCGGTATTGCAAGATCACCGTCCGACCAACCGGAGAATCCTCCACCATTGAAACCATCGGCACTGCAATTTGAGATCTCTTCAAGTGATTGTGGGGGTGACGACGGGCTGGTTACCGATAAGGAGAGACCTACTTCAACTTTGTGGGCTGATCGTAAGGACGACGACGGGCTATGCAAGCGGCAATGACGGGGCTGTGCAGGTGGTTTTGGAGACGACGATGCAAGAGAGGGAGTGAAAGGGGGGGCTGTGCATTGTTTTTGGTTAGGGCTGAAGGGGATTTGGATATAGAGAGATGATAGAGGAGGAGGAGAGAGAGGAGAGAGAATGTTATGAATTTTTTTATAAAATTATAATATTAAAATACAAGGGTAAATTAGTAATTTTACTAATTCTGTTAACGGAGTTAAGGAGACAAGACTGACAGAGGGGACAATGTTATTTCAGAAACTATAGGAGAGATTTTTGTAATTATCAGAAACCTCAGGGGAGATAAGTGTAATTATCTCTAAATTTCATGTATTTATTCTATAATCAAATTAGACATTCAAGATTAATAAAAGTCTAACTTTTCTATTAATAGAATTTTGTTCTTATTTTTAGAGTTTTATTCTTATTTTTTTTAAAAAGGTGATTGAGGTATTATTAAGATGAAATAAAGATATCAAATTGGAGGGAACTTATAATAAAAGAAGGAGAATCCTCCAGTCAAACAAGAACATAATCAATATGTCTAGCATGTTTAACTAATTCATGGGCCATACTATTAGTAGAACGTCTAACGAACTTACATTGGAAAGAAAAAAATTTATGGAGAGTGCTAACATTGGCTCGAATCATGCCCAAAGAAGAAAAATCATCAACAGAAGAAAAATGTCATTTATGGTATCTAAAGAATCGCCTTCCAAAATAACATGATGAATTCTAATATCCAAAACAAATTGAACGGCATATAAAGAAGCCATAAATTTCACCTACTTAGGGTCTCTAATTTTTATTTCTATTTATTTAGATTAAAAAATAGTAAATTATACTTTTCACCCTTAAATTTTATCCCGAATTTTACTTTAGTCCTTAGCTTTCCAATTTTGTCAAATTTACCCTTTAATTTTTAGCTCCTAATCGGTGCAAAACTGTAAGTGCACAGTATCGTAGTTTTATAGTAAAGTGATGAGTAGAGTATCGTCCTCAGGGATTGGTGTCTTACTTTTGACAAGTACCAAAATTAAACTAATATCGACTTTATTTAGAAAATTCACTAAGATCTTTAGAATTGCAACTTAAAATAAAACTAATGCAAAGAAAATACTTAAATGAAAAGAGAGATAATTGTTCGAAATTCAAATTAATGGGAGAGAAGAATTCTAGGAAATCGCTTTCACCTAATTTCTCACTATGCTTTACTCATCTAACTAATTGAATTTAATTCTTCATGTTTGTTAGCAAATCACTAAATCATCCAAAAGCCTCTTTCGACAGCAATTGAAAATTATTCTTGTTCATTATTTATACAAGAGTATACAAATTAATAAAGCAAAAATGCAATAAAACCAATAATTTTTTATACTACATAGGTTCATATAAGTCTTTCGATCTCTATATTTACCTATGCTGAAATATTCAAGATCCATCCTATAATTCCCTCTTTTGACAGCAAATCACAGGATTAAAATCATCTAATTAGTGGCCAGTTAATTAGAAGCATTAAACTCAGAATAAATCAGACAAACATGAAAAATAATTACTTCAAATTAGCATAAAAAAAATAAGCATAGTTCGAAATTAGACTACATCGTTCTCCTAGAATAAAGTAAATTTAGCTCATGCTAAAAATTAATTTCAACATAAACGAATTCACCATAATTTTTCCTGAGAAGAACGGAAGAAAAATAACACTGAAAAATATTCGCAGCTATCCAAAGTGTGCCGTCAAGCCGCAGCGGTACAGTCCTTGGTTTTGACTTTCTTCTCTGTTGCGCTCCCTGCTTGTGCGCCACAAAATTTCAAAACTGCAAGCTCCAAGCTGCAAAGCCAAATCACAAGCTAGGTTCAGCCGCCTCTGTTGGCTTCTTTTGATTTTTTCCTTCAGCCGCACGTTCTGCTTCTTTGCTTGCGCCGCACCTGGTTCCTTTTCTTTTCTGTCTCTGTTCCTACGTTGCAGCTTCCAAGTTTCTTCAAAAACCAGCGCCTCTCTCCTCTGTTTTAATAAGCCCTAAAAACCATTCAGCCCCCCAGCCACTTGACTCTTTTTTTTTTTTATTCTTTTGTTTCATTTTGCCCGGGCCCGCTTCTGACTTCTTCTTTCTTCCTATTTAGCCACTTGATTCAGCGCCCCAGCTTGTGTCGCAACTTCAATCGTTTTTTTTATTTTATTTTATTTTCTTTCTTTCTATCTCTTCTCCAGCCCGGCCCGCAGCTTTTTCTTTAACTTTTCTCTTCCTTTTGTACTTTTACTCTCAGTCGCACCTCCTGCTTTGGATTTTTTTTTTTCTTTTGCTTTGCCTTGCGCCTTTGTCATTCTACAAGTCATCCAATGTGATGTGAATCTTCTAAAAATCTCATTTTTTCTTTTCTTAGAATCTTCAATTTTCTCAACTCTGAAATTAAATTTAAATAATGATAATGAGTCTAAAATCAATCAAAAATAAATAAAATTAAGCTAAATTTTAAAGTTAAGGAGATAAAATATTCTAGATTATGCAAGTCATCAAACACCCCCAAACTTAAAATTGTGTTTGTTCTCAAACAAAAAGAAAATATAATCAAAGACAATATGAACTAGACCCCATAGAAAAATCTCATCACTCATCAAGCCATGATCTGAAATTAGATTTCATCACTAGCATCTTACTCTTTTAACATCAAAGATAGCAGGAAAATCAATCAAAAATTTAGCAATTTGTTAAGCAAGAGTTAAGCGTTTACTTCAACCTAAAGTTAAGACTTTGAGTGTGTGAGATAGTCAATTTTAACTCCAAACCACCTGCAAACTCAAATAAAAGCAAAACAACTGAAACTAGAAGAATTCTCTCAAAACTTAACCCCATAAGTCCAATTTTCAAAAATCCTCTCCACTAATGTAGCCAACTTTAAAATCAGAGATCAAAAGGTCTTTAATTTGGTTGTAATGACAGGCCACAAGGTGAGGGCTAAGAAAGAAATGGATATGAAAAATCAAAGCAAACTAGGAAAATACTTGGTGGAAATAACACTAAAATAGAATTCCACAAGATTTAAACCAGAGCTTTTTCTCGACAATATGCTTATAATCTTTTTTCTCTTTTCTCCTGTCATGATGGATAAATCACTTCTGCATACAAGACAAACCCAGCAAAAATACCTTCTTCTTTCTTGTTTTTTTTTTTTTTTTTTTTAATTTCTTTGTTTTTCTCTTCACACTTTGATGAAACAGAGCAAACATAATGTGAAATATTTCATTTGAATTAACTTTCTCTTTAAATGTAAATTTCCACCAAAGTATCTTCTCAAGTGTAAAGGTAAATTCATGGTTTTTCAGGCATCGAACGGGCATGGTTTATGTAGTTAAAAGAACAAATAAAGGCTGATGAGAAATAAGGCTCAAGGGCCTAACTATGGAAATACACCATGCAATGATGGCATGATAACTGGGACGGCTGGGAAGGCTTTTTGGTTATGAAAAAGATGGCCTGATCATTTCTCTAATATTTGGCATCAACTAGGATTTCGCCTCAAGGATTCATCAACGGATTCTAGAGCAAAGCAAGATTGAACTTCCCTAACCCAGTTAATTCAACTCCTTCTCTTCATAAGCAAAATGAAATAAAAAAAAAAATGACTATGTGCTTAATTATGTTCAAGGATAAAGATTTAAATCAAAGTACCCACAAAACTTTACTTGACATAAAAAAATTTTGAAAATTTTCTCAATCCCATCCTCAATCTAAAATTTCAGAGTCATAGAGAATTCAATCATACTCAAATACATGCTTGGTAAGAGAATCCAACAACTCAAGACTTATAACTAACAATCAAGAAGACAAAAAAACTATAGGAGTTTACACCCCCAAACTTAAACTAAACAATGTCCTCATTGTAAGTCAAAAGTAAGAGTGAAGAAATGAAAGGAACTTCCCTGGTTTCATGGTGAATCCACAGTATGTTGTAATTTTCAGCTCTTTATTCATGCTAAATAAACCTGCATCAAAATCTAAAAAAAAAAAAAAATTAAAGTAAAAAAAAAAAAAAAAAAGAAAGTTCTATGGGCTGCCTCCCATAAGCGTTTGTTTTAAAGTCTACAGCCAGACTTTTCAATCTTCATCAATTAGGGTGTCCAAGAGGAATAAATGCACAGTTCCTCTCCAAGTCCCAATTTCCTACAAACACACGCAACAGCTTGATGATCTTCTTCAAGTGTGAGTGATGCCCCAACACCAATGTTTTCAGACCCGGACCGGACATCGAACAGAAAAAATGTCCGGGTTACGGGTTATCGGTTCAACCATCGGGTCAACCGGTATCAAACCGTGATGTCATAATTATGTAATTAATAAATATTAATAATACATATTATTAATATTTTAAATTTAAAAAATTATATAAAAATTACTAAAAATTATATAAAAAAAATGTTAAGGTAAAATAACTTATTTTTATACAATATTTTTTACTATAATCTGTAATTGCATAAATAATGAACAAGCACATACATATAACATAACTACATATACACTCATGTATTTATACAAATATGAATGATTTTGGCAAGGAAAATTACCTCAAGAGAAGGAGAGAGAGGAGGATTAATGTCGCCGAAGGAATACTTAAAGAAAGCTTCGAGATTGGGACCCTTGCAATAGAAGATGTTGAGGTGCTTCAGCTCATTGAGTTTATCCAAGATGGCCTGCGCATCCTCTTTAGTGGCTTTATCTTCTTTCTGAACCTCAATCAAGAACCTGTGAAGGTGATCAACGGTCATGACTCCATTCTCAGAATGCTGCTCGAAAAGCGTCTTGATCTCATCGGGAGCTTCAGCTGCTGCGAGCTTGAAGCGTCGCTAGTAGCAGAAGCAAACTGTGTACGTCTGTTTTGACATGATTCAAGAGAGAGAGAAAGAGAGAGAAATGGATGATTGATTTTGGATATTTTAAGATCGAATGTGTTGGTGTCATCTCGCAAGGACTCTGTGCCGCTGCAGCTTGCGAGTTACGACTGACTTACGAAGGTAAATGAGGGCTTCGATTTTTATACATGGAAAAGAACCGGTGTGAACCGGTGACCCAGTATGGGGTCACCCGGTTCATCGGTTGAACTGTCCGGTTTTACTGGTTTTCACTTTTTAAAACGATTTTAAACTTGAAACGGTTTAATAGTCTAAACTGGACCGTTTTGTGGACCGGTCGACGGTTCAACCGGTCGGTCCGGTCTAGGTTTTAAAACATTGCCCAACACTCACTAGAAAGGTGTAACTATACCCAAGAATGCATAACGAAAATGTATTGGTAATTGCTTCAACTCTGGAGTTATCGTTTGTTGCATTTTTTCTTTTGAAATTACAAAATCCATCTTTTCTACTATCGGCTCGAGCCTCGCCACTTCATTGCTAAGTGATGTAACCTGCTGCAAGGATCGTTCTAGGTGATTGGCTGGCACATTTTCTTGAAAGGCTTCTTTTACACATTGCTCAATGACATCTACCTGAAAGCAAGTGTTTGGTTCTTCTGGAAATCTCATGGCTTGGTAAATGTTGAACTTAACCTCTTCCTTTTCGACTCTTAATGTTAATTCACCCTTTTGAACATCAATTAAAGCCCTTCCCGTAGCCAAGAATGGTCGGCTAAGAATTAGTGGGACGTCTTGGTCTTCCCCCATATCTAACACCACAAAATCAGTAGGAAAAATAAATTTATCCACCTTTACCAATACGTCTTCTATGATTCCACGTGGATATTTGATGGATCGGTCTGCTAGTTACAAATAAATGGTTGTTTGTTTCACCTCTCCAAGTCCCAATTTCTTGCAAATAGAAAGTGGCATAAGATTAATGCTAGCACCAAGATCACATAAAACTTTATCAAAAAATGAATTTCTAATAGTGCAAGGCAAAGTGAAACTCCTTGGATCTTTTAGTTTTTGAGGCAATTTCTTTTGGAGAATGGCACTACATTCTTCAAAAAGTTTCACTATCTCGAACTCCTCCAACCTTATTTTCTTGAAAATGATGTCCTTCAGGAATTTGACATAGTTTGGCATTTGTTCCAAGGCATCAGCAAAAGGAATATTTATGTGAATTTCTTAAAAATTTCCATAAACTTAGAAAATTGCTTATCCAATTTTTGCTTCTGAAAACGTTGAAGATAAGGAAGTGGAGTAGTGAGAATAGGAGGATTGTCAGGAAATGAAATTCCTGGACATATGTTAGTCTCTCTTTGTGTATCATCCACAATCTCCTCTTCTGCTACTTTATCCTTGCTTTGGCTCTTGTTTGCAGTTGTAGGGTTGGACTTGGTTTCCTTTGATGGTGACCTCTCAATTTCTCTTCCACTCCTAAGTGTGATGACCTTGCATTGTTCCTTTGGATTCACCTCTGTGTTGCTAGAAAAAGTTCCTCTTTGTTGGGCAATGATGGCCGTGGTTAGTTGCCCAATTTGCACTTCAAGATTTTTCATAGTAACTCCTATATTGCTACAATGAGTCTCAATGTTATCCAACCGTGAATCAGTCTTTTTAAACCTTGCTTTTGTCTCCTCAACAAAGGAAATCATGGCATCCTCAAGTGACATCTTCTCAATTGGTTGACTATCAAATCCTGTAAGAGGTTGCAACACATTCCTTGTGTTTCCATAAGACAGATTCTCATGATTTCGAAGCCCTGGATGGTAGTAGTTTGGCATAGGATTACCACGATAATTGTAGTTCCGATTGTTGATGAATTGAACTTGTTCTTGACTCACTTAAATACTCAGAACTATCATACTTGTAGCTGCAACATATTCTGCACTTTGTGGTATCCTTTGGGTTGTCAAAACTGAAATCTGATGAGATAGGGAAGCAACTTGAGCTGAAAGGGCTGTTAACGGCTCCAATTCATGAATCCCAGCAACTTTCTTAGCCATAGTTCTTTCGGTTGGCCATTGATAGTTGTTTGAGGCCATTTCTTCCAAAAGAAACATACCATCCTCAGCTGTCTTGGACATCACAGTTTCACCAGAAGCAGCATCAATTATGGTCCGAGTGTGCCCATTTAAACCATTATAGAACATTTGAACTTGCAACCAATCCGACAATTCATGTTGAAGGCAGCGTCGAATCAAGTCCTTAAACCTTTCCCATGCTTCATAGAGTGACTCGAAATCATGTTGCTTGAATTGACCAATTTCACTCCTGAGTTGGGTTGTTTTTGCAGGTGAAAAGTATTTAACAAGAAATTTTTTAGCCATGTCCTGCTAACTAGTGATGCTTCCCAGTTGTAAAGATTGTAGCCAACCTCTTGCTTGTCTCTCAAAGAAAAATGAAACAATCTCAGTCGAATGGTGTCTTTAGTAACACTATTAATCTTTATAGTGTCGCAAATCTCCAAAAACATCGCCGAATGAATATTGGGATCATCAAGTGGCGATCCGCTGAATTGGGCTTGTTGCACCATGCTGATCAAGGCTGGTTTGAGCTCAAAATTGTTGGCATTGATTGGTTGGCATCTTATACCCGAGTACTTGTCATTCATAACTGGTCGTACATAATCTATCAAGGTGCGTGGCTGTGTATCTTGTTATCCTTTAGCCATGGCTAGTACTTTTTTCTTTCTTAGTGATCTAAGAGTTCTTTCAATCTCTAGATCAAAAGGAATAATGTCACGAGTTCTAGCCTGGCGCATCCAACGCTAAAAACACACCTGTAAAACAAAAATAAATAAATAAAAATAAAAATAAGGTTCTAAATTAAAACCAAGATTGCTTTGTATCGATATTGACAAATATAAGAAATCAATCCCCGGCAACGGCGCCAAAAACTTGATTGGTGCAAAACTGCAAGTGCACAGTATCGTAGTTTTATAGTAAAGTGATGACTAGAGTATCGTCCTCAGGAATTGGTATATTACTTTTGACAAGTACTGAAATTAAACTAATCTCGACTTTATTTAAAAAATTCACTAAGATCTTTAGAATTGCAACTTAAAATAAAATTAATGCAAAGAAAATACTTAAATGAAAAGAGAGATAATTGTTCAAAATTCAAATTAATGGGAGAGAAAAATTCTAGGAAATCGATTTCACCTAATTTCTCACTATGCTTTACTCATCTAACTGATTGAATTTAATTCTTCATGTTTGTTAGCAAATCACTAAATCATCCAAAAGCCTCTTTCGACAGTCAATTGAAAACTATTCTTGTTCATTATTTACACAAGAGTATGTAAATTAATAAAACAAGAATGCAATAAGACCAGTAATTTTTTATAGTACATAGGTTCATATAAGTCTTTCGATCTCTATATTTACCTATGCTAAAATATTCAAGATCCATCCTATAATTCCGTCTTTCGACAGTAAATCACAGGATTAAAATCATTTAATTAGTGGTCAGTTAATTAGAAGCATTAAACTCAGAATAAATCAGACAAACATGAAAAAGAATTATTTCAAATTAGAATAAAAAAATAAGCATAGTTTGAAATTAAACTACATCATTATTCTAAAATAAAGCAAATTTAACTCATATTAAAAATTAATTTTAACATAAACGAAATTACTATAATTTTTTTTTTTTTTAGAAGAATGGAAAAAAAATAACACCAGAAAAACACAGCTATCCAAAGTGTGCCGTCAAGCCGCAGCGGTACAGTCCCTGATTTTGACTTTTGGTTTCTGTTGCGCTCCCTGCTTCTGCGCCACAGAATTTCAAAACTGCAAGCTCCAAGCCGCAAAGCCAAATCACAATCTATGTTCAGCCGCTTCTGTTGACTTCTCTAACTTTTTCCTTCAGCCGCACGTTCTGCTTCGTTGCTTGCGCGGCACCTGGTTCCTTTTATTTTCTGTCTCTGTTCCTGCGCCGCAGCTTCCAGGTTTCGTCTAAAACCAGCGCCTCTCCTCTGTTTTAGTAAGCCCTAAAAACCATTCAGCCCCCCCAGCCGCATGACTCTTCTTTTTTTTATTATTCTTTTGTTTCCTTTTACCCGGGCCCACTTCTGACTTCTTCTTTCTTCCTATTTAGCCACTTGATTCAGCGCCCCAGCCTGCGTTGCAGCTTCAATCCTTTTCTTTCTTTTATTTTATTTTCTTTCTTTCTATCTCATCTCCAGCCCGGGCCCGTAGCTTTTTCTTTGACTTTTCTCTCCCTTTTTTACTTTGACTCTCAGCCGCACCTCCTGCTTTGGATTTTTTTTTTCTTTTGCTTTGCCTTGGGCCTTTATCATTATGCAAGTCATCTAATGTGAAGTGAGTCTTCTAAAAATTTCATTTTTTCTTTTCTTAAGCTTTTTAATTTTTTTAATTCTTAAATAAAATTTAAATAATGATAATGAGTCTAAAATTAATTAAAAATAAATAAAATTAAACTAAAGTTAAAGGTAAGGAGATAAAATATTTTAAATTATACAAGTCATCAGTGTCATTTTAATTTAGCCATTCTGTCACAATTACCTGTTTAATGTGAATGGAAAAAGACCACACGTGAGGCTTATGCAATATTTACCACATATATGTGTGTGTGTGTGTGTGTGTGTGTGTGTGAAAGAGAGGAGTTGCAAACTGTGTGTAATATCATGAAACGATAAATGAGTCAACTAAAAAATTTGATGGGAATAGAATTGTCTTTTTAAAAAAATTTAAGGATATGATGTCAACTATTTTTGTTACGTCAATTAACGGTTAAACAAATTGTTACGAAACAAAAATTTTAAAGGAAGTTAGTGTAATTTATCAAATTAAAAAAAAAAACCGTGTATAATAATACTTAATTTCAGAAGAGATCAGCCATATTTATCTTATTTATCATTTAAGAAATGTTTAGACTTAGACAATCAATAAATTATTTTATGAAGCTGGTATATATTAGGATGATCTTTATGACTTTAGTATTTTTTTTTGTTTGGAGATTCCTGTAAAATATGCTGATATATGACTAAAATCATAGGTTTATGAAATAACTTTGTGGCTCAAGCGGAGAAAACAGCCATCCCAAAATTCGTCCTGATAACATGCACAATATTACAAGGTATTGCATAAGGTATTATCACTTCTTTAGAAAAGACAAGTTTTTCTTTTATAAAAATACTGAACATTTTATTTTGAAGAGCACACTGAATAACATCTATATATGGGTGATTATATATATATATATATATATAAAAGAAGAACACTACTATGTTTTGAAGAGCATACTGCATGGAATAACATTTATATATGGGTATTGGGAGATTATATATATAAAAGAAGAACAGTACTAGTTTATTTGGAAGAGCATACTGCATGGAATAACCCTATATATGGGTGATTACATATAAAAGAACACTACTTTATTTGGAAGAGCATACTGCATGGAATAACCTCGATATATGGGTGATTATATATATAAAAGATGAACACTACTTTATTTTGAAGAGCATACTGCATGGAAGTAATACTAGAATGAGATGGGAGCTTTTGGAGGCTGCTCAAGGACCCTGAACACTCTGGCACTGCAATTTACACTCCATTGCCACTTTAGACAGTGAATTGTAAGAGGACCCGCCCTTACTCAGAGCCTTCTCTGCACTATTTTTTAGCTTCTCAACTCTTGCTCTTATTTCATTCCCATCTTTCACCATAATCCTCCTCACCATCTTCTCTATCTCCTCCCTCATTACCACTTCCTTCGACGGCAACAACTTCGATCGGATGGCCACCCCGGCCTCCTCCACCAGCATTGTAGCATTCATATTTTGCTCGGCGTACAATGGCCACGCAATCAATGGTACCCCGTTCACAATGCTTTCTATGGTTGAATTCCACCCACAATGGGATAAAAATCCTCCAATTGATGGGTGGGCCAAGATCTCCGTCTGTGGAGCCCACACTGGAACCACCAGTCCCACCTTGTGTGTCCGAGCCAGAAACCCTTTTGGCAGGTAATCTAGAGTGCCATCACAGCCCTCTTTTGAGGCAGAAAGATAATTAAACCCACCATGCTCCATGGGTGGGCGAACCACCCAAATGAACCTCTTCTGGCTTAGCTCCAATCCCGCAGCCAGCTCGGTGATTTGCTGGACCGATAATGTTCCACCACTGCCAAACGAGACATAGAGAACTGATCGTGTGGGTTGCATGTCTAGCCAATCCAATACCTTACTCCTCGAATCAGACGGCCCAGCAAGTCTGATCATCGGGCCAATGGGGTGAACCGTTACATTAACAGCATGCCGTAGTATTTTATGATCTCTGAGGGCCCCGATTGTTGTGTGCTCCAGATCCTCCCACGTGTTCACTAAAACTCCATCAGCCGTCAACATTTCAACCCCAATACGCACGTAATCATCGTACATCTGATTCTTACGGCCCTGAAGCGGGTCCAGAAGATCCTCGAACCGAACTGGCTTGCAACCAGGAATTCTCAGCGGCTTCTTTTCGCAAACGTACTCCCCCTCCGCCACTTCTTTGTCAAGGGTCGGAACGTACAGAGTCATGACGACGAACCATGCATTGGACGGCACGTAGACGTACTTCAACATTTCGAACTCGTCGGCGATGACTAAAGACTCGGTGCCGAAGAGGTCGACGATGAGGACCGTCGGACGAGATTTCATGGCAGTGATTGCGGACCGAAGATTGGATATTGATTGTCGCATCATAGCTATAATTTGTGTAAAAATGGTTGCGCCGGCGTCCACTAAGCCGGGGATATCAACCGGCGGGAGCACGATAATGTTGAAAAGATTGGGATTAGTGTGAAGTTGGGATTTTGTTGGTGGTGCGTCGGTTTGGACGGCAAAGACAGTGACATCAAAACCGTGGTGAATAGCAAGGCGGTTTCCGAGCTCCAGGACGGGTATGAGGTGGCCCATGCCGGGGCTGGCGAGTAGTGCTGCGTGAGGCTTTCTGATTGCCATAGCTGAAAAAGTACTGAAAATTCAGTACAGAGGGAGAGACTTTGGTTATGGAAACGATGAAAAATGAAGAGGGATGTACAAAGGCCGGTGCATGCAATTTCTCTCATATGCATGAGTATATATAACATCGAGTACTTATGAGACTGTTTTATCCGTTTCTTATAAATATTTTTTTCCTTTTACATAAAACTTACGACGACATAAAATAATAATGTCAGAATAATTTTTTTGTAAAAAAATATTATCAAAATTATTGACGGAGATTAGAAAAATGAATAAACTATAAAACTAAATATGTTTTGAATATAATATATTACAAGAAAAAATTCTTTTGTATTCAGAAATTAAGAGAATATACAAGATAAAAGCTTATATACAAAGAAAAGAAAGAGAATGACAAAAATGAAAAAAGAATTTGTTAAAATAATACTAGAACCCTAACTCTATTTATAAATCGTAATACAACAAAAATATGGGGGAATCATTTTTTGTCTATAAAAAAAATTAAACTATATATATATATATATATATATAATTATAAAAAGAACATGAATGCTCTGCTACGGTGGTTACTATAACATGGGAATCCATTAGTCATTGGTCAGTCATCAAGTAGGGGCTACAATAACTTTTTAATTTGAAAACAATTCATTTATTGTTTCACTATATTAATAGGAATATTGACATCGGGTTAGGAGGTCTTCTTTCATTCCCGTCGCGTTTAAAAATAATCTTTTCACACTCATCCTATCTTGTTTACTATATTTTTTATTTTTGTTTCCGTTCCTTTCTTGTCCTATCCTCATCCCATCTAAAATTAATTATTTTAAATTTTAAAATTAAAATTAATCGACTAATATTATTACAAATATAATTATATATATGCACACATTTAAATTTATATATGTGATGTTATTTAATGAAATATGAAAATATTAAACGATATTTATATAATTTAAATATATAATTAGAACGGAGAAGAGCAGAGTACCTTCCGTCATTCTCACCCTTAACCTGTGTCGTGTTTTAGAATCTTCACTTATCTCTACTTCACCTAAATTATTTTCTCCTCAAACTGATTTCATTAGGGACAGGACCAACGAGTGTCATCCTAACATATCATTCTTTACTATTGGAAAAATGGTAAACATACTAATTTTCATATAAAGGGAGGTGGCACCGGTTTTTAAACTAGAAGGCATATTGATGTATCTATATTTTGTTCTGAAAAACATAATTCTAGAAAGAATTTTTGTATGTGTATTTTACTCATTTAAATTCTTTTTGAACATATCTTCAGTGTGATTTTTGACTTAGTATTATTAAGTATAAAAAAAAATTTATTTCTTATTCCCTCCATCCAATTTAAAAGTCCCTTACTCTTTTTTTTTTGTTGATATTTATTAAAGTGAGTGAAATTGTGCCCTTAAAAATACAATAATCCAGTCTAAGATTGTTTAAGATTTTTTGAAAATAAATCAAGTCAGAACTATTCCTATTAAATTATTTGATTTTGTGAGACTTTATTCAAATTTTAAAAATAAAATATAAATTATTATACCATTTAAACATATTTACCAAATAATAAAAAATTTAAAACTAATTCTTCTGTATCCATAGCTTTCCCAGAAGTAGGTTTAGCATGTTCTTCTTCTTCTTCTCTCCTACAAAGAGACTGACTGTCAAGAAAGAGGGGAAAAAATATTGCCATTAATTGAGGACTGCAGTTTTGAAAAAGACCCTTTTGTGATTCTAAACTAATCCAAAAAGAAGAAGCATCGTGTAACATGATGGGTCAACAGTGGTCGTCCTTTTGGGCACTCCAAGCCCACCTGAAACAGCAAAGAAAAGAGATTCCACAATGACCCCCAAACCCAATTTGACCGAAATTTTCTCCTCTTCAGCAGGACTGAGATTAAGCCTTCAAATACGTTTAGAAAATGTGCCATTGATGTCAGCTTTCATATATATACTCAACACACACAATCTCGTTCTTGTTTGGCTTCGTCTTATTTTAAACAATCTTAGATAATCTTTTTGAAATAAATAATAATAATAATAAAATGCTAATTAGCTTAGTGGGTTGCGTAAGTTTACCGAATAACGTGTCAAATGTATGCTAATTAGCACAATTTTGTTTTATTTTTCATCACATAGAAAAGAAATATATATATAGTGGCTGAAATTACACGTTCTTTGGGACTTGACTAGTTTATATTGGCTGGTCCGCACAGCTTTCTACCAATCACAGGTCTAATTGACCATTAGTCTATGGAAATAAGTCTAGTCTTCGGTTAATCATGGGTTAGTGTTAGTCCGAGCCAAATTATATATATTATGATAGATTAGTGTTAGAAATAGTATAGCAATAAAACAGAGTTTTAAATTGATGTGAAACGAGAAATTATTTTGTAAACATGAATTATTATGAAACAACATAACCAATCCTGTTCTCGACTTGAACTACAAAAATAATTAAACGTAAAACAAAATTATACTTAATTAAAATAATAGTAATATTTAAACGTAATTAAAAACAGAATCTGTTTGCAGAACACAGAATTTTTGAAAATGAATCAAGTCTTGTGTTAGATACAATGTCCTTAAGACAATTTACGGCCTTCGTAGTAATACTTACGAATTCTCAGCAGTATGTCTCCTAGGATAAAATTATCTAACCAACACAAAGGTAAGCACTTTTAATGTGTTGTCTGTCAAACCAGAACTGTAACACAGAACTTCTCTCTCAAATGAAGATGATATGCAAATGAATGAATTGAATGAAGAATGCTATGATCATGTTGTTAGAATATGTCCCACATGAAAGGGTAATATGAATATTATTTGGACTTAATGAAATATTTGGACTTAATGAAATTAGGTGATTATTGGCTTTGGAAGAGTTACGCATGGTTA
Source organism: Nyssa sinensis (assembly GCA_008638375.1). Lineage (NCBI taxonomy): Eukaryota > Viridiplantae > Streptophyta > Magnoliopsida > Cornales > Nyssaceae > Nyssa > Nyssa sinensis. The sequence continues at coordinate 54,416,456 of CM018043.1, read as the reverse complement.
CTTAATTAGTGAGATATCATAGGGGAAGTGTTTTCCTATTTATCTACTTTTATGGGGAGTAGGATAAGAGTTTGATTTTAAGGAGGAATTGTCCTCTCTCTCTATCCATATAATTTTAACCAGGGTTTCTCATAGCATTCTCTGCGTAAGAAAAGAAAAGGAGCTAAGTGAAAGAAATAATTTCTACAAGCTTTCTTTTTTGAAGGTGATTTTATCATGACTGATTCTGGTATGTTATTTATTTGTTTTATTTCCGTACAAAAGATGATTATGTGATTGTCATAATAGTTAAAGATTCTTATTTAAATTTAGTAAATTAAATTTACATGTGGTATCAGAGGAAGATTGAAACTATCATAATTTTTCTTTTAATATAAAAATTGATGTCATTAATATTTTTATTTAATATTTTTCATGATCGTGAAAATTACATAAAAGTAAATCAAATTAAGATTGAGATTTAAGACTCAGATATAGAATATTAATCCTCGACTCCGCCAATCGTTTCGAGGTTCTGGTCTGCGCCCCTGATTCGAAAAAATCGGCTGTTAGTCATAGTATTACTTGGCGTTATTCTGTTTTTGTAAAGCCCGTAGCAATTGATGGAACAACAACTTTTGCAGTTTCTGGCATATGTCAAAACAAGCAACAAAACCAGGCAAAGAAATAATATATATTATTTTCAATGACAGTACTTGGTTTTTCATTATATATTATTTTCTTGAGGACAAAGAAAGCAACTTGAATTAATGTTGAAGTTCAATGGAAATTGTTGATAAAGATTACAATTGCCGTAGATGTTCTGGATTTCCATTGAAAATAAAAATATATGTATAAAAAAAAAAAAAAAAACGGCGGCAGCGGTGCAGTGGAAATCTATAGAATTGGAGGGATGGATTGATATGTCCTTGCCATGGAAAAGCTACCGAGAGGATGCTACGGTTGTCCATGGCGGATGCCAGCACCTGAACTGGTCAATATAAAAGACTTGTGTTTGTGTTTCTCGTTCCCCGAAGCAGCTACATAGTACATTTATTTGTGAAAATTGATCTGTGTGAAAGGTTATTAAATTTGGCATTATATTTGGTGTTGTATTGCAAAGCTTTTGTTGATTTATTTATGCATGCTTACCAATTGAACTCTCATGGGCCTAGTAAATTAATAATAGTGGTTATGTTACGGGTTTATTTGTATTGGGTTAATAAATATATTTATGTATGTATGGGTTGAATTGTTATAGGCTGAATTTTGTATTTAATTAAAGAAAATTAAAAAATTATTTTATTTTATTTTTTCATTTAATTATTTAATTTTTTCTTGGTTATTTATCAATCAATATTTATATTATGGTTAGCATGTTGTCACCAAAGTGATCTTGCTGGGAAAAGTTATAAATATTGAATTAAATTATGACTTTACAAAATTATTATGGAATGATTATTTGATTATTATGGTTTGACTCAAAGGTGCACAAACTTTCAAATAGTCATTAAATTAATTAGAATAATTGATAGAATTATAGTGAGATTGGAATGGATGTCCAAAGGTGACAAACCAATCAAACTTTGAAGGGTTATCAATTATTCTTAGGTGAGTAAAAATCACCATTAAATTTGAGTATTAGTATATTGCATTAGTTAATCCAAAGATTGAATGCAATATTGCTAATGGAATTAATTTTTTCAAAGCATTAATGTTGTGATATTTTTTGCTGTGTCAGTTCCTGTTTCGCTTCATTCGCTAGCTTCTTTTGTTCCAATTTTTAATGGAGTTAATTTCTTTGACTGGAAGGAACAGATCCAGTTTCACATTAGTGTTCTGGATCTTGACTTAGCACTGCGAATTGACAAACCAGTTGCTATTACTGAAACAAGCAGTTCGGAGCAGCAAGCTTTGTTTAAGTCATGGGAAAGATCGAACAGATTAAGCATCATGTTTATGCGAATGTATATTGCAAGCAATATCAAGTCATCGCTTCCTCAAATTGAAAATGCAAAGGAATATTTCAAGACTGTGGAAGATCGGTTTCGTTCAGCGGACAAGTCCCTTGGAGGGAGATTAATGGCTGAACTTACCACCATGAAATTTGATGGTAGCCATGGAATGAATGAGCATGTCCTTGAAATGACTAATCTAGTTGCCAAACTCAAATCTCTAGGTATGAATGTTGATGAAAGTTTCCTTGTTCAATTCATTCTGAATTCCTAACCTGCTCAGTATGGGCCATTTCAGATTCACTATAACACTATTAAAGAAAAGTGAAATGCGAATGAATTGGCGAGTATGTTAACTCAAGAAGAGGCAAGACTTAAGTAACAATGACAACATTTAGTTAATGTTGTGAGTCATGGAGTTGGAAGCAAAGGAAAGACACACAAGAAGAGTTTCAAGAAAGATCTATTGAAGGTTGCGGGACCCTCTCATGTCAATGGGGTTTACAAAAAGGAACATAATGGACCAAAATGCTGTTTCTGTAATGGCTATGGGCATGTAAAGAAAAATTGTCCGAGACGTAAAGCTTGGTTCGAAAAGAAAGGTAAGCTATTAGTTTATGTATGTTTCGAATCAAATATGACACAAGTTCCTTCTAATACATGGTGAATTGACTCTGGTTCTACTATTCATGTTTCAAATTCGATGCAGGGCTACCTTTCGATCCAGAACATAAAGTAAAATGAGTATTTTATAGTCTTGGGAGATGGAACTCAAGTACCAGTTTTAGGTGTTGGAACTTTACATTTGTTTTTAGAGTCAGGCCACTGTTTGGACCTATTTGATACTTTTTATGTTCCTACTATTACTAGAAATTTAATTTCCATGTCAAAACTTAATTATGATGGCTATTCTTTACATTTTGGACATAAGGGTTTTTGTTTATTGAGAAATGACTCATTTGTTGGTTCTGGTTGTTTATTTGAGGGGTTATATAGATTTAATCTTAACAAAAACTTTGCTAAAACACTTCTCATCCTGCATTATGATGTTGGAACTAAACGTAGCAGATTTAATGAGAATTCTTCTTTCTTGTGGCATGAAAGACTGGGTCATATATCCAGAGAAAGAATGAAGAGATTGGTAAAAGATGGGATTCTTTCAAATCTTGATTTTACTGATGTCGATGTATGTGTGGACTGCATTAAAGAAAAACAAACCAAACATACAAAGAAAGCCGCCATAAGAAGTGGAGAACTTTTGGAGATTGTCTATACTGATATTTTTGGACCTTTCAACTCACCGTCTTTTGGTGGAGAAAGTACTTTATCACTTTCATCGATGATTTTTCACGTTACGATTATGTCTATTTGTTGCATGAAAAGTCTCAAGCAATAAATGCTTTAAAGGCATATATTGCTGAAGTTGAGCGACAATTAGATAGAAAGGTAAAAATCATTCGATCTGATAGAGGCAATGAGTATTATGGAAGGTATGATGGAATAAGACAATGTCCAGGACCATTTGCTAAATTCCTAGAAGAGCATGGTATTTGTGTGCAATACACAATGCCTGGTACGCCTCAGCAGAATGGTGTGGCTGAAAGGCGTAATCGTACCCTTATGAAAATGGTTAGAAGTATGATAAGTAACTCCTCAGTACCCATTTCATTGTGGATGGAGGCCCTTAAGACAGCCGTTTATGTGCTTAACTAGGTTTCTAGTAAGGCAATTCAAAAGACTCCTTTTGAGTTGTGGATAGGAAGGAAACCGAGTTTGAGACACTTTCATATTTGGGGTTGTCCAGCAGAGGCTAGGATATATAATCCGCATGAAAAGAAGTTGGATTCTAGAACTGTAAGCAGGTACTTTATTGGTTACCCAGAGAAATCCAAAGGGTATAGGTTTTACTGCCCTAACCATAATACGAGAATTGTTGAAACCAAAAATGCCAGATTCCTTGAGAATGGTGAAATTAGTAGGAGTGATGTATCACGTAATGTGGTCATCGAAGAAGTTGGGGTGCCTATCCCAATACCTGTAATTTCAACGAAAACTTTTGTTTCTCCAGTTATCGAACAATATGATAACATTGAACAACAATTTAGTGATCAGTCACTCCATAATGAGAATGTCACCAATGAACCAGTTGCAGAACAATCATAAGGAATAGCATTAAGGAGATCTCAAAGAGAAAGAAGAGCAGCTATTTCAAATGATTATTTGGTATATCTGCAAGAATCTGATTATGATTTAGGGATAAGTAAAGATCTGGTTTCATTTTCATAAGCCATTGAAAGTAGTGATTCTGAAAAGTGGATCAATGCTATAAATGATGAGTTCAAATCAATGGAACAAAAATGAAGTTTGGGACGTCATTGATTTGCCTGAAGGTTTTAAGACAGTCGGGTGTAAGTGGGTTTTTAAGACCAAACGCGACTACAATGACAATATTGAACGACATAAAGCTAGACTTGTTGCAAAAGATTTCACTCAAAAGGGAGGTGTTGATTACGAAGAGACGTTCTCTCCTATATCGAAGAAGGACTTTCTTAGGATCATTATGGCTTTGGTGGCTTATTTCGATTTGGAGTTACACCAAATGGATGTGAAAACTACTTTTCTAAATGGGAATTAGATGAAGATGTTTATATGGATCAACTTAAAGGTTTCTTGGTTAAAGGAAAGGAGCATATGGTATGCAAATTAAAGAAGTCAATTTATGGACTTAAACAAGCTTCTAGACAATGGTATCTTAAGTTCAATGATACTATCACGTCCTTTGGATTTAGGGAAAATACCGTTGATCGGTGTATATATCTAAAGGTCAGTGGGAGCAAGTTTATTTTTTGGTTCTGTATGTTGACGATATATTACTTGCCAGTAATGATCTTGGTTTACTAAATGAAACCAAGAGATTTCTTTCTATGAACTTTGAAATGAAAGATATAGGTGAGGCAACTTACGTGATAGGAATTGAAATATTTCGTAATAGATCACGTGGATTGTTAGGGTTGTCTCAGAAGGGATATAGCGCCAAACAGACTATCATAGCAGCATCTACTATGGAAGCTAAATTTGTGGCATGTTTTGAGGCCATAGTTCATGCTTTATGGTTGCGAAATTTTATCTCAGGACTTGGAGTTGTCGACAGCATTGCCAGGCCGCTAAGAATATATTATGATAATTTCGCAGCAGTCTTTTTCTCCAAGAACGACAAATATTCTAATGGCGCTAAGCACATGGAGCTCAAATATTTGGCCGTTAAGGAGGAGGTTCAGAAACAAACAGTGTTTATAGAACATATTAAGACTGAGCTTATGATTACAGATCCTTTGACTAAAAGGATAGCACCAAAGACATTTAAGGAACATGTTGATCGCATGGGTCTTTGTTGTAATCCCTCAGATATGTTTTGTGGATCTTTATGTTTTTGTTCTATAACATTTATAGAGATATCACTAATTGTGTTTCTGACATTTTTCCTGCTTACCATCAATTACGTAATTATGGAGATGGATTATTGATGACAGGAATCGTCTTTGACAAAGACATTATGGGGACATTATAGTTACTTCCTATTATGGATTATAATTAAGTGATTTTGTTAGCATTGTAGTGCATGGAAGAGAAGATGTCGCTTTATTGATATTTACTGCCATGACTCATGCTGGTAAGTTGTTTAGTTATAATATTATTGTAATCTCACTCAAGTGCGAATAAGCTACTGTTATGCACATGTTATGTTTACCTTGTCAATCCAAATAAGTGTCATTCATATGGGCCAAGTGGGAGAATGTTAGAATATGTCCCACATGAAAGGGTAATATGGATATTATTTGGATTTAATGAAATTAGGTGGTTATTGGCTTTGGAAGAGTTACCCACGATTACTTAATTAATGAGATATAATAGGGGAAGTGTTTTTCTATTTATCTACTTTTATGGGAAGTAGGATACGAGTTTTATTTTAAGTAGGAATTGTCCTCTCTCTACTCATATAATTTTAACCAGGGTTTCCCATAACATTCTGGTCGTAAGAAAAGAAAAGGGGATAAGTGAGAGAAATAATTTCTACAAGCTTTCTTCTTTGAAGGTGATTTTATCATGGCTGATTCCGGTATGTTATTTATTTATTTTATTTCCACATAAAAGATGATTATGTGATTGTCATGATAATTGAAGATTCTTATTTAAATTTAGTAAATTAAATTTACAAGTGTGTCCTATTTATAGACTCGCTCATGCCTGTTTGGTATAGGCATGAAGCTTGCGTTATGTCTGTTCATGGCAAAAAGACACAGTCGCGTCTATGGAGAAGACGCCCATTCAGTCAAATAGCACTTTCAAAACGACAGCACTTCCAATTTTTTTATCAAGCCAATTAAATGTAGACTTAATCTCGATGGATGAATTAGTTTATTTTGAAACTTTTTGTATAGTACTTGTTTAATGAGAAATTTCAAATTTGAATTCCTCATTCTGTGTAGACCTAATTAGGATTCATTTTTGTTTTGCTACAATTGTTACACAAGTTTTGTAAGGAATATTTTTAAGAGAAGTAATATTTTTTTTGTATGTTTGTTTTTCTAATTGATTAATTATGATGTCAAAATTAAAGATAAAATTTTGATTAAATTATATTAATATCTTTTGATATTTTTGATAATTATAAAGACATTTTCTAAATTTATGAAATAACTTTGACATCTCTACTTTTACTAAAAAACTTTAAAGACCTCTATTCCAACTTTTTTTTCTTTTCAAAATGACAAAAGTACTCATTTCGTTTTTTTTTTTTTACAATCTTGACCATTTCTTCAAAATATTTTTTTTTATTTTCAAATAAATATTAAGTAAAATATTTTTTGATTAAAAATTATAAGTTATTTATCTTAATTTTATATTTAATATAAAATAAAAATTTCTTAAAAAAATAAATGATAGGGGTATTTTTGTCATTTTGAAAAAAATTAAAGCTCAAGTAGAGGTCTTTGTAATTTGTCAGTAAAAATAAGGGAGATCAACGTTATTTTAAAAACTTCAGAGATGTCTTTGTAATTATTAAAAATTTCAATGAAGGTCAGTATATTTTATCCTAAAATTTTTAAGTAAGATTCTTTTGGATAAATTACATTAACTGTTCTGGAGCCTTATTGATAATACACTTGCTTCTTTTGTAGTTTGAAAAATTACACTAATCTTTTCTCTGTTTAATGTCAATAGCAAAAACTACTCATCCATTAGTCAACAGTTAGTTGACCTAACGGATTGTGTCGATAGCAACTCAAATATTTTGTAAAATACCAATTTTAACTTTATTATCATTTTAAAAATAAAAAAATAATTATTTTCATTCTCGTCTTTCTTTCTGTGCGACATAATTCGACCTTTCTTATAGAATCATTTTGCGTTTCACTCTAACTATATGTAATATATTTTTATTATTTAAATAATTTAAAATTAAGAAATGTTTAGAAAACACATGCATGAACTTGATCTTGCCCAAATCTGTATGTATATGCTCACGAAAACACCTTCACACACTCAAACGTTTTGTTGCCCAAATCCCACCCTACATGGACACAAAGACACACACACACACACACAGATATATATATATATATATATAACATTTTATCATTTTTTATCTTAGTTTTTTATTTTTTATTTTTTTCAAATAAATATTGATTAAAACTTTAAATTTATTTTCATATAAAATGAAAATAAATTATTTACCTTAAATTTATTTTTATATAAAATTAAAAATATTTATAAAAATTAGAAAAAAATGATTAAAATTGAAAAATGTAAAAAAAAATACAAAAAAAAAAACATAAAAATGATAGTCCCATCATTTTTAAGAAAGAATTTGACCCAAAAAAATTATTATAATTTATGAAAAATAAAAAAAAATTATTATAATTTCAACAAATTAGTATAATTTAGCAAAATGAAGTATCAATAACTAGGTAACTTGTCAAACAATTAAACGAATAAATCATAAAATCTAAGTTAAACAAAAACAAAGTTAAACTAACATATAGATTACTATTTTTTGCATAAGTAAATTTTAGTGACGGGTCTCATGATAACCTGTCTCATGAATGAAAAATCTCACATGAAAAGATGATAACAGAGGTGGTCGAGAAATATAGTAAATGTGAAATTAGTGCTTCTCTGGTACAACACTTTTAGCTTTACCTATCTTGACTTCAAAAGGTTGGTACACAGAGTAGTGATACTGGGTTAATTTGAGGAAACCCAAAGACCTCCGATAGACACTTGTTTGATAAGTGTTAAAAAAAAGATAATTTCTTGATATCCATTAATCATCTGATCGCCTCTTTAAATAAGAGGAGTACAACGGACTTGCCATGATAATAGGCACGTTCTAATGAAAACAAATAATTTGTTGTGAAAGTAAAGGAAATAACCAACAACTTGGACTTCTTCAATTCAAGACTTGACTCCTAACATGACTAATTCAAAGCAGTAAAAACACCTGGTAACTTCATCATTTCCTTCCGCTTAAAGCAAGCACTTGTCCCCAAGTGTTGATATCTTCAAAATCTGGAAACTGATTTTTCATAAATTCCAAATTCTCCCATGTTGCCTCCGCTGGCGAAATCCCCTGCCAATGTACCAAAACTTCTTTCCCTTGCTTCCTTTGATCCAAAATAGCTTGAGGATGTGGCATCAGTTTTTCAAAATTGGTTGTAGGAAGTTGAGTCTGAATAGTGACATTGTTCCCCACCTATTTTTTGAGTAAGGAAACATGAAAAACAGGATGAATCCAGGACTCCATTAGCAACTCTAATTTGTAGGCCACAGCCCCAATTCTTTGCAAGATTTTGAATGGACCATAGTACTTAGGAGAAAGTTTGGTATTTTTCCTCAGCGAGACAGATAATTGTCGATACGGTTGTAATCGCAAATACATCCAATCACCAACAGAAAATTCTCTTTCAGAATGCTTTTAATCATAAACTTGTTTCATCCGTGCCTGAGCTTCTTTTAAATTCTCTTTCAACTCTGTAAGAGTTGTGTCTCTGTCAATTAAATCCTTCTCCACTGCGGCAACCTTGCTGTTCCCGCTATGTAAGACAGGAGGCTTGGAGGAACACGTCCATATATTACCTCAAAAGGCGTCTTCTTAATACTTAAGTGCCAACTTGTATTGTAACTGTATTCTGCCCAAGCTAACCACCGGACCCAATGCCTGGGTTGTGAACTAGTGAGACATCGGAGATACATTTCAATCGTTCTGTTCACCACTTCACTTTGGCCATCAGTCTGGGGATCATAGGTCGAACTGAAATTAAAATTAGTACCATTCAACCGAAACAACTCTGTCCAAAAATGGCTTGTGAATGTCGGATCTCTGTTACAAACAATTGAGCTAGGCATACCGTGTAAACGAAAAATGTTATCAAAGAAAATTGGAGCAACACTCACAACAGTATATGGATGAGACATGGCAATGAAATGGGCATACTTAGACAATCTGTCTACTACCACAAATATGGTAGATTTTCTTTTAGAAGTGGGTAGGCCATCGATGAAATCCATAGAAATGTCTTCTCATATCTGATCTAGAATTGGCAGCGGTTGCAAAAGACCTGCTGGTGAAAGATGGTCTACTTTATGACGTTGAAAAACATTACACTTTCTGATAAATTCCTTGATTTGCTTTCGCATTCCCTGCCAATAAAAAGTAGATCATATTCTATGAAAAGATTTCATAAATCCTTCATGAGTACTACCGTGAAATTGGCTAATTATGTCTTCGATAAGAGATGAGTCTTTGGCAAGATAAATCTTCTCTTTGAAAAATAGTTGCCCATTCTGGAATTTCCAAGGACCTAAAGCTTCCCCATCATTGATCAATTTCACCAACTATTGGAGGTCTGAGTTTGTTGCAACTTCTTCTTTGATTGCGATCGTCCATCTAGGAACTGGTTGAGAAATTGCTAGTGCCTCCCCTTTGTCATGTTCGTGTTGTTGAGAGAGTGCATCCGCGACAATGTTCTCTTTCCCTTTCTTGTAAATGATGATAAAATCAAATCCCATAAGCTTGTACAGCCATTTTTGTTGTGCCTAGTTGTGATTTTTTGATGCCATAGATGTTTGAGGCTTTGTTGATCGGTACAAATCACAAACTGCCTACCTAAAAGATATGCCCTCCACTTTTGTACTGCCATAACCAATGCTAACATCTTTTTTTCGTAAGTTGACAGCAAAAGATTTTTGCCTTTAAGAGCGTAGCTGTAGAATGCAATTGTTCTATCCTGTCGTAAAACTCCTCCAATTCCAGAACCTGATGCGTCACACTCAACAATAAAGGTTTTGGAAAAGTCTGGAAGGGCTAATACTGGAGCTCCCGTCATCACTTTTTTGAGTTGTTCAAATGTTTCCTCTGCGATTGGATTCCATTTGAAAGAATCCTTGTTGAGCATTTTCGTAAGAGGGCTAGCTATTTTACCGTAATTCTGAAAGAACTTTCGGTAAAACCTCTCAAACCCTTGATTGTTTGAGGCTTAGGCCAGGCCACCATGGCAGAGATTTTATCAGGGTCAACTTCAACTCCTGCATTAGTTATAATATGGCCCAAATATTTGACTTCTGCCTGCCCAAATTCACACTTCTCAAGCTTAACAAATAACTTATTAGACTTTAATATAGAAAATACAATCTCAAGGTGTTTAAGATGATCATGCCAAGATTTGCTATAGATTAAAATTTCATCAAAAAACACAAGAACAAACTTTCGTAAATAGTGTCGGAATACTTTGTTCATGAGTGCTTGAAAAGTTGATGGTGCATTGGTGAGGCCAAACGGCATGACTAGGAACTCGTAATGGCCATGATGAGTACAAAAAGCTATTTTTTCCACATCGTTAGTGTGCATCCGTATCTGGTGATAGCCTGAACGAAGATCCAATTTTGAAAAAATTCTAGCTCCATGTAACTCATCCAATAACTCATCGATTATTGGAATGGGAAATTTATCCTTCACAGTAATTGAATTCAATTCCTTATAATCGATACACATCCGCCACGAACCATCATGTTTCTGCACCAAAAGAATTGGAGATGAATACAGGCTATTGCTAAAGAGAATCATTCCAGCTGATAACAATTCTGTTATTAGCCTTTCAATCTCAGATTTCTGGAAGTGTGGGTATCTGTATGGTCGTACTGAAACTGGTCCCTTTCCTAGCATTAGTGGAATTTTATGATCTTGCAAGCGTTTTGGTGGCAGCTCTTTTGGTATTGACAAAACTTCATGATACTTATGTAAAAGTGGTTATATCTGTGTAGGAATATTTGAACTGGGTTGTTTCATTTCTGGGTTTTCTAACAAAAATAGCTGCAAAAGAACTCCATCCCTCCCTTTTCTAGCAACAACCTTAATCTGATTCAAATTGACAACTTTGTTATCCAGAATGGACAACCCTTGCAACGTCACCTCCTTATTGTTAGCATTAAACTTCATCTGTAATTTGGAAAAATCCCATAGTATAGGCCCTAATGTGCAAAGCCATTGAGCCCCTAGAACCACATCATATCCTTGTAGAGATAATAAGTAAAAATCAACATGCAATTGGAAGCCTTGTAAGGTAAGAGGGATATTTGTGCATTTACCTGGACTTTCTAACTGCTCACCAGATGCCACTGTCACCCTTAGATTCCCTCCCAATTGTGGTTTCAAGCACACCTTCTTTGCTAACTTTTCACTCATAAAATTGTGGGTACTTCCAGAATCAATAAGAGCATAAACAACAACTTGACGTAGGCTTCCTTGAATTCGCATGGTTTTAGCACTTCGAACTCTATTGATGGCATGAAGAGAAATTTCAAGGGTCTTCACAAGCTGATTTTCATCCTCACAATCCTCCTCCATGATTAGGTCTCTATCGTCTTCATCCAAACAAGCTTCAATGACAAACAACTTCTTACAACGGTGGCCTGGTTTGAACTTCTCATCACAATTGTAACAAAGCCCTTTATTTCTTCTATCCTATAGCTTTGTAGGCATCATTTTTCGGACTGGAATTACAAGCTGATAATGGGTGGTGTTTTTGTCAAGCTGGTGATTATTTTTTGGGACTGGAGGATTAATTCTACGTTGGGATAAATTGTGAGCTTCATAGATGCGAGCCAATCCGATAGCCGCAGTGAGTGTTGTTGGTCTACCTGCTTGCACATTAGCTCAAATTGAGTCTCATAACCCACTAACAAAACAACTTATTTGTCGAGCTTGCAGAAGATGCCCAACTTTTGCAAGTAGTTTCTCGAATCGTGCTTGATAATCTTAAACGGTCCCAGATTGCTGCAATTTAGTAAGTTCTCCAAAGAAATCATAGAATTGATTCGGACCAAAACGAAAGAGCAATCCTTCTTTGAAGTCACTCCAAACAAGAACCGGATTTTCTTGTTTTTGCAATTAATACCATAACTGGGCATCACCCTCAAGATGAAATGATGCTAGAGATACTCGATCGGCTTCGGGAGTTTCTTGGAATTGGAAAAATTATTCAGCCTTGCATAACCAGCTAGTTGGATCCTCTCCACCATTAAATCGAGGAAAATCTAGCTTCACCAATCTCGGTACATAAGAACTAGATGACCCGATACCATTTCCAGTGTTGCTATGCTGTCGCCCACCAACTGTTTGACTTGGTGCTCGTGAGGATTCTCCATGTTCTCTAGCTGTGTTGTTCGCAAGATTATCCATGCAAGTGGATAATTTTTCAAACATGTCTGCCATACAGTTAAGGAGTTCTTGTTGACCGGTGGAAAGTGATTCCATGATTTGCTCCAAATTCTCTACGCGTTGATCCATGCCCGAGCTCTGATACCACTTTGGTACAGCACTCTTAGCTTTACCTATCTTGACTTCAAAAGGTTCGTACATAGAGTAGTGATACTGGGTTAATTTGCGGAAACCCAAAGACCTCTGATAGACACTTGTTTGATAAGTGTTAAAAAAAGATAATTTCTTGATATCCATTAAACATCTGATTGGCTCTTTAAATAAGAGGAGTACAGCGGACTTGCCATGATAATAGGCACGTTCTCCAAATCCTAATCAACTTAGGAAAGCCACAGCCTATAAATTAAACCCTAAAGGTAAGCTTTATTTTTATGCTCATTCTTTGGCTTACATTATAGTCTTTGAATTTAGTTTTATTGACTTAAGCATCGGAGCAGCTACCATCGGAGCCAATCCGGTAGCCCTCTGATCTTCTGTTCGAGTGTTCTTCAGGGAGCAGAGTTTGAAGTCCACACTGGCCAAAAAGTACAGACCCTCAGGTCTGGTCCATTTTAATGTACAGACCTTTAGGTCTGGTCCATCTTATTGACTCCTAAAAGCCTTGTACTCAGTACAAGTCCTTTAGGTCTGGTACATCTCATTAAAACTGCTCGGTTACTTCCAAACTGAAGACAAAAGATTTGACACAATTGTTCAGCTACGTGGTTACAAAAAAATTTTATTAGTCAGATGCCAATTCTGGCCAACTATTATGAATCTTCCTACTTAAGTTCTTATTAGTAAATTTTGGTCTTGGAGTTCTGTTCTAAGAATAGAGGTTCTGATTATCGAAGATTTGTTCAATTACTATCCAGTTATTATCTGTCCAATTATTATCATAAGCCTTTTGGCTCAACAATCAAGCCCTGGACGGATTGCTTTCGCCAAACTTGCAGCTCAGTTCAAACTTTGAAGGGCATGCACGGTTATTATTGAAGATTTGTTCAAATTATTATAAGTTGCCTAGCTTAGAAGATAGCTTTGTGATCATGGGCAGTTAAAAGAATGATTTGAAGTACAGTTAGCTCATGAACATGTTAAAGGGCTGGAGCCCCAAGCTTACAGAGCAGCCATTACTTGGAACAGTGTTAATTTTGCTTAGTACCTCCAACAACTATTAAAATCATCAAGTGTTGTTGATAAAATACAAGGTCTGGCTCTGAAGAAATTTGATTCCATTGATAAAAATCTTGGTACATCAGTAAAAAAAAAAAAAGAAGAGAAAAAGTTACAAAATTTCATCTCCTAAACTGGAGGGCTGGTAGGATCATCATCATCTTCAATTGTCGACAAGTTAAAGTCAGGGAATTTGGCAAGGAGTCTGGACTTGAAATCATCATAACCGTGCTGCACAAACTCCCGACCCATCTCTTCCACCTCAACTCTCATTTCTACTTCGGTCTCAGCCTTAGCATCCTCGACCTTCAAAGCAATAGAGACTTGAAGAGCGTTATTCTCTTTCCTCAGCACCTCTAGTTCCCGAATAAGGGAATCCCTCTCGGACTCCATTATGGAGAGGGAATCTTTCACCTCTTTGAGCCTCTCCTCAGCAGTAGAGGCATTAGATTGAGCAATGCCGAGTTGAAGCTTGGCATCATCCAACTCATCCTGGAATTTCTCCACAGCTTGTGGATCCAGGGCAAACTCCATTAAAGCAGCCAGGCTATACAAGGTCTGCAAAACAGCAAAAAGGCAGGCCAAAACAGGAAATAAAACAAAACTCAAAGAAAGACAATACGGTTGTTACCTTCAGCTGGGTGCTCATCGCGTCTGCGATGGTCAGCTGAGTGCTCTGCACTTTGTGCTTCTAAGGGGCGTCCATCCAAAAGTTATCAATGGCCTCTTTTACGGCCTTGTACCCATCAGGCAATAGAGCTGGGTCAACTGCCATCCTCACTTTCCCCTTCTTAGAGACCTCAGGAGCAGAAGGAGGCGTAGGCTCAAAAATTATAATGCCCTTCTTAGGCGGTGCCGAGGTGGAAGGGTCAACTGAGGTCCTCCTCTTCTTAGTTTGAGGAGAACCCATAAGAGTAGGCTCCCCTACTTTCTTCTTCACAGGGGCCCATGAGCCCAACACGGACTTCTTCATATTTTCTGCCCTACTCTAATTTTTTGGTGCCATCAGGTTTTCCAGCTTAAGGATAACCCTGAAGTCTCTGTTGCTAGTCTGAAGAAGCCTATGGTACTTATCCTGAAGAATAGTTGTGAAAATGGGCCTCCTTCAAGCACTTTTATCTGCACGGAAGATACAAAAACAACAGTTCGTTAAGCAGTTCAAAAATGGAGGTATAGAAAAAAAACAAAATTACAAAAGAAGGGGTCTCACCCTTAAACCCCGTGCTCTGGGGGAATGTAGATATCTGATCCTCAACGTCTTCCATCTCTCATCCTTCACTAACGAAGAAATACCGCTTCTTCCAAGTTTTGTTGGAAGTCAGTACGAAAGAAAGAGGTCTGAACCCCTGATCAAAAGACATATAATAGAGGCTTTCTGACCTCATGTACTTAAGATCTATGCGGTTACGGATCAAATCTAGGGAGACCTCTACATTGTTTAGACGGCTTAGAGCTATAAAACCTAGCAAATGCCTCCAACTATTGAGATTGAGGTCGGTAGGGCAGAGTTTAAACCAACAGAAAAACTTCCTAACCAAGTCAAGAAGAGGAAGCCGCAGCCCTATGTCAAACCAGGCAATATAAACACAAATTTCACCTTCCCTAACATCAGAAGGGCGATCCAAGGGGCTAGGAGCCCTAAGGGCGACATTTTTTGGGAAACTAAAAGCATCCTTCAAACCATCTAATATGGCTGAGGTTACAATGCTTTGACCTCCCTCTTTCTGGGAAAGTCTGTGAGAGATTTCCCCCCTTCTATTCCTGGGTTCTAAGAATGCATCTACAATCCTAACCTCGTCACTAGAATGGGATCCTCCTGACCTATTTTCAGAAGAACTGCTACCTTCAGTATAAGTGTGGGATGACGCAAAAGTTTCCAAGGAACTTCCTAAACTATTGCCGACATTGGAGGACGCAGTGGAGACCGACATTTTCAAGATAACCAAAGGGTGAAGTGATTACGCCCAAAGAATAACGCGGTAGTTGTAGTGTAGCTTTGGGGTGTCGATTCCACAGGGAGACTAAATTAAAAGAATAATAAATAGAATTTCTGAAACTACAGAAAGTATTAAACGGTTAACGAGAAAATAAAAATATATAAAAATGATCTGTGAATGAAAATTAAGAATTAAACAAATTGACTAATGGAAGAAAATATTCAAAATTAACGAACAGTGGAGTGTCGGGAATCCCTTGCACATATATGGTATTTCAATTATTTTTAATTCACAGATAACTCAATTGAGAAATTAAATTCTAAAAATCTCAATCGGAAGATTTAAAATTATGCATTAAAATTAGACTGAAAATAACCCTTTGAAAAATCATTCAACACTTTTAAATCTCTCAAATTAATATTCACATTGAAAAAACCCAACGACGACAATATACCGAACAAGCAATATTGCAGCAAAGAATTGAATCAATATAAATATTTAATTGTTCCAAAAATAATCAAAACATTAATCCACTCAATAGAAAAAGCATGACTGAATCTATAAACGGACTAAAACCTTTAATTATTCGGACAATAAAATCTAACAATAATTTATGAATGATCAACAAAGAATTTAACAAATTAAAACCATGTACAGGAATCAAAATAAATTAAAATAACCATCTATGGTGCAAAGTAATCCCTAACCCCACTTGAAAATTTAGTTACCCATGTACAGGATAGATAACGTAAATTTTACAGAGAAAAATCAAGCCATAGAGTAGCTGCGGCTTCTTCTTCTCTGCTCAACTCCTGCGCCGCACACTGCTTTGTATTTCTCTTCTTTTTTCTCCAGCCACCGCACGGCTGTTCTTCCTCTCACAGTCGCAGCCCTCTCCACTTGTCGCAGCCGTCGACTCTTCTATTCTGTATATATATTGTTCTGCCGCAGGAACCTTGCATTTAGGTTTTCATCATGCGGGCCCCGCTGCACTAAACCAGTGCCCCACAGCCGCACATAAACCAGCGCCCATCTGCAAGTCAGCCCACTAGCAGCGCCACACGGATCAAGACCAATCTTCAATTCAGGCCCCACGTCCCACTTTTGCTTTAGACTATTTCCTTTTGATTCAAGCCAAGCCAAGTTTTAAAACAGCCCTAGGCCCCACGTGTATTGCTTAACATACCTTTTTATTGATCCAGCGCAATACAACGTGTATTGACCAGCCACACACTAATTGTATTTCCCCTAAGCCGCACATGATTCAGCCCATTGGCAGCCGCACCAAGCTGTAGCAGTAATGTTCAAGCCCATTTTTTTATTGGATAACGACTGAATCTTGACTCAGGTTCTTCACAAAAGTTGTAGCCCCGGATGAGTGGATAATTTTAGGCTCAAGAATCACCTGCTTTGGACTTCGGAAGCTCAAGTTATGTCCCCTTCAAGTTGGCTGGACGGACAGAATTTGGAGCAGCTTTCCAGACCTGATTTCGAAACAATGTTTGGATGTCCAAATGAACTCCGATTTTTGCAAATCAGACCTTTTTGAAAAGCCCAAGACGTCCTCTAAATATTTCATCAAGACCGGTTTCTCATTCTGAAACTCTAGCACCATCCAAATCTCAATTGAAACTCAATGGTCGAATCTGTCAAAAAAACTAAAAATTATTCCAAAAATATTAAGTGTAAGCGCAATTGCAAACTATCTCTCGCCAATAAATAATGCAATATTTGAGATATAAAATCTTATAAATTAATGCTCAAATACCACTTATTGTAAATAGAAATTAAATAAAATAATATCAATTATATTCTCACATTTCTATCCACTTTTTAGCATTTTAATCAAATAATGGGGCATTTAGAGTACACTTTTGCGCACTCATCAGGAAGCAAAACAGTAAAAAGAATGGAAGTAGGGACTAAAGTCAAACTTGAAAAAATAGTGGAGAAAGAAGCTTCAGGCAACAAGCACTCCTCAGGGTATTGCTAGACGCTCTGGTTCGACAATGGCGAAATCTCTTTTTTAGATACAGTAAAAATGGTGAAGAGAAGGTTGTGCGAAGCCCCTTTTTCCTTTTTATATATTTATTCAGAAACTGGGGCCTACCAAGATGAATCGTCATGACGATTACAGGCAATGATGACCTCAAAAGCCCAAGAATCGGCTGCACAATAAATGACGCGCCAATAGTCGTCTTGGAAAATGAGAAGACAGAACGCGTGAATTTTTGGGAGCTCGTAGCCCTAGTTACGCTTTGAGCTCAAACTAAGGCTTGGGGGGAGTAGCTAATATACCACAAAGTGACAGACCAGTCTCCAAGTGACACGTGTAATTACAGACCAGTTGGAGTTCGGCCATTCAGAGTAGGCTTGCGCACCTATCCTCCAGAACTCATAGGCCTTAGCACAAGGCCTTCAGAGCACTCCTAGGGTTCAGAGCTCATCACCGCCTTAAACACCCTACCGAGCAGAGGATAAGGAAACAGTCTTCAATAAGGAAACTGCCACTCACAGATATCTCACAAGCGCAATATCAAACAAGGTAACTTCCATCCTCCGATGATCAAATCTCTATTTCTATGGCTCCAAATCCTAATCAACTTAGGAAAGCCACAGCCTATAAATTAAACCCTAAAGGTACGTGATGCTGCACTTTTTGGCCCACGTGAGATCCAAGCTCGGCTCCCTGCGAAACACTCGAAACAGAAGATCAGAGGACCACCGGGTTGGCTCCGGCGGTAGCCGCTCCGATGCTTAAGTCAATAAATTGAATTGAAAGACTCGTAATGAAAGCCAAAATAATGAGGATGAAAATAAAGCGTACCTTTAGGGCTTGATTTATAGGCAGTGGCATTCCTAAGTTGATTAGGATTTGGAGCCATGAAAGTAGGGATTTGATCTCTGGAGATATCAGTTACCTTGTTGAATATGGTAACTTAGTGTGGCAGTTTCCTTGTTGGAGATAGCTTCCTTATTTCCTACTTGGTGCTTACTGAAGCGATGATTAGGTCTGATCATTGATGTGTTGTATTGCTAACTTGCATCTATACCAGTTAGTCTTTATGGGAGAACTGTCTTGCTTTGATACTATGAGCTCGGCCCATGTAGGTTATGCCCTTGACTGACTGAGGATGAAATGTATGACCGAGCATGTACTAAATGGCCGAACACAGATTATAAGGCCGAACATGAACTAAGCGACCGAGCACAAGTTATGTGGCCGAGCCCGAGCTGGGCGACCGAACACAAGTTATATGGCCGAGCCTGAGCTCTATTATGGGTCATGAACCGATCTTGCATTTGCACGTGTCATGCAGTGGTTGGTGTGTCACATAGTGGTATATCAGTACGCTTTATTTTTATGCTCATTCTTTGGCTTACATTATAGTCTTTGAATTTAGTTTTATTGACTTAAGCATCGGAGTGGCTACCGTCGGAGCCAATCCGGTGGCCCCCTGATATTCTTTTCGAATGTTCTTCAAGGAGCAGAGTTTGAAGTCCACACCGGCCAAAAAATGCAGCATTAGAACCAATGGTAATACACACTCTCCCTTTATATAAGTTAATAATAGTTCATTGATCTGTTTTAGTTTCAAAGGGTCCACAGATCATTTAATGGAGTGGATCCTTAAATGCATACAGTTTACCGACTTTCTTAGTGGTGTAGCCAGAATTTTTTTTAGTGAGGTCATTCAATAACTTATTATCATGTCAAAAATACAAATGATTATCTTAAATAAAATTAAGATAGAAAGAGGAAGAATATTACAGATGAAGACTGCAAGTTTGCAAGACAACAAGGTTTCATAAATTTTTGCTGCTCATTTGTGAAAGATTTATGAGAATTTGATGGAGGTTGTCATTTTCAAAAGTTCTAGCCTCATAAAAACCAAATTATGGGTTGAATTGTTTCGGATTCCTAATCAGATGCCATGTTTAGGTTGGCTATTCAACTTGATACTCTTTAGGTTGGCTTTCGTCAAAGAATGTTCTTTCAAGGTAAATGTGACCTTGAAAGATATACATTCAAGTTTGAGTCATATTCAGTTTGAGAATATTTAAGGCAGTTGATATATATACAATTTGGGAGAGAATTATTAAGTTTTGGAGTTGTATCATAAAAAAATTTGGAAGAAATGCTATTCATTCCTTGGCTTATTTTATGAGACAAAATTGACCCCATTCCTCTCTTTTTTTTCATCTAATTTAGCAAGGTTAATTTAGGAAAAATAGTTTAAAAATTTTAAATTACAATTAGATACAATTTTTTTATTCAAAGTCAATGGGGTCAATTGACACGTGGAGTCCACTTGGCCCTGCCCACTCTCTCTATGAATGTAGTATTTTAAGTTTTGGTTGATATGCTGATATAGAATAATATCTTCAAGTGCTTATAATCATTTTACTGTTTAATCCAAAATTTGTCTTTTAAAGGGCATGCACTTGACATTCTTGCTCGAATTCCTCTGTGGAAGGACGGTTTGGATTACCGACATGGTACTAGTCATAGAATTGGGTCTTATTTAAATGTTCATGAGGGTAAATGATGAATAATAAGTGATCGTACCTT
This sequence comes from Nyssa sinensis, assembly GCA_008638375.1. Taxonomy (NCBI): domain Eukaryota; kingdom Viridiplantae; phylum Streptophyta; class Magnoliopsida; order Cornales; family Nyssaceae; genus Nyssa; species Nyssa sinensis. The sequence goes on along the minus strand of CM018043.1, from coordinate 54,396,080 downwards.
AATTTTTGTCTACTTTTATGTGAACTAACAACCTTATTTTCATTTCATTGCTTTATATATTGGGCAGGACCCCATTTAATTAGTTTCAGACCCCACGCTCGGAATGTGCCTTTACAAGCTTCAATGACTGTCACAGATGGTTAGTGTCATCTTTTCATTGCCTTGGAAATTGGAATATGATCTTAGAAATGTTGAGCCAAATTGAGCTACTTGAGTTTTAAATTGAAAGAATTACAATGAAACGAAATTACAGAATATCTTAAATTCATGCATATAAAATAAAGCAATTAAATTAAGATGCGTAAATGACAAAAAAAATAAGTTTTGAGTGAGCTAGCCTGTGAGGCCTGTAATCACTATCCTAAAGTTGTTGTGCCTCCCTACGTGAAGGTTCCAATGGTCATGGATAGCTCCAAGATACAACCGAGGTTTTGCTCACAACTAATCTCCTCAAAATTCACGTACACTGGGAGAAGGATGAACCGTCTAGAATCAAAGTTGCCTGCACAAAAATGATATGAAAAAACAGAGAGGTTAGATAGAAGAAATTAAGAACTCTTGTTGTGTGTTGTGAAAGAATACATAAGCCTCTATTTATAGGCATTCTGTGTATCTTCCACCAACAAGATATCCCAAAAAATCATCCATAAGTGGCAGAAAATCAGCAATAAAATTATTAAAAGGTCAACAACCAACATATCACAAAATTTGGAAATAGTTAAAACTAATTTTGAAACTTTCAAAGATATCAAAATACAACAATCTCCCACAAGTTTCAAAATTTATAAAACTCATAAAACATATATATATATATATATATAGGAAAGTTTGGGCAACTATTATACTGTGTAATAGGTGTAGGTGTCTTCCGGACTTGAACCTCACTTAGTGTTGACAGTCTCTTTCTGAAGGATCACAGTGAACTAAGTCTTGAACTAAAACCTTTGAATTAGAGTTCAACAAGTCACACACACAGTGTAATACCCCAACCCAAAATGTTACGGAGCAAGCCAAGTAAACTCGAACTATTAGAGCTTTTTGTTATAACATTTAATAACTGGGCGATTGTGAAATTTTAAATAGACTTGAAGGTACGAATAATGCCCAAGCGATGTCAAGGAAGCCATGAACGAATACCGAAATCAAAAATGAAATCTTAAATAAGGAAAATAAAATAAATGAAAAAAAAAAGAAAATATAAAAATAAAATAAAAGCTAAATGAAAAAAATTAGAATTTGGAAAGAAATAAAAATGAGAATGTAATATGTGAACAATATATATGTATATATATAGGTGTGAATATTTAAATAAATAAAGAAATATGTATGTGTGGTGTAATCAGTTATAACATGTAACTGAAGAGAAAAAAAAAAAAAAAGAGAGAAGAAAAATGGATGGGGAGTTACAGCGCAGCAAATGAAAGGGCAGTGGTTACAGTTGAGGAAGAGAGAAAGAAAAGGGGAGTTGTGAAGAAAGGGAGAGAGACCAACAGCGGTTTGGCAGTAGAGAGATTAAAGAGAGAGAGAGAGAGATTAACGGGGATAGAGAGAGTTTTCTCTGGTTCTCTCTAGTTTCACCACCAATTGTGGCAGCCACCGCCGCCATCGAACTCCACCCCCACCGCACCGTGCACCGTCAACAGATCCACAACAGTCCCTGCACCGTGCCTCTGCAATGGACCACCAACAAACTCCAACAGTCCCGCACCGTAAATACCACCAACACCATTCGGATCTGAGGCGTCAAAGCTTCAACAGCACCTGCAAACTACCCAAATCCATGGCCGGAATCCCCAACTAGACGATTGTCCGTTCCAAACGGATCAGTGACCCCACCACCACCACGAACGGCAGAACTGCCGCGATCTAGTCGGTTGGGCATCTATCCACTGGGTTAACCCATGATGCGATTGCGCCGTCCTCGATATGGTGTGGGAGATGTTTTTTTTTCATGGAAGCTGATGATCCACTAAAGAAGAAACGGGATGCTGAGAGGCTGTCAAGGTTAGAGGAAAAAGAAACCACCGTAACCCAGGAACCGAATCAGGTTTGTGTAATGGATCATTTTCAGGTTGTTTTAAATTTTGAGCACAAGTATAGATTGATTTTAGAATCTTGTTTAGCATGGAAATTGGTTAATATTGAAATTTGAATAAAAAAAAAAAAGAACCAGAACTGAGATGGAAAACAGAAATTACAGAGAAAGAATTTAAATTGAGTGGTGTAATTTTGATGTGATAAACTTTGTTTAAATCATGGGGAGTTCATCCTCTTGGGTGCAGGAAATTTCTAGAATTAAAATTGATTCAAAACCGTTGGAGAAAAGAGTAGGAAATGGAAGAGAAAAATGGCTGGCCGGAAAAACCGTACACCCACCTGAGCCGCAATTCTTCCCTGTTTTGGGAGTGTTCGGGCCCTCCGATCGGAAACCGAGGGTAGATTTGAGTTGCCCATGACCTGTAGGTATGAACCCCGCTGAAAACCACAAGAAAATCCGTCGTCGGCGACTCGCCGTTGACGGAGAAGACAAACAGCCACGCGTGGGAGTGTTGAACGGCTGCTGAGTTTGTGATTTTATTTGGGCCAGACCGGGTCGGGTCTGACCCGACCCACCCATTCAGATGGCTGCCCAACACTATTACTTTATGGGTAAATTTTGAAATTTGAGTTTGGAGAGTGTTTGGTTGAAAAGGAGAAGCTATCCAATGGTTGGCTTAAACTTGAACAGGAAATGAAAGAGAATGAAAAAAATGTGATAACAGGAAATGGAAAAATTATTATGGACAGTGAATTGAACCTGTGACCAAAGGAAAAAGGGAGAGAAGCTTAGCTACTGTGCCACCAAGGCACATGTGGTCTGTTTGGACTCAAATACGATATATATTAGCTATATTAATTAATTTAAATAAGTGATTTAAATTAATAAATTTTAAATTAAATTCCGAGGCTTAAATTAGTCGAATGAATAATGAAAACTTACTATTTTGGACCCTCTGAATTTAATGGTGAGGTCCGTTTTACGAGACGGAGTCCTGAAAAAATAAAATAACCGTAGAATGCCAAAATGACCAAAATGCCCCTACGTTGAAGGTAAGTCAAACGGACTCCGATTTAGTTAAGTAAATAGTGGATTTTTATTAATTCAAACCTACTGGACTCAACGGTGAAGTCCAACTTATGAAAACAGAACCCAAAAAGTAGAGACACGTAAATGACCATTTTGCCTTTGGGTAAATTAAGTTTAAAATGGAAATCGTAAAGTATAAATTAGTAAGGGAGGTATTTAAAGTAACGAGGCATAAATTCGGTAAATGATATGAAAGCTGAAACGTGTTTATTGATTTATAGGCAAGTCAAAAGGAAAGGAGAAAGTCACGGGATATTAAGACATTGATAAGGTAAGTGGATTCCTATCTCTTATACGTGGTTTTCCAAGCCACCATCTTTCTATTACTGCCAAAACTTGTACTCATTCACTGTTATTGTTCCCACCATTGATATTGTCCTATCTGGTGGATGCCTATTGATTGATATCTCATGATTTGATTCATTGCACTGTATGCTTATGTCATGTTATTTCATACCTTATATGCGATGGAAACTTAATTTATAACTGAATGTCGAGACTGTGAATGGAAAGTGGAAATGGGACCTTCGGGTCGAATGACTGGATTGACCGGACCTTCGGGTCGAATGACTGGATTGATAGGACCTTCGGGTCGTTTGACAGGATTGACAAGACCTACGGGTCGAATGATTGGATTGACAGGACCTACGGGTCGAATGACTGGATTGACAGGACCTACGGGTCGTTTGACGGGATTGACAGGACCTTCTAATTGTACTTGACTGTGACCGTTTTATTGCGGCAGTACTCATGTTGATTATGATTATTGTGCCTTAATACTTCACTATTAATTGAAAACGTTGTCATGACTGACTATCATGTTACCTTGAAATTCATGCTTTCCTATGTACTCTTTAACCCGTATTTGAGATTGGCTTTTACTTACTGAGTTTGTAGCTCACCCCTTACTAAATTTTTTTCAGGTAAAAATGTTACAGAACCATAGTAGGAGTTCAAGAGCATAGGAAGACAGTTGAGGAGCATGAGAATAGTGAACGAAGTCTCTCCCATGGACTCACCACCTAAGAGTGGTTTAGGATCAGTTTATTGTTAGTTTGAACTTTAGTCTTCGAACAATAATTGTAATAAAGCTTCCGCACTTTAATGTCATGTTTATATTATTTACTGTTATCATTGGTAAAAGAATGGAAAAAGTAGGGACGGCCATTGGGTCGGCCCCACGATACGAGATCCGCATAGGGTGGGTTTCGGGTCGTGACACACAGTACTGATATTAGACATGGTTTGCGGATTAGTGCTATTAAAGGCCATGCACTTGATCTTGATTTTCATGAGAGTTTTTAGAGAATAGCTCAATTTTCATAGTCGCGGCCTCACGACAGCTCTCACTTAGGTGAGTCCTTCAAAGGTACATGTGACCTGTACCTCATAAGAGTGTTCATGCCTTGGGCTCATTCAGGGTAAATCTTTCCTAAATTTCACATAACATAGCACACTGCCATAGGGATGAGCAGGAGCATTTTATTAAACGGCTCCTTATATAAAGTGCTGGATATATAAGTCACGCAATATAAATTGTTACTACCCATTGAACCTCCTTCATATGGTCCCCAATCACAGAGGTTGGGTTACTTTCCTAGGTGACTTCCTTGTGAGCTTAAGCCCATCCCCTTTGACAAATCTAGGATCTAGGACTACACTCCTAGATAATCTGTTAGTCAAATGATTAGCAATATTGAGTTTAGATTTTACATATTCCAATGATATTATATTATTATTCAACATATTTTTCACACATTTATATCTCACTTGTATATGTCTGTTCATTTTATTATTAGTATGTGCTTGCTTTACTAACTCTAATATAACTCTATTGTCACATCTTAATGAGATGGCTGACATTGGCTTATTTACTAGAGGTATGTCTAGTAATAAATTTTTGATCCATTCAGCCTTAGAACAGGTGGTATCTAAAGCTATAAGTTCTGCCTCCATAGTACTCCTAGAGATTATGGTCTGTTTTTTAGAACCCCAAGATATGGCAGCTCCTCCTAATAGGAAAAAGTAACGAGTGGTGGACTTTATATCTATACTATCCGTAATCCAATTTGCATCACTATAGCCCTCAACAACATTTGGAAACCTTTTGTATCATAATGAATAATCTAGAGTTCCTCTAAGATATTTAAACGTTCTCTCTAAGGCAGTCTAATGTTCTTTGCTAGGATTGTGGGTATATCTACTAAGTCTCCCAACTGCATAAGAAATATCAGGTCTAGACTTATTTGTTATATATAATAAAGAGCCAATCAATTGTGAGTATTTCAATTGAGAAATTGGTTGGCCATTATTCTTTTTCAAGTGTACACTAGAATCATAAGGTGTTGACACAAATTTACAATCACAAAATTCAAATTTTCTCAACATTTTTTTTATAGTACTTGATTAATTCAAAATAATACCTTCAGATTTTCTCTCTCACTTCATCCCTAAGATCACATAAGCTTCTCCCAAATCTTTCATATCAAATTTTCTAGAAAGATAAGATTTAACATCCTCGATTATTTCTAGATTCATCCCAAAAATAAGTATATCATTCACATAAAGACATAAAATAACACTGCCTTCATTATGTTCCTTATAATATAAGCACTTATCATATTCATTAATTCTAAACTCAAATTCTATTATCACTTTATCAAGCTTCTCATGCCATTATTTCGGAGCTTGTTTATGACCATATAATGATTTTCTTAATTTACACACCTTATCTTCTTGTCCTTTTATTATAAAGCCCTCAAGTTGTTGCATATATATCTCTTCATCTAAGTCTCCATTTAGAAATGTAATCTTGACATCCATTTGATATATCACTAAGTTATAGATAGATTTCAAAGCTATTAAGATTCTAACAGTCGTAATACTAGTAACAGGAGAATATGTGTCAAAATAATCTATGTCTTTATTTTGTGTATATCCTTTAGCCACCAATCTTGCCTTGTATTTATCTATACTTCCATCTGGTTTTAATTTCTTTTTGAACACCCACTTACATCCTATAGCTTTGTTTCCGGGAGGTAGTTCAATTAACTCCCAAGTGTTATTTTGTAAGATTGATTCAATTTATTTATGGCTTCCTTCCAATATGATGCATCTAAGGAAGTCATCGTATCTTTATAGGTGGTGGGTTCTCCTTCTATTAGAAAAGTATAGAACTTTTCTCCTAGGTTTCTAATAGTTCTTGCTCTTTTACTTCTTCTTTGTTCTATTTATGGTTCAACTTCTATTCTTAAAGGAGTATTAATACTTGAAGAAGGTCCACTAGTTGAAGGTATTTCATTTATTTGATTTGAGTAACTTCTTTTAAATGAAAAAATATCCTCAAAAAATGTAGCATCCCTAGATTCAATTATTGTGTTATTTGATATTTTACTTACTTCAGAGTTAATTACTAAGAACCTATTAGCACTATTATTTTGTGCATACCCTATAAAGACAGTATCTACAGTCTTAGGTCTAATTTTTCTTTTCTTTGGTTCAGGAATTGCTACTTTAGCTAAGCACCCCCACACTTTTAGAATATTTAGATTTAGTGTTCTTTTCTTCCATATTTCATAAGGTTTTTTATCATTATCTTTTACAATTATTCTATTCAAGATGAAGAAAGCACTAAGTATAGCTTCTCCCCACAAATTCTCGGGTAATCCCGAACTTAATAACATTGCATTCACCATATCCATTAGTATTCTATTCTTTCTCTCTGCTACTCCATTAGATTGAGGAGAATATGGTGGTGTCACCTCATGTATTATTCCATGTTCTTCACAAAAACTACTAAGATCTGTTAAGGTATATTCGCCTCCTCTATCAGATCTGAGAATTTTAACTTTCTTTTCTAATTGATTTTCTACTTCAGTCTTATAAATTTTAAATTTATTGAAGACTTCATCTTTAGTTTTTATAAGGTAGACATAACTATACTTTGAATAATCATCTATAAATGTTACAAAGTATTTATTTCCAGCTCCAGTTGGTGGTTTATTGGAATCACATACATCACTATGTACCAATTCTAAGAGTTGAGAATTTCTTATTACACTCTTAAAAGGTTTTCTAGTTTGTTTTGCTTGTACACATATTTCACATTTATGTTTATAATTTACTTGAGATTTTGGACTAAGGTTAAGATCCATTAAAAACTTGACTTTCTTTAAACTTATATGGCATAGTCTTCCATGTCATACATTACACGATTCTACATTTAAAATTCGAGAAGAAATTTTATTAACATTCAAAGATACATTTAATTTAAATAATCCATCGCATACATAACCTTTTCCCATAAAAAAACATTATTCTTGGTTATTACAACCTTATTTGATTCCATTACAATTTTATAACCTTGTTGAACTAAAGATGATCTACTAATAAGGTTTCTACAAACTTCAAGAACATGTCGCATTCCTTTTAAGATTAAAGATTTCTCAGATGTCATCTTCAATTCAATATCTCCAATTCCAAGCACTTGTGAGACAAAATCATTGCCTAGGGTTACACTTCCTCCACTTGATTTCTGATAGTTTTTAAAACAACCATGATCAAAACACACATGTATATTAGCTCCAGAATCAAACCACCATTCTTTATTTTGATAAGTAAAATTGATCAATGGTAAGTTATACCTGAAGGAAGGTTCGGTAGAATTGTCTTGCTCCACTAGCATGTTGACTTGGCCCTTTGGTCCTCTTTGAATATGATTTGGTTTGGGACTTGGTTTGTATGGTTCAGTCTTCTTGTAGAAGCAATTCCTCGCAACATGATTGGTCATTCCACATACATAGCAAGGCATTTTTTCTCTCTCTAAGTCCTTTGGTTTATTATTTTGATTTTGGGCTTGGTCACAGTTGGGGTTGAATTGGAGTGATTATTGAATTTCTTATTTTTAAAGGTTCTACCTTTGGAATGGAAGTTGTTCCTATGATTGAAGTTTCTAAACCTATTGTTACTATTGGACCCATTGTTATTATTGATATTGCTTTCCATTAGATTTACTTTAGGTTGTCTCTCATTTTGAGGATTTATTATTAGTTTATGTTTTTCTTCCACTCTTAGAGAGTTAATTGCTTGAGCCAATGTTAACTCACATTGTTTATGCCTAAGAGTTTTGGCAAAGTCATTCCATGAAGGTGGTAGTTTATCTATTAGGCAAGACACTTTAAAATCTTTACTAAATTTAGTGCCACCTTTTTCAACTCCTTTCAAGAGTTCTTGAAACTCATGGATTTGATCCCTACTAATTTATTATCCACCATTTTATAATTAGTGAAATTAGAGATTTTAAATTTATTAATTCCAGCATCGTCCATCCTATATTCGACTTCTAATGTGTTCCAAAGTTATTTGGCAGTTGATGTGGTACTTTGGTGCACATCATATAGGTGGTCGGATAGGGCACTTAAGATCTTATTATAGCAGTGAAAGTTTATTTGATCCTTAGTCATTTTCGTGGATGACTCTTTAGGGGTTGATGTTTGGGAGGATGATGATTGAGTTAATTGAGGGGTTTCTTCTAGGGCAGTCACTAACCCTAAGATGGTTAGCCAATAGTGTACTTATTTTTGCCATCTCCTAAAATGTTGTCTATTAAATTTTTCAGGCTTAAGGGTAACTGTTTCCTCAAAAGGTGTCATGATTTAAAGAATTAAAGAGAATTATAGTCATTCTGAAACAAAATAAGTAATAAAATTGTTATTATAAATTTAAAAATTAATTTTATTGAGACTTAATAAAGTAAATTTCTGTTCAACAGAAAGTAGTTCAATTGAACTATTAAAGTTCAATTTCACAATTATAAAAGTCTTTCAATTAATTTCATAGCAGTGTACTAAAATAAAAATACTATTAATATAAATATATATATATATATATAGATTTATAGATTGATCCTACTATTAATTTACAATTGGAAGATGGCAACTTTGAGGTAGTTTACTATGATTACAATTTTATTTTTTTATTTTTATTTATATATATATATATGTATATATGTATTGACGAATATATATATATATTTAATTTAAAGAATATATATATATATATATATATATTAGATAAAAAAAGAAGAAAATCACTTTGGTATAGTCTGTCGTTTTTATTGTTAATCTATATATATATATATATATGTATGTATGTATGCAACGCTTTATATATGTATCTAACGGTTTATATATATTTATATGTATGTAACGTTTATATATGTTTATCTATGTATGTATGCAACACTTTATATACGTATCTAACGGTTTATATATGTTTATATGTATGTAACGTTTATATATGTTTATCTATATATATATATATATGTAACGGTTTATATATGTTAAGTATATATTAGATAAAAAATCTAGTGCACAAAAGAGGATGTTTGGATTTGTGACTTTTTTTTTTTTTTTGTTGCTCCTCGCATACCGTCAAGCAGATTTTGTCAAAGGGGAATATAAAGAGAAAATTCAGCAAGCTATGTGCTATGGTTCCCACTTTTAAGATGCATAATCTGATATATATATATATATATATGTATGTAAGGTTTATATGTATATAAATAATATATGCACGATTCTATTTGCAGATACTATGTAAACATGAATTAGTGTTTTAATTAATCTGTAATTCTTTTATATGACTTACAATAATTTTAGATTGTTGAGCCAAATTGAACTACTTGAGTTTTAAATTGAAAGAATTACAATGAAATGAAATTACAGAATAACTTAAATTGATGCATATAAAATAAAACAATTAAATTAACATGCACAAATAACAGAAAAAATAAGTTTAGAGTGAGTTGGCCTATGAGGCGTGTAATCACTGTCCTAAAGCTGTTGTGCCTCCTTACGTGGAGGTTCTAATGGTCACGGACAGCTCCAAGATACAACCCAGGTTTTGTTCACAGCTAATCTCTTCAGAGTTCACGTCCACTGGAAGAAGAATGAACCGTCTAGAATCAAAGTTGCTCACACAAAAATGATATGAAAAAACAGAGAGTTTGGATGAAAGAGATTGGGTGGAAGAAATTAAGAACTCTTGTTGTGTGTTGTGAAAGAATACATAAGTTTCTATTTATAGGCATTCTGTGTATTTTTTACCAACAAAATATCTCAAAAAATCATCTACAAGTGATAGAAAATCAGCAATAAAATTATTAAAAGGTCAACAACCAACATATAACAAAATCTAGAAATAGTTAAAACTAATTTTAAAACTTTCAAAAATATCAAAATACAACAAGAAAGAAGTTCTATCTTTTCTACTTTTCATTGTCATCAATTATCTTATTTTCATTTATTAAATCCTTGGGCTTTCAGTACTAGCTTGTTGCATAGCCATGCATGCATGCTGTTCATTCTTATGAGCTCTTTACCCTCTACTTCATTAGGACATGTTTTTCTGTGTGGATTTTTAGATAAGAAGTTCACGTGAGTGAATTAATAGCTCCACAAACGGGAATCAATATTGAATTATTCTTAGAGATTTACTTGAATCCAGTCATTTGATTATCATTATATATTTTTCTTGATAAATATGAAAAAAATCTGCATCCCTCCAGAAGTCAAACTATTTGATCATCGCAAGTCTTATTGAATGAGCATTTTGGTGTGCCTAAGTATTGCAATCTGTAGTTGATATCCAACATGTTGGTTCTAGATGAGGCTCTGCTGATTTATTTGCATGTTTCAAGAGCCAGACAAATTGTTCACACCTGAGCCATAAACATTTCTTTTTCCCCCATTAACTTTTTGAAATTGATATTGGAATTGCACTTTCCAGAACCTGGTTATTATGAGGATGGAAACTTTGGTATAAGATTGGAGAATGTGCTTATAGTCAAGGAGGCTGACACAAAGTTCAATTTTGGTGACAAGGGTTACTTGTCATTTGAGCACATTGCATGGGTAAGTTTTTTATTTGTTAATCATGATGCTAATGTATTTTCTTTCTTTATCCACTTCACCCCAAAAAAAAAAAAATTATATTTTTGCCCACCCAGGCATATTGTCTGGATCCAACATTGTATGCGTGTATTTATATTTATATGATACTAGTGGACCTGTGTAACTGTGTTCTGGGAACTTTTGCCCACCCAGGCGTATTGTTTGGAACCATCATTGTGTGTGTGTTTTATTAGATAATATAAGTGGTGGACCTGTGTTCTGGCCTCGGGGAACTTGCACTTCGGTCAGAACTGAGAAGGGTGGCTCAGTTATTTTATATAACGAAAATGGATGTTTTCTTACTATTTTATATCTTCTTCCTCAGGTTCATCTTTTTTCTTTTTGGGTATATAAGTGCTCATATTTGAACCTTTTACCATTTTTTTTCTACATCATATAAGTCAGTTGTAACAAATTTGTTAGAAGTATATGGAATGGATCTCCCATGCTGAAAATATTTTCAATAATTATTTTTTGCTTTGTCTTGTGCCCAGGCACCGTACCAGAGAAAGTTGATTGACTTGAACCTTTTAATGCCCGAAGAAATATCTTGGTTGAACGCCTACCATTCCACATGTAGAGAAATCCTGGCTCCATACTTGGATGAATCTGAAATGGCGTGGCTGAAGAAAGCTACCGAACCAATAAGTGCTTGAGTGGTTCTTCATCCATTTTAGGGACTTTCCACCCCACCACTCGCCTCCCTCTTTCTGCAGCTCCGCCCAACAAACGAATAACGCTCTTACTTGTTACGAGCATATTAAATTATTGAGTCTAATAATTTTTTTGTAGAAGAATGAGTTACTGTTGATATCTTGTTCATATCTGTCATACTTGCTCTGTTTTCTTTCTGCTTTTTTCTTTTTCTTTTTTATTTTTTTGTGCGATTTTCAGAGTTTATTTGAAACATTGATAGCTGAACGAGGAAGTTGTGTACTTCTGCATGCTTAAATTTAATGATGATGAAAGAAATAAGTATTTTTTTGATTAATACTGCAGATTTATGTTACATGCATGACTGTAAGTTGATCTTGGAAATATAATGAAGATGGGACTTGATTCGTGAAATAAGAAATTTTGATTAATCAAGTGGATTGTTACATAAAAGATTAGGAAAATATTTTTTTTCCAGTAGATATTTTAAGCCTAAAGAGTTTTAAACTTAGAGAAGAAACAATTTGAAAAGAAAAAAGTTAAATGGTATGTTTGGTAGAACTTTTTTAAAAGAGATCTTTGTTAATGTTTGAATGGTTTTTCAATTAGGTCCGAAATGTTATATACTCACAAATGGAGGTCCCTAAGATTGAGAATCCTCAAGAATTCATTGGAATGTCCCTTTGGAGCTGCTTGCTTCATCGAGTTTTATGCATAGATCTGATGGGTTTTACTCTCTCTCTTGCTTCTTTGAGACTTGCATGCATATGGTACAGTGGATATGAAAACTAGAGGTGCACCCAAAAAACCAAACAAACTAAATGGGTCGGGTTACATGGTCAAAACCCTGGTTCTGAATGGACTATTTGAAGTATTGTTAAGCATAAAGTTTACATATTTAGCTTTCTGTAATGACATGAAAAATTGAAATTCTGAAGTTTTTTTAAGAAAACTAATGGGTCAGTTTTTCTTTCATGCAAATAATAAAAAAGAAATGACCCAAACCAACTCAGATTTTTTTTGGGTCGGGTCAGCACTTTTGCAGTTCTTGTTCCTATTCTGGTTCTTTCAGAATTGTCTAAGGTTGAGTCTGTTACAATTCTATTCTAATTTGACTCATGTGTATCCTAATAAAAATAAATATTATAAAAGAACACAGAACTGGAACCCATATCCTACAATATTCACCCCGCAACTATTACCTTAATGATAAGATCAACCAAATATATATATATATATATATATATATATATATCAAAACCATGCACAAACAGAGAAATTTTTGTACAGAGACAAGAAATTCTCTATTCGCCCTTCGTTTAGTGCATATCCTACAATATTCACCCCACAGCCACCACCTACAACCATCCCATTTCCGGTCAGCCACGAGCAGTCCAGGTAACACCCCTAGCCTGCACAAGAAGGCCCCAAATCCCTAGAAGGGGAGTTGACGCTGCCAGAGACGGAAGCATAAGAGCTAAGGCTATATGGTTTTGGCTTTGTTCTCCTTAATCCTCCCATATCTGCGCTCCAATTCAATACATTATGTCACCATTGCCAATGGTGATAAAAATAAAAAATAAGAAATGAAGTCAAACAATACTGATATTAACAACAAACAAGAGAAGTTATTGCATGGTATAGGATCATTAGTCCCAACCTATTATGCATTGCTATATGTATAATATGTTAAGTTTTTAAAAGATAAAAAAATAACTTCTAATATACCAACAATTCATGATTTGTCAGAAACATTGACTAAGTCAATAGTCCAAGACTAAACAATAAGCAACAATAGGAATAGAAGAATAAGAATAAGATTCACCCATACATAACATAAAACACGACACGTGTGTGTAGATTTGGGTTAAAGTCACTTTAATTCACCAATAAGATTCACCCACATTGCGAATGTGCAATTACATGCAGTGATAAGTAATTAGGGTGGGCATGAGCATAAAGCTAAAAAATTAATAGCTTTAAGCTTCATTTAAAAAGAAAATCATAAATTCTATATATTTATTCTATAATCAAATTAGACATTTAAGATTAATAAAAGTCTTAGGCTGCGCTTGAATAATGATTCAGATATAATTTTTTGAACAATATTTTTGAAAATCTTGTAATTAATTTTTAAAAAATTGTGAAAATGTATTTGAATTTGATAATCTAAATTATTAAAAATTAAAATTAATAGTCTGCCAAACGTGTATCCTGTGTTTTGAAATTAAAAATCTTGGTTTAAAAATGTAAACAAATGTACCATAACTTTTTTATTAATAGAGTTTTATTCTTAATTTTTAAAAAAGGCGATTGAGGTATTATTAAGATGAAATAAAGATATCAGACCGGAGGGAACTTATAATAGAAAGGAGAATCCCCCAGTCAAACAAGAACATAATCAATATGTCTGACATTTCTAACAAATTTATCGGCTACACTATTGGTAGAACGTCTAACTTACATTGGAAAGAAAAAAAGTTACGGAGAGTGCTAACATCGGCTCAAATCATGCCCAGAAAAGAAAAATCTTCCATAGAAGAAGAATGTCATTTATGGTATCTAAAGAATCACCTTCCACGATAACATGCATGATGAATTCTAATATCCAAAACAAATTGAACGCATATAGAGAAGCCATAAATTCCACCTACTTAGGGTCTCTAATTTTTTATTCCTATTTTTTTAAATTAAAAAAATAATAAATTATACTTTTCAATCTTGAATTGTATCTCAAATTTTACTTTAGTCTTTATCTTTTTAATTTTATCAAATTTACCCTCTAATTTTTAGCCCCATTTTAATTTAGTTATTCTGTCACAATTAGCCATTTAATGTGGACGGAAAAAGACTACACGTGAAGCCTATGCAATATTTATCCTATATATATATATATATATATATATATATATATATATATATATATGAAAGAGAGGAGTTGCATACCGTGTGTAATATCATGGAATGATAAATGAGTTAACTAAAAAAATTGATGGGTATAGAATTGTCTTTTTAAAAAATTTAAGGACATGATGTTAACTATTTCTATTATGTCAATTAACGGTTGAGTAAATTGTTACGGAATAAAAATTTTAAGAGACGTTAGTATAATTTTTTAAATTACAAAAAAGATCGTGTATAATGTTACCTAATCCCAGAAGAGATCAACCACATTTATCTTATTTATTAACTAAGAAATGTTTAAACTTAGACAATCAAGAAATTATTTTATGAACTTGTCACATGGTACGATGATTTATATGACTTTAGTAATTTGATTTTTTTGTTTGGGAGATTCCTGTGAAATATGCTGATGTATGACTAAAATTATCGAATGATAGGTTCATGGAGTAACTTTGTGGCTGAAGTCGAGAAAACAGTCATCCCAAAATTCGTCCGTGATAACATGCACAATATTACAAGATATTGCATAAGGTATTATCACTTCTTTAGAAAAGACGAGTTTTTCTCTTATAAAAATACTGAACATTTTATTTTGAAGAGCACACCGCATGGAATGACATCTATATATGGGTGATTATATATGTTGGATATTGGGTAGGATTCGACCCGAGTCCATAGCTATTGGGGCATCCACAAAGTTTGAATTACAGTTGTGATAAGATTAAAACTCTTTATCATTATCTAGTTAGTTTTGGATTTGAATCAACGAAACTATTTATCCTGCGATATAGTTATGGGATAATTGTGGAAAGAGATTTTGGTTATCGTGAAACTCTCCTGCCTCCCAAGTTCTCAAGTTCTCTCTGAGATTCTTCTGAGGTTACCATCTACGCCTCTGGACTTGGATTGTGGAAAGACATAGAAGATTTGTATTGTAACCATTCTATTGACGAGAGAATTTCATTCGTGGGAATCTAGTGGTCATCAGAAAGCCATAACACAAGCAAAGATCTTCCGCTTTCGTGAACCCGATTGAAAGAGGTAACCGGGTTCACACCCGTTTTTATATATATTTCCGTCAATATATATAAAAAAGAAGAACACTACTATATTTTGAAGAACATACTGCATGGAATAACCTCTATATATGGGTGATTACATATAAAAGAAGAACACTACTTTATTTGGAAGAGCATACTGCATGAAATAACATCGATATATGGGCGATTATATATATAAAAGAAGAACACTACTTTGTTTTGAAGAGCATACTGCATGGAAGTAATACTAGAATGAGATGGGAGCTTTTGGAGGCTGCTCAAGGACCCTGAACACTCTGGCATTGCAATTTACACTCCATTGCCACCTGAGACAGTGAATTGTAAGAGGACCCGCCCTTACTCAGAGCCTTCTCTTCACTATTTTTTAGCTTCTCAACTCTAGCACTTATTTCATTCCCATCTTTCACCATAATCCTCCTCACCATCTTCTCTATCTCCTCCCTCGTCACCACTTCCTTCGACGGTAACAACTTCGATCCGATGGCCACCCCGGCCTCCTCCACCAGCATTGTAGCATTCATATTTTGCTCGGCGTACAATGGCCACGCAATCAATGGTACCCCGTTCACAATGCTTTCTATGGTTGAATTCCACCCACAATGGGATAAAAATCCTCCAACTGATGGGTGGGCCAAGATCTCCGTCTGTGGAGCCCACACTGGAACCACCAGTCCCACCTTGTGTGTCCGAGCCAGAAACCCATTTGGCAGGTAATCTAGAGTGCCATCACAGCCCTCTTTTGAGGCAGAAAGATAATTAAACCCACCATGCTCCATGGGTGGGCGAACCACCCAAATGAACCTCTTCTGGCTTAGCTCCAATCCCGCAGCCAGCTCGGTGATTTGCTGGACCGATAATGTTCCACCACTGCCAAACGAGACGTAGAGAACTGATCGTGTGGATTGCATGTCTAGCCAATCCAATACCTTACTCCTCGAATCAGACGGCTCAGCAAGTCTGATCATCGGGCCAATGGGGTGAACCGGTACATTAACAGCCTGCCGTAGTATTTTATGATATCTGAGGGCCCCAATTGTTGTGTGCTCCAGATCCTCCCACTTGTTCACTAAAACTCCATCAGCCGTCAACATTTCAACCCCAATACGCACGTAATCATCGTACATCTGATTCTTACGGCCCTGAAGCAGGTCCAGAAGATCCTCGAACCGAACTGGCTTGCAACCAGGAATTCTCAGCGGCTTCTTTTCGCAAACGTATTCCCCCTCCGCCACTTCTTTGTCAAGGGTCGGAACGTACAGAGTCATGGCGACGAACCATGCATTGTTCGGCACGTAGACGTATTTCAACATTTCGAACTCGTCGGCGATGACTAAAGACTCGGTGCCGAAGAGGTCGACGATGAGGACCGTCGGACGAGATTTCATGGCAGTGATTGCGGACCGAAGATTGGATATTGATTGTCGCATCATAGCTATAATTTGTGTAAAAATGGTTGCGCCGGCGTCCACCAAGCCGGAGATATCAACCGGCGGGAGTACGATAATGTTGAAAAGATTGGGATTAGTGTGAAGTTGGGATTTTGTTGGTGGTGAGTCGTATTGAAATTTGGAGCTCAACTCCCAATTAGCTCATCTTTAAAACTCAGGTGTTAAGGAGAGGAAGAGAGGGCCGTTATATACAGACCAGAGGAGCTAGAGACGGGCGATGTGGGACACTCCAACACGTCTCCTGAATTATATTGCGTGTCTCAGCGAATCCCAAATGAGCGCGGGACACTCCAACACGTCGGTTTGGACGGCAAAGACAGTGACATCAAAACCGTGGTGAATAGCAAGGCGGTTTCCGAGCTCCAGGACGGGTATGAGGTGGCCCATGCCGGGGCTGGCGAGTAGTGCTGCGTGAGGCTTTCTGATTGCCATAGCTGAAAAAGTACTGAAAATTCAGTACAGAGGGAGAGACTTTGGTTATGGAAACGGTGAAAATAATCTTTTCATACTCATCCTATCTTGTTTACTATATTTTTTATTTTTGTTTCCGTTCCTTTCTTGTCCTATCTCCATCCCATCTAAAATTAATTATTTTAAATTTTAAAATTAAAATTAATCAACTAATATTATTACAGATATAATTTATATATATGCACATATTTATATTTATATATGTGATGCTATTTAATGAAATATGAAAATATTAAACAATATTTATATAATTTAAATATATAATTAGAACAGAAAAGAGCCGGAGTACCTTCCGTCATTCTCGTCCTTAACCTGTGTCGTGTTTTAAAATCTTCACTAATCTCTACTTCACCTAAATATTTTCTCCTCAAACTGATTTCACTAAGGACGGGACCAACGAGTGTCATCCTAACATATCATTTTTTACTATTGGAAAAATGTTAAACATATTAATTTTCATATAAAGTGAAATAAATAAATAATAATAATAATAAGATGCTAATTAGCTTAGTGGGTTATGTAAGTTTGTCGAATAATGTGCCAAAGACATTTTTATAATCAATGAATATATTTTATATTTTTATTTAAATTTTAAAAAAGAATTATGATAAATGATATTTTTTATTAAATCAATCTAATGTATCTAATATTATTCTTATTCTTATTTTATGAGTCTAAATATTTTTATAATTTTAACAATATAATAAATTTTACGTAAACTTTCATGTTACATTAAAATTATGAAAGAAATATATATAGTGGCCGTATACTGATGCTGCACTTTTTGGCCCACGTGAGATCCAAGCTCGGCTCCCTGCGAAATACTCGAAACAGAAGATCAGAGGACCACCGGGTTGGTTCCGGCGGTAGCCGCTCCGATGATTAAGTCAATAAACTGAATTGAAAGACTTGTAATGAAAGCCAAAATAATGAGCATGAAAGTAAAGCGTACCTTAAGGGTTGAATTTATAGGTAATGGCTCTCCCAAGTTGATTGGGATTTGGAACCATGAATATAGGGATTGGATCTTCGGAGATATCAGTTACCTTGTTGAATATGGCAACTCAGTGTGGCAGTTTCCTTGTTGGAAACAGTTTCCTTATTCCCTGCTCGGAGCTTATTGAGGCGGTGATAAGATCTGATTATTGATGTACTGTACTGCAGACTTGCATCTGTATATATTTAGCTTTGTAGGAGAGCAACCCTGCTTTGGGACTATGAGCTCGGTCCATATGGGTTATGCCTTTGATCGACCGAGGACGAGGTATATAACCGAGCATGAACCGAATGACTGAACATAGGTCGTATGACCGAGCATGAACTGAATGACCGAACATAGGTCATATGACCGAGCATGAACTGAATTATTAAGCATAAGCTGATCTGCAGTTACACGTGTCATGTAGTGGTTGGTGTGTCACATAGTGGTATATCAGTTACTCCCCCCCCAAACCTTAGTTGGAGCTCGGGGCGTAACTAAGGTTCGAAAAGTCACGCGTTCTGTCTTCTCGTTTTCCTAGACGTCCGTTGGTACATCATTTATTGCGCAGCCAGTTCTTTGGTTTCTCGAATCATTATTGTTGCGATATTGTCGTGACGGTTTGCTTGGGTAGCTATTACTCTCCGAATGCATATAAAAGGGAGAAAAAGCCTTGTACGATTCTTTTACCGTCTTTTGTGTTTTGAAAGGAAATATACATTCTGCCATTGTCGAACCAGCAAGCTAACCTGTGAAGATTTCCATTCATCCGAAGTCCCTTACTTTTATTCAGGTTCGGTTTTAGTATTTTTGTTCATCTTTTCACCTTCTTCTCTTCTCCTTTGGTTATTTTGGAATGTCGACTTCTTCGGCATCTTCTGGTGTTGGTGATGGGTCAGGGAGCCTCCCAGAGGCTTATTCTCTGTCGCAAACCCTAGTTAGGGGTAGTAGTTCCCTGGGGACTAGGTCAGAAGAGGCTCGTTCTAGTCCCTCAGTTAGGATTGTTGACGCCTTCTCAGAGTCTAGGGATAGAGAGGGTGAGGTCTCTGGTCGATCTTCTCAAGGAGAGGAGACAGAAGGTACTGTAGCCCCCTCCTGGTTAGATGTCATAAGGGAGAGGTATGACATCCCTTTAAATGTTACCCTTAGGGCTCCCGACGACCTAGATTACCCTTGGGATGTTCGGGAAGGAGAAATTTGTGTTTACACCGCCTGGTTTGAGATGGGGCTACGCCTTCCTCTCCCTAAATTACTTAGGGATTTCTTTTGTTGGTTTAACCTCTGCCCAGCCGACCTGCTCTTAAATAGTTGGAGACACCTGTTAGGGTTTATGGTTTTGGGTCGTCTGAACGGTGTTGACGTCTCTTTAGATTTGATCCGTAGTAAAATGGATCTCAAGTATCTGAAGGCGAAGGGCCTCTATTACATGTCGTTTGACCAAGGTTTCCGACCTTTGTCTTACGTACCGTCCTCCAATAAATTTTGGAAGGATCGGTATTTCTTTGTTGGTGGAGAATGGGAGGTGACCGACCCTGAGGACCAGTTCTCCACGTTCCCCCGGAGCACTGGATTTATGGGTGAGACCCCCTTTTCTTTTGTAATTTTGTTCTGTGCTTGTTTCTGTGTTTCTGACTAACCATTTGTTCAAAATTTTCTTGTGCAGACAAGAGCATCAAGAAGAGGCCTGACTTCACCCCTGCTCTAAAAGATCAATACAAGAGGCTCCTTCAGACTTCAAATAGGGACTACCGAGCTATTCTTCACTCGGGCTCTACAATGCCTCCCAAGGACAAGAATGTCGTTGATGAAGTCCTGAAGTCGGTTGCTGGTAAATGGGGGTCTTCAAAGAAGATGAGGGTAGCGAGCCAGCCTCCTCCTGTTGCGTCTTCTTCGAAGAAGACGAGGACGACCGACCCGTCCTTTTCTATGCCTCCCAAAAAGGGGGCTGTCTCTTCTGCTTCTCCCTCTTCTTGGCCTCCTCTGAGAGGTGTTGCGATCAGGGAGCCCTCCTCTGCCCCCCAAAAGGGGGTGGTGATCAGGGAGCCCTCTTCTGCCCCTCAGAGGGGTGCGGTGGCACCCAGGCCTGTCCCCTCTTTGGCTCAAAGATCTCAACCGAGGGGCAAGGCGAAAGTAGGTGCTGAGATGCCTAATGGATACAAGGCCGTCCATCAGGCCATTGAAGATTTCTGGGCGGAGGCTCCTCGAACGGACTCCCCTTCCTGCAGTACCTGGAAGGGTACTGAGAAGACAGTGATCGGTGCCATGAGGGCCCATTTGAAGGTAACGACCGACCTTTCTTCTTTGGTGTTTTCTTTCTTTTCCTCTTTACTGATGTGCCTCTTGTTTCATTTTTGCAGACTCTGCATAATTTGGCCGCTTTGATGGAGGCCACAGTGGATCTGCAGGCCGTGGAAAGGCTGGAAGAAGAGCTGGATGAAGCTCGGCTGCAGCTCGGTATGACTCAATCTCGAGCCACCACAGCCGAGGACGAGCTGAAGGAGGCGAGGAATTGCTTCTCAATTATGGAGTTCGAAAGGGATTCCATTAAACTTGAGAGGGACTCTCTTCGGTCTGAACAGGATTCCCTTCTTCAGGACCTGACCAAGCTGAAGGAGGAGAACAGTGCCCTTCAGGACTCCGTCGTTCAGAAGGTTGAGGAGGCCAAGGTTGAGACCGAGGACAGGCTGAAGACCGAACTTGAGAAGATGGGTGATACGATCGCGCAGCTCGGTTATGACAACTTCAAGTCCAAGCTTCTTGCCAAGTTCTCGGATATTGACCTGTCTGGGATTGACGACGATGATGAGGACGAAGATGGTGATGAGGACGATGGATCTGCAAGCCCTTTATTTTAGGGAAACTTTTGTAGTCCTGTTTCATCTTTTTGTAACCGAGTTCACATCTTAATGAAAATATCTTCTCTTCAGATTTCTGTCTCTATCATTCTTTGACTGTTGGCAATCTTTGAGTTTTGCTCTAAAAATGTATTAATGTCTTGCTGTGTGTAAACGGGCTTCGGCCTTTAAGGTTCGTATTTTGACATAAGTAAACCTGCTCGGTATCCAGAGTATTGTTTTTACCAACCATGGTTTGTCTCCCACATTAACTTATGGCAATCCCGAAATAATATGCAATAGTTAAGCAACTTGTACCGAACTCTTTGCTTTGAATCATGAACTTCCTTTAAAAAAAAAAAAAAATAGCTGAGCTTCATTGCCGAGCAAAGGGACTTGTATTTTGTAAGGATTTTTGATGGTCGGTGTGACTGAGCACTTAGTTATTCTGTCTGTTTGTAACTTTTGACGCATAGTTTAGTGTACTGTGATGGATCAAACATTAGCCTTGTGTATCAAGATGGACCAGACATGAGGTCTGTACATTGGGATGGACCAGACTTAAAGTCTGTACATTGAGATGGACCAGACCTGAAGTTTGTGCATTAAGATGGACCAGACTTGAAGTCTGTACATTGTGATGGACCAGACCTGAAGTCTGTACATTGAGATGGACCAGACCTGAAGTCTGTACATTGAGATGGACCAGACCTGAAGTCTGTGCATTAAGGTGGACCAGACCTGAAGTCTGTGCATTAAGGTGGACCAGACCTGAAGTCTGTGTATTGTGATGGACCAGACCTGAAGTCTGTACATTGTGATGGACCAGACCTGAAGTCTGTGCATTAAGATGGACCAGACCTGAAGTCTGTGCATTAAGATGGACTAGACTTGAAGTTTGTACATTGTGATGGACCAGACCTGAAGTCTGTACATTGAGATGGACCAGACCTGAAGTCTGTACATTGTGATGGACCAGACCTGAATTCTGTACATTATGATGGACCAGACCTGAAGTCTGTGCATTAAGATGGACCAGACCTGAAGTCTGTACATTGAGATGGACCAGACCTGAAGTCTGTGCATTAAGACGGACCAGACCTGAGGTCTGTACATTGAGTTGGACCATGGAATATCTTAAAATAAAAAGAAATTACTTTATTGATAATACTTTCGTAAATGTTCCATATTCCAAGGTCTGGGAACAGGTTTCCCATCCATGTTTTCCAACCAATAAGTGGTCGGTCTTACTGCTTTGGTAATTCTGTAGGGGTCCTCCCAGTTAGGTGATAACTTCCCCATGGTGGGATCCTTGGTGTTCTGGAACACCCTTTTTAGGACGAGGTCCCCAACTTGGAAGCTGGCAAGCTTGAGGCCAATTTTTGAGCGGCTAACCATTCTGCGCTGGTATGCTTTCATTCTGATTACAGCCTGCTCTCTCCTTTCTTCGAGCAAATCCAAGTTTTCCGCTAGTTGTTGGTCATTGGTCTCTTCGTTGAAAACTTCAGTCCTTAGGGTAGGCATGCCGATCTCAACAGGGATTACTGCCTCGGTTCCGTAGGCGAGTGAGAAGGGGGTTTCTGATGTTGGAGTTCTCCTGGTTGTTCGGTAGGCCCAGAGTGCCCCAGGGAGTTCTTCGACCCATTTCCCCTTAGCTTCTTCCAGTCTCTTCTTGAGAGCATCTAGGATTGTTCGGTTAGTGACTTCGGCCTGCCCGTTTGCTTGCGGATGACCAGGGGAGGAATAGTGCTGGTTGATTTTTAGGTTTTGGCAGAATTTCTTGAATATTTTCTCAGTAAATTGTGTGCCGTTATCTGAGACGATCACGTGAGGTATGCCGAACCTGCAGACTATATTTTTCCAAGTAAAATTCTGGACCTCCTTTTCGGTAATGCGAGTTAGTGGTTCTGCTTAGGCCCACTTTGAGAAGTAGTTAATAGCCACCAATAGGTATCTTCTGTTCGGTGTGGCTTTAGGCAATGGGCCTATGATGTCCATTCCCTATTGTGCAAAGGGCCATGGGCTAGTGATGGGGATGAGCTCATGTGGTGGCTGATGCTGATAAGGGGCGAACCTCTGGCATTTGTCACACTTTCGAGTGTATTCCTTTGCTTCCTTCAGCATTCCAGGCCAGTAGTAGCCTTGAGTTAGAGCTCGGTGGGCTATGGTTCTTCCTCCGTTATGATTTCCACAAATTCCTTCATGAATTTCTGCCAGGACGTACTGAGAATCCTCGGGTGCTAGGCATTTTAACAATGGCTGAGTGTAAGATCTTCGATAGAGCTTTCCGTTAAGGACAAGATACCGAGCTGCTCTGATGCGGATTCTTTTTGCCTTATTTCTGTCTTCCGGGAGGAGTCCTTCTTCTAGGTACTGGAGTATAGGAGTCATCCAGTTCTGAGGCTGTTCTGTGATTTGGGCGACCTGGATCTCCTCGGTGCTAGGCCTTGGCTGGTGAGAGAACTTTATCGTTGAGTCCACCCTTGTCTTCATGTGAGATGCCATGTTCGCCAAGGCATCGGCTCTGCTGTTTTGACCTCTTTCTATTTTTTGGATCGAGAATGCTCGGAAGGAATGTTTCAACAAGTTGACTAGTTTCGAATATCGAAGCATTCTCTCATCCTTGACAGCGTACTCTCCTTGAACTTGGCTAACCACCAATTGGGAGTCAGAGAATACCTCGAGGTTCTGTACCTCGCATTCTTGAACTAGTTTTATTCCCAGGATAAAGGCCTCATACTCTGCTTCGTTGTTGGAGGCTTTGAACCCCAAGCTAATTGCCCTTTCGGTTGTAAGTCCATCAGGAGAATGTAGTACCAGCCTGGCTCCAGCACCTCGGTCGGTGGATGACCCATCAGTATACAACTTCCAAGTTCCCGTATCGTCATAGAGTTGTACTTTGCTCTGTAGTGCGGGAGTGAATTCCGCAACGAAGTCTGCCAAGGCCTGCCCTTTAATTAAGACCCGTGGAACATAGGATAAATCGAACTCGCCTAGTTCCACCGACCATTTGACCAACCGTCCTGATAATTCTGGCTTCCTTAGGACGGTTTTCAGTGGGTAAGCAGTTGGAATTTCTATGGAATGTGCTTGAAAGTAGGGTCTGAGCTTTCGTGCCGATACTATGAGTGCTAGGGCTAGTTTTTCAATCTCGAGGTACCTCTTCTTTGTGTCCAGTAATGCCTTGCTGACATAGAAGATGGGCCTTTGCACGCTCCTGTCCTGTCTGACCAGTACCGAACTGACAGCGTTCTCAGAGACTGAAAGGTAGAGAAACAGTCTTTCCCCTTGGATCGGTTTCGATAAGAGCTCGAGCGAGGCTAGGTACTTTTTGAGTTCCTGAAAGGATTTTTCACATTCGTCAGTCCATTGTAAAGATTTGTTACCTTTCAGAGCCTTGAAGAATGGTAGACAACGATCCGTGGATTTGGAAATAAATCTGGTAAGAGCTGCTATTCTGCCATTCAGAGCTTGGATGTCCTTCTTGGTCTTTGGGGATTTTAGTCCGATCAGAGCCCCGATTTGGGTTGGGTCTGCTTCTATTCCTCTCTGAGAGACTATGTATCCCAAGAATTTCCCTTTTGTTACACCAAAGGTGCATTTTGAGGGATTGAGCTTCATCTTATACTGTCTGAGAATATCAAATGTCTGGGCTAGGTGCTGGAGATGACTGCTCTTCTTTAGGCTCTTGACTAGCATATCATCAATGTAAACTTCCATAGTACTGCCGATAAGAGGACTAAACATCTTGTTAACAAGACGTTGGTATGTGGCTCCAGCATTCTTCAGTCCGAACGGCATCACTCTATAGCAATAGAGACCTCGTTCGGTGACGAATGAAGTCTTCTTTTGGTCGGGGGGATGCATCTGTATTTGGTTGTACCCAGAATAGGCATCCATGAAGCTCATGAGCTCGTGCCCTGCAGTTGCATCGATTAACTGATCTATTCTTGGAAGGGGGAAGCTATCTTTAGGGCATGCCTTGTTAAGATCTGTGTAATCAACACAGACTCTCTATTTGCCGTTCTTCTTTTTTACTAGGACAGTGTTGGCCAGCCAATCAGGATAAAATACTTCTCGTATCATATTGGCGTTGAGCAGCCTTTGAACTTCATCGTTGATGACCTGATGTCGCTCCGGAGCGAGTGGCCTTCTCTTTTGCCTTACTGGTGGATGGTCCGGATTCACTATTAGTCTGTGTGTGATAAGGTCGGGATCTATTCCCTCCATGTCCTTTGTTTCCCAAGAGAACACAGAGAGGTTTTTCTTTAAGAATTTGACCAACTCATCCTGCTCGGTATGTGTCAGGTCGGGTCCTATCTGCAGGTAGCGCCCCTGATCTTCCGAGCTGACCAGGACTTTAATAGGTTCTCCTATAGGCTTGGCCCTGCTATCCCTTCTTCTGGGGCTCAGTGGCTCGTCGATCTTAGAGGGACAGTCTTCTGCCTCGTGATAGTAAGGGTGGATTGCATCCTTGTATTCACGGGCGTGCAATAATTGCTATTTAGGAGCCTTGGCCTTTAGTGCAAGGGCATGGCACTCTCGGGAGGTCGGTTGGCATCCTCTGATAGAGTAGACAGTTTGATTGTGAACGTACTTCAGGCATTGGTGAAGAGTTGACGTGACTGCCCCCATCTCATGTAGCCAGGGCCTCCCAATTATGACGTTATAGGGAGATTTGGCTTTTAGGACCATGTACTCAGCTATTGTGGTCTTTTGCCCGTCCCCTTCTCCTACAGTTGTGGCCAAGTCGACCCTTCCCAATGGAGTGTTGATGTTTCCGTCGAAGCCCGCCATGATTATGCCAGTGGGCTTAATGTCATTGGGGTCGAGTTTCATATGCTTAAAAGGGTCGTAGAACAGTACGTTAGTCGAGCTTCCAGTGTCAACGAGGACTCTTCGGATATCGAAGTTGGCGATTTTGAGGGAGATGACCAGGGCGTCACTGTGGGGACAATGAACTCCTATAAGGTCATGATCCGTAAATTGGATTTCGGGCACAGGTTTTAACCTTTTCTCCAAGTTAGCGACCTATATGATATCAGGAGCAGACCTGGCCTCTCGAGCATAACGTTTCCTCGACCTGTTAGAAGTGCCTGTTGTAGGGGAAGCTGCGTGTAGGACAAAGATCACCTGGTTTTTTTTTCGCGGGGGCTCGTTCCTACCCTCCTTCTGTTCTTGCTTCTGGTCGGCCTTCCTTTGCTGAGGTCATTCGTCACGGGGGTTCTGTCCACTGTCCTGCTTGACGAACTCTTGTAGTCGTCCCCTCCTTATTAGCTGCTCAATCTCATGCTTGAGAGCCTTGCAAGTATTGGTTGTGTGCCCTCTGTCCTTGTGAAAATCACAGTATTTGGTTTGATCTCGGTAGCTGGGGTCTCCTTTCAAAGGCTCCGGCCATCTTAGATTTTCTCGTGATCTTACTTGCTTCAGTATGTTGTACGAAGAGGTGTTTAGAGGAGTAAAGTGGTTGTATTCCCTTAGCCCAGAATTGTAGGAGGTTCTGGGGGCCCCCCTTTTCTCTGGGCTTCTGGCTCTTTTCCTAACCGAGCTGGTATCCTTCCTTTAGTCGTCCTTCTTCTGACCATCTTTCTTCTGGTCGTCCTTCTGAGCTTGTTCCTTGACCTTTCTGGAGGTGTCCCTGGCCTCCTCCAAGTTGATGTACTTCCTTGCCCGGTCCATAAGTGCCGCCATGTCCGCGGGGGGATTTTTGGTCAGGGAATCTCTAAAGCCTCCTTGTGCAAGACCAGCGGCCAGAGCAGCCACTAGGAAACCGGAGCTACAGTCTGTCACCTCGGTCAGCTCGGCGTTGAAACGTGCTATATACCCCTTAAGTGATTCTTCCCTTGTTTGCTTTATGTTTAACAGGAATTCCGGACCCTTTCTCAGCCTCTTACTAGTCATGAATCTGTCCAGAAATCTCCTGCCAAGCTCATAGAAGCTAGAGACTGAGTTTGGCGGGAGGTGGTGGAACCACTTCAGGGCGGTACCATTGAGGCTCGTCACGAACGTTCGGCATAGAAAAGCATCAGAAGTACCATGTAACGCCATGGTGTGCTGGTAGTGGGAGAGGTGGTCCCCCGGGTCCCCAGTCCCATCATTAGGGGTGAATTTGGGGACGATAAATTTCTTGGGTCTTTCCTCAGCCATGATAACATTAGTGAACGGGGTGGCCGACCTCCCGAGCAGTCTGGCCAGCTCGTCCTGTTCCGAATACTGGGCATCTCTTATAATGGCAGTGCGGTCCATTGATTCGGCAACTTCTTCGGCTCTTATTGACCCCCTTGGCAAGATGGGCTGGTGTGAGGCAGGTCTTGTGACTTCAGGGCCTACATGAGTAGGCTGATCTTGGCCCATTACTGGGGGGTTGTTCTGATTCTGTTGCACTAGTGGTGCAGGAACCACTCGAGGGGGTGACCCTTGTGGGGCGTGGTTCACTCCCGAGGCCCTAGGGATGGGGATTCGGGTGGTGCTTCGATAATGAACCTCCGGGATAAAGGCGGGAACTCCTCAGCCGGCTACCGTTGACGGCTGGGGATCTCCATGAATATCGGCAGCCGTAGGAGGTTGCACCTCCTGAGTGTTTGTGGCAACAGGTGGATTTCGGAGACTGGTTTCATGATTCTGGGTGAACATTGCTAGGGTCCTGGACATGGTCAAGAGTTGTTCCCGTAGCAACTGGTTCTGTCGCCTAGTTTCGACAAGCTCCTGTTGTACGGAATCAGTCACTCGCCCTCTTCCTCGTCCGGCAGTTGGTTGAGGATGAGGGTTTTGAGTATTCTTCCTAGGTCACAAGTTGGGAGCCATGATCATTTGATAAAAGGAATGAGCTTTTACTAAGTAGAGCACTTGGTGATTGTCGTTCCCACAGACGGCGCCAAACTGATGCTGCATTTTTTGGCCCATGTGAGATCCAAGCTCGGCTCCTTGCGAAATACTCGAAACAGAAGATCAGAGGACCACCGGGTTGGTTCCGGCGGTAGCCGCTCTGATGATTAAGTCAATAAACTGAATTGAAAGACTTGTAATGAAAGCCAAAATAATGAGCATGAAAGTAAAGCGTACCTTAAGGGTTGAATTTATAGGTAATGGCTCTCCCAAGTTGATTAGGATTTGAAACCATGAATATAGGGATTGGATCTTCGGAGATATCAGTTACCTTGTTGAATATGGAAACTCAGTGTGGCAGTTTCCTTGTTGGAAACAGTTTCTTTATTCCCTGCTCGGAGCTTATTGAGGCGGTGATAAGATCTGATTATTGATGTACTGTACTGCAGACTTGCATCTGTATATATTTAGCTTTGTAGGAGAGCAACCCCGCTTTGGGACTATGAGCTCGGTCCATATGGGTTATGCCTTTGATCGACCGAGGACGAGGTATATGACCAAGCATGAACCGAATGACTGAACATAGGTCGTATGACCGAGCATGAACTGAATGACCGAACATAGGTCATATGACCGAGCATGAACTGAATTATTAAGCATAAGCCGATCTGCAGTTACACGTGTCATGTAGTGATTGGTGTGTCACATAGTGGTATATCATATACATAGGCTAAATGTTAAAGTTGGGAATCTTTGGGACTTGACTAGTTTATGTTGGCGTGCCCACGCAGCTTGTGACCAATCACAGGTCTAATTGACCATTAGTCTATGGAAATCAGTCTAGTCTTCGGTCAATCAACGGTCCTGAATCTTTATGGTTCAGTATATATTAGGATAATTTTCCATGTTAGGTAATGCTTTATTGAAATGGATTTAATTTTTTTATCAAGCCAATTAAATGTAGACTTAATCTCGATGGATGAATCAGTCTACTCTAAAACTTTTTTGTATAGTATTTATTTAGTAAGAAATTTCAAATTTGAGTTCTTCAATCTGTGTAGACCAAATTAGGATTCGTTTTTGTTTTGCTAAAATTGTTACACAAGCGATTCTATAATAAGTAAGTTTATAATGAGTATTTTTTAGAAAAGTAATATTTTTTTTGTATGTATGTTTTTCTAAGTGATTAATTATGATGTCAAAATTAAAGATAAAATTTTGATTAAATTATATTAATATCTTTTGATATTTTTGATAATTATAAAGACGTTTTCTAAATTTATGAAATAACACTGACATCTCTACTTCAAAGACCTCTATTCCAACTTTTTTTTTTCTTTTAAAATGACAAAAGTACTCATTTAGTGTTTTTTTTTTTAACAATCTTGACCATTTCTTCAAAATATTTTTTTTACTTTTAAATAAATATTAAGTAAAATATTTTTTGATTAAAAATTATAAGTTATTTATCTTAATTTTATATTTAATATAAAATAAAATAAATTCTTAAAAAAAATAAATCATAGAGGTATTTTTGTCATTTTGAAAAAAATTAAGACTCGAGTAGATATCTTTGTAATTTGTCAATAAAAATAAAAGAGACCAGTGTTATTTCAAAAACTTCAAAGAAATCTTTGTAATTATTAAAAATCTCAATGGAAGTCAGCATATTTTATCCTAAAATTTTTAGATAAGATTCTTTTGGATAAATTACACTAACCCTTCCGGGGCTTTATTGATAATACACTTGCTTCTCTCGTAGTTTGAACAATTATACTGATCTTCTCTCAGTTTAATGTCAATAGTAAAACTTCTCGTCCGTTAGTCATAAGTTAATTAACCTAATGGATTGTGCTTATGTCAGTTCAAATATTTTGTAAAATACTAATTTTAACTTTATCATCATTTTAAAAATAAAAAAATAATTATTTTCGTCCTCGTCTTTCTTTCTATGCTACATAATTGTACCTTTCTTATATCATTTTGCGTTTCTCTCTCACTATATGTAATATATTTTTATTATTTAAATAATTTAAAATTGAGAAAGGTTTAGAAAACACCTGCATGAACTCGATCTTGCCCAAATCTGTATGTATATGCTCACTCAAACACCTGCACACACTCGAACGTTTTGTTCCCACCCTATATGCACACAAAGACAAATACACACACACACACACACACACATATATATATATATATATATAACATTTTATCATTTTTTATCTTAATTTTTTTTTCAAATAAATATTGATTAAAACTTTAAATTTATTTTCATATAAAATGAAAATAAACTATTTACCTTAAATTTATTTTTATATAAAATAAAAAATATTTATAAAAATTAGAAAAAGATGATCAAAATTAAAAAATGTAAAAAAAAAAAATACAAAAAAAAAAAAACATAAAAATGATAGTCTCGTCATTTTTAAGAAATAATTTGACCGAAAAAATAATTATAATTTATAAAAAAAAAAACTAATATAATTTGAACAATTTAGTATAATTTAACAAAATAAAGTATTTATAACTACATAACTTGTCAAATAATTAAACGAATAAATCATAAAAGCTAAGTTAAACAAAAAACAAAGTTAAACTAACATATAAATTATTATTTTTTGCATAAGTAAATTTTAGTGACGGGTCTCATGATAGCCTGTCTCATGAATGAAAAATCTTACATGAGAAGATGATATTAAAGGTGGTCGAGAAATATAATAAATGCGAAATTAGTGCTTCTCCCAGCACCTTCTATGCAAATTTGTGCATTAAAAGTTCCTCCCAATCACACATTACCTGTATTCAAGCTTTGTATATAAATTTATTTTGCGAAGATTAATGAATGAAAAAGCACTTACAATACACGACGACTCGCGCGATAATGAGAAGACAGACCGACTACTATAATGTACCTTTTTGACTGAGCATGTTGAGAAATACGAAATATTATCGATTATATATAATAAAAAATTGTAATAAATTTTTTATTTTTGGAGACGTAGAACAAAAATTCGTTTATTTGCATCAAGCTTTCGAGGGGCTCATTCAAGACTTACTCGAACTATTACTCAACAGAAAATAAGAGCTTTGGTTTCGGCTCATCGGGATAGAGATAGGCAAAAGAGAAATTTTCGTCGTTTGTGGATCACTTGAAAGAAAAATAAATAATGTCACATACAATTATTACAATAAACGTCACTAACTTTTATTCATAAATAAAATAAATTATTAAAAATTTATTATATAAAACTGATGTATCATAAATTGACTTTTCAAGTTACAGATTAAGAAAAATTGTTTTATTCACATCAAACAGACACAAAGTTAAGAGATATATGATTAAAATATAGTACCGTTTTTTATATGCTACCTGTTGAAATAGAGGCTCAACTTTAAATCAGATCCTTAAAACCCAGGTATTAAGGAGAGGGAGAGAAGAACTTTATATAGTGCGCAAGAGCGATGTAGGAGATGTGGGATTACGTTGCATCGCTGAGGACAATCCAACACACCTTCTTGACAATCCAACACACCCCATTGACCTCAAGGGCCTACACGGCTGGCTGCAGCGAAGCCCAACCTGGCTCTGATACATACCATATTAAAATGAAGGCCTAGTCCATACAGCTCCTTAAAACCTCACATGTGGCCAATTTGAGCCTACACGTGTCAATTCAAATTTTCAGGGTGATAGTGAGGTTTGAACTCATGACATTCTACCTGCTCTAATACCATGTTGAAATAGAGGCCCAACTCTAAATTAAATTCTTAAAACCCAGGTGTTAAGGAGAGTGAGAGAAAACCTTTATATAGTACGCAGGTGGGCTGTGCAAGGGCGATGTGGAATTACTTTGCGTCGTTGAGGACAATCCAACACTACCGACTCTAAAATAAAGAAACAAAATTTAATATGACAACTACGATCTTCGGATATCTTCAAATTTTTATTTTTATAACCTTTAATCTTAACTTTAGAGATCTACAATTTATAAATAAGATCATAAGTTATGCTTTTAATTTAATTTTATCATCGAAGTGGTTATCACCAATCTTTTCAGTGACTCTTTAATATTAAATTCTTACAAATAATAAAGAACAAAAGATCCTACTGCATAAATAAATAAAAAAAAAACAACATAAAACACATAACTTTTTTTAATATTATTTTAAATTGTAATTAAACTGAACAAAACAGCACTCGCATAATGTGTTGCAAGATCTTAGAATTGGGAGCTTTTAGGCTTTCGTGACAACAGTTTGTTCTCGCATTCCTTGATCACCTCACACAGTGAATTATAAGAGGACCCATCCTTGCTCAAAGTTTTTTCTGCACTGTGTTTCAGCTCTTTAACTCTTTCCCTCATGGCCTCTCCTTCTTTGTACTCCATTACTGTTCTAATCATCGTCTCTGTCTCTTCCCTCCCCACCACCTTCGTCGCTGGCATCTCCTTCGGCCGGACCGCCACGCCCAGCTCCTCCGTCAGCATCGTGGCATTCATTTTCTACTCAGCGTAGAGCGGCCATGCGACCATTGGCACCCCGTTGGTTAAACTCTCTAAAGTCGAATTCCACCCACAATGCGACAAAAATCCACCGACTGACGGATGGCTTAATATTTTCACTTGCGGGGCCCACATTGGGACCACAATTCCGACATTGTGGGTCCTCGTCAAGAACCCGTCGGGCAAGTAGTCCGGGGTGCCATCTGGACCGTTCCCTACCGTGAAAAGAAACCCATCCACACTCCCCTTGATGGGTGGGCGTACCACCCAAACAAACTTCTGTTGGCTCACTTCCAAACCCCAAGCCAACTCGGTGATTTGCTCAGCTGACAGCGTCCCGCCACTCCCAAATGAAACGTAAATCACCGACTCACTGGGTTGCATGTCTAGCCATTCCAACTGTTCAACCCTTGAACGGGCCACTTCATACGATCTCCTTAATGGACCGATCGGATAAACCGGTACCTTAATGACCGACCGCAAAATTTCATTCTCTCTCAAAGCTTCTGATATACTAAAAATATACTCTCAAATCAAGACCTAACATGTGTCCATTTTTGATTATACAATAGAGGCACGTCACTATACCGAGATGATATAACCTCGGCACACTCAACAATTAAGTTCTGTTATTCCTTAAGACTGCTGAAGTCACTCCCAAAGTACATCGGAATACCGATGTCGTAATGATGGGACAACCATGTACAAAAATAAATATGACGTGGGTTGTCATAAATACTGCCACCTGACAGGCGGCAAAGTCTAGCTTAGTTTAAAAACGAAATTAAGCCTTAGCCTTACATCGCTGTCAATTCAATGACGAAAAGTGACATAAAGATATCATGATGAATTTGCCCCACCGCTTGGCACTAAATACAAAGCTCCATCAACCTATAAATAGATAAAGAAAGATATGTACAAGGATGAGATATTTTTCCTAAGCTAAGATAAAAGAAGAGGATACTTTTACTTCAAGTGATATTTTTCTTCATCATCTCATTTAACCATCGGAGCAGCTACCCACCGGAGCCCTCCCCGGTGGCTTTCTGACCTTACTTCTTAGCAGGTTGGTTCACAGCGACGGTCCAGTCCTTGACGAGCCAAAAATTGCAGCATCAGCTTGGCGCCGTCTGTGGGAACGTTTATCGTTCTTCTTGATATCATTTTCTTCATTTTACAGTTTTGGTAGTCATGGCTTCCAACCGTTGCTCAGCACCAATATCAACTCAACCGTTGGCTCAGGACGAGGAGGTTGCGACCTCCGATCCTGTACAGCAATAACTTGATCAAATTCGAGCTCAGATGCAGAAACAATCTGATCAGACTCAAGCTCAGCTCTTAGCCATATCCCAAGTCTTGGCTTCCTTAACTCAAAATCTATCGATTCTCCCTCACTCAGGAGTTCCCGAAAATGGATATCCCATGTTATATCCCCCCGGAGAGAGGCGATATGAAGAAGGCGGCCCTAGTGCTCGTCCCTTTTCTCCACCAAGTGGAGCTCCACTTCGAGATGACATTCCGGGGGGCATGCCTAATGTTCAACCTAATATCACTAATCATAGCAGGGGCCGTGTTGTTAGCCCCGCGAATTTCGGAGCCAATTTGGTACAATTCAGACCACCACTTCAGCCGGCATTCGCTTCCTTTCAAAGACAATCCGAACATGCTATTCCTAGTCAAAACAATCCTCAACCTACTGGGCTTGAGGTCGGTATTCCAGGATTTCAGCATTCTGGTCCGTCCAGAGTACCACTGAGATCAGAAGAGGTGGCGGATTCCATGGGGCAAGCAGTTCCTGCTCGAGAAGGAAATGAACCTCCTCAACAGGACGAGATAGCAAGGCTCCTTGGTAGGTTTACTACTCCCTTCACAACAGCTATTTTAGCCGAGGAACGTCCTCGCAAATTCATTGTTCCAAAGTTCACCCCTTATGAAGGGTTGGATGATCCTGGTGATCATCTTTCTAATTATCAACATACGATGGCCCTTCATGGCGCCACCGACGCATTTCTATGTCGAACATTCGTCACAAGTCTCAAAGGCGCAGCCCTGCGATGGTTCCACAACCTCCCTCCCAATTCAGTCCCCAATTTCTATGAGCTCAGTAGGCGTTTCCTCGACCGCTTCTTAACAAGCAGGAGACTCAGAAAGGGGCCAGAATTTCTATTATCCATCAAGCAAAGAAAGGGAGAATCACTCAGGGATTATATTGCTCGATTTAATACTGAGATCACTGACTGCGGTGCAGCCTTTTTGGTGGCCGCCTTACATGCGGGACTTTGGCCAGGGCGTTTTCACGACTCTTTGACAAAGAACCCCCCAGTAGACATGGCATCGCTTATGGAAAGGGCGAGAAAGCATATTAACTTGGAAGATACCAGAACATCCCTTCGTCTTGCCAAGGAACGAGCACAAATAGAGGGTAAATCTCAAACGCAGAGTGGTGGCAATACCAGTAAAAGACCAAGGAGTCCCGATACAAAAACAACATCCCGAGGTCAAAACCAGCCCACCTCTGGACGATTCAGATCATATGCACCTCTAAATGTGCCACTCTCTCCATTGACTGCTTCTATTTCCCAGATTTATCACCAGGTCAAAGCACATGAGAATTTCAAGCGTCCGGAACCATTATATAGTGATCCTGACCACCGAGATCGTAGTAAGTACTGTGAGTTCCACCGATATCATGAACATGCTACAGAATTTTGCCGACATCTTCAACAAGAAATTGATCAATTAATTCGGAGGGGACGGCGTTCAACGAGAAGGTGGACCAAATACTCAAAATCAGAAACCCCAACAACCTCGGCAGGACCCTAGGCCTCAGCCACAACGACAAGATCAGGGGTTCACTCTTGGGACAAGTCAAAACCAACCACCCCAAGCGAATACTCACGTTATCCTCGTCCTCCACGCAACCAATTCCGTCTCTGGCATCTCAAATAGAGCAAGGAAACGCTATGCTCGAGAAGCGAAGGCAGCACCAATCCCAATCCAAGTCATGACTCTTGAGAAAAAGTTAAAACCATCACCACAAATCCAGTTCTCCGAGCTGGACCTAGCTGGCATACATTGTCCACATACCGATGCGCTTGTCATCACTCTCCGAGTTGCAAATTTTGACATTTCTAGAGTATTAGTGGATACGGGCAGCTCCGCTAATATTTTATTTTATGAGCCCTTCCAAAAGATGAAGCTCAATATGTCTGACCTCAAAGGCACCACGGCAGTAATGGCCGGTTTTGATGGACACCTAAGTTCTCCCATGGGCAGTATTGACTTCCCAACAACTATTGGGGTCGACGAAGCACTGAAAACCCTGATAGCTGAATATGTGATTGTGGATTCCCGATCTCCATACAACATAATCATGGGAAGACCGTGGCTCCATCAAATGGGGGCCGTCACCTTCACCCTTCATCAGTGTCTCAAATATATACACAATGATCAAGTTTGTACTGTTCAAGGTTCCTAGTCGTCATCTCGGGAATGCCACGTTGTCGCACTCAAAGGTAAAACCCAGCAATAGCAATTACAGGCACCTCAGAAATTCATTGTTTCCGATCTCTCTGACCAAAGTAAGAATATGGAATGTCCTACTGAGATTGATGAACCTTTGAGCCCGCGCGGTGTAGATAGCATGGCAGCACCAGTCCAAGAGCCACTTAAGATCTTGGTGGGTTTGGAGAAAGAAGAGCGTTATTTACAGGTTGGTGCCGATCTATCTCCGTCAAAACAGAAATTAATAATAGAATTTCTGAAAACTCAACTATCAGCCTTTGCATGGGAAACTAAAGACATAGAAGGTATTGATCCGTCATGTATTTGCCACAAGCTCACGACAAATCCTGATTGCCACCCCGTGCGGCAAAAGAGACGAACGTTTGCTCCAGAAAGACATAAGATTATCAATGACGAAGTTCAGAGGTTACTGGCTGCAAAGTTAATCAGGGAGGTTTTTTACCCAGAATGGCTTGCAAATACCGTCCTGGTTAAAAAGAAAAATGGGAAATGGCGAGTCTGTGTAGATTACACTGATCTTAACAAAGCCTGCCCAAAAGATAGCTTCCCTATCTTGAGAATTGATCAACTCGTTGACACGACTGCTGGTTATGAGTTGATGAGCTTCATGGATGCATATTCCGGATACAACTAGATTCAAATGTATCCTCCCGACCAAGAAAAAACCTCCTTCATCTCTGAACGAGGTTGTACTGTTATAAAGTGATGCCTTTCGGCTTCAAGAACGCCGGAGCCACATATCAATGCTTGGTCAATAAAATGTTTGCACCTCTGATCGGCGACACGATGGAGGTTTACATCGATGACATGCTAGTCAAGAGTCCGCAGAAGGAGGACCACGTTGAACACTTGAAGAAGACATTCGACATTCTGAACAGGCACAAGATGAAGTTAAACCCATCCAAATGTACCTTTGAGGTCAGCCGTGGGAAGTTTCTGGGTTTTCTTGTCTCATAGCGAGGCATCGAAGCCGATCCATCCCAGATTAAAGCTTTGGCAGAACTCGAACCCCCGAGGTCTAGGAAGGAGATACAGACATTAAATGGTCGGATTGCAGCATTGAATCGCTTCATATCAAGGTCCACGGACCGCTGTCTTCTGTTCTTCAAAGCTCTTCGGGGGAATAAGGTTTTGGAATGGACCTCTGAATGCGACAAAGCTTTTATGGAACTTAAAAAGTATATGGCATCTCCAGAGCTGTTATCCAAACCAAGGGAAGGTGAAAAGCTTCTCTTATATCTTGCGGTATCCGAGAATGCAGTAAGCTCTGCGCTACTTCAAGAGGAGAATGGGATTCAAAAACCCATATTCTACGTAAGTAAAGCACTTCTGGGAGCAGAAAAACAATATCCTGAGGTAGAGAAGTTAGCCTTTGCACAAATTATATCCGCCAGAAAACTCAGGCCGTATTTTCAATCCCATTCAATTATAGTTCCAACCTCATATCCCTTAAAAGCCATATTACACAAACCTGAAACTTCGGGTCGTCTTGTGAAATGGTCGATAGAACTAGGTGAATTCGACATAGTATACACACCTCGGACTGCCATTAAAGCTCAAGCTTTGGCAGATTTTGTTGCCGAATTCACCCCAGCACTAAAACAGAAATTAGATGCTAACCTAACTATGGCCATATGGCAACTATATGTGGATGGTTCTTCAACTGATAAAGGTTCCGGAGTTGGTGTTATCCTCAGATCTCCTGATGGTATTACCACAGACAAGGCGGTTACCTTGGGTTTCAGAGCTTCAAACAATGAAGCTGAGTACGAAGCATTAATCCTTGGCATGCAACTAGCCATAGAACATGAGGCTCGTGACCTCGAAGCCTTCTCTGATTCACAATTAGTAGTGGGCCAAGTTCTGGGTGAATTCGCAGTGAAAGATGAAAGAATGATCAAATATGCTGAAATGGTAAACTCTCTAAAACAATCATTTGTCACTTTCTGTATTCACAAAATAGAGAGAAGACAGAACACGAGAGCGGATGCCTTAGCAAATATGGCTTCTCACCTCGGTACCAAAGGAGATTCAGAATTATCTATCTCCTCCCGAGATCGCCCCAGTATTGACGAGGTTCAAAATGTTTACATCTCGGAACAATGTCGGGACTGGAGGTTTCCTATATTTAAATATTTGAAAGAAGGGCAACTGCCGGACGACAGAAATCAAGCGCGAAAACTACGGATCAGATTAGCTCGGTACCTAATTTTAAATGAGCAACTCTACCGTAGGTCGTACACCCAACCCCTACTAAGATGCCTATCTCCAGAAGAATCAGAATATGTACTAGTCGAGATCCATGAAGGGATATGTGGCAATCATAATGGAGGTAGAACCATCTCACATCGAGTGTTAACCCATGGTTATTACTGGCCTGGCATGCTAAATCAAGCCAGAGAATATGTAAAGAAATGTGACAAATGTCAGTGTGTCGCTTCATATCAACATCAACCACAGCAGGAACTTACGCCCATTACAAGTCCTTGGCCTTTTGCCCAATAGGGGATGGATATCGTAGGACCTTTGCCAAAGGCCCCTCAAAACAGGAGATATTTGCTAATCGCCATTGATTATTTCTCCAAATGGGCAGAAGCGGAACCATTAACTCACATTACCGAGATGGATGTAAAGAATTTTACATGGAGAAATATCGTTTGCAGGTTTGGAGTGCCACGAACTATCATATCAGACAACGGCACCCAGTTTACAGGAAAAGTATTTAGAAAATTCTGTGACGATCTCCATATCAATCATCATTTTTCCTCACCAGGACATCCACAGGCAAATGGGCAGGCCGAGGTGACTAATCGTACAATATTAAGTGGCATTAAAAAGAGGTTAGAATGAGCAAAAGGAAAGTGGGTAGAAGAGCTCCCCGGTGTACTTTGGGCCTACCGAACAACAAGGAGAATTTCCACTCAGGAAACACCATTCTCACTCACATATGGTACCGAGGCGGTCATTCCTGTAGAAATCGGTATGCCCACGTTGAGAACGGAAACCTTCAACCAGGAAGCTAATCATCTTCAGTTAACCGAGAACCTCGACTTATTAGAAGGAAAAAGAGAACAGGCTGCAATCAGAATGGAAGAATGTCGTCGAAGGATGGCCAGAAGTTTTAATCAGAAGGTAAGAATTAAAACATTTGAATTAGGTGATTTGGTTCTGCGAAGGATCTTCCCTAATACCAAAGAGCCTACAATGGGAAAGCTATACCCAAACTGGGAAGGACCTTACAAAGTTGTGAAGATTAATAGGCTTATGACTTATTGGTTGGAAGATATGGCGGGAAAACCGATTCCCAGACCATGGAACATTGACCACCTGAGAAAATACTATCAATAAAACTGTTCCTCTCTTTCAGATGATATATCTTATCAAAATGTCTACCCGTTTTTTCTAGCTCAAATGGCCCCTACAAGCAAGATTGCTGTAGGTATGGTCCCAATTCGATGCTCAGGTCTACTGACCTGATTCATCTCAAATGGCCCCTACAAGCAAGA
Organism: Nyssa sinensis; assembly: GCA_008638375.1. Lineage (NCBI taxonomy): Eukaryota > Viridiplantae > Streptophyta > Magnoliopsida > Cornales > Nyssaceae > Nyssa > Nyssa sinensis. The sequence continues at coordinate 54,356,289 of CM018043.1, read as the reverse complement.
TTGCTGTAGGTATGGTCCCAATTCGATGCTCAGGTCTACTGACCTGATTCATCTCAAATGGCCCCTACAAGCAAGATCGCTGTAGGTATGGTCCCAATTCGATGCTCAGGTCTACCGACCTGATTCATCTCAAATGGCCCCTACGAGCAAGATTGCTGTGGGTATGGTCCCAAACTCAATGGGTGGGTCTACCGACCTGTTCCATCTCAAGTGGCTTCAACGCGCGTATGCACCAGAAATCTAGTCCATGTTCGGTGAAATTAGGTTTCCAGATCTTGAGCTGTACCAAGCCTATGCTATAAAGGTTCAAAACTTTATCATAGCGTCTTATTTTATGATAAGATGATTACTTCGGGATTCAGGGGTCATATTCTCGACATCAGTCTATAAAGTATTGATTTCAACTTCTTCACATTTTTGATTACCGGGAGAATCTTGGTACGTTCTTTACTTAAAGTTTTGTCTTTTACTTACTTATAGAGGCATGAGAAGTTGATGATATCAAATTGTTACAAACTGTCACTCAACACTACCGAATTGGCATGAATAGAAAGCATAATTTATATATGAGCCAAAGTTTACAAAAAAGATCATAACAATTACAAAATCCAAGTTACTTTGGCTTGGGGGGAATAGAAGAAAGCGGAGGAACAACTTCAACAAAACCTTCCACATCTGAAGGGTTGGGAGAACTCGGTAACGATTCTACTTCTACATCATCTAGGCAAGAAATGTCCAGATTTGGATATAACTTCTAGATTTTCTTCCTACAGAGGAGGTAGCCAGAATCAACGAGCTCTCTTCCCATTGAATTCACTAAATCCATCATTCCAGCTTTAGTGGCCTCTTGGGTAGCTTTCTCGACTTCTTCAAGTCTTCTAGCTGCCGCTACCTCGGTATCTTGGACTTTCTTTTTTTGTTCCTCCATCTTCTGACGAAAAGTATCCCGTTGCTCAATCATGACTCCCAGCTTCTGGCCTAAACTTATGTTTTCCGATTGGAGAGCTTTACATTTGGTATCTAGAGACATGACCCTGGCTTGAGCCGCCCTAAGGTCAGCATCAGACACCCTCAATTTGGTTTCAACATGAATCAAGTCCGATTTAGCCACTTTGAGCTCGGCTTGGGTTTTCTTGATTTCGGACTGAGCTGTATTCCGCTCAGCTTGCACCTTCTTCAGCTCATCTTGAAGACTTGTTGCCCTCCCGACTTCAGCAAACCGGTCCATCAGTAAACCCATCGCTCCAATACCCTACCGACAAACAAATATACATAAATAAAAAATAAATAAATAAAAATAAAAATAATATATATATATATATTACCCTCACGTAACCCGTCATCAACTCGCCTAGAATCTACCTTGAATCTTTTTTTTGGAAACTAGAGGGCAGTCCCATCTTTAAAGCCACTTTTATGGCCTCTGAACCACTGGCTGCTTCAGCCGGATTAGGGTGTCCCGAGCTTGACCCCCCTTGAGTACCAGTCGGGCACGTAGAAGCTGCCACTGGGGCAGCTGGGGCAGCTTTAGTTTGTGGTGCTTGGGCCTCAACAGGCTGCGAAGGTTCTGATTGAGTTGCCCTACTAGCTTCCTGAGCTGCAACCTCGGTAGCCTCCCGAGCAGCCCTCGACACTACCCTCCTCTTCTTTGGCGCTGGCCGAGGTACCTCTGATGACGTCGGGACCTCGGCTGGTTCAGGCATCGATGAGGTCGAACCCCCCACTTTCGCCTTGGTGATTGGGACGTAGCCAGACAAAATAGACTTCTTTACTTTGGTGGCATCGTCCTTAGTCAATCCTGCCGCCATCAGATTTGCCGGTGAAAGAATTTGCAGGTGATGTCGGAAGGCAGGTTGAAGAAGTTGATTGTATCTTCTTTCGATTTCGGGCGTGAAATCTGCCCTTTTCCACCTCCCTTTATCTGTGGAAAGATTATAAACAAAATAAAATCGTAAATATGAAACAAAAACGAGTATTAAAGCGTTATTATCAAACTGAGATCTAACGAAACTCACCACTGGGGCCGGTCTGTCGAGGAAAAAGACTCAGGTCACCTTCATAGTCTTCTCGCTCCCAACCTCCCCCTACAAAAAAATACCACTTCTTCCATGTTTTATTGGAAGAGGGTACTGTAGTCAGAGGTCGGTACCTCTGATCAAAACAAGTATAATAAAACCCCTCCGACGAGAGGAACTTCATGTCCATTTTACTGCGAATAAGGTCCAGATCTACTGGGACCTTATTCAGATGACCTAAAACTATAAAACCTAAAAGCTGCCTCCAACTATTGACATTTAAATCGGCGGGACAAATGTTAAAATAGGTAAAAAAACTCCCTAAACAGAGGGTGTAAAGGGAGACGTACACCTAATTCGAACCATTCTAAATAAACACAGATTTCCCCCCGTTTAATATCGGAGGGACGATCTGAAGGCTTGGGGACTCTGCAGGATACGTTCTTTGGAAACCGAAATTGCCTCCTAAGGTTAAACAATACCCCCTTCGTCATATGACTCTCACCCTCTTCTCTATGCGATTTTTTGACTTTCCTATCGCTAGATTCTAGGGCAGAATCATAAGATGAGAAAGATGAAGTAGAGGACGAAGACGGCGGATCATCTTCACCCCTCACTTCTGACTCAACCCTAACTTCTCCCACGTTGGGACTAGACATGATCGACTCACAACGTTGAAGGATTATGAAAACCAAGACCAAGACGAGAAAGAATAAAAGATGAAGAAATAGCAGAACTAGAAATTCGAACATTACCGGTTACGAATACCAAAAACTCAGTTTGAGGTCGCTGAAAATCGCCCTGAATTTACCGGAGATTACGTCTGCAACAAGTACTTTGGAAGAGATTTCGAAAGATATAAACAGATTTAGGAAAACTAAGGCGTCACTATGAATCCACTATATCATTTTAAATATTTCGAGAACTGGGAAAGGAGTTATTTAAAATATTTCGAGACACTAAACATCAAACGGCTGAAATAAATGGCCTCGATTATCAAAACGACGGTCTGCGCATTAATTATACTGTGACGGCTTATGTCTTCTTGAAATAGAAAAAAACCAATTATGAATAAAGGTGCACGTGTTTTTTTTTTTATATAAAGTGTACACATAACCTTACCAAAACCCCCGCCTCAGTTCAACTCCGTGTTTTTTGCACTAAGGCTTAGGGGGGAGTAGCTGATATACTAAAAATATACTCTCAAATCAAGACCTAACATGTGTCCATTTTTTATTATACAATAGAGGCACGTCACTATACCGAGATGATATAACCTCGGCACACTCAACAATTAAGTTCTGTTATTCCTTAAGACTGCTGAAGTCACTCCCAAAGTACATTGGAATACCGATGTCGTAATGATGGGACAACCATGTACAAAAATAAATATGATGTGGGTTGTCATAAATACTGCCACTTGACAGGCGGCAAAGTCTAGCTTAGTCTAAAGATGAAATTAAGCCTTAGCCCTACATCGCTGTCAATTCAATGATGAAAAGTGACATAAAGATATCATGATGAATTTGCCCCACCGCTTGGTACTAAAAACAAAGCTCCATCAACCTATAAATAGATAAAGAAAGATATGTACAAGGATGGGATATTTTTCCTAAGCTAAGATAAAAGAAGAGGATACTTTTACTTCAAGTGATATTTTTCTTCATCATCTCATTTAACCATCGGAGCGGCTACCCACCGGAGTCCTCCCCGGTGGCTTTTTGACCTTACTTCTTAGCAGGTTGGTTCACAGCGACAGTCCAGTCCTTGACGAACCAAAAATTGCAGCATCAGCTTCGATTGAAGTACGCTCCGGATCCTCCCACGTGTTAATCAAAACTCCATCAGACAAGGTGAGCTCAACCCCCATCCGCACGAACTCACGATACATCTGATCATTCCGGTCCAACATCGGGTCAACCAGATCTTCCGGTCGAACCGCCTTGCAACCGGGAAGTCTCAGCGGCTCTTTCTGATCACCGTACTGACCCTCCACTTCTTTATCAAGTACGTGACAATATGCCATTAAAGCAGTGAACCATGCGGTGGTAGGAACAAACACGTATTTGGACATATCAAACTCATCGGCAATCTCGAAAGATTCGGTGGCAAAGATGTCGACGATGAAGACTGTCGGCCGGATCTCCATATTAGAAATAGCGGACCGGATGCCCGGTCGGGCCTCGCGCATCATTACTGCAAGCTGGGTAATAACCTTTGCGTCGGGGTCCAGTAGACAGGAGACGTCTACCGACGGTATCTCAATAATGTTGAACTGTTTAGGGCTGGCAGTGGGGTGGAGAAGTTGAGATTGATCCGCTGATGATGGAGTTGTGACGACTAGGATGGTGACTTCGAAGTTATGGTGGGTGACGAGGCGTTCGCCGAGCACAAGGATGGGGATGAGGTGACCCATGCCGGGGCCACACAGTATAGCAGCATGAAGCTTTGAGCTATCCATGGAAGCAACTCAGAGAGAGAGAGAGAGAACCAACCCACTAGTTTGTTAGAGACGATTGATCTCTGAACTTCAGTTACTGATTATTTACGCAATAATGCTATCAAGACAGCTGGACTACCCATGCCGCGCCACCGCGAAAAAGTAGAGACATTGATGGCTTAGGAAACTTTCTTTTTTGCTTTTTGATGAAGATTAAGAATTTGTTTGATTACGTTTTCAAATATAAATTTTAAATTTTAAAATCTAAAATATATATTTAAGAAATTATTAATTTAATTTTTTTAATTTAAATTATTATATTTAAATATATTTTTATAATTTAAAAAAAATTAATTAAAAATTTTTTAAAAAAATTATATTTAAATTACTATACATTAATTAAAACGAGCTAAGGACAAGAGCTTTCCAGACTGTGCTTGAAAAGTGTGTGCGCATGTGGAAATGCTCATTCACATGATTTGTTTACCGACACAAATGAATTACTGTAACTCTTTTTTAAATTTATATAACAAAATAAGATACATTAAATAATTTCAAAAATTTCTTCACACAATAATATAAGCTACTCCTCACTATTACATTCAACAGGGTGAATAAATAAACGATGAAAACATTTATACGTGCATGTACTATGTATATATATACAGACACATATATATTTACTTTTCTTCCCCCCGTATCATGCGGGGTCTAAAATCCCTTTTTTCCTGGCCTTAAGCTTTGAAGTCAACCGACAGGGCAGGAGATTGCCTTCATCCATTGTTTAATCTTAAACTAACCCTAAGGGATCATTCAAGGGGCTAGCAAATGGAGGTTTAAACTTGCCCCACTATAGTATAAGATTATTTAAATATTTATTATATATTTTACCTTGCCCAATTATAGTATAAGATTATTTAACTTGGGTGTGTGTGTGTGTGTGTGTGTGTGTGTGTGTGTGTGAGAGAGAGAGAGAGAGAGAGAGAGAGAGAGAGAGAGAGAGAGAAATTGAGTGAGAGAGGATGTAATTTCATTTTTAAATTTCTTATACAATGAGAAGTAGGCACCTGTGCCAAGGGAGCCTAGTCCTAAATCATTATTTTAGTTAAAAATTATGTGATGATATCTAAAGTAATGTGGTGAGATACAATTGGTTGGTAACTGCATACCTGACCTTATAAAATATTTTATAGCTGCCAAGGATCCTCTAGTGGTTGCCATGATCAATAAACTGGTAGGCAGGAAAATGACCTTTCAGCCACTTCTTTTCTATAGTAATTTTATACTTCCAAGCAGAGATTTTAAATTTTCAAAAAAAATGATAGGTTTTAGGATGATCTAGAGAAAGAGAATTAGTCTATAGTGAAGTGAATGGGGTTGTTTGATTAATTTAAAAGAAAAAATTTTGTCAATTGTAATTCTTGGATGATTGAGTTTTTATTTGGATTTAATGCAAGATTTAAAGATTTTGTGTGTACAATAACAGTCCATGATATAGTAATAAACATTCATAGGCACACAATTTTTTACAAAAAAAAATTTCAAAGATAAAATTGGCAGGTTTATCCAGATTAGCGCTAAGGCCACTATGAAAAACTTGAAAGATTTTACATACTCTAAACAACTCAACAACTTAATACCTGAAGCCTTGCCAGTTTAATATAATCTTCCTCAAACTTGAATCAGTGTTATTCATGATCTACCGTCTCGAATTCACGAACGACTCTGACTAAACCACAATCACAAATCCTCATAGTCTTGAACTCTTCCAATTGCACAATCTTAAATTCTTTCGGTTTGTATTTCATAACTCTTGAACGAATAATTTGATGATGTTGGGTTCTTGATGGAATGGAGGTTTTGGTATATGTGATTTATCTATGTATGAGAAAGTCTTTGCAAATGGTTTGTTTCTCTGTCTAGGTGCAACAAAAAATATCTTACGTTTTGTGTCAAGTATTATTTTTTGCAAAGGTTGTTTGAATCGTCTATCAAATGAGATCGAAGGAAGTGATAACGGAAATCAAACTTGAGGTCCTTCAAACAACCTCTTCATGCAAGCGAGGTATCAAATGAGATCCAACGAGTTACTTATTGAAACTCCCACCCTATTTCATTCGAACAACCTAGGTTGCATTGCACAAACTATGTTATGTTAATTACATTGACACACTCATATGTTGAAAACATCTTAACACTTAAAAACTTGTGTCAATCAATCTATAATAATCTTGAACACATTGTAAAATATTTAAAAATATTGTGTGCGTATGTGTGAAATTTGTTGTAAAAATTAAAAGATTTTAGGATTAGTATGAACAATATTTTTAATCTAAAGGCAAGAACATATTATAAAGCTATTAATCACAAATTAGTTGAGGCGTGTGCCCTTAAGAGTGATTAAAGGCAAGAACATATTATAAAACTATTAATCACAAATTAGTTGAGGCGTGTGCCCTTAAGAGTGATTTCGTCCCTATTTATACTGGTTTACCGGGGCTTGCCACTATTGATAGATCAGAGAAAGCTGAAATACGTCAATCAACAGTGATATACGTCAATCAGTAGTCTTCCACCGTGCCGCTGCGATCTCTTCTGCGAGACGTTTTAGACCCATTTTTTTTTAGTGAAAATCTCTAATTCCTCTTCTTCCTCTCTAGCTTTCAGGTATTCATATACGTCAATCAGTAGTCTTTTGCCATGCCGTTGCGATCTCTTCTGTGAGACATCCTAGACACATCTTTTTTTGTTGAAAATGTCTTCTTTCTCTTCTTCCTCTTTGGCATTCAGGTATTCATATACGTCAATCAGTAGTCTTCTGCCATGTCTACTAATATACTAAGAAAAGTTTCACTTTTCAACCGATGTGAGACACAAGTATTATGAAATATCCTTGTATCCCAACAATATCATAAGTCAACATATTCGTTTCACAAATCTTTGAATTAACTTTGTGTATTCAATAATATAAATTTATAAGTGAAACTCGTATGCTTGAACACAAGGCTTGATTACTTGACACATTTAAAGATAGACACATTACAACTATAATTTTATCAAAAACCATGAGATAATTCATAAGAAAGGAAGAGAATACTTGCAAAACGTACGGCACCCAAATCATTGTATTAAAAATCAATGACCTAAATGCTCACTCGTCTATTGTAATATTTTTAATTTTTAGTGGTTACAAATATGAACCTTCAAGCAATAAATCACAAGATTGAGACTCAGAGTTCATATAATAGATGTTTATATGTATATATAACTGAAATCCAATGGCTTTAAACGGATGAAAACAAAAACAAAAGAGACCAAAAAACTAATAACTGTTAAGAACATCTATTATGTAAAACTTATAAATACAATATGATGACTCAAATAAAAATTGTATTTTGAAATAGCCATTACGGTAATAACAAGATAAAGAAGTAGAGGTTTCAAATAAAACAGTGTTATTGTGGAAATATATGGAAATGAGATGGTTAAAATTTCTCTTTACATGGTGACGACAGATTAAAATACAAATTTTACGCCGCGTAATCATTAAATGGTACCTTAATGACGAACGGCAAATTTTCATTCTCTCTTAAAGCTGACAGTAACGTACGTTCCAGATCCTCCCACGTGTTAATCAAAATTTATTGTGTGATTGTTATGTATTTATTTGAATTTTGATGATCTTTTTTTGACTTTGAGCTGACCTAAAAAAAATAGAGATTTGTGATTATATATATATATATAAATATATCGGGAAGTGGGAAACTCACATTATCAAGATTCATTTGGATCATTCTCATTAGTCGACATGCTCCATTTTTCAAGTAGGGTCTAAGGATAACAGCTAGGAAGTTGCGTTTGTAATTGAAATTGCAAACGCAGCCCCCCAACTTTTGCATTGGGCTTCTCTCAGGGTAATGTTTTACTCACCAATTCTTACCATCACTTTTGGTTATCATTGATGGATCTGATGATGTCCCGCCACAATAAATGGTAATACATTTGAGAAAAGAGATTATGATAATCAAGTGGTAAAGAAAAGTGATAAATATACAACATTAGTGCTTCTCCCAACACCCTTAATACACATTTGTGTGTTAAAAAAATTCTCTCAAATATTACTTAAGTTGTGGAAAGTGCTGTCTAGAAAAGGTTTTCTCAAGCAACTTGATTAAAATGTCAGTTTTAAAGCTGATTTAAACACTTAATTTATTAAAAAAGTTAATTTTGAACTTAAAAACAATCGTTTTAAGATTCATTATAAGCTAAACCAAATACACACTTAATTTCAATTATTAAATATATACAATGCTTGTTTGGATTAATTAAGAAAAAATACAATTTGAATTAAGTTATAATTTGAATAAATAATTGTGAAAAAATGTTATTTAAATTAAGTTATTTAGTGTTTAGACGAATGTATTTGATAAATACTTAAATTATATTATAATATTTAAATTAATTATTAATAAATGCTATTAAATTAATTTTTAAAAAAATTCTATTGAAATTAATTTGATATCAAATGATAGGATGTTATTGAAATAATTCATAAATATGATTCATGACAACACTTGTCACGGTAATGGAGTAATACAACATAATAGAATAGTACCGTACATTCTAGAAGCTTTATAATGGCATCTTACTAAATATTTCGGATATAGTAAGACTTTATTTTTGTGGTTTCTATACGATATCTAGTCTTTTGCAGCTCGCAGCTGAGAGCAATCATGGCTTACAAGACCTTGGAATTGTGAGCTTTTAGCCTTACGTGACTGCAGTCTGATCTTGCAGTCCTCAATCACCTCACACAGTGAACCATAAGAGGACCCGTCCTTGCTCAAAGCTTTTTCTGCACTGTGTTTAAGCTATTTAACTCTCTCCCTTATGGCCTCTCCTTCTTCGTACTCCATTACTGTTCTAATCATCTTCTCTATCTCTTCCCTCCCCACCGCCCTCTTCGCTGGCAACTCCTTGGGCCGGACCGCCACGCCCAGCTCCTCCGTCAGCATCGTGGCATTCATTTTCTGCTCAGCGTAGAGCGGCCATGCGATCATTGGCACCCCGTTGGTTATGCTCTCCAAAGTCGAGTTCCACCCGCAGTGTGACAAAAATCCCCCAACTGATGGATGGCTCAAGATTTCCACTTGTGGAGCCCACATCGGGACCACGATTCCCATTTTGTGGGTCCTCGTCAAGAACCCATCAGGCAAGTAGTCCGGGGTGCCATCAGGACCGTTCCCTGCAGTGAAATAACACCCATCCACATTCCCCTCGATGGGTGGGCGTACCACCCAAACAAACCTCTGTTGGCTCAACTCCAAACCCCAAGCCACCTCGGCGATTTGCTCAGCTGACAGCGTCCCGGCACTCCCGAATGAAAAATAAATCACTGACTCACTCGGCTGCATGTCTAGCCACTCTAACAATTCAATCCTCGAACCGGCCGGTTCAGGCGGCCTTCTCAATGGACCGATGGGATAAACCGGTACCTTAAGGACAGACAGTAAATCTTCATTTTCTCTCAGAGCTTTGAGTGATGTAGGCTCCAGATCCTCCCACGTGTTAAGCAAAACTCCATCGGAGAAGTTGAGCTGAATCCCCATCCGTACGTACTCAGGATACATCTGATCATTTCGGTCTAACATCGGGTCAACCACATCTTCCGGTCGAACCGCCTTGCAACCGGGAAGTCTCAGCGGTTCTTTCTGATCAACGTACTGACCCTTCACCTCCTTATCAAGTACCTGACAGTACGCCGTTAAAGCGGCGAACCATGCAGTGGAAGGGATATACACGTATTTGGACATATCAAACTCACTGGCAATCTCGAGAGCTTCGGTTCCAAAGAGGTCGACGATGAAGACCGTCGGCTCCTGCTTCATAGCAGAAATAGCGGACCGGATACCTGGTCGGGCCTCGCGCATCATTACTGCAAGCTGGGTAACAACCTTGCGTCGGGGTCCAGTAGACCGGAAACGTCTAACGGCGGGAGTTCGATGATGTTGAACAGCTTTGGGCCGGTTGGGGGTAGAGAAGTTGAGATTCTGCTGATGATGGAGTTGTGAGGACAAGGATGGTGACTTCAAAGTTGTGGTTGGTGACGAGGCTTTCGCCGAGCTGAAGGATGGGGATGAGATGTCCCATGCCGGGGCTTGAGAGTATAAGAGCATGAAGGTTTGAGCTATCCATATGGGAGCAACTCAGAGACGGCGGGATATGAATCTGGAGATGCATGAACTGACCCTGTTGAGCTTGTGTGTGTGTGTGTGTGTGTATATATATGGTGCATAATTAGGTAAGAAAAAGGGAAATATAAATGAGGATATATTAAGAAAAAAATAAAAGAACAGTGGTCTAGAATGGACTAAAAAATATATAAACAATAGAAAATAAAATAAAACAATGATATTCTCACGATGGAAACCTAAGAAAATAAAGAATAAAATCCACACTAGTCAAAAATATTAAAATCTTTATGGCAATTCTCAAAGGGATTTATGAGTTAAGGTTTTAGGAATATTTCAGAGGGATGGTATGGTTGTTTTTCCGGGAATGACTTTCTCTCATATTGCTTCTACATGTGGATTAGGATACGAAGAAGTAGATGAGAAAATACTAATGCTCTAATGGTAGAATGACTCAACCAGATTTGATAAATACTAATGCTCTGGTGATAGCTAGACTGACCAAATTAACCAGATTTTATATAAATTCTTGATCAATCTATCTACCATTATATATATATACTAGATGAGAAAATTTTGGGAAAAGAAAGTGAAGAAAAGCAAAGTTTGATAAACAGCACTTCCTTCCAATTTTTTTTTCCCTATTTCTCCTTAAGTTTTAGATGCAGTTTTGGTACTGAAATTTTAGCCATGTTGAGTTGGTCTGATAGTTACGTCGTAATATAATATTTTATTATATGTATTATATTTAAATAAAGATATATATAAATTATATTACATATATAATAAAATACATTACATTATCATTCAACCATAATCAATCAAAAAGTTTTCATATAATATATTGATGGACAACCACCCCGCTAGTTTATTAGAGATATTTGCCTATGAACTTCATTTATTGATTAGTTGGAATCATTGAAGACTGGAAGACGAAATTGAGTATATTTTATAACAATATATAATGCTATCATCACAGCTGGACTATGCAATGACACCGTGAACAAGAAATATATATCTTGGCAAACTTCGCCTCTTCTAATTTTGACTAGCTTCCAGTTCCTGCCTCCTGGGATTGTCGCCACTTCTTCGTCTGGATTGCTCAACCATGACTGTGCTGGCCTCAATACATTAGTTTAAATCAGGACATAGGTTTTCCATATTTCACTTGAAAGTGTGTGTGTGTGTGAGAGAGAGAGAGAGAGAGAGAGAGGGCAAGGATGGTGGCAGCTATGTTAACTTAATATTTACATCATGATTAGTAACATATTTAGTACGGCAGGATGAAAATTTTAAAAATGTACATTCTAACTTTTTTTTATTCTTTATTTTTATTTGGTAAGATTAAAAACACGAGTTGAAATGTTTATTTCAATTATTTCAAAGTTACAAGTACACATATTGTTGGAAAATAATGGATTTGAACATAATAAATAGCTAACTTTGAGCTAAAATTAAAGTGGGTCCCACAAATTAATTTTAGTGGGTCCACATGAGAATGTGTTCTCCTCCATGAGGAGATGAAGATTAAATATTGGGTTACTCAAAACCATTAAGGGGTGAATGAAAAATTGCCTTCAAACATCACCACTTGGGAATGGTAACTAAGCCTTGAAACTTGTGCAAAAAGCTTGTGTCCCACATAGGATGAAAACAAGGCTGTTAAAGAGTATATATACACATACCTTGCTTTAGGGTTTGGGCTCCAAGGGGCACCCCAATTTTGTGGAAGAGGGAGGACCTAAGCAAATGCTTGGACCACCACACACGCGCGCGCGCCGCAGCCCTGCCCCGAACCGAGCCGGGCTCGGGCTCGGGCTCTGGCTTGGGCTTGCTGTGTATATATATATATATATATATATATATATATATCTTTTTGGAGAAAATTTATTTAAAATTTTCCAACCAGAAAACGCAGTCGTTTTAAACTTGCGTTTAAGTTACCATTCGGATTCCGAAACGCAGTCATTTTGCGACATGCGTACGGTTACCGTTGGGAGTCCTAAACGCCGTCGTTTTGCGATGGTGTTGGTTTGACTGAACAGTCATCTTCCCTGTGTCTGACTAAGTTTTTGCGAATGTCAGGCACATGAAGCATATTGTTGAGAGTGAGTTCTTTGCCAGATGTCATTTTTAGTATCACCTTTCCACTTCCTTCCACTTTGGAACTCGAAGAATTACCCATGAAGAGTTGTTCTTCGTGCTCAACAGGTTTGTAGGTAGAGAACATCCATTTGTTTGAGCAAATGTGGCGTGTAGCCCCAGTGTCTACCCACCATTCCTTGGGGTTTCCCACCAAGTTACATTCGGATACAACAGCGGAAAGATTCATCTCACCAACATCAACTGAAAGCCTGTCACATTCTGTCATGTTTGCTTGAGCATTTGGTTTCCTTGAGTTCTTAGGTTTGCGACAGTCCTTTGAACGATGTCCTTGCTTACCACAGTTGTAGCATTTCCCTTTGAACTTCTTAGAAACTTGAGAAGGACCCTCTCCTTCACGCTTCCTTTTATTCTTTGAGCCTTGTTCCACAACATTTGCCTTAGCCCCCATGGAATGATTTCCATTTTTCTTTTCAGACCCTTAGTTGTCTTCTTCAATTCGTAGTCTCACTATCAACTCTTTAAGATTCATCTCTTTGCGCTTGTGCTTGAGATAATTCTTAAAGTCTTTCCATGATGGTGGCAAGTGAATGAGAAATTGCCTCAAAACATCACCACATGGGAATGGTAACTAAGCCTTGAAACTTGTGAGCCTTGAAACTTGTGCAAAAAGCTTGTGTCCCACATAGGATGGAAACAAGGCTGTTAAAGAGTATATATACACATACCTTGCTTTGGGGTTTGGGCCCCAAGGGGCACCCCAATTTTGTGGAAGAGGGAGGACCTAAGCAAATGCTTGGACCACCACACACGCGCGCCCGCCGCCGCCGCCGCCCCGCCCCGCACCGAACCGAACCGGGCCGGGCTCGGGTTCGGGTTCTGGGCCTGGGCTTGGGCTTGTTGTGTATATATATATCTTTTTGGAGAAAATTTATTTAAAATTTTCCAACCAGAAAACGCCGTCGTTTTAAACTTGCGTTTAAGTTAACATTCGGATTCCGAAACGCTGTTGTTTTACGTCATGCGTAAGGTTACCGTTGGGAGTCCAAAACGCAGTCGTTTTGCGACATGCGTACGGTTACCGGGATTCCTAAACGCCGTCGTTTTGCGATGGTGTTGGTTTGACTGAACAGTCATCTTCCCCCATGAACAGACACAACTGAACCTTCATGACTGTACCAAACAGTCATGAAGAAGCCTATAAATACCAGACCTTCATTGCATATCATCTCATCCGAAATATTTCATTCTCTCTCTCTGCATAAGTCAAGTTCGAGTTCTGATATATAGTTGTGTTCGTAGGGTTCTAAAGATAGAAGTGCTGCTTCTTTAGAACCGAAATCCGTTCTATCTTGGGAGACGATTGCTCATCACCTTGAGCACCGAGAGGGAGCAAATTTGTCTTAAGGAAATTGTGAATTTCACAAGGCTCGGATTTACATTCTGTTTGAATTTAATACAGTGAGTTTCTGTTCAAATTTAATACTGTATTTTTATTCTGTTTCAAGTTCTGTATCAGTGTTTATATATTCTGCTTTGTTTAATTCGATTAACAGTATACATATATATATATATATAGATATATAAATATATAAATATATATATATATATTCGTTTCAGTATAATACAGGCATAACAATCTTAAGACGAAGATATATGTATACATTGAATAATATACATTATATAATGTATATCCAATCCATTCAACATGTAATTTCTACATAAGAAATCTGCATGTTTCCATGCATCAACAGCAGCCACTTTTTCCTTGTCAGTTTCTCCTTCAACAAGTATAGGAGAATCTTCATGAAGGAACCTTGCCAAATTCAAGGTTGTGAGATAGAAGATCATTTTCTGTTGCCAACATTTGAAATCTGTTCCATTGAACTTTTCAGGCTTCTCTCCATGAGACACATTCATGGAAGGTGCATTGCTTGTAGGTGCATTGCTTGTAGAGGCCATTTCTGTTACAAAAACAGAAAGTTTTGTTTCAAGATTTATTAACCAAAAATCTACTAAATAGAACTTTAATAAGTAAACAGAATCTACTAAACAGAACTGAATTTCTAAAACAGAAAAGTTTATCAATAGATTCAATGTTTTATAAAACAGTTAATATTTATTAAACAATGAAACAAATTCAATGTTTTATAAATCAGTTAATATTTTATTAAACAATGAAACAGATTCAAAGTTTAACAAAACCAGTGAACAATGAATCTTATTAATACAGTTTATATGAAAACAGACTCAAACCGTATGTAAATATATAACCAGATTGAAACAGTATTATCTAAATATTACTATAATAGTAATATAACAGTACTGTATATATATATATATAATAAAACAGTATTATAACAGTAATATTTATATATATAGAACAAAACAGTAGTATATATATAATATAACAATATTGTATATCTATATATAATATAATATCATAGTATTATATATATATATAATAAAACAGTATATATATTATATGACAGTACTATATATATAATATATATAATAGTATATTATAACAGGCAAAAACACAAATTTCGTCTTAAGATTGTTATGCCTGTATTATACTGAAACGAATATATATATATATTTATATATCTATATATATATATGTATACTGTTAATCGAATTAAACAAAGCAGAATGTATAAACACTGATACAGAACTTGAAACAGAATAAAAATACAGTATTAAATTTGAACAAAAACTCACTGTATTAAATTCAAACAGAATGTAAATTCGAGCCTTGTGAAATTCACAATTTCCTTAAGACGAATTTGCTCCCTCTCGGTGCTCAAGGTGATAAGCAATCGTCTCCCAAGATAGAACGGATTTCGGTTCTAAAAAAGCAGCACTTCTATCTTTAGAACCCTACGAACACAGCTATATATCAGAACTCGAATAATATATACTCTTTAACAGCCTTGTTTCCATCCTATGTGGGACACAAGCTTTTTGCACAAGTTTCAAGGCTCACAAGTTTCAAGGCTTAGTTACCATTCCCAAGTGGTGATGTTTGGAGGCAATTTCTCATTCACCCCTTAATGGTTTTGAGCAACCCAATATTTAATCTTCATCACCTCATGGAGGAGAACACATTCCCATGTGGACCCACTAAAATTAATTTGTGGGACCCATTTTAATTTTAGCTCAAAGTTAGCTATTTATTATGCTCAAACCCATTATTTTCCAACAATCCCCCACATGAATGAAATTGACTGAAAGTAATGCAAATGATATGTAGACACTAGTTCGAGTATAGTGAAAAAGTTACTGCATTGGGTTAAGTAGCCTACTGGCTTTGAACTTGCCCTAGTGAACGACTATCGGATTTACTTAGCTAATCAGTAGACATGAGGTCTTTGAACTGTCAGCCGTTTGTGTAAATCAAGACAATAGAAATCACACAGTACCCTCTCGGACATAGTTGGTTCTCACGTTTGTGTTGATTTTGGCCTTGAACACCTCTTCGTTCTGTGAGTGTTTTAGAGAATTCAACCTTTCAAATTCTCATAGAAGCGGCCCCTTCTTACTCACATAGGTGATTTCTATGAAGAGTATCCTGTAATACCCTACTTGGACATCTTTCCAAGATATAGAGATCATTAAAAGCGTAACTTATCCTTGGTTCTCGCGGCAGATGTGCACTGTCTCATTATAGGAATGGTTAGAAGTAAATCTCTCCTCAGTGCGTACTGAGTTGTTTCATAGTTCGGTTGGCCCTTTGAACCTAGATCTTGGGATCTCCAGTCAACTAGGTTGGGTTGCCACTCTGACAACTCTTGTTTAGACATAGGCTTTAAACCCATTCCCTTCGATGAACTTTCCACTTGCTCTCGTGTTAGGCCTTTTGTAAGTGGATCCGCAATATTATCTTTTGACCTTACATAGTCAATGGTGATAATTCCATTCGAGAACAATTGTCTAACGGTATTATGTCTTCGACGTATGTGTCGTGACTTACCGTTATACATATGATTTTGTGCCCTTCCAATTGCTGATTGACTATCACAATGGATACAAATAACGGGCATTGGTCTTGACCAATTTGGAATATCCTCTAAGAAATTGTGAAGCCATTCGGCTTCTTCTCCAGCTTTATCTAAAGCAATGAATTCAGATTCCATTGTAGATCTAGCAATACATGTTTGTTTGGAGGATTTCCAAGACACAGCTGCACTTCCTAAAGTAAAAACATATCCACTTGTGGATTTGGTGTCTTTTGAATCAGATATCCAATTAGCATCACTATACCCTTCAAGGATAGCTGGATATCTCGTGTAGTGCAGTCCATAATTTTGGGTATATTTTAAATATCCCAAAAGTCTTATTATTGCTTTCTAGTGATTGTTTCTTGGATTACTCGTAAATCGACTAAGCTTACTCACTGAATATGCTATATCAGGTCGAGTGCAGTTCATGACATACATTAAGCTGCCTATTATACGAGAATACTCTAATTGAGATATGCTTTCTCCAATATTTTTAGCAAGATGAAGACTTACATCCACTGGTGTCTTTACAGGATTTATGTTATACTTCTTGAACTTATCAAGTAATGTCTCAATGTAATGAGATTGAGATAAAACAAGTCCATCAGACATTCTAGAAATTTTCATTCCTAAAATAGTGTCTGCGACACCTAAGTCTTTCATATCAAATCTATTGGATAACATTTGTTTTGTAGCATTTATCATATCAATGGTGCTACCTAAAATTAGCATATCATCAACGTAAAGACATAAGATGACATATCCTTTTTGAGTGGTTTTGACATATACACATTTGTCACACTCATTGATCTTGAATCCATTTGACATCATTACATTGTCAAATTTTTCATGCCATTGTTTTGGTGCTTGCTTTAATCCATAGAGGGATTTGACAAGCTTGCATACTTTCCTTTCTTGTCCAGAAGCAATAAACCCTTCGGGTTGTTTCATATATATTTCTTCATCTAACTCACCATTTAAGAAAGCAGTTTTCACATCCATTTGATGTATTTCTAATCCATTTAAAGCTGCTATCGCAATCAACATCCGAATAGATGTGATTCTAGTAACTGGTGAGTAAGTGTCGAAATAATCTAATCTTTCCCTTTGCTTATAGCCTTTGACCACAAGTCTTGCTTTATATTTCTCTATTGACCCATCAGCTTTCATCTTCTTTTTAAAGATCCATTTGGACCCTAATGGTTTGGAACCAGGTGGAAGATCCACTAATTCCCACGTATGATTTTGCATGATGGATTCAATTTCACTATTGATTGCTTCTTTCCAATATGAAGCTTCGGGGGAGGACATTGCTTCCTTGAACGTTTGAGGATCATTTTCCAACAAATATGTTAGAAAATCAGGTCCAAAGGACGTTGATTTCTTTGCTCTCTTGCTACGTCTAGGTTCATCACTTATAGACTTTTGGTCTATACTTTCATGATTATTGCTAACTGTAGCTTCTAGAGGCCTTTTCTGTAAACTTGATTCATGTGTCATGTTATAAGGAAATACATTTTCAAAAAATGAAGCATCCCTTGACTCAATAATTGTATTAACATGCACATCAGGAATCTCAGATTTATGCACAAGAAATCGATATGCACTACTATTATTTGCATAACCAATGAATACACAATCAATGGTTTTTGGTCCTATCTTAACCTTTTTAGGTTTAGGAACTGCCACTTTAGCTAGACACCCCCACACTCTTAAGTATTTATAGCAAGGTCTATGACCTTTCCATAATTCATAAGGTGTTTTACGAGTTTTCTTATGAGGTACTTTGTTGAGAATATAATTAGCGGAAAGCAAAGCTTCCCCCCACAAATTCTGGGGTGAACCAGAACTTAACAACATAGCATTCATCATCTCTTTTAATGTTCGGTTTTTGCGTTCAGCAATACCATTAGATTGAGGTGAATAGGGAGCGGTAGTTTGGTGAATTATTCCATGTTCTGAACAGAACTCCTCAAAAGGTGATTCATATTCACCACCTCTATCACTTTTTATTGCCTTGATCTTTTTGCTAAGTTGATTCTTAACTTCATTCTTGTAATGTTTGAACATTTCTATAACATCATCTTTGCTTCTTAGCAAATACACATAACAGTATCTAGTGCAATCATCAATAAAAGTAATAAAATACTTTTTTCCCCCTCTAGTTTGCACAAACTTTAAGTCACAGATATCACTATGAATTAAATCTAGAAGTTCAGTACTTCTTCCAACAGAATGGAAGGGTAATCTTGTCAATTTAGATTCCACACAAGTTTCACATTTGTAATTAGGATTAATATCAAATTTAGGCAAAAATTCTAAGTTAATTAATCTACGTAAAGTATCATAATTAACATGTCCTAATCTAGCATGCCAAATATTTGAAGACTCAAGCAAGTAAGAAGAAGAAGCATTATTATTATTATTAATAGATTTCGGTACAATAGTCATAACATTCATCTTAAACAACCCCTCACTCAAATAACCCTTTCCCACAAACATCTCATTTTTAGTGAGCACAAATTTGTCAGACACAAAGACTAATTTGAAGCCATTCTTGCTAAGCAATGATCCAGAGACTAAGTTTTTGCGAATGTCAGGCACATGAAGCACATTGTTGAGAGTGAGTTCTTTGTCAGATGTCATTTTTAGTATCACCTTTCCACTTCCTTCCACTTTGGAACTCGAAGAATTACCCATGAAGAGTTGTTCTTCGTGCTCAACAGGTTTGTAGGTAGAGAACATCCATTTGTTTGAGCAAATGTGGCGTGTAGCCCCAGTGTCTACCCACCATTCCTCGAGGTTTCCCACCAAGTTACATTCGGATACAACAGCGGAAAGATTCATCTCACCAACATCAACTGAAAGCCTGTCACATTCTGTCATGTTTGCTTGAGCATTTGGTTTCCTTGAGTTCTTAGGTTTGCGACAGTCCTTTAAACGATGTCCTTGCTTACCACAGTTGTAGCATTTCCCTTTGAACTTCTTAGAAACTTGAGAAGGACCCTCTCCTTCACGCTTCCTTTTATTCTTTGAGCCTTGTTCCACAACATTTGCCTTAGCCCCCATGGAATGATTTCCATTTTTCTTTTCAGACCCTCGGTTGTCTTCTTCAATTCGTAGTCTCACTATCAACTCTTCAAGATTCATCTCTTTGCGCTTGTGCTTGAGATAATTCTTAAAGTCTTTCCATGATGGTGGCAATTTCTCAATCACAGCAGCCACTTGAAATGAGTCACTTAGAGACATTCCTTTAGCATGGATGTCATGGAGGATCACTTGTAGATCTTGAACTTGGCTTATCACCTTCTTATGGTCCACCATCTTATAGTCAAGAAATTTGCCAACTATGAATTTCTTCATGCCAGCATCTTCAGTTTTGTATTTCTTGTCCAAAGATTCCCATAGTTGCTTTGCTGTTTTGATTGAATAATATACATTATATAATGTATTATCCAATCCATTCAACACGTAATTTCTACATAAGAAATCTGCATGTTTCCATGCATCAACAGCAGCCACTTTTTCCTTGTCAGTTTCTCCTTCAACAAGTATAGGAGAATCTTCATGAAGGAACCTTGCCAAATTCAAGGTTGTGAGATAGAAGATCATTTTCTGTTGCCAACGTTTGAAATCTGTTCCATTGAGCTTTTCAGGCTTCTCTCCATGAGACACATTCATGGAGGGTGCATTTCTTGTAGGTGCATTGCTTGTAGATGCCATTTCTGTTATAAAAACAGAAAGTTTTGTTTCAAGATTTATTAACCAAAAATCTACTAAACAGAACTTTAATAAGTAAACAGAATCTACTAAACAGAACTGAATTTCTAAAACAGAAAAGTTTATAAATAGATTCAATGTTTTATAAAACAGTTAATATTTATTAAACAATGAAACAAATTCAATGTTTTATAAATCAGTTAATATTTTATTAAACAATGAAACAGATTCAAAGTTTAACAAAACCAGTGAACAATGAATCTTATTAATACAGTTTATATGAAAACAGATTCAAACCGTATGTAAATATATAACCAGATTGAAACAATATTATCTAAATATTACTATAATAGTAATATAACAGTATTGTATATATATATATAATAAAACAATATTATAACAGTAATATTTATATATATAGAACAAGACAGTAGTATATATATAATATAACAATACTGTATATCTATATATAATATAACAATATTGTATATCTATATATAATATAATATCACAGTATTATATATATATATATATAATAAAACAGTATATATATTATATGACAGTACTATATATATAATATATATAATAGTATATTATAACAGGCAAAAACACAAATTTCGTCTTAAGATTGTTGTGAATTTCACAAGGCTCGGATTTACATTCTGTTTGAATTTAATACAGTGAGTTTCTGTTCAAATTTAATACTGTATTTTTATTCCGTTTCAAGTTTTGTATCAGTGTTTATACATTCTGCTTTGTTTAATTCGATTAACAGTATACATATATATATATATAGATATATAAATATATATATATATATATATATATATATTCGTTTTAGTATAATACAGGCATAACACATATTACGTAAGTGTATGATTCACATGTCAACGGATGATCTTAAATTTTAAGAATATTAATATTAAACAATTTAATTTTTTGTACTAAATTTTACATCTGAAATGATATGAAATAAAATTACTAATACAAAATTTGGTATAAAATTTGAGACAAATTGAAATAGCATTACTCTTCTAAGAAACCAGTTGTCTTCGTTTAGGTTCAAAATTGTAATAATTTTTAGAATTTATTATTTATTAAAAGAGAATAAATCAGCTTACATCTCTCCCTGACACTCTAGACTTGTTAGCAACCCATACTATTCCTATTCGTGAGAGTGAGGAATGTTAGTCTTTTTCCGTTCTTAATGAAATAGATTTAAAAAAGTACATAAATGAATTAATTAGAGATAAATTTGAGAAAAAAAAAATCTAATAAGTCCGAAATGAGTTTAAAAAAGAAAGGTTTAAATAATTATAATATGAAATTATTTAAATATTTTTTTTTATTTTAAAATACTTAATCGATACTTGTATATTTGAAATTGTGAAAAAAATATAATACTAAAACAAGGTTGGATAAGTTAGCGTTGAATTTATTACAATTAAAACAAGACGAGTATTAAATAATGAGTAATGCTATGCTGACCTAATAATTCTACTAAAAGTGTTTACACAACTGATGTGACAGCTGTGTAAACACTTATGATGTGATATAAAACCAATACACAGCTGTCACATCAGCTGTGTAAACACTTTTGGTAAAAGTTTCAAAGTAAGAATAGTATTATTGTTAAATAATATGTGATGTAGGACAAAATCCAATAAACTTAAAATAATTTTTTTGATTAAACAAGATAGAGTTAATGACAGTAAGCTCATCATAATTTCATAATTTCTAACAAGTGACATTAAAATCAATATCAACTATGAAAGTGGATTCCATATAGGTCCTTTGGACAATGACAAATATGATTTGAACTCCTCTTCTTGATCTACTCAAGATTTTTGGTGCATAATTAATCATGATTAACTTATAGGTCCTTCTACGCGTGGCCGACCATGTTAATTTCATGGAAAGCGTGGCGTATTTAATTTGTCTAGTTAGTACATAGAAAAAAAGATTAGCGAGAGGAAAATCCAATTAAAAAGAGAGTAATTCTTATCACTTTCCCCTACACCTAGCATTATTGGTCACTAAAGATTCTGCTAACTGAAACACTTGTAATCATGAAATAAAAATGAATGAACAATCAATGATTCCATCATTGCTAATGCTGATTTTTTTTTTTTTTTAATAATTAAGAGCATGTGTTAATAAGATCATTCTTTATGAGGTCAAATGAAATTATTAGCATTATTAATTTAGGTGAATTATACGATTGTGAATAATTAGTTTTTTTTTTTTAAAAAAAGTGATTATGGCAATTAATTTGTTGCTAGTGCTTGTTTGGATTTGCTTCAAATTTTGAAAACATGATTCTATTAGATTAATTTTGGCATAATCAGTTTGCTGATTTATTAAGGTTTTGATAAACATTATTGAACTCAAATGATGCCTTAGTTGAATTGTCAGAATTGGTTATTGAGTCCTGTTTAGTAAATATTGCTCAAAATTGATTAAAAAAATAGACTTCTCATTTTTTCTTTTCAAATGGTAAATATTTTTTTTAGTGTGTTTGGCATTGCATTATATAAAAGATATACAAAATAAATAATAAATATTATATATATGATATACCACAAAGCGACAGACCAATCATCATTTGACACGTATGCCTACAGTTCAGCTTGTGCTCGGCCAGTACAGCTTGTGCTCGGCCATTCATAGCATACATACAGAACTCATAGTGCCGAGCACAGACCTACAAATCAGAGTTGTGTTCTTACAGAACTTACGGGCTCCGAGTGCCAACCTTCAGAGCACTCTCCTTAGTGCAGAGCTCATTACCGCCTTAATATCGGCCGAGCAGACAATAAGGAAACAGTCTTCTACAAGGAAACTACTATCTCCGATGATCAAATCCCTACTTTCATGGCTCCAAATCTTAATCAACTTAGGAAAGCCACCATCTATAAATTAAACCTTAAAGGTACGCTTTATTTTCTATGCTTATTATTTGGCTTTCATTACAGTCTTTCAATTCAGTTTTATTAACTTAAGCATCGGAGCGGCTACCGCCGGAGCCAATCTGGTGGCCCTCTGATCTTCTTCTTTGAGTGTTCTTCAGGGAGCCAAGCTCGGAGTATACGTGGGCCAAAAAGTGCAGCATCAGTTTGGCGCCGTCTGTGGGAAACGACAATCACCAAGTGCTCTATTGATCCAAAACTCATTCTCCTTTTTCCGCAAAAAGGATTATGGCTCACAATCTCCGCCCAAGAAGGAATACTCAAAGTTCTCACAATCCTCAACCTCGACCGCCTGCCAGGGGGCAAACAGTTGACCCTGTATGACGAGAGCTCGACCAAGTCAAACGACAAAACCAGTTGATGCAAGAACAACTCCTGGCCATATCCAGAACTCTGGCAACGCTCACTCAGAATTGTGAAACTAATCCTCAGAATCCACCTGTCAACACGACTACTCAGGAAGCGCAACCTCCTGCTACTGGTCACGTTTATGGAGATCCCCAGCCATTAGCAACCGTAAGCAGAGGGGTACCAACTTTCATTCCAGAAATTCATTATCGAACCACTACTAGGGCTCCAACCCCTAGGGCTTCAGGAGCAAATCCTGCACCACAGGAGTTCCAACCTCAAGCGGCTCCTGCACCTTCAGTCCAAGAGGATCAAGGTAATCTCCCAGCTATGGGCTGAGATCATCCGGTCCATGTAGGCCCTGAAGCCGCAAGGCCTGACTCACAGCAGCTTATCTTGCCAAGGGGATCACTAAGAGCTGAGGAAGTCGTAGAATCTATGGGCCACACTATTGTTATGAGGGGTGTGCAAAACCCCCCAGAACAAGACGAGTTAGCCAGGCTGCTCGGAAGGTTCACCACACCATTCACTCCTGCTATCATAACTGAGGAGAGGCCAAAGAAATTTGTTGTCCCAAAGTTCACTCCTTATAATGGGACAGGGGACCCAAGGGACCACCTCTCCCACTACCAGCACACCATGGCCTTGCACGGCACTTCAGACGCCTTTTTGTGCCTAACGTTTGTGACCAGCCTCACGGGCACTGCTCTGAAGTGGTTTCATCACCTCCCACCGAACTCGGTAACCAGTTTCTACGAGCTCGGCAGGCGATTCCTAGACAGGTTTATGACCAGCAAGAGGCTAAGGAAGGGCCCTGAATTCTTGTTGAATATAAAGCAAGCAAAGGAAGAACCCCTTAGAGGGTATATCACGCGTTTCAACGCTGAACTCACTGAGGTTACAGACTGCAGCCCCAGTTTTCTTGTAGCTGCTCTGGCCTCTAGTCTTGCACAGGGAGGCTTTAGAGACTCATTGACAAAGAATCCCCCTGCAGACATGGCAGCACTCATGGATCGAG
Source organism: Nyssa sinensis (assembly GCA_008638375.1). Classification (NCBI taxonomy): domain Eukaryota; kingdom Viridiplantae; phylum Streptophyta; class Magnoliopsida; order Cornales; family Nyssaceae; genus Nyssa; species Nyssa sinensis. The sequence continues at coordinate 54,331,484 of CM018043.1, read as the reverse complement.
CAAGGAAATACATCAACCTGGAGGAAGCCAAAGACACCTCGAGAAAGATTAAAGAGCAGGCCCAGAAAGATGACCAGAAGAAAGACAATCAGAGGAAGGACCCTAGTACGGCTCGGAAGAGAGCCAGACGCCCAGAAAAAAGGGGGTTACCCAGAACTTCCTATAATTCTGGGCTAACAGAGTTTACCAATTTTACTCCTCTAAACACCTCTCCAAGCAACATACTGCGGCAAGTCAGATCTCAAGAAAATTTGAGATGGCCAGAGCCTTTGAAGGGTGACCCCAACTACCAGGATCAAACCAAGTATTGTGATTTTCACAATACCGTGGGCACACAACCAACACATGTAAGGCTCTCAAACACGAGATTGAGCAATTTATAAGGAGAGGACGACTGCAGGAGTTCATCAAGTAGGACGGAAGGCAGAACCCCCGTGATGACCAACCCCAACAAAGGAGGCCTGACCAGAGACAGAAACAAAGAGAAGGACGGAATGAGCCTTCACGGCAGAACAACCAAGTAATCTTTGTCCTACACGCAGATTCTCCCACCACTGGGACTTCCAACAGATCAAGGAAACGTTATGCTCGGGAGGCTAGAGCTACTCCTAGCATCCTACAGATCTCCAATATAAAGAAAAGATTAAAACCAGGGCCTGAGATCCAGTTCTCGGATAAAGACCTTGCAGGAGTACACTGTCCTCATAACGATGCCCTGGTCATCTCCCTCAAGATTGCCAACTTTGAGATCCGAAGAGTCCTTGTGGATATGGGGAGTTCAACGAACGTTCTGTTCTACGAACCTTTCAAGCAAATGAGGCTCAACCCTAGTGACATCAAGCCCACTGGTGTAATCACGGCAGGGTTCGATGGGAATCTCAACACTCCGTTGGGAAGAATTGATCTTGCCACCACTACAGGAGAAAGGGACTGGCAAAAAACCACAGTAACTGAATATATGGTCCTAAATGCCAAATCCACCTACGATGTCATAATTGGGAGACCTTGGCTGCATGAGATGGAAGCAGTCACTTCAACCCTTCACCAATGCCTGAAGTACGTCTATGATCAGACTGTTTACTCTATCAGAGGATGCCAACCAACTTCTAGAGAATGTCATGCCCTTGCACTTAAAGCCAAGGCCCCTAAATAGCAATTACGGCATGCCCGTGAATGTGGGGATCCAGTCCACACACGCTATCACGAGGCAGAAAACTGTCTTTCCAGGATTGACGAGCCATTAAGCCCTAAAAGAAGGGACAGTAGGGCCAAGACCATAGGGGAGCCCATTAAAGTACTGGTCAGCTCGGAAGCCTAAGGGCGCCACCTTCAGATAGGCCCGGACTTGACACTTGCCGAGCAGGACGAGATGATCAAATTCTTGAAGAAAAACCTCTCTGTGTTTGCCTGGGAAACAAAGGATATGGAAGGAATAGATCCAGACTTCATCACTCACAAACTGATGGTGGATCGAGACCATCCACCAGTAAGGCAGAAAAGAAGACCACTCGCTCCAGAACGACATCAGATCATCAACGAAGAGGTTCAACGGCTACTCGATGCCAAGATGATACGAGAGGTATTTTATACTGATTGGCTAGCCAACACTGTCCTAGTCAAGAAGAAAAATGGCAAGTGGAGAGTCTGCGTCGGCTATACAGACCTCAACAAGGCCTGCCCCAAAGATAGCTTTCCTCTATTTAGGATAGATCAGTTAGTCGATACCACTGCATGGCACGAACTTATGAGTTTCATGGATGCCTATTCAGGATACAATTAAATACAAATGCACCCTCCTGATCAGGAGAAAACATCATTCATAACCGAACGAGGTCTCTATTGCTATAGAGTGATGCCGTTCGGATTAAAGAATGCTAGGGCCACATATCAATGTCTGGTTAATAAGATGTTCAGCCCTTTGATCGGCAGTACCATGGAAGTCTACATTGATGATATGCTGGTCAAACGCCTACGAAAGAGTAGCCACATCCAGCACTTGGCTCAAATGTTCGACATCTTGAGGCAGTACAGAATGAAGCTTAATCCCTCAAAATGCACCTTTAGTGTAACAAAAGGAAAATTCTTGGGATACATTATCTCTTAGAGAGGTATAGAAGCAGACCCCACACAGATCAGAGCTCTGATTGGATTGGAGTCACCAAAAGCCAAGAAAGACATTCAAGCTCTGAACGGAAGAATCGCAGCTCTGAGCAGATTTATTTCCAAATCCACTGATCGTTGCTTACCGTTCTTCAAAGCTTTGAAGGGTAATAAAGCTCTACAGTGGACAAAAGAGTGTGAAAAAGCCTTTCAAGAACTAAAGGAGTACCTAGCATCACCTGAACTCTTATCAAAGCTAGTCCAAGGGGAAAAGCTACTTCTCTACCTTACAGTCTCCGAGAACGCTATCAGTTCCGTACTAGTCAGGCAAGACAGGGGCGTGTAGAGGCCCATATTTTATGTCAGTAGAGCACTGTTGGATACAGAGAAGAGGTACCTCGAGATCGAGAAACTGGCCCTTGCACTTATAATATCTGCTCGAAAGTTACAGCCTTATTTCCAAGCACATCCCATTGAAATTCCAACTGCCTACCTTTTGAAATCGGTTCTGAGGAAACCTGAAGTTTCAGGATGATTAGTCAAATGGTCAGTAGAACTAGGGGAGTTCGACATATCCTACGTTCCACGGATCTCAATTAAAGGACAAGCTTTGGCAGACTTTGTTGCCGAGTTCACCCCAACACTACAGGGCAGGGCACAGCTTTGTGAAAATTTGGGGACATGGCAGCTATACACTGACTGGTCATCCACCGACCAAGGTGCTGGTGTCGGATTGGTATTGCATTCCCTTGATGGGCTCATAACAGAAAAGGCAGTCAGCTTAGGGTTCAGAGCCTCCAACAACGAAGTAGAATATGAGGCTTTTATCTTGGGGATGAAACGGGCACGAGAATGTGAGGCTCAGAACCTTGAAGTCTCTTCTGATTCCCAATTGGTGGTCAGCCAAGTTCAGGGAGAATTTGCCATCAAAGATGAAAGGATGCTTCGGTATGCAGAACTAGTCAACTTGTTGAAACGCTCCTTCCAAGCATTCTCGATCCAAAAAATAGAAAGAGGACAAAACTGCAGAGCTGATGCCTTGGCGAAAATGGCATCCCACATGAAGTCAGAAGGGGACTCTACACTAACAATCTCCTATCAGCCGAAGCCTAGTATCGAAGAAGTTCAGGTCACCCAGATCACAGAACAACCTCAGAATTGGATGACTCCCATCCTCCAGTACCTAAAAGAAGGGCTCCTCCCAGAAGACAAGAATAAGGCAAAAAGAGTCCGAATCAGAGCAGCTCGGTACCTTATCATGAATAAGAGGCTGTACCGAAGATTTTACTCTCAGCCATTGTTAAAATGCTTGTCTCCAGAAGAGTCTCAGTACGTCATGGCAGAAATTCATGAAGGAATATGTGAAAATCATAATAGGGGCAAAACCATAGCACACCGAGCTCTAACGCAAGGCTATTACTGGCCTGGAATGCTAAAAGAGGCAAAAGAATATGTTCGGAGGTGTGACAAATGTCAAAGGTTCGCTCCCTACCAACACCAACCCCGCCATGAGCTCATCCCTATCACAAGCCCATGGCCTTTTGCACAATGGGGAATGGACATCATAGGCCCATTGCTTAAAGCCACGCTGAACAGGAAATATCTATTAGTAGCTATTGACTACTTCTAAAAATGGGCGGAAGCAGAGCCACTAACACATATTATAGAGAAGGAAGTCAAAAGTTTCACTTGGAAGAATATAGTCTGCTAGTTCGGCATACCTCGCGTGATCGTCTCAGACAACGGTACGCAGTTTGCTGGAAAAACATTCAAAAAGTTCTGCTAAGACCTGCATATCAATCAACACTTCTCCTCACCTGGTCATCCCCAAGCCAATGGGCAAGCAGAAGTCACAATCCTAGATGCTCTTAAGAAGAGACTAGAAGGAGCTAAGGAAAAATGGGTTGAAGAACTCCCTGGAGTACTCTGGGCCTACAGAACAACTAGGAGAACTCCAACATTAGAAACTCCCTTTTCACTTGCCTACGGCACTGAAGCAGTGATTCCTGTTGAGATCGGCATGCCCACTTTCAAGACTGAAACTTTCAACCAGGAGACCAATGATCAGCAGCTCGCGGAAAACTTAGACTTACTTGAAGAAAAAAAAGAGCAGGCTGGGATCAGGATGGAAGCTTATCAGCACAGAATAGTCAGTCACTCCAAACTTGGGTTAAAACCTGCTAGCTTTCAAGTTGGTGATCTTGTTTTGAGAAGAGTGTTTCAAAACACCAAAGATCCCACTATGGGAAAGTTATCACCTAATTGGGAGGGCCCCTATAGAGTCACCAGAACAGTAAGACCGACCACTTATTGGTTAGAAAGCATGGATGGGAAACCTGTTCCCAGGCCTTAGAATATGGAACACTTACTGAAGTATTATCAATAAAGAATTTTTTTTTTATATACTCCATGAAGTGTTCTCATCTGAATACACAGACCTTATGTTTGGTCCATCTAAATGCACAGACCTTACGTCTAGTCCATCTTAATGCACAGACCTTATGTTTGGTCCATCTAAATGCACAGACCTTACGTCTGGTCCATCTTAATGCACAGACCTTATGTTTGGTCCATCTAAATGCATAGACCTTACGTCTGGTCCTTCTAAATGTACAAACCTCGTGTCTGGTCCATCTAAATGCACAGACCTTACGTCTGGTCCATCTAAATGTACAAACCTCGTGTCTGGTCCATCGAAATGTACAGACCTCGCGTCTGGTCCATTTAAATGCACACACCTTACGTCTGGTCCATCTAAATGAACAGACCTCGTGTCTGGTCCATCTAAATGTACATACCTCGCGTCTGGTCCATTTAAATGCACAGACCTTACATCTGGTCCATCTAAATGAACAAACCTCGTGTCTGGTCCATCTAAATGCACAGACGTTAAGTCTGGTCCATCTAAATGCACAGACCTCGTGTCTGGTCCATCTCAATGTACAGACCTTATGTCTGGTCCATCTAAATGTACAGACCTCGTGTCTGGTCCATCTCAATGTACAGACCTTAAATCTGGTCCATCTCAATGTACAGACTTTAAGTCTGGTCCATCTCAATGTACAGACCTCAAGTCAGGTCCGTCTCAGTGTACCGACCTTCATGACTGGCCCATCTCACTAAGGCCACATGGTTATTTCCCGAACCAAAGGGGAAGGAATTAACCCAGCTACTCAGCTACATGACTGCGAACATTCATTCAAGCCAATAATTGTGATTCTGATTGTTCAACTTCTTATCAATAAGTTCTGAAGAAGGGTGCTAATTACCAAGGATCTTTCTCCATTTTATTAAGAGAAGTCTTTTGTTCGACAATTAAGCTCTAGTCGGTTAGCTCCTATATTGACTGACGTCCAAGATACTCAGAACAAATTCAAGATTCGAAACCTCTCCAATTCCAAGAGTCGGGCTTAGTTGCTTATCATTTTTCTGCTTTCAAGTTATTACACATTGGTTCAAGTTATTACAAGTCATGAAGCTCGGAAGTCAGCCCATCATCCGTCACTAACCAAAGAATGATATTTGGCCCCCGAACAAGTTCTACTTATGACAATTACAAATTTTGAAACCCATTTACACATTGTAGAGCATCAATGACTTGGGACAGTACTTTGTCGACCTAGCATCTGCAACGACCCACAGAATTTACAAAGTACTTCATTTTTGGACCTCAGGTGTTATGTAAATCTGTTTGGCTTATCTCCAGAATATACAAGTAAAACCACTTGTGGCAGGTAGTTAGCAACAGTACTCAGGAAAATACTCAAACTCTAGAAAGGCACAGTTTATTAAAAACACACCAAAATTAAAGAAAAATGCTCAGTCTTATTGATAATCCGGGAAAAGTTACATCAGCTCAGAGTGCTTACACGAAAGCAAAGTACAGAAATAAAAAAGAAACCCTAGACTATAATTCAGTCAGACAAAAGGTCGCCATTCTACCCCATTTCATCATCATTGTCCACAGCTCCTATTTGAAAGGAAGGAACCCAGGGCCCCAGGCCTTCATCTTCAGTATGAACGAAGGATGAGGGCTCTAAGTTTCACGGCCCCTTCATCTTCCGCCTTCGTTCTCCTCAAATTCAGCATGACACTTTGGCCAGCTTGAGCAAGGGTCTCTGCCAAGAAGAGAATGAGAAGAGGCACCTCACCATCATCTTCATCATCAACATTCCAAGTCCCGGTTGAATCAAAGAGGGCCCATCTCCAAGTAGGGAAATCCCGATCGGATGCTAAGATGGACAAGGAGATCTTCGCTTCCTTTAATCTTTCTTTGGGAACAGAGGCAAAAGGTTGGGCTACCCTTGGCCACAGTTTGATCACACCAGACTCGGACTGAAGATCGTCGATCATCTCTGAATGACGACAGTTTCTAAAGCAACCTAGTTCCCTTTGACAGGGAAACATCTTGGAACTAAATAGCAGGAAGATTGGGCGTGGAAACACCCCTTCTCTCCCCCATATATAGACCTTGGAAGGCGAAAGACCACCCAGTCAAACCGTCGCAATGGTTGGGGTGGCTTCGAAAGTACAAATGACGAAACAGATCATTAAATGGAGCGCCAACAGGCGTCTTGAAAAACGAGACGATAGAATGCATGGCTTTACGAAGACTCGTACACCTTAGTTACGCCTTAAGCTCAAACTAAGGCTTGGAGGGGGGGAAGTAACTGATATACCATAAAGCGACAGACCAATCATCATTTGACACGTATGCCTACAGTTCAGCAACGTATGCCTACAGTTCAGCCCGTGCTCAGCCAGTACAGCTTGTGCTCGGCCATTCATAGCATATATACAGAACTCATAGTGCCGAGCACAGACCTACAGAGCAGAGCTGCGTTCTTACAGAACTTACGGGCTCCGAGTGCCGACCTTCAAAGCACTCTCCTTAGTGCAGAGCTCATCACCGCCTTAATATTGACCGAGCAGAGAATAAGAAAACAATTTTCTACAAGGAAACTACTATCTTCGATGATCAAATCCCTACTTTCATGGCTCCAAATCTTAATCAACTTAGGAAAGCCACCATCTATAAATTAAACCCTAAAGGTACGCTTTATTTTCTATGCTCATTATTTGGCTTTCATCACAGTCTTTCAATTCAGTTTTATACTTAAGCATCGAAGTGGCTACCGCCGGAGCCAATTCGGTGGCCCTCTGATATTCTTCTTTGAGTGTTTTTCAGGGAGCCAAGCTCGGAGTATACGTGGGCCAAAAAGTGCAGCATCAATATATATAAATTATATGCAGAATATATAGAAATCTATATAATTTATATTATATTTTATAGATAAATTAATATTTAATGAAGTATATAAATATTTTTTTTTTCAAAATAAATATATTTATATGCAAAATAAATCTTGTCTATCAACTATTATATGATAATATTAGTTTTTTCATTACATAATATTACATAAATTAACTTATTTTTAGCCAAAAAGAATTATTAATACATTTTTATGTATCACTATATACACACATATATAATTCTTCTTTTTTTGAAAACCTAGCTAATTTCTAGAGTTAACGCTTCTCTCTATTTTTTTTTTACTAATGCAATGTAAAAAATAATACAAGATATAGAAGATTTAAATTTACTAAAATTATCTCAAAATAACATAACTCTTGAAGGAAGAGTGGAGTCTTAAATGCAACTAACGCACTAAGTATGAATATACACGCTTTAGCATTGCAATAAACTCTTCTTTCTAAAAATGAGTAAGTAATGTCATTGAATCAGTATTCGCATAAGCATACACACATGTATAATAATAAAAATTAAAAATTAAAAAATTAGGTTAGTTTTGTAATTTGTAGTGGTAACATATTAGTAATAAGATGGAATAGTGGAGGCCAAAGTGGGAAAACTAAATTTGGACATTTTTAAATAAAGTAAAATACTGAAGGCAAAGTTGGGCCAAAATGCACACCGGGCATTAGGGTTGCATTTTGACCCACATACCTAAGGCAATTGCTTGTCAAAGACATCCATCCTTACATTTGAGTCCCCAAAACATAACAGAGAATACTTAATGCGATAGGATTAATCCAATGCATTGTTAGATTATTGGCTCCTGAATAAGAGACTCTTATGAATTTGTAAAGTAATGAGAATTATTGGCAAAAAAATTAATAATTTACCCAATGCATTTAAATTTTGCTATGGTTTTGGTGTTGTATAGCCAATTCGTACGCTTTACAATTTTTATTATCCCTCCAAGAGTAAATTCTATGTAGCCAGAATATTATTTTCGTATGTTTTAGAAGTCATATGTCATTGGCCTAATCCATCAATCAGTTTCATTGCAGAACTCCTCCTTAATGGTCTCTTGTAGAGACTTGAACTCTACTTTCTTTCTTTTTTTGAGAAAGAGCAGATAATGTTACTAGGTCACAGTCCATTTCGGCACTTTATGTAATATTAATAGGTCTTTCATATTGTGATTTTCAAAACTACCGAATAATGACACATCATAGTAGAGATACAATGAAGAATATGTAGCATTAGTCATAAATAAATTAGAATGGCTGGAATCTGGAGGTGATTTTCATACAAAATACCATGTCCATTTGTTGCAGACGTTTCACCAATTGGGGGCGCAGAATGGGCTTATTGATCCATCCGGAGGGTGTTGCTTAGCCTGCATAGAAAGCAACAAATAAAGAGTCAAGCCCAGTAAAAACCCCGGAGGCCCTCTGACCCATCAAAGAGAGCCATGAGCAACCAAAAAGAACCAAAAAAAAAAAAACATTTTTCTATATTTATATAAAGAAGAAAGAAATGGAAAACCGAAAAACAGGCTGACCAAAAAAAAGTTACATTTCTCTGTTAAAAACTCATCAGAGATGTTAATCTAAAATACTGTCTAAATGCATCATCGTGTTTTGAGAAACTAGGCAAGGGTGTCAGCACAAGGCATCATCATGTTTTGAGTATTGTGAGTCCTAATCACATTAAAATAATATATCTAAATAATCAACCAAACAAAACAATTAGGGCCATTCAAAACAACAAACAAACAAAAAAATAAAAAATAAAAAATAAAATAATCTGGTAAATAATTAATAAATAAAAAAAATTATCTGTTTAAAAGACAATCAATTCTCATTTATCATATAAGTAATAGATATATAATTTATTTTAAGAGTGAAGAGAGATTCAAGATTGTGAATGAGTCGAGTCAAACAGTGAATTATTCAAACTTAATTATTTAAAATAAATAAATTTTAAATTATGTTCAAACTCAACTTATTACTTTTTTGAGTCAAGTTCGAACGAGTCTCTAATCAAATCGAACTAGAGTAATTTAATTTTTTATATAACTTTGAATCAATTAGTAACTTATTAAATCGAACTCAATAAATTATTAAATTTTAAAATATATTCAAATTTAACTTAATTTTAAATTATATTCAAACTCGACTGATTACTTTTTTGAATCAATTTCGAACGAGTCTCTAATCTTGTTGAACTCAAAAAATTAACAAATTTTAAAATATATTCAAATTTAATTTATTTATTTTACAAATAAACAGTTTGTAATTATTAAAAATCTCAATAGAAGTCAGGATATTTTATCCTAAAATTTTTAGATAAGATTTTTTGGATAAATTACACTAATTGTTGCGGAGCTTTATTGATAATATACTTGCTTCTCTTGTAATTTAAAAAATTACATTGATATTTTCTCTGTTTAATGTCAATAGTAAAAACTTCTCATCCCTTAATCAATAATTAATTGACCTAATGTCAGCTCAAATATTTTGTCAAATACCAATTTGTCTTTCTTTCTGTGCAACATAATTGTACCTTTCTTATATCTCTTTGCGTTTCTCTCTTACTATATGTAATATATTGTTATTATTTAAATAATTTAAAATTAAAAAATGTCTAGAAAACACCTGCATGAACTCGATCTTGCCCAAATGTGTATGTGTATGCTCACGAAAACACCTGCACACACTCAAACGTTTTGTTGCCCAGATCCCACCCTATATGCACACAAAGACACATAGACACACAAACACACACACACATACACACACACATATATATATATATATTGATGCTGCACTTTTTGGCTGGTGTGGACTCCGAACTCTGCTACCTGAAAAACACTCAAAGAAAAAAGATTAGAGAACCATCAGATTGGCTCTAGCAATAGCAGTTCCGATGCTTAAGTCAATAAAACTGAATTGAAAGACTGTAATGTAAGCCAAAGAATGAGCATCAGGGTAAAGCGTACCTTAGGGTTTAATTTATAAGCTGTGACTTTCCTAAGTTGATTAGGATTTGGAGCCATGAATATAGGGATTTGATCATTGGAGAATGGCAGTTACATACTGCGCTTGAGAGATATCCGTGAGTGACAGTTTCCTTGTTGAAGACTATTTCTTTATCCTTAGCTCGGTAGGATGTTTAAGGTGGTGAGGAGCTTTCAACGCTGTGGGACACTCTGATAGCCTTGTACTCAGACCTGTGAGTTCTGGAGGCTCAGTGTGATCTGTCACTTTGTGGTATATCAACTAACATATAGATGACTATTTTTTCGCACAAATAAATTTTAGTGACAGGTCTCATGATAGCCTATCTCATGAATGAAAAATCTCATGAGAAGATGATAAAAAGAGAAGACGATAACAGAGGTGATCGAGAAATATAATAAATGTGAAATTAGTGCTTACCCCAGCACCTTCTATGCAAATTTGTGCATTAAAAGTTCCTCTCAAGCACACATTACCTGTATTCAAGCTTTGAATATAAATTTATTTTGCGAAGATTAATGAGTGAAAAAGCACTTACAATACACGACTACTCGTGCGATAATGAGAAGACCGACTACTGTAATGCACCTTTTTAACTGAGCATTTTGAGAAATACGAAATATTATATATAATAAAAAATTGTAATAAATTTTTTATTTTTAAGAAAAAATAAATAATGTCACATACAATTATTACAATAAACTCACTAACTTTTATTCATAAATAAAATAAATTATTAAAAATTTATTATGTAAAATTGATATATCGTAAATTGACAAATATATTTAAAACATGATATATATATATATATGTATAAAACTTTTCAAGTTACATATTAAGAAATATTATTTTATTTAGATCAAATAGGCACAAGGTTAAGAGATATATGATTCAGAATATAACACCGTTTTTTATATCCTATCGACTTTAAAGAAACAAAATTTAATATGACAACTACGATCTTCGGATATCTTCAAATTCCTATTTTTATGACTCCTAATCCTACTCAACTTTAGATATCTACAACCTATAAATAAGATTATAAGCTATGCTTTAATTTACTAACTTTATTATCGAAACGATTATTACCAGAATCTTTTCAGTGACTTTTGATATTAAATTCTTAACAAATAATAAAGAACGAAAGATCCTACCGAATAAAAAAAAAAAAAAAAGAACATAAAACCCATCACTTTTTTTAATATTATTTTAGATTGTAATTAAACTGTACAAAACAGCACTCGCATAATGGGTTGCAAGATCTTAGAATAGCGAGCTTTTAGGCTTTCGTGACAGTAGTTTGTTCTCGCATTCTTTGATTACCTCACACAGTGAATTATAAGAGGACCCATCCTTGCTCAAAGCTTTTTCTACATAGTGTTTCAGCTCTTTAACTCTCTCCTTCATGGCCTCTCCTTCTTTGTACTCCATTACTATTCTAATCATCGTCTCTGTCTCTTCCATCCCCACCACTTTCATCGTTGGCATCTCCTTCGGCTGGACCGCCATGCCCAGCTCCTCCGTCAGCATCGTGGCATTCATTTTTTGCTCAGCGTAGAGCGGCCATGCGACCATTGGCACCCCGTTGGTTATACTCTTTAAAGTCGAATTCCACCCACAATGCGACAAAAATCCACCGACTGATGGATGGCTTAATATTTTTACTTGCAGGGCCTACATTGGGACCACAATTCCGACATTGTGGGTCCTCGTCAAGAACCCATCAGGCAAGTAGTCCGGGGTGCCATCAGGGCCGTTCCCTGTTGTGAAAAAAAAACCCATCCACACTCCCCTTGATGGGTGGGCGTACCAGCCAAACAAACCTTTGTTAGCTCAGTTCCAAACCCCAAGCCAACTCGGTGATTTGCTCAGCTAACAGCTTCTCGCCACTCCCAAATGAAACGTAAATCACCGACTCACTGGGTTGCATGTCTAGCCATTCCAACAGTTCAATCCTTGAACCGGCCACTTCATACGATCTCCATAATGGACCGATCGGATAAACCGGTACCTTAATGACAGACCATAAAATTTCATTCTCTCTCAAAGCTTCGATTGAAGTACGCTCCAGATCCTCCCACGTGTTAATCAAAACTCCATCAGACAAAGTGAGCTCAACCCCCATCCGCACGAACTCATGATACATTTGATCATTCCGGACCGCCCCGCCCAGCTCCTCCGTCAACATCGTGGCATTCATTTTCTGCTCAACGTAGAGCGGCCATGTGACCATTGGCAGCCCGTTGGTTATACTCTCTAAAGTCGAATTCCACCCACAATGCAACAAAAATCCACCGACTGATGGATGGCTTAATATTTTCACTTACGGGGCCCACATTGGGACCACAATTCTGACATTGTGGGTCCTCGTCAAGAACCCGTGGGGCAAGTAGTCCGGGGTGCCATCAGGACCGTTCCCTGCCGTGAAAAAAACCCATCCACACTCCCCTTGATGGGTGGGTGTACCACCCAAACAAACCTCTGTTGGCTCAGTTCCAAACCCCAAGCCAACTCGGTGATTTGCTCAGCTGACAGCGTCCTGCCACTCCCAAATGAAACGTAAATCACCGACTCACTAGGTTGCATGTCTAGCCATTCCAATAGTTCAATCCTTGAACCGGCCACTTCATACGATCTCCTTGATGGACCGATTGGATAAATCGGTACCTTAATGACTGACTGCAAAATTTCATTCTCTCTCAAAGCTTCGATTAAAGTACGCTCCAGATCCTCCCACGTGTTAATCAAAACTCCATCAGACAAAGTGAGCTCAACCCCCATCCGCATGAACTCATGATACATCTGATCATTCCGGTCCAACATCGGGTCAACCAGATCTTTTGGTCGAACCGCCTTGCAACCGGGAAGTCTCAGCGGCCCTTTCTGATCAACGTACTGACCCTTCACTCCTTTATCAAGTACATGACAATATGCCATTAAGGCAGTGAACTATGCCGTGGTAGGAACAAAAACGTATTTGGACATATCAAACTCATCAGCAATCTCAAAAGATTCGGTTCCAAAGAAGTCGACGATGAAGACTGTCGGCTGGATCTCCATATTAGAAATATCGGACCGGATGCCCGGTCGGGCCTCGTGCACCATTACTGCAAGCTGGGTAATAACCTTTGCGTCGGGGTCCAGTAGACCGGAGACGTCTACTGACAGTATCTCAATGATGTTGAATTATTTAGGGTCAGCATCAGGGTGGAGAAGTAGATTGATCCGCTGATGATGGAGTTGTGACGACTAGGATGGTGACTTCGAAGTTATGGTGGGTGACGAGGCGTTCGCCGAGCACAAAGATGGGGATGAGGTAACCCATGCCGGGGCCATACAATATAGCAACATGAAGCTTTGAGCTATCCATGGGAGCAACTTAGAGAGAGAGAGAGAACTAGCCCAGTAGTTTGTTAGTGATGACTAATCTCTGAACTTTAGTTACTAATTATTTATGTAATAACGCTATCAACACAGCTGGACTACGCATGCCACGACACCGCGAAAAAGTAGAGACATTTATGGCTTAGGAAACTTTCTGTTGCTGCACTTTTTGACTTGTCAAGGCTCTGCTCTCCATTCGTATGAAACTTAGGAGAAATGGAGTTAGAATGCCACCGGGAATGGCTCCAATGGTAGCCACTCCAATGATTAAGTTAGAGAGAGTAAGAGTAAAAAACTCAAAGTAATAATTCAAGTCGTGGTCCAAAAGAAAAATAAAATGCCCCCCTTTAATGTACCTTAAGGGTTATATTTGTAGGCTGATTGTTTGCCAAAATGGGTAAGAGTTAGTGGAGCAAAGTATGGAATCCACTGTTGTCTGACGGTGGCAATCCCATCATGATCTCCTGCTACACTGTCACAACCTGTCCTACTGTTCCGCAGGGCCACCTGCTTCATTGACTATTGCACGTCTCCACTCGTCCCATCGTTCCGAGGTCGGTAGGGCAAGATGATGATGATGACGACAACCTGTTCGGTAGCCCGACATGTTGACAAATAGGTCGGTACCCCGAAGATCAATATCTCTGAGCCTACCGGTCCGACGTTAGGTCGGTATATCTGACTCTTTATGACCTGCACATAGCAGAGCTAGACACGTGTCAGATTCTGGTTAATTATCATATTTTTGGCATATCAGGTACGCCCCCCCGAGCCTTAGTTCTGCCAACGCGTACAGAACTCAGGCTAGGGTTCTCGAAGGGTCACGCGTACAACAATGAATGCATCGCTTTGTATTTCGAGGGGACAGGAGCCACGCTGGTATAATTATTACGCGCGTTGTCGTTTGGGCGATTGAGGGTATTTATTATTTCAGCCGTCATTTGGTTTTTCATGGCATTAAATGATGCCTCCTTCACCCCTTATAAATAGTGGAGGTTTTCGTTCGGCTATCTTGTTTACAACTTTCAAATAGTCTCAAAATACTCTCGAGCGATTTCTGGCTACTTCGTGCGATTTTCGGTCACCGTCGCCTGATTTTCCCTCATGTTGGTAATTTCTAGTCCCTTATATATTTTTACCTTCTCTTTCATCGCCCTTTTTTACACATTTTCTCCATCTTCTGTCTGCCAATCATGTCTGGTTCCGACAGTGCGAAGGTTAGGGTAGAGTTAGAAATAGTTGGTGACGATGGTCCTTCCTCTTCTTCTTTATCTTCATCTTTTTCTTCTTCTGAATCTAATCAAGGATCTAGTGATGGGGAGGCCAGTACATCTGGCCGGTCCCAGAGAGAAGAGGGGGAGAGTGCTATGACCAAGGGTGTCCTAAAAGCCCTCCAGAGACAATACATGTTCCCAAAGAATGTTATTTGTAGGGTTCCTAGGTCTTCTGATCGTCCTTCTGACATTGAGCGAGAGGAGATCTATGCCTATCTCGAGTGGTTCAAGATAGGCGTTCGATTTCCTCTCTATCCCCTTCTGAACGAGTTCTTTACCTAGTACAACATTTGCCCCGCCGAGCTGAATATAAACAGCTAGAGGCAACTGATGGCCTTTTTAGTTTTAGGCCATCAGAATGGGGTCTAGGTAGATCTGGACCTCATCCGGAGTCAGATGGACATGAAGTACCTCAGTTCGGGGGGACTTTACTACATGTCCTTTGACCAGATGTTCAGACCTCTGACTTCGGTACCCACTTCCAACAAAACATGGAAGAAGTGGTATTTCTTTATTGGGGAAGGCTGGGAACGTGAAGATTATGAAAACCAGCTGAGTCTTTTTCCTCGGCATACCGGCCCAAAGGGTGAGTCCTCAGATCTGCACATGGCAGTTTTTCTTTATTCTTTTTCATCTTGATTGGCTTATCGTTGTTTTTCGTGTTGCTTTGTAGATAAAAGGAAGTGGAGAAGGCCGTCCTTCACTCCCGAGCTCGAGGACAAGTATCATAGCCTCCTACAGCCTATCCACCGACCTCACTATCAAGTCTTGTCTCCAGAGAACTTGATGGCGACACAATTGATGAAGAGTGAAGCTGCAGCAATGAAGAAATCTGTGTGGTCCGGCTACGTGCCGAGCTCGAAGAAAAAGGTCAGGGGCCCGTCTTCTTCTGCAGCTCCCCCTCCAACACAGAAGAAAATGAGGGTGGAAAGGGAGAAGTTCAGACCCGCTTCAGCTCCCCCACCTATCGAGGTAGCTGTTCCCCCTTTGGTGACTTCTTCGGCTGCTCCTCCGACCTCTTCCCAAGAGGCTGTTCTACCTCACACTTCAGAGGCCGGATCGGTGCCCCGAAGCGTGGCCAGGGCATCTTTAGGGACAGAGGTTGTCAGGCTAGCTTTTGAGGAGTCCTCCACCTCCGCCTCCATCTTTCAGAGCATGAACCTTCAGCAGATTGCTCTTGACCTCATAGTGGGGCACGCCAGGGTAAGTGTTATTGCAACAGGGTTTTTGTCGTCGCCTACTTCGCTGTTATTTTTACTAACTCTTCTGTTATGATGGGCAGGCTGCTCAGGCGATGGCCGCTATCCTAGATCGCCCCGACCACTCCGAGAGGGTTAACAACCTTCAGGCTGAACTGAAGGCATCCTGTGCTGAACTTGCTACTGCCCAATCCGAGCTTGAGGCATCTTGAGCGGCTGTGAGCTCCCTAGAGGCCAAATGTGAAACCCTTACAGGACAATATACAGAGGCAAGGCAAGGGATGGAATCCATGCTCATTCAGAGGAATAAGCTCCGCCAAAGCTTGGACATGCTGAGGCAAAAGGTCAAAGAGGCTGAGGCAGCAGAGACTCGGAAGATAGAAAAGGCCCAAGCATCTGCCAAGACGGAGCTGATGGACCAGGTTAACTCAATGGGGAGAGAGTTTGTGGATACTGGGTACCTCCTTTGCAAAAAGAGGATCCAGAAGCTTTATCCCGACCTGGACATCTCGGGGCTGGACGATGTGGATGTGGACGAATCACTGCCTAACTCCCCCGAGCTCGCCCAAGGCCAGCCAGCTGAAGGTGCAGTTATTGAAGATGTAGTCCCCCTTTCTGCTGTTCCCCTAGAGAATCCAAATTAATTTGTACTTATTTTTACTTTTTCGTTGTAATTTTCAGCCTTTTTCAGGCTCTCATTAATACAAGCAGTTGTCTTTTATAACTGGTCGTGTGGATCTGAAATGCTTATAGTTTTGACCAACTCAGTTAATCATGTTTCAGACTTAAATGCATCGTCCCTCAACAGGGGGGTCCAGAAGTAAAACACTAGGCAAATAACAAGTAATTTGATAAAACTTCAGACCTGAAGATCGACAATATCTCAGATCTGAAACCATTATTCCTAAGCAGGGATTTTAAGAATAGAACACTATAGAGGACTATTCCAGAGGTGAAATACTTTGTTAACAAAATAAGTTAATGTAATAAATCTTCTGACCTGATAACCGATACCGCTTTAGGTCTAAGAACAACTGCGGATCCAGAGGTGAATTACTCGCTAGATACTTCCAACAAGAAAATTAATAAAATTTCAAACCTGATAATTGGTAAGAATTCAAATCTGAAGAATTATCCCTCGGACAGGGACCCAGGAGTGAAATACTTGCAATAATTCAAGGTAATCGTTGAATCTTCAGCCCTATGCCTATTGATAGATCACATCTAGGGATATATGTATATTGAATTGAGACCATGCCTACAACATTCTTGCTCGTAGGGGCTTTTTTAAGTGGACCAGGTCCGAGGACCTGTGCATTGAATTGAGACCATGCCTACAACACTCTTGCTCGTAGGGGCCTTTTTAAATGGACCAGATTTGGAGACCTGTGCATTGAATCGAGACCATGCCTACAACATTCTTGCTCATAGGGGCCTTTTAAATGGACCAGGTCTGGAGACCTGTGCATTGAATCAAGACCATGCCTACAACACTCTTGCTCGTAGGGGCCTTTTAAATAGACCAGGTCTAAAGACCTGTGCATTGAATAGAGACCATGCCTACAGCACTCTTACTCTTAGGGGCCTTTTAAATGGACCAGGTCTGGAGACCTGTGTATTGAATCGAGACCATGCCTACAACACTCTTGCTCGTAGGGGCCTTTTAAATGGATCAGGTCTGAAGACTTGTGCATTGAATTAAGACCATGCCTATAGCACTCTTGCTCGTAGGGGCCTTTTAAATGGACCAGATCTGGAGACCTGTGTAATTGGGAAACGTTTTCACAACGGGGAGGAGCTTTATTGATAATACTTTCTCAGGTGCTCAATATTCTAGGGCCTCGGAACTGGATTTCCAGACATATCCTCTAACCAATAGGTCATAGGCCTAATAATCTTGACAACTTTGTAGGGCCCCTCCCAGTTCGGGGATAGCTTTCCTATGGTGGGATCTTTGGTATTAGGGAACACCCTTCTTAGGACCAGGTCACCGAGCTGGAAGGTTACAGGTTTTATTCTTTGATTGAAGCCTTTGGCCGTCCTTCGCTGATATTCCTCAGCTCTGATTCCAGCCTGCTCCCTCTTCTCTTCCAGCAAGTCGAGATTTTCTGCAAGTTGAAGGTCGTTGGTTTCTTGGTTGAAGGCTTCCGTCCTTAGTGTGGGCATGCCGATCTCGACAGGAATAACTGCCTCAATACCGTATACGAGTGAGAATGGCGTCTCGGTGGTTGCTGTCCTTCTTGTGGTTCGGTATGCCCAGAGTACTCCTGGAAGCTCTTCGACCCATCTTCCTTTGGCCTGTTCCAACCTTTTTTTGATGGCGTCGAAAATCGTCCGGTTGGTGACTTCGGCTTGCCCGTTTGCTTGGGGGTGCCCTAGTGAGGAGAAGTGGTGGCTAATGCGCTGGTCGTTACAGAAATTTCTGAATACTTTCTTGGCGAATTGGGTGCCATTGTCTGAGATGATGACACGGGATATGCCAAACCTGCAGATAATATTATTCTATGTAAAACTTTTTACCTCTACCTCTGTGATGTGAGTCAAAGGTTCTGCTTTGGCCCATTTGGAAAAGTATTCAATGGCGACGAGCAGATATCTTATGTTTTGAGGGGTCTTCGGAGTGGTCCCACAATATCCATCCCCCATTGGGCAAAAGGCCATAGACTTGCAATGGGGGTGAACCCTTGGTGCGGTTGATGTTGATACGAGGCGAAGCGTTGATACTTATCGCACTTCTTCACATATTCTTTGGCGTGTCTGAGCATGCCGGACCAGTAATATCCCTGAGTTAGAGCTTCGGTGGGAGATGGTCCGGCCTTCGTTGTGATTCCCACATATTCCTTCATGGATTTCGGCTAAAACATACTCTGACTCCTCTGGGGATAGGCATTTCAGGAGCAGCTGGGTATAAGATCTGCGGTAGAGTTTATCGTTCAGAATAAGGTATTGTGCTGCTTTGATCCGGATACTCCGAGCTCAATTTTTATCTTTCGAAAGTTGCCCCTCTTTCAAGTACTGGAAGATAGGAGTCCTCTAGTCCTGATGCCGCTCTAAAGAGAGAATGGGCCGGACCTCTTGGGTACTTAGCCCAGCTTGGTAAGAAATACTGACTTCTGAGTCCCCGTCGGGTTTGAGGTGAGAGCCATGTTTGCTAATGCATCGGCTCGGGCATTCTGACCTCTCTCAATCTTGTGGACAGTGAAGTCAGAAAATGACTTCTTGAAGGATTTCACCAATTCTGCATACCTGATCATTCTGTCGTCTTTGGCTGTAAATTTGCCCAAGACTTGGCCCACTACTAGCTGTGAATCAGAGAATGCTTCAAGGCTCAGAGCTTTACATTTCAGAGCTAGTTTCATACCAATGATCAGTGCTTCGTACTGAGCTTCGTTGTTTGAAGCTTGGAAGCCAAGGGTAACCGCCTTTTCCATTGTGATTTCGTCTGGAGATCGGAGTACAATGCCGACTCCAGAGCCTTTGTCAGTAGAGGAGCCGTCGACGTAGAGCCACCATGCTGCTACATTTTTGTTTGGGCCGAGTTTACCTTGCAGAGCTGGAGTGAATTCTGCAACGAAGTTTGCCAGAGCTTGAGCTTTAATGGCAATCCTGGGCACGTATGATATATCAAATTCTCCCAGCTTTATAGACTACTTTACCAGTCGTCCCGAGGTATCAAGCTTGTGAAAAATTGCCTTCAGGGGGTAGGATGTTGGGATCACAATTGAGTGAGCTTAAAAGTAAGGCCGGAGCTTTCGAGCAGAAACTATCAAAGCGAATGCCAACTTTTCCACCTCAGGATACCTTTTCTCAGAGCTGAGGAGTGCCTTGTTGACATAGAATACATGCTTCTGACTTCCCTTTTCTTCTCGGATAAGCGTAGAGCTTACTGCGTTCTCTGACACTGCAAGGTATAGGAAGAGTTTTTCCCCTTGCATTGGCTTGGATAGGAGCTCTGGGGATGCCATATATTTCTTCAGTTCTCGAAAGGCCTCGTCACAGTCAGGGGTCCATTCAAGAGCCTTATTCCCCCTCAAAGCTTTGAAGAACGAGAGGCAACGATCGGTTGACCTGGAGATGAATCTGTTCAAAACTGCGATTCTGTTATTCAGTGCTTGGATGTCCTTTTTGGATCTCGGTGGCTCCAGTTTTGTCAAAGCTTTGATCTGCAAGGGGTCTGCTTCTATGTCTCTTTGTGAGATTAAGAAACCAAGAAATTTGCCCCTATTGACCCCAAAGGTGCATTTTGAAGGATTTAGTTTCATTTTGTGCTGCTTCAGTATGTCGAAGGTTAGCCTCAAATGCTGAATGTGCTCGCTCTTCTTCTGGCTCTTGACCAACATATCATCTATATAAACTTTCATTCTACTACCAATTAGGGAGCTGAACATTTTGTTCACCAACCGCTGGTATGTGGCTCCGGCGTTCTTTAATCCAAAGGGCATCACCCTATAGCAGTAGAGACCTCGTTCTAAGATGAAGGATGTCTTTTCCTGTTCTAGGGGATACATTTGGATCCAGTTGTATCCGGAGTATGCGTCCATGAAGCTCATCAACTCATGACCTACAGTTGCGTCAACCAACTGATCGATCCTCGGGAGTGGGAAGCTGTCCTTAGGGCATGCCTTGTTAAGATCGGTATAATTGACGCAGACTCGCCATTTGTCTTTTTTTTTTTTACGAGGACAGTATTGGCTAGCCATTCTGGGTAGAATACTTTTTTGATCATTTTTGCGTCCAACAGCCTCTGGACCTCATCGTTGATGTCCTTGTGCCTCTCAGGGGTGAAAGTCTTTCATTTTTTCCTGATTGGGGGATGGCCCGAATCAGTCATTAGTCTGTGAGAGATGAGAGTTGGGTCTATTCCTTTCATATCTTTGGTTTCCCAGGCGAAGACTGATAAATTATCCTTTAAGAACTTAATCATCTTTTTCTGTTCTGGCTGGGATAGGTCCGCCCCAAGCTGTAAATAACGTTCCGCTTCTTCGAAGCTCACCAATACTTTGATGGGTTCTTGGATAGTCTTCGCCATGCTATCTCTTCCTCTGGGCTCAGTGGTTCGTCAATTTCGGTAGGACATTTCGTGCTTTCGCCTTGCTCCCAAGGTGTCTGTAATTGCTATTTATGGGTTTTGCCTTTCAATGCCACGACGTGGCATTCCCGAGATGTTGACTGGGAGCCTCTGATGGTGCAAACTTTATCGTTCTGAACGTATTTTAGGCAATGATGAAGGGTGGAAGTGACTGCCCCCATCTGGCGGAGCCACGGCCTTCTGATAATGATGTTGTATGGAGATCGGGAGTCCACGACCATATACTCAGAGATCAGGGTCTTTTGATCATCCGCTTCTCCTATAGTGGTCGGTAGATCAATTCTTCCCATTGGCGAGCTCAGACTTCTATCAAATCCTGCCATTACTGTAGTAGTGGCCTTTAGATCGGTGGTGCTGAGCTTCATGTGTCTGAAAGGCTCATAGAACAGGATGTTGGTAGAGCTTCCTATGTCCACCAACACTTTTCTAATGTCGAAATTGGCCACTTTAAGCGAGATGATGAGGGTATCACTGTGAAGATAGTGCACGCCAACGAGATCCAGTTCTAAGAACTGGATATGTGGTAGAGGCTTTAGCTTCTTACCAATTGTTAAGATCTAGAGGGGGCTTGGCTCTATCTTTGCCTCCCGAACATATCGTTTCTTCGCTCGATTGGACATTCCAGCTAACGAGTTATCGGCGTGAAGGACGAGGATGACCTGATTATTCTGGCGGGGTTGCTCATTCTGAGCTTGCCCTATTTGGGCCCCTGACCCTGTCTTTGCGACTGGGGCCTTTGGTCTTGCCTAGGTTGCTGGGGCCTCTAATTTCGAGGATTCTGCCCTCCATCTCGCTGAACAAACTCCCTTAGACGTCCCTTCCGGATCAGTTGTTCGATTTCTTGTTGGAAGTTCCTGCAAGCCTCAGTAGTGTGTCCGTGATCCTTATGGAAGTCACAGTACTTTAATCTCGGGAGTTCGGATGGTTGTGCAGAGGCTTTGGGCGCTTTAGATTCTCACTTGTCCTGACCTGATGGTAGACGTGAGTGAGGGAGGCATTCAGTGGTGTGAGTGCATCAAGACTCCCAGTATTGAAGTTGCTTTGAGTTTTGGGTACCGTCCTCCTATCTGGGCTCCTTGCTTTTTTTTGGGAGTTGTTCGGGGTCCGCTTCTGGGTGTTGTCTGCCTTCTGAGCTTGCTTCTTGGCTTTGCGAAAGGATGCCCTTGTATCCTCCAAATTTATATATTTTCGCGCTCTCTCCATGAGTGAAGCCATGTCGCTAGGAGAATTTTTTGTTAGGGAATCGTGGAATTGCCCGGGCCTTAATCCTGCATGGAGGGCTGCGGCTAGGAAGCTCGGAGTACAGTCCGTGACCTCTGTGAGCTCAGAATTGAATCAGGCAATGTACTCCCGAAGTGACTCCTCCTTTTGTTGTTTTATCGAAATGAGAAATTTCAGCCCCTTTCTGAGTCTCTTGCTGGTCAAAAACTGATCAAGGAACTATCTGCTGAGCTCATAGAAGTTCGGGATAGACTTCTGAGGGAGACTGTGGAACCACCTCATAGCTGCGCCTTTGAGGCTTGTCACGAAAGTGCAACACAGGAAGGCGTCGGTGGCCCCGTGTAGGGCCATTGTGTGTTGGTAGCGGGAGAGATGGTCTCCTGGGTCTTCTGACCCGTCATAGGGGGTGAACTTCGGGACGATGAACTTTCGAGGACGTTTTTCCGCCAGTATGGCTGAGGTGAATGGAGTGGTGAATCTGCTAAGCAGCTTTACTATTTCATCCTGTTTGGGGGGAGGGGGGTTATCCTCCCTGGCTGGGGCCGCCGGTTCAACTGAGTCTGCCACCTCTTCCGCCCTTGAGGGTACTTTGGATGGGGCTGAATGATGCTGTCCTGGCATGATAAACTTGGGTCCCGTGTACAGGGGATGCTCATGGCCGGGAATACCGCGATCTGGTTGCCTCTAGGGTGGGGTCGATGCTTGCTGCGGCTAGAGACCTGATCGCCTTGGGTCGGCCCCCGAATTCGCAGGGCTCAAAATTCTCGTTCTGCTATGGTAATGAATGGTGAGATGAAGATTTGGCATCCCTCCTCCACGGACGTTCGACGGATGAGGGCCATTCCCTGTATGACTGGCGCCTCGAGGGCATGATGGATGGGTAATGGGATCCTCTTCCTCCTGACGCCTTCCGTCGGGGGTAGAAAAGAGCTGTGTTCCCTCATGGATACCTGGTGGGTGGTAGTTAGGATGACTTGGTAGATTCTTGGTCAAAGAAGCCAGAACCTGAGAGATGGCCAAGAGTTGTTCCTGCATCTGGTCAAGCTGCTGTTGTACGGGATTGGGGGTTTCCCTCTCCTCATTCTCGGTCGAAGGTTGGTTTTGAGGAATTTGTCTTGGATAAAAATTTGGAGCCATGACGAAGGAGTTGATTCAGAGATAACGTAATTAGCAAGAACGATCGCCATTCCCACAAACGGCACCAAGCTGTTGTTGCACTTTTTGACTCGTCAAGGCTCTGCTCTCCGTTCGTATGAAACCTGGGGGAAATGAAGTTAGAACGCCATCAGGGATGGCTCTGGCAGTAGCCACTCCGATGATTAAGTTAAAGAGAGTAAGAGTAAAAAACTCAAAGTAATAATTCAAGTCGTGATCCAAAAGAAAAATAAAATACCCCCCTTTAATGAACCTTAAGGGTTATATTTGTAGGCTGATTGTCTGCCAAAGTGGGTAAGAGTTGGTGGAGCAAAGTATGGAATCCACTGTTGTCTGACGGTGGCAATCCTATCACGATCTCCTGCTACACTGTCACAACCTGTCCTACTGTTCCGCAGGGCCACCTACTTCATTGACTATTGCACGTCGCCGCCCGTCCCATCGTTCCGAGGTCGGTAGGGCAAGATGATGATGATGACGACGACTTGTTCGGTAGCCCGACATGTTGACAAATAGGTCGATACCCCGAAGATCAATATCTTTGAGCCTACCGGTCCGACTTCAGGTCGGTATATCTGACTCTTTATGACCTGCACATAGCAGAGTTAGACACGTGTCAGATTCTGGTTAATTATCATATTTTTGGCGTATCACTTTCCTTTGCTTTTGACAAAGACTAAAGCTGCACTTGGTTAGTGAAAGTGATTCAGATATAATATTTTAAAAATTTTATAATTAATTTTTTAAAAATTATAAAAATATATTTAGATATAATAATTTAATTTTTAAAAAATTAAAAAATTTAAAATAAAAAATTTATTAAATATATATTTCCTATTTTAAAATTAAAATTTTATTTTTAAAAACATAAACAAAGAAGCTTAAGCTTCCAAGAATTGTCGTGTTTCCTTCCTCTGTATTGCACTTACGACTGTGCTGACCTCAATACATTAATTAAAACAAGCAAGGGACAAGAGCTTTGCAGCTTGTGCTTGAAAGTGTGTGCGCATGTGAGAGACGGGACGGTGGCAGCAATATTAACCTGTGTAAATGCTCATTCACATGATTTGTTTACCAACACAAATGAATTACTGTAACTCTTTTTAAAATTTTTAAATTTATATAAAAAAATAAGATACATTAAATAATTTCAAAAATTTCTTCACACAATAATATAAGCTACTCCTCACTATTACATTCAAAAGGGTGAATAAATAAACGATGAAAACATTTATGTGTTTGTACGATGTATATATATGCAGACACACATATATTTACTTTTCTTCCCCTCGTATCATGCGGAGTCTAAAATCCATTTTTTCCTGGCCTTAAGCTTTGAAGTCAACCGACAGGGCAGGAGATTGCCTTCATCCATTGTTTTAACCCCAAGGGATCATTCAAGGGGCTAGCAAATGGAGGTTTAAACTTGCCCCACTATAGTATAATATTATTTAAATATTTATTATATATTTTAACTTGCCCAATTATAGTATAAGATTATTTAACTTGGGTGTGTGTGTATGTGTGTGTGTGTGAGAGAGAGAGAGAGAGAGAAATTGAGTGAGGGAGGATGTAATTTCATTTTTAAATTTCTTATACAATAATAGAAAAAAAAAGCTAACTACTTATGTATGTGTGCATTTTTATAAAAAATTAAATTTTGTCAAGAGTAATGTTATGTTTATTTAAAACTTTTATTAAAAGTATTTACACAACTGATGTGACAGTATTGTATTAGTTTTATATCACATCATGATGTGAATTAAAATTAATATAATGTTATCACATCAACTGTATAAATATTTTTAATAGAATTATTAAGTCAGCATAACATTATTTTTTTGTCAATTTGATAAGAGCATAATATTTAATATTTTTAATTTTTTTATATTTAATTTTATAACATAGTTTTTATTTAAGTAAGTTGTTTAATTTATTTATTGAATTAGAAAAGTATTGAAGGAAAAAAAAAATAAAACAAAAAGGCTGCAACTTGGCTTAGAGATAAAGCAGGATGACCGAAGGAAAAAAAGAAAAAAAGTCAACAAGTGCGGCTGGGCCGTGGAGCAAGAAAAGAAAAATAAAAGAAAGAAAAGCCAGGGCTTGTGCGGCTAAATCAGAGGCTTGGGCAGAACGTGGGTGGTGTGAAAAGTCAAAGAAGAAAAAACAAAGAAAAAAAAAAAGAAGAATAGGCTTGGGCGTGGGGCGCTGGAACTAGGGACGTGAGAAAGAAGAAAGTGGGCTCCGCAGGCAAGGAAAAAAAGAAAGCCCAGGGAAAGAAAGAGAATAACGCAAGCCCAGACGCTTGCGTGTTGAGGCGTCTAGGGCAAAGTTTTTGGGGCATTTTAAAAGGCGGCTGTGCTTTCAAAAAGAGAGCAGTACGTGCGGCGCAAGACAGAGGAGAGAGGAAGTGGCGCACAGAGGCTACGGAACAGAAAGAGTTTGAGAAACATAAATAAATTAGTGAGTTTTTATTCAATTATGTCAAATTAGATTTTTTAATTCAGTTTATGACTAACATGCGTCAGAAATAACCTCATTTCTTATAGTGAAAGAAGATGCCTCTTTGTCTTCACTCACTGAAAAAATCTCGGGGGAGAAGGGAGGGTAGGAGTTGAACGAGTTATATCGAGGAAGAAGGGAGGGTGGGAACTTAACAGTTTGTAATGGTTGGTTTGTAGAGTAGGTTCACTGATTTTGAATGAATGAGGAGGTGTGATGGGGTATTTTAGTAAATATAATTTAATAATAAAAGTGTAAAATATTTGAAAAAAACACATAAGAGGATCCATGCATTTATGGGTATTATAAATATAGATATAGATATAGTAGCCGAAGAAAAAGGAAATACAAGCTCATCCACGTAATAAGATCATTCTACTTTCCATTGACTGGAATATAATTATAAATTAACCGGTTAGAAACATGCTTTTGATAAGTAATGATCCAGGAAAAACAAGATATATTCATTCAGATTTAACATCAGATCCTGGTTGCCGAATTGGTTGCCAAATTTATATCTAGTGGTCATTTTCTGTTAAGTGAACGCAAAGGCCTGTAAATGATGATTGTAACCTATCAATTCAATTGCAACAACCAATCAACACAATTGGAAAGGCATCCAACTGAACAATACATCAAAACCATTCAAACATGATTCTCACGGACTTAACATAAATTACCGACACACTAAAAGTACATAGAATAAAATGCAGTACACGTCCTTTAACATTGGTCTTAATGGAGAACCACAAAAAGGAAAGTGTCATGAAACAGAAGCAGCAACACAAAGATGATTTAAAACAGAACAATGGAGAGAGAGTAGGATCACACAGGTCTAGATCCCTTCAAGCCAAAGATATTTCCTCCTAACAGTGAATTTCTCGTCAGCCTTGTTATAATGATTTGGGCCCACAACATCAAGAGCCACTAATGCATCCATGAACGCATTGACGTAGTAGGATCAAATGGCTCACTAGAAGCCTCATTCGCCGCCTTCTTTCCGTTGAGGTCCTTAGCCTTTGCCATTGATAAGTAGACCTAATCATGCACCCCTCTGAAAACAGAAACAAAAAGGAAATGGAAAAAAAAAGGAGATAAAAACATCTAGTTAGATGTCCTAATTTGAAGATTATCAATTGTTTTAGAATAAACTTAAATGTTTATGAGAAATTAGAGGCAGTAATAAAACAAAAGAGCTACAAATCAGCATTAGAAACTGATACGTCATAAAAACATTCTGCTTAACTCAGATAACTTAAACACGTTCCGAAAAGCTAGTTTTTCTTACATATTATGGGAAAATATACCGAGGTACACCTCGGTATACCGATCTCGGAACAATTGAATAAATCGACAAAAAGAATGACGAAAGTCTCATGATTATACTGCAATAGCCTGACAGGCGGTGAGCCCTAGTCCTGTCAAAAGGAGCTATAGGCCTGGAAAACCATTCCTGCACGTACACGTGTAAAGGGCGCCATAAATTATATGAAAGGGATGTCCGCCGCTTGTCAGACAAGTTAAACCGCCTCCTCAACACTATAAATAAGGAAAAGTAAGTATGAAAGTGAGGCATCTGCATTTATAATATTTTGTGAAAAAAAGAGCCAAACTTTTGATCACAAGAAAGAATACTAACTTAACCATCGAAGAGGTTACCACCGGAACCTTTCCCGGTGACTTTTTACAAATCATCTCTTTTCAGGTTCACGGCGACGGATTATTCCATGACGAGCCCAAATTAGCTGCATCAGCTTGGCGCCGTCTGTGGGAACGTTTAGCGTTCTTCTCTATCTTCTTTTCTTCATTTAAAGTGTTTGGTAGTCATGGCTTCCAACCGTCGCTCTGCACCACTATCCACTCAACCGCTCGCTCAGGATGAAGAAGTTGCAACTTCTGATCCTGTGCAGCAACAGCTGGATCAAATTCGAGCTCAGATGCAGAAACAAGCCGATCAAACGCAGGCTCAGCTCTTTGCCATATCTCAAGTCTTGGTTTCTTTGACACAAAATCCATCGGTTCTCCCTCACTCTAGAGTGCCTGAAAGCGGATATCCATTAGTGTATCCTCCGCAACAGAGGCAATATGAGGAGGGTGGCCCTAGCGCTCGTCCCTTCTCTCCCCAGGGTGTAACTCCAGTTCGATATGACGTTCCAGGGGGTATACCCAACATGCAACCTAACAACGTTAATTATAGCAGGGGTCATGTTGTTAGCCCTGCGAATTCTGGTGCTAACTTGGTGCAATCCGGACCACCATTTCAACCGGCACCTGCGTCCAATCAAAGACAACCCGAGCATGCAATCCCCAGCCAGAACAATCCTCAACCTACTGGGCTTGAGGGTGGTATACCAGGATTTCAGCACTCTGCCCCATCCAGAGTACCGCTACGATCAGAAGAAGTGGCAGATTCCATTGGACAAGCAGTTCCTGCTCGAGAAGGACTTCCACCTCCTCAACAGGACGAAATAGCAAAGCTTCTCGGAAGATTTACGACTCCGTTTACCCCAGCTATATTGGCCGAGGAGCGTCCTCGTAAGTTCATTGTCCCAAAATTCACCCCGTATGAAGGATTGGATGATCCTAGCGATCATCTTTCAAATTACCAGCATACCATGACCCTTCATGGCGCCACTGACGCATTTCTATGTCGCACCTTTGTGACGAGTCTCAAAGGGGCGGCCCTTCGATGGTTCCACAATCTCCCCCCAAATTCAGTCCCCAACTTTTACGAGCTCAGCAGGCGTTTCCTTGATC
Source organism: Nyssa sinensis (assembly GCA_008638375.1). NCBI lineage: Eukaryota > Viridiplantae > Streptophyta > Magnoliopsida > Cornales > Nyssaceae > Nyssa > Nyssa sinensis. The sequence goes on along the minus strand of CM018043.1, from coordinate 54,302,532 downwards.
GCTTTCTAACCAGCAGGCGGCTCAGAAAGGGACCAGAATTTCTCTTGTCCATAAAACAACGAAAGGGAGAATCCCTCAGGGATTATATCACTCGCTTTAATGCCGAGCTGACCGAGATCATTGATTGTGGCGCAGCCTTCTTGGTGGCCGCCTTACATGCTGGACTCTGGCCAGGACGTTTTCATGATTCCCTGACGAAAAATCCTCCTGCCGATATGGCATCATTGATGGAGAGGGCGAGAAAACACATAAACTTGGAAGACACCAGAACATCCCTTCGTCTTGCCAAAGAACAAGTACAACATGAGGGAAAATCACAAACGCAGAATGCTGGCAATACCAGCAAGCGGCAGAGAAGTCCTGAGACGAAAACATCCCGAGGTCAAAATCAGACAACCTCGGGACGTTTCAGATCATACGCACCTCTGAGTGTGCCATTGCCTCCCTTGACTGCTTCTATATCTGAGATTTATGATCAGGTCAAGACACATGAAAATTTCAAGCGTCCAGATCCATTATATGCTGATCCGGACCACCGAGATCGTAGCAAGTATTGTGAGTTTCACCGAGATCACGGACATACTACGGAAACATGCCGACATCTTCAACAAGAGATTGAGCAGCTAATTCGGAGGGGACGACTGAAAGAATTCGTTCAACGGGAGTCTGGACCAAATAATCAGACTCAGAAACCCCAACAACTTCGGCAGGAGCCTAAGTCTCAGCCACCAAGGCAAGATCAGGGGTCCACTCTTGGGGCGAATCAGCCATCACAAGCCAATGCTCATGTTATCCTCGTTCTCCATGCCACTAATTCTCTCTCTGGCACTTCAAATCGGGCGAGGAAGCGTTATACGCGAGAAGCAAAAATGGCACCAATTCCGGTTCAAATCATGACTCTGGAGAAAAAGTTGAAACCCTCACCACAAATCCAATTCTCCGAACTGGATCTAGTTGGCGTACATCATCCACACACCGATGCGCTAGTCATTACTCTTCGTGTCGCCAACTTCGACATCTCTAGAGTATTGGTGGACACCGGCAGTTCCACTAATATTTTATTTTTTGAGCCTTTCCAAAAGATGAAGTTGAACGTGTCTGACCTCAAAGACACCTCGGCAGTAATGGCTGGTTTCGATGGACATCTAAGTTCTCCTATGGGCGGTATTGACTTCCCAACAACTATTGGGGTCGGCGACGAACAAAAAACAGTCCTATCTGAATATGTGATTGTGGATTGCCGATCTCCCTACAACGTGATCATGGGAAGACCATGGTTACATCAAATAAGAGCTGTCACGTCTACCCTTCACCAGTGTCTCAAATATGTACAGAACGATCAAATCTGCACTATTCGAGGTTCCCAATCATCATCTCGGGAATGCCATGTTGTTGCACTCAAAGGTAACAAACAGCAATAGCAATTACAGACATCTCGGAGGCAAATGATTCTCGACCTGTCCGACCGAGGTGAAGATACGTATTGTCCCACCGAGATTGATGCGCCTTTGAGCCCGCGTGGCGTAGATAGCATGGCTGCTCCGGTCCAAGATCCACTGAAGATCTCGGTAGGACATGAGGAAGAAGGACGTTATTTACAGGTGGGCGCCGACTTATCTCCACCAGAACAAGAAGTGATAATTGAGTTTCTGAAAACTCAGTTATCAACCTTTGCATGGGAAACTAAGGACATGGAGGGTATCGACCCCTCATGTATTTGCCATAAACTAACAACAAATCCTGAGTACCACCCTGTACGGCAAAAGAGACGCACATTTGCTCCCGAGAGACATAAGATCATTAATGATGAAGTCCAGCGGTTACTAGATGCACAGCTAATCAGGGAGGTATTTTACCCAGAATGGCTTGCTAACACAGTCCTGGTTAAAAAGAAAAATGGGAAATGGCGAGTATGTGTTGATTATACCGACCTTAACAAAGCCTGCCCCAAGGATAGTTTCCCCATCCCAAGAATTGATCAACTCGTTGACGCAACTGCTGGTTACGAGTTGATGAGCTTCATGGATGCATACTCAGGATACAACCAGATTCAGATGTATCCTCCTGATCAAGAAAAGACCTCTTTCATCTCTAAACGAGGCTTGTATTGCTATAAAGTAATGCCTTTCGGCCTTAAAAACGCTGGAGCCACCTATCAACGTTTGGTCAACAAAATGTTTGCATCTCTGATCGGTGATACGATGGAGGTATATATCGACGACATGCTGGTCAAGAGTCAGCAGAAGAAGGACCACGTTGAACATTTAAAAAAGACCTTCGATATCCTGAACAAACATAAGATGAAGTTGAATCCATCTAAATGTATCTTTGGGGTGAGCCGTGGGAAGTTTCTGGGTTTTCTTGTCTCACAACGAGGCATTGAAGCCGATCCATCCCAAATTAAAGCTTTGGCAGAACTCGAGCCTCCGAGGTCTAGGAGGGAGATACAGGCTTTGAATGGCCGGATTGCGGCCCTGAATCGCTTCATATCAAGGTCTACGGACCGCTGTCTTCCATTCTTCAAAGCTCTACGGGGAAATAAGACCTTGGAATGGACCTCTGAATGCGACAAAGCTTTTGTGGAGCTTAAAAAATATATGGCATCTCCAGAACTGTTATCTACACCAATAAAAGGAGAGAAGCTGCTTTTATACCTCGCGGTATCTGAAAATGCCGTAAGCTCTGCGTTACTCCGAGAAGACCAAGGGATTCAAAAACCCATATTCTACGTAAGTAAAGCACTTCTTGGATCAGAAAAAAGGTATCCCGAAATAGAAAAGCTAGCCTTCGCACTCGTCATATCGGCCAGAAAACTCAGGCCTTATTTTCAGTCTCATTCAATCATAGTCCCAACTTCATACCCCTTAAAAGCCGTACTACATAAACCTGAAATTTCAGGTCGTCTCGTAAAATGGTCAATAGAGCTGGGAGAATTCGATATCACATACACACCTCGGACTGCCATTAAAGCACAGGCTTTGGCAGATTTTATTGCCGAATTCACCCCGGCACTAAAACAGAAATTAGACGCTAATCCAACCATGACCACATGGCATTTGTATGTGGATGGCTCTTCCACTGATAAAGGGTCTGGAGTTGGTCTTATCCTCCGATCTCCCAATGGTATTTCTACAGAGAAGGCAGTTACTTTGGGGTTTAGGGCTTCAAACAATGAGGCTGAATATGAGGCATTAATCCTTGGCATGCAACTAGCCCTAGAACATGAGGCTCACAACCTCGAAGCCTTCTCTGATTCTCAATTAGTGGTGGGCCAAGTTCTGGGAGAATTTGCTGTGAAAGATGACAGAATGATCAAATATGCCGAAATGGTAAGTTTTCTACAAAAATCATTTGCCACTTTCCGTATTCATAAAATAGAGAGAAGACAGAACACAAGGGCAGATGCATTAGCAAATATGGCTTCTCACCTCAGTACCAAAGGGGATTCAGAATTGATTATCTCCTCCCGAAATCACCCCAGTATAGACAAAGTTCAAAAAATTCACATCTTAGAACAATGTCATGATTGGAGAGCTCCTATCTTCAGATACCTGAAAGAAGGAAAACTCCCGGAAGATAGGAATCAAGCACGTAAACTACGGATCAGAGCAGCTCGGTATCTGATTTTAAATGAGCAACTCTACCGTCGGTCCTACACCCAACCATTACTGAGGTGCCTATCTCCAGAAGAATCGGAGTATGTACTAGCCGAGATTCATGAAGGGATATGCGGCAATCATAATGGTGGCAGGACCATCTCACATAGAGCATTGACTCATGGTTATTACTGGCCCGGTATGCTGATTCAAGCCAGAGAGTATGTAAAGAAATGTGACAGATGTCAGCGTTTTGCTTCCTATCAACATCTACCACAACAAGAGCTTGTACCCATTGTCAGTCCCTGGCCTTTTGCCCAATGGGGGATGGACATTGTTGAACCTTTGCCCAAAGCTCCTCAAAACAGGAAGTATTTGTTGATCGCTATTGATTACTTCTCCAAATGGGCGGAAGCAGAACCACTGACTCACATTACCGAGGTGGATGTAAAAAATTTCACATGGAGAAATATCGTTTGCAGGTTTGGAGTGCCACGAACTATCATATCAGACAATGGCACCCAGTTTACAGGAAAAATATTTAGAAAATTCTGTGACGATCTCCATATCAGCCATCATTTTTCCTCGTCAGGACATCCACAGGCAAACGGACAGGCCGAGGTGACTAACCGGACTATATTAAGTGGTATCAAAAAGAGGCTGGAACGAGCAAAAGGAAAATGGACAGAAGAACTTCTTGGAGTACTCTGGGCTTACCGAACGACGAGGAGCAGTGCTACCCAGGAAACACCATTCTCACTCACATATGGTTCCGAGGCGGTCATTCCCGTAGAAATCGGTATGCCCACATGGAGAACAGAAGCCTTCAATCAGGAAGCAAATCCGCTTCAGTTAATCGAGAACCTCGACTTACTGGAAGGAAAAAGAGAACAGGCTTTAATCCGAATGGAAGAATGTCAACGAAGGATGGCCAAAAGCTTTAATAAAAAGGTCAAAGGTAAAAACTTTGACTTAGGTGATTTGGTTCTACGAAGAATCTTCCCTAATACCAAGGAACCTACGATGGGAAAGTTGTCCCCAAACTGGAAAGGACCTTACCGAATTGTGAAGATTAACAGGCCTACAACCTACTGGTTGGAAGATATGGAGGGTAAACCGATTCCCAGACCATGGAACATCGAGCACCTGAGACAATATTATCAATAAAATTATTTCTACCTTTCAGGTGATATATCTTCTCAACACGAAAGATCTACCAACTTGTTCTGCAACAAAGGCCCCTACAAGCGTAAGTGCTGTAGGTATGGCTCCAAGCAAAGAGACTGGTCTGCAGACCTGATCTCAAAATTCATCAAGGCCCCTACAAGCGTAAGTGCTGTAGGTATGGCTCCAAGCAAAGAGACTGGTCTGCAGACCTGATCTCAAAATTCATCAAGGCCCCTACAAGCGTAAGTACTGTAGGTATGGCTCCAAGCAAAGAGACTGGTCTGCAGACCTGATCTCAAAATTCATCAAGGCCCCTACAAGCGTAAGTGCTGTAGGTATGGCTCCAAGCAAAGAGACTGGTCTACAGACCTGATCTCAAAATCAAAAAAGCTCCTATAAGCACCAGTGCTATAGGTATGGTTTCAAGAGAAGAAACTGGTTTATAAAACTTGTTTCACAAAGAACAAAGGTCCCAAATTCAATAATGAGTCTACCGACCTGTTCTATCCGAAGTGGCCTCAACCTGTTTATGTGCTATGAATCTAGTCCATGTTCGTTGACAATTAAGTATCCGTATCTTCTCATATGCCAAAGACTGTGTACTACAAAAAGTTCAGGACTTTCATCATCGTATCTTGTTTTATGGCAAGTTGCTGACCTCGGAATTCAGAAGTCATGTTCTCGACATCAGTCTATAAAGTATTGATTTCAGCTTTCTTGACTACCGGAACTAATCTTGGTAAGTACTTTATTTAAAGTTTTGTCTTTTACATGTTTAGAAAGACACATAAAAAAAAAAAAAAAAAAAAAAAAAAAACGTATGTATATCAAATTACTCAAACATTCCGAGTTAGCATGAAAAGAAAGCAATACTTATATATATATGAATCAAGGTTCCCAAAATACAAATCATCACCACCAAAAACCGTACAAATTTAAAACACTATTTCGGCTTTGGAGGGACAGAAGACAAGGGAGGAACAGTTTCAACAAAACCCTCCATATCTGGCGGGTTAGGAGAGCTCGGTAGAGATTCTACCTCTACATCATCCAAACAAGAAATATCCAGGTTTGGGTACAATTTTTGAATTTTCTTCCTACAGAGAAGATAACCAGAATCTACCAGCTCTCTTCCCATTGAGTTCACTAAATCCATCATTCCAACTTTGGTAGCCTCCTGGGTAGCAATCTTAACTTCTTCAAGTTTTGTAGCCGCCGCTACCTCGGTATCTTTCACCTTTTTCTTTTGTTCCTCCATCTTCTGACGAAACATATCTCGTTGATCGATCATGACTCCTAGCTTCTGGCTTAAAACTATGTTTTCCGACTCAATTGCTTTACATTTAGTCTCCAGAGACATGACCCTGGCTTGCGCTGCCCCAAGGTCAGCATCAGAAACCCTTAATTTGGTTTCTACATGAGTCAGATTCGATTTAGCCATTGTAAGTTCCGTTTGAGTGTTCTTGACGTCACTTTGGGCCGTCTTCAATTCGGCCTTCACCTTCTTCAGTTCTTCTTGAAGACTCGTTGCCTTCTGGGCTTCATCGAACCGATCCATTAAAAGTCCCATCGCTCCAACACCCTACCGACAAAACAAAATATAAAAAAAAAAAAAAAAAAGCCTTACCTTCACATAACCCGTCATCAGCTCGCCCATAATCTGCCTTGTATCTTTCTTTTGAAAGCCAGAAGGCAGTCCCATCTTTAGAGCCGCCTTAATGGCCTCTGAACCATTGGGCGCCGCTGCAGGATTAAGGGGTCCTGAGCTTGACCCCCCTTGAGTACTAGACGGGCGGGACGAAGTGGGTACTGGAATAGCTGGGGCAGCTTCGGCTTGTGGAGGTTGGACCTCAACGGGCTGCGAAGGTCCGGGTTGAGTTGTCCTGCTGGCCTCCTGAGCCGATGTCTCGGCGGCCTCCCGAGCAGCCCTCGACACTACCCTCCTCTTCTTTTGAACTGGCCTCGGTATTCCCGATGACGTCGGGACCTCTGATGACGTCGGAATCTCAGCTGGTTTCGGCATTGAGGAGGTTGAACCTCCCACTTTCGATTTGGAGGGTGGGACGTAACCGGCCAAAATGGACTTCTTTACTTTAACAGCATCATCCTTGGTCAGTCCCGCAGCCATCAGATTTGCCGGTGCAAGAATCTGTAAGTGATGTCTGTAGGGAGGTTGAAGAAGTTGAGCGAATTTTCTCTCTAGTTCGGGCGTGGAAGATGCCCTTTTCCACCTCTTTTTGTCTGTAGAAAGATCATAAAACAAAGTAAAATTGTAAATATGGAGAGAAAAACATTAACATATTATGATTTAATTGAGATCTAACAAGACTCACCAATGGGGCCGGTTTGCCGAGGAAAAAGACTCAGGTCGCCTTCATAGTCTTCTCGCTCCCAACCTCCCCCTACGAAAAAATACCACTTCTTCCATGTTTTATTGGAAGAGGGTACCACTGTCAGAGGTCGGTACCTCTGATCAAAACATGTATAATAAAGTCCCTCTGAAGAGAGGAACTTCATATCCATTTTACTACGAACAAGGTCCAGATCTACTGGGACTTTATTCAAATGCCCTAAAACGATAAAACCTAAAAGCTGCCTCCAACTATTGACGTTTAGATCGGCAGGACAGATATTAAAATAAATAAAAAACTCTCTAAGCAGAGGGTGTAAAGGGAGGCGTACGCCTAATTCGAACCATTCTAAATAAACACAGATTTCCCCCCGTTTAACATCGGAGGGACGATCTGATGGCTTGGGAACTCTACATGATACGTTCTTGGGAAATCGAAATTGCCTCCTAAGGTTGAACAGCATCCCCTTAGTTATATGGCTCTCACCCTCTTCCCTCTGAGATTTTTTAACTTCCCCCTCGATAGATTCATGGGCGGAGTCATAAGAAGAAAAAGATGAAGTAGAAGATGAAGACAACGGATCCTCTTCCCCCCTCACTCCTGGCTCAACCCTTACTTCACTCGGGTTGGAAGTAGACATGATTGATTCGCAACACAGAGTGATTACGAAGAAAGAATAAGAAGAAGAAGAAATTAGAATATTACCGGTCACAAATTTCCAAACTCGATTTGACGTCGCCGGAAATCGCCCTGAACTTACTGGAGATTATGCTTGCAGAAATTTGGAGATTATGCTTGCAGAAATTTCCAAAAATCTTTGAAGATATTCCGCACGGTATAAATGGATTTGGTAAAAATAAACCCTCATTACCCCTCAAACGTATCAGTTTACCCCTTTCGAGAACCGGCAAAGTAAATATTTAAAATTCTCGAGAAACTCAAAACGGCTGATATAATAAATGGTATCGATTTTTAAAGCGACAATCTGCGCATTAATTATACCGTGACGGCTATGTCTTTTCGAGATGTAAAAATCAATTAATACGCGCGTGTTTTCGATATACACGTGACTTTATCAAAACCACAGCCTCAGTTCAAATATGGGTATTTTTAGCACTAAGGCTTGGGGGGGGAGTAACTGATACGTCATAAAAACATTCTGCTTAACTCAGATAACTTAAACACGTTCCGAAAAGCTAGTTTTTCTTACATATTATGGGAAAATATACCGAGGTACACCTCGGTATACCGATCTCGGAACAATTGAATAAATCGACAAAAAGAATGACGAAAGTCTCATGATTATACTGCAATAGCCTGACAGGCGGTGAGCCCTAGTCCTGTCAAAAGGAGCTATAGGCCTGGAAAACCATTCCTGCACGTACACGTGTAAAGGGCGCCATAAATTATATGAAAGGGATGTCCGCCGCTTGTCAGACAAGTTAAACCGCCTCCTCAACACTATAAATAAGGAAAAGTAAGTATGAAAGTGAGGCATCTGCATTTATAATATTTTGTGAAAAAAAGAGCCAAACTTTTGATCACAAGAAAGAATACTAACTTAACCATCGGAGAGGTTACCACCGGAACCTTTCCCGGTGGCTTTTTACAAATCATCTCTTTTCAGGTTCATGGCGACGGATTATTCCATGACGAGCCTAAATTAGCTGCATCAGAAACAATTGAGACTACAAGTAAATATCAATTGAACAGTCGGAAGAATTTGATGCCTTTTTCCCATTAGGAACTCGAAACAGGTTAAAATATTATGTTTGTACATTAGACTGCACAAGCTGTAGCAGTCAAATGGAAGGCATCGCTTTCCATTTGGCCACATCAGTCAGCAATCATTGTAGTTCTCTTATTCAATCATTGGGGCCATTGTTGGGCTTCAGTTATGATTTTGTTCATATATAGATCTTAATTTGAAGATTGATCAGAGAACTTACCTAATAGATCAGCGGTGCCTTGATGTGCTGCCTGGATATAGATGAGACAATCATCACATATTGGTTCATAGTCCTTTCAATTTAAAGAATCTTCTTTTGATTCTAGCATAACCCAAAAAAGAAAACCATGTAGTGAATCATGCAAATGAGAAAGTCTAGAGAGATTCAACCATTTACTCCGGTTTAAACTTTTGGAATAAATGGCTGTCAACATGGTATTAAAGTGGAAAGATCATGTGTCCTGACTCCCAACACTTCCCTCCAACTATAATACATCCATCCTTTGTAACTATAACACTACTCTTTATTAGCTTAAGCTTTTAGAGAAATCAGCTATTAATATTTTACAAGATTCCAATGTAATCATATGACTACCTTCATGTTACATCATGTGATTCATATGTAAATCTAAAAGGATTAAATCCCTCCGCATCTTCCAAATCCTGCCCAGACTGCATGTGGATATTACAAATATTTTTCTTATATAAAATTTTTATTTATAGATTGTGTACTTGAGCACTTATGTTGTAATAATGCATATCTTTTGACAATTCTTATTTTCCATGTTCCCTATTCAAAATATTTTCCTAACTTATGAGTTTCTAAACAAACTAAGTGTATTAGATTTACGTCTCTAAGTAAACAAGCTAAATGCATTAGATCTACATCTCTAAGTACAACAGAATCCTATTAACTTTGAACAGGGAGATTATAGGGGCAACAACTAGTAAAATGTCAGGGACAAAGCCAAGTTTGCTTGCAACTCCCTTTTAGCTCTTTTTTGTGGATTCTCATTCACAACATAAGTGCTTTCAATTTTTATTGTACATTTCTAGTGATAGAAAAAAGAAATCACTCGATCCTTTTCCATCCCATAGGATGGGAACTAAGATGGAGAATAAAGAGTGTTGCTTGTTTCAATACATATGAAAAATTAGAGGTAAAATAATAATACAATATACATGACTACTAAGTGGCTTTTAATCAACAAAGAGAAGGAGAAGAGAGAGAGAGAGAGAGAGAGAGAGAGAGAATAACCAAGAACACTTTAATATGTTAGGGTTTTATTTAACAAAGATCATTTGCAAGTTTAGGTATAAAGAAGTACCAAATTAGAAAACATAGTAGATGCTTGTGATTCCTGTGACTAAAAAATCTTCTGATTGCTTTATTATTGCTAAAATTAGGCAAGGGAAGCAGATTTCTTCAATTCTTCCTTATCAAAATCAAACGCTTTGCTATAAACAAGGCCATCACACAAACATCAACTATGATAATGTTAATATTTTGAAGTTTGGTCAGGAAAAACACAAAACATCGATTCATTACTTCTGTAGTCGATTTACTTTAATATATTGATTTGCAATTTTTGCAGTTAATGAATTATTATTTTTTTGAATAGTTCAAAGAAATGAAGATCAAATAAGTAGTGCAATTGTAGACATTTTGCAGGGTTTCAACTCAGTTATTTATCTCACCTATTTTATGTTATATCACATGCTTTTATTATTCTAAAACATATCACTGGAATAGAAGTGCTCGAGTTACTTGCCACATTTACCTCAGACTGCACCAAAAAAAAATTCATTAAGAGAGAGAGAGAGAGAGATACCTGAAACAATGTTATTGTTGGATTCACTTGCAGTTCTGTTTTAAGGATAGCATTGCTCATGGATTCTCATCTTGCTTCTCCATTACTAGATGAATTCCGCACCTTTTCACCATGCGCTTCATGTATTCACGTGTCATTGAAGCCTCGATATAACACCTATCATGAATGAGAGGGAATGGGCCCGGGTAAAGTATTTTTTGAAATTGAATGGTGTCACCTGAAACAAAACCAATACGCCCGGGCCAGTAGGTAGGCACTTTCCATAGGCGTGTTGTATAACCATTGACTTTGAGATCACAGTGGCCACTCATGGGGGGCTCCGTATTCAAAACAGCACATACGGCAATTCCTTTGAGCTTACTGCAAGAATGTGGATCTGCCCACAATGATACAGAAGAACCTTCACTTTTAGAGCTGAACCATTCTGGAATCTCACTTCCTGAAAGAAAAATCCAATCTGTTTCCTGTTCCTCAAAAAAAAAAAAAAAAAAAAAATAATAATGATTGATTACCAATGGAAAAATAGGAAAAGAGTAAAAATGGGTAATGAGTGTTGTAAAATGTCTATATATTTAGAGGGAGAGACCTGAAGCAGACTTTCTGAGAGAGATAATTTGGGGCAATGAGTCAATATAAACCTACGAGGAGAGTGTATGCTAGGTGGAAATGACACCCGCTCCAATGATTTGCAACCGCTTGCAGAAACATATAATATAGATGAGGGAAGTGAAGTCAATACTTGCAGCCTTGAACATTGATCCAAACAAAGCCATTTAAGCTTCGGGAGTTGATTTATGCATGCAGGTAGGCTAGCAAAATTGTTTCCACAAAGACGTAACTCTTCCAATGATGACAAGCAGCCAAGACTACTGGGAATGGATCCTTCCAATAAGTTGCAGTTTTTGACATATAGGACTTCTAACGAACACAAACCCGAAATGGATTCTTCCAACTGTAATAAACCTGTACATTCACTAAGATATAATGAATGAAGGTTACTTAATTGTATGATGGATGATGACTGCTCTGTAGAAGTTTCTATAAAGTCAAGAACCAATCCTAAACCCCTCCTTTCCCTCGAGATGTCCAGAAATTTTTCAAGTTTTAAGCAGCCAGTGAGAGAGAGACTTTGAAGAGATTTCATCTTATAAATGTTGCTTGGTAAACTCTTAATCTTTTTGCAATTGTCCAACTTTAAATACTGAAGCCCAATGAGATGTTCAATTGATGAAGGTAAATCTTTTATTGCCGATCCAACTAAATCTAGACTCACTAAACAAATCATATCCCCTTCAATCTCTGGAAACTTCTGAAGTTTTGAGCAATCGCAGACAGAAAAAAATTTCAGAGATTTCATCTTAATGCTTCTTGGAAGACTCATAAGATTTTTACACCCTTTCATTTTCCAACTAATGAGCCTTTCGTGAAATGCAATAGATGGGTGTACTTCAACTAGACTTGTACAATACTCGAGATTCAAGCTCTCGAGACATGGGAGCCCTGAAAAGTCTGGGGTTTTCTTTAAATATTGAGAATTGCTGAGATCAAGGATTTTTAACATCTTTAAAATCTACCAAAACAAACAAGCAAAACAGATAAAATAAATTAGCTCCAAAGCCAATGTGCTCTGTAGTACTGCTTGGACAAAGTAATATATGTAAATAACATCCTTACCTTGATGCTTGGCCACATTTGTTTAATGTGGCTACCACGAAGGTGAAGTTGAACAAGTTTTATTGGATGGAAATTAATTGGCAGGGAGCTTGAAGGGAAACCATCCCAGTGAACATAAATTAACTGACTAGAAAATTTTGTAAGACGTCCAAAAAGGCGCACATTATTAATTTTAAGCACTCTTAGGTTCGTCATCGTTTCAAATGTATCAGGATGCACTTGTAACTCCTTTGTGATTGGCCTGTTTAGCATAATGCCTTCAATGCGATTGGTAACCTGACACGCAACATCATACTATAAGTATACCACGTAGTATAAAAGCCTAACAAAATTTATACAACTTATATTTGAAAATGGAATTTATATTCATTTAGGACATACCTTATTTTCAATGAGTGCTTTGCAGATATCCTCGTGATACCATAACCTGCTGCGATTGCCAGGATCTTCAGGTGATTGTTGGTAAACAATTTCCTTACCCAGTTCTTGTATCAAGTCATGCATACAGACCCAGCCCTTATTAATAGTTATGAGGGACTTTTGAACGAGAACACTAATCCCTATATCTGGGTAAAATCCAGAACTCGTTAGGAGATCTATTACTTCACATAACTCTTTTCCCTTGAAAAAACATGCAATATCTAAAAATATATACTTTTCTGTGTCATCAAGGCTGTCATAACTTATTCGAAGAACATTTACAATTTTTCCATTTGGGAATTTTTTCAACTTATTAATTTCACTTTCCCACTCTTGTATGCTTCTTTTATGTAACAAAGAACCCAAAACTTTCAGAGCTAATGGAAGGCCTTTGGTGTAATCTATTACACGGCATGATACTTTCACGTAATCTTCTGGGGGATGAGCTCTTTCGAAGGCATGCCAGCTAAAAAGTTCAAGTGCATTTTCATACTTTAATGGCTCAACCTTGTATATTTCATCAATTATATGCACTCCCAATAAATGTTCATCTCTCGTTGTTATGATAATCTTACTTCCAGGACCAAACCAATTATGACCTCCGGCTAAATATTCTAATTGATGCAATTCATTTACATCATCAAGAACAAGAAGAACCTTTATACGGCAAAGCCTATTCTTTATCTTGGTGATTCCCCCAGCAGGATTATATATCTTTGTATCTTTTTCCTCTAGAATCTCGTACAAAAGTTGTTCTTGTAAATAAGCTAAACCATGGTGCTCCGAATTTTCTCTCACATCTCCAAGAAAACAATAATTTTCAAATTGATCGAAAATTCGGTTGAAAACAGCTTTGGCAATAGTCGTCTTCCCTATTCCACCCATTCCACAAATCCCCACAATACGTACATCCTTTAACTCATCATCATATAACAACTTGATTACTTCGTTCACACGGGAATCTATCCCCACTTCATACGGGGCAATATAGAGTGGTACATGCCCCAATTTTTTAAAAATCAGTTGAACAATTTCTTGAATACACTTCATCTCATTCCTACCAAATATTAAACACATTAAAAATCTAGTGAGCCCCATTGTACTAAAAAAAGAAATACAAATCAAAATAAATATAAGTTTTTTATTCATAACTAGAAATTAAGGAGACATTTTAAAAATAAAGCACAATACTTCTTTCAAAAAGTATAATTATTTAAATTAGGATAAATTATAATGATCTCCTATGAGATTTTTGATAATTATACTGACGTCCTTTACTTTATCTGATAATATATAGATACACCCCTCCTGTCAATTTTTTTCTTCAAAATGACAAAACAATTCCTTTCATATTTTTTTGTCAATTTTTAAAATTTTGACCAAATTTTTTTTTCATTTTCTAAATAAATATTGACAAAAATCTTAAATTTATTTTTATATAAAATAAAAATAAGTTATTTATCTTAAATTATTTTTAAGTAAAATAGTAAGAAATCTTTAAAAAGAGTTATAAAAATTGGTCAAAATTAAATAATGTAAAAATAAATAAATAAATTGGTAATATTCTAAAGAAAAGTTAATAAAATTATTATAAATTTTAAAAAAAATCAGTATAATCTATTTATAAATAATATAAACTGTACGTTTATAAACCACGGTTTTTAATCATTAAATGTCATATTCATTGCTCATATTTGTGGTTGTAATTTTCAACGATGGTCAACGATTTGGAAGTCGTTTCTATTTTGATTGATAGTTTTTAAATTAGTAAAAAATTTCTTAACACTATACCAAGCACTATGAAATTGTGATTTTGAAGTTGAAATCGGATGGAATTAGATACAAAGTAACTCAGAATTTTAATTCCAAAATTCTAAATCTATAATACCAAATAAGTTTTAAGAGCCTAATTTTCTAATGAATTTGTAATATGTTAATATCGTTGAAATTCTTTCGTTTTTTGACTGGCAAAAATAATCAATTTTAAATAAAATAAAATAAAATAGTAAAGCTAAGGATCAATAAAAGCATAATAAACATCAGTTGGTAAATTACCCATTTGCTACTTTTGATAATTCCCATCCTGCTAGTGTGCCTGCTGTTTTCAACGCTGCTCTCCACCCATTCACCTTCTCCGAATTCTTTCCAAAGATTTCTTCGTGCTTTGCAATTGCTTCCGCAAAACTTCCCGTTTGTTTTTGTACTTCGGATGGAGTCACGTTGTAAAATATGGCCAAAACTGTCTGTTGCTTCATATCTTTGCATTGAAGGATCTCCACAAGTTCATCCAAGCACCACGAGGAAGAAGAGTAGTTCTTGGAGAAAAAGATGATAGCAAATCTCGATTCCTGAATAGCTTTCGCGAGCTCCAGAGAAATTGATTTTCCTCTCTCAATTTTTTCATCGATAAAAGTTTCTATTCCTTTCCGGTGTAGAGCCGCGTAAAGATAACAAACAAAGTTGTTACGAGTGTCCTCTCCGCTGAAGCTCAAGAATACGTCATATTTCCATCGAGGCATGGAAGAAGAGGAAGAGGAAGAGGAAGCCATTGAAAACTTGCAAATTTGAGAGTGCAAAATTGCTTAAAGCTGCTGGAGATATGAATAGCAGTGAAAAATAATAAGCTGCTCTTTAATACATGGCTAAGAGTGAAGTCGAAGGCCGGCAGGAATCCAAAGTCTCCCATGAACCAAAGTCGAAGGCCGGCAGATAAACCTTCCGGGAACTTTCCCATTAGGTAAGAAAAGGAGAAGGACAAAATATGATAGAGACATGAAATCTTCTTTTTGTGTGAGAAAAAGAGTGTATTTTTATTTTTATTTTTTTTATTGGTAGGAGGAAAAAAAAAAACAGAATAAAGGCTAAACAGCAAACATAATTATTGACTTGAGGTGGACTTGGGTCGGTTTATAATTTTCTACCGTGTGATTTTGCATACAGATGATGTTTCCTGCTGTGTGTGTTGTGCCTACTTATGAAGTTTTCCATGACCTTCGTGGAACCTATTCGCAGTAATTAATTATCGGTCAATTGGTCAATTTTTTCTTGGTAAAATACATCAGTCTCCCTCGAGATTTAAAGTTATTACATATAAATTTTTCATAAATTAAAAAATTACACTAACTTATTTTTTATTTTATTTGACGTAAAATAACTATCGCTTAAATCTATTTGTATCTATCGAAAGTGTCCTCATTATGCAAAAAAATCCTAAATGCCTTATAATGTCTAATAAATTATAATTTTGCCCCAAATTATCTTTAATAACTGAATAATTATATTATATCCTTTTTAGGTGGAACACACACCTTTTAATTCTAAGTTTTACTAACCGTTCTCTGTTAAAAATTATCATATTTTATTAATGTTAACGTAATAAGATAAGTTTAGTAAGATACTAAGTTAATTTTAAAAATATATAGATATTAAAATAATTAGTTACCAAATAATGAAATTTTATAGAAAAAAATTAATTTTTTTTTATAACTGTATTAATTATATTGCAATTAAGTCTATAACCAATAAGATATAGTAGATAAATTTTGTGAATGACTTGCTAGACTTATGAAATGTGGGTTACTTTCACAACATTATTAGAATTAACCAACTGAAACAACCAATATCAACACAGTTGGAAGGGTATCCAACTGAACAATACATCAAAATCATTCAAACATGATACTCATGGAGCTTAACATAAATTACCAGCACACTAACAATACACAGAAAAACAATGCGTAACATGTCCATCGACAGACATTAGTCTCAATACAGAACCACATTAACGAGAGTGTCCTAAAACAGAAACAGCAACACAAAGATGATTTAAAACAGAACAATGGAGAGAGAATAGGATCACACAAATCTAGAGCCCCTCAAGCCAGAGATACTTCCTACTCATTGGCATTTTGATGAAGATGTTATGCCACTCTAGTATGGTGAATTTCTCAATAGCTTTGTTATAATAAGTTGGGTCCACAATGTCAAGGGCCACCAATGCATCCTTGACGGAGTAAGGATCAAATGGCTCACTAGAAGCCTTATTCATAACTTTCTTTCCGTTGAGCTCCTTAGCCTTTGCCATTGATAAGTATTCCTAATCATGCACCCCTTTAAAAACAGAAATGAAATGGAAAAGGAGATAAACACATCTAGGAAGATGTGCTAATTTGAAGATTATCAATTGTTTTATAATAAGCCTGAATGCTTATGAGAAATTAAAGGCAGTTTTCATGAACAAAACAACATTAGAAACAACTGAGACTACAAGAAAATATCAATTAAACAGTCTTGCATGAGGAATATGATGCTTTTTTCCCATTAGGAACTCTAAGCAAGTCAAAATATTTTGTTTGTACATTAGACTGTACAAACTGGAGCATTCAAATGGATGGCAACGCTTTCCATGTTAATGTAGAACAAATTATATCACAACCCAAGACCCACCCTATGTGGATCTCGTGTTGAGCACCCGATCCGACGCTACTTGTCGAACCACTGGTCTCAACTTGCTACACAATCAGTGCTACTAACATGCAACAACTAAATAACGAAAGACTTAAACAAATAAATAAATAAAAACTGCATGTGATATATAATATGTTCTCAAAATGCAGAATACAAAATTTCTTAATACAACTGTTCATCCCTAAGACGTGGATAACATGGGAGAGCTACAAGACTGTCTGTACTAAGTATTACACTGCAACTTCAAAAGTAAATGTCCACCTCTTAGCTCTCAGGCTCTATGGTCTGTGCTCCAAATCTGTGCCTGAAATAGTCAAAAAGTAGTATCTGTTCTGAGTCATGAAAACTCAATAAGTAGTCATTTACTCTGCCATGTGTACAAGGTATAAAAGAATGCTAGCCAATCAATGAATATATAACTCAATATCAAATGATAGAAGTCAAATGATAATAGAAATGAATCTGCTATGCTAACAATGTCATATTGCTACAGTCATGAGCTATATCAAGTATGAAATGTAAGCACTGTACTGAAAGCTGTAAAATCTCATGATCATTCAATTACAATATAACATGATCAAGCTATGAATATCAACAATAAAGGATAGTGATATCAAAACCGAGATGCAATGGTACTGGTGGGGCCCGGCTACCCCCAGGGTGCCTAATGTACCAATCTAAAAATGTAAGTCTACGTCCCATGCCTCACATAGCAACGTAGTAAATGTTCCACTCGGCTATATGAATACTGCTCTCCCCTGAGCTCGTATTCAGCTCCACTCGGAACCTGAACCCGAAGGTCATAAATAGCATCAGATGGAGATGTGACTGAGCACAAATCTGGCACTAATAATATATCGGGATCATGCTATCTTCTACGAAGAGTATAGTGGAATCATAACTGGTTCTAGGCAATCTGACGTAACAATAGTTTTCGAGGCTATGGTTACTAGACTGCTTCGAATAAAACTGTCTGGCCCTTGCGGCCCTAGGTACAAGTGTACATAAAGAAATCTGTGCACAAGTGTACAATCATGATCGAGATATATATATATATATATATAGAAATCAATAACTAGTTCCCACATGATAGGGCAATATCAATATGGCTAAATAAATACTGGTATGTATGTACAGAGTACAATAGGCAATATATATACAAGAACTATGACATGACTTGGAATATAACAGATGCAAAGATCGGATTTTACTTACCTCCTTCTGTATTTGTCTAGAAGGTCAAAACCACCTTCTTCTTGTCTCTCGGTATTCCTATGATTCAGGAAACTCAATCTCAGTCTATAGTTATATGAATTATGTTATTCATCAAATTTTATATCTCTTTAATACTGGTACTTGTAGAAACCTAAAAAAAGTATATATATATATATATATATATATATAATAAAATGAGAGTGAATTTTTTTTATTATTACTGAGGGTCGAGAAATATACAAATAAGTATATTGCAATACATGATTTTATTATGTGACGTAATTATAGAGTAATATACCTATAATTATATGTATATATGAACTCATATGAAATACACATATTAAGTGTGTATTGTGGGTATAACCAAAATGTATAAATAAATATAAGTATATATATGACTATATATATATTTATAAACTAATATAATAATATAGTAAATGGAAATTGCTGGAACATGTAGTGTATATATATATATATATATATATATATATATAAAACACAAATGCACATTGTATAGATATATATTAAAATAATTACATGAAGCTTCAAAAAGAAGCTGTTGGAACCACACATGAACATATATAAATTATAAAAATATTTTAAAGTGTTAAATACAAAGGAAATAATGAAATAAAAAGAAAAAAATGTAGAAAGAAATAGAAAACAGTAGAAGCATGTAGAAGGCTGAAGAAGTTAGAAGAAACAAAGGAGAGAGAAACAGTGGTGGCGGCCATGTAGCTGTGTGTGCGTGTGTGGGTTCTCCATTTTAACAGGTGGCAATGCCACCAATTTTAAAGTCAGTCAAGGCAAGGAATTAAAGGGAGAGAAAAGAAGTGTGAGAGAGAGAAAAACTGAGCCGCAGAGGAAGTGAAGAAAGGAGGAAGAAGAGGAAAATCTTGGAAAAAAATTGAAGTTCATTACAACCAGGTAATCTGAGTTTAACTGCTTTAATGTCTATTTTAAATTATTCTATATAAGTTTTAGAATTGTTTAAGGCTCAAAATATGGAAGAAAAATTAAGAACTGAAGCTATTACACACGGTTAAAAATGGTAGACTTTGATATGTTAAACCAACCTTGATTTTGGAACTAGAAATGAGTAAGAAATCCTTTTAGGAGCTCAACGTAACTTGAATCATGTAAAACGGTTCAAAAATGACCCTTGAATAGCAAAATTATTCTTTCGCCGGTGCAACACCGGAAAACCCATGTGGGTATCAGAAACCGGTGAAGTTTGAGGCCAAAACTGGTTTTAAATCATTCCTTAGAGTCCTAGAATTGATTTGGTGTAAAAATCAGAAAAAATGGACATTAAAATCATGGAAAACAGTGAAGGGTTGCGTTTTTTCGGCGATCGGCGCCGGCGAGATGGTCGGGGAAGACGACCAGAAAAATGGGTGGCTGCCAGGTCAAGTTTTGGTCTGGTCTGCGCCGGGTCGGGTCGGGATTCGACCGACCGCATAAACGGATCCAACACTGTGTCATTTTGGTTATTGAATTTAAAAAGAAATGGGAAACAGGGAACTGTGATTCCGCCGACTTGAACCCTGAACCTGGGGTGCCCAAGCACCTAACCTTCCTTTCCATCCCACTGAGCCATGTATGCCCTTATGGTTTAATCTTGATTCAAAATATATATATATATATATATATATATATATATAATCTCATGTACTTTTCCTCTTAGAAGAAATCCAATATAAGCATGTTGAACAACAACTTCTTACTTCCCTCCCGGGTGGCATTTCATTCCTTGTCATCCATCCAAGTCAGTCAAATGGTATAAAGCCATTCTTCTTCATACCAATTCTGTATGGTTTGAAGAAATCACCAGTAAGCAAGATCCAACCCAGATCCTTTATAATAAGTTTGTTATTTGTAATTTTATTTCAGAAAAGTCCTGGGGATCTCATCCTTCTCAACTTCGAGATCTTCCCAATTCATCGGTGCAGTATTCTTATTATGACTACATCGATGCATTCAGTAAGTCCTTTTTCATTCAAAACCAGTCAAAAGATCATTCGTGGTTCCTTATGTTTGATCACAAATTCAAAGGCCAAATCCCTAGTTGGTTCAATGAATGGTGGCACAAATTCGAACTCATTCCGAAAATTCTTCCATCAGCACTACAGTCAGCGATGAGCTATTTTGCAACAGTTTATCAACCAGATGAGCACAATGCGCAGTTCCCTATCATCCTCCATTTGACCAGCAAATACAAGATCTCATGGATAATGAAATGGAATTATGCATTAAAAGATAATTTAATTTTAAGAGAATTTTCAGTTAAGTGGTGGGATAACCTTAATTATGACAGGTACATCACCTTCATTAATAATGATTACCCTCCACTAGCAACAAAACCAGTTAACCAGCCCATTACACATAAGACCCGATCCTCCAGTATAGACCCGACCCTATTGCAAGGACAATCCAAATAAGAGCTAAAAGAGCTAGCTCGCCAATTGATGATTCAGTTCCTCCCAGAGCCCCTGCTCTGTGAGCACTTCTCCCTTCCTTCTAGGACAGCCCCTTCTCCAGCACAGGCAGTCCTCTCCTCCTCCTTCATACCAATTGCAGTCTTGGGCCAGAAGACGAAGAAAGCTCAAAACAGCATCTTCTCCTCCTACTCAGACAGTTGCTCCTATGGTGCTCCTCCCAACGGATCATCAGACAGTCTCCCACCATCTGGATTACAGATAAGTCCGACCCAATCCAGACCCAGTCAACATGCACCTGTCGACAATCCTCGATAGTTGCACAGTCAGTCCACTCAACCGACGCAAGATGACAAAATACCTTTCGGCTCCAAATAAGCCATTATTCACCAACAGTGAAAGTTGTCCTTTGCCGACAGTTATCATTGCACCCATCAGTCAGCCAAAAGCATTCTGCTTTCACCCTAGTAAAATGACTTACCATTCTGGAAAGAAAAGTTCATCAACAGACTTCCCAATTTATTTGCCCATAAGATTCGAGATTTCCTTAGTAAAGACACCGAAGTCATAGACTACCCTAGTCTTACCTACGGTGATATCATTTGCATAGTTCGCAAAGAAGGAATGCAGATGTGCATTGATATGAAACTTAATAGTCAAGCCTCTAGGAACAGGAAACGTGCCAAATATGAGTTAGGCAATTTCTGCGTCCAATACGGCTTACCCTCAGTTGCCCCTTCCAAACGATGATCTAAGCACATCCATCAAGATCAGTCTCCTAGGAAACCCTATCATCGTCCTCGCCGCAGTCACAGATTTAGGAAGAATCACCACCTAGGTGAATCCAGTAAACCTTCCAAAACTCGTGACTATCATAAGGTCAATCGTAGAAAGAAAACTTCTACCAATAAGCATTCTTCCAGCAAAGCTACATCTTCTAATGTTTGCTTCAAGTGCGGGAAGAAAGGTCATTTCAAATCCGACTGTAAAGTCAAACAATTAGTCAATGCCCTTCAAGGCACCCCAAAAAGTAAACAAGAGTTGCTTAAGATTCTTGCACTTAGAAATTCAGACAATGAACCCTCCTCTGATTTATCCTCTTACAATTCATATGATAGTGAAAATGAGATAGACCAGTTAGACCAGTCTTCTGATTCAGAAACCTCATATCACTCAGCTAGCCCTCTAGTTAAGATAGGATGCTCAAACAATTGCAATCGTAGTTGTTGCAAACCATCAGCACCCTAACAAAACAGGAAGAAATTCTCATAGATCTCATCAACAAGTTAGAAGATCCAATAGAAAAATCTCAGTACCTGAATAAGTTAGTATTTCTTTAGATACTGAACCCAGTAAGCCTTCTTCTTCCATACCCTCTAAATCTCTCATTAGATTCAATGAAATCTTCGATAGGTTTACAGTCTCTAAACCTGTAATTGGACGCTCCTTTTTAGTTCTCATCATTGACAAATAGCCACAGAAAGCCATACTAGAGAGAATTCTTCAGTAATAGAATTTCTTTCATGTATTCAGTTAGCATCTCTCCCTCTCCCCTATGGACGGCATAGCCGCCTTCCAAGCCTAACAGTTGTAATTTTATTTTCTGCTTCAGTCAGCCGGGCCTTTGAAGCCCTCTTATGTAATTATATTTTATTTTTACAGTTTTAAATATGGAAGGTTTTACCTCCTTTCCCTGCATTTGCAATTTAGTTTTTATTTTATATTGCCTTCTCCTTCTTTCTTATTACCTTTCATTACTTCATGCATAGTTTTCGCCCCCACTCGTTCAGCGAGTGTTCCTTTTGGTATCAAAGCCACACAACGTTCTGTCCACAACCACCACAGTAGTCATGCCTATGTTAGGCTAAGCTCCGGCACATGGGGATCACTGTAGGTTACCTTTTCCGGTCACCCTTCACTAATGTCTAACAGTCTAATGGTATAGGAACAGTTTCAGATCGATGGATCTTTGGTAGTTGGTTCCTCCTTTTCAGGATTAACTCTTAGAGTTACTTCTTTTTTAGCCGTCTTTACGGGTTGAAACTATATATGTTAGTTGACCTTGTGTTTTAAGGATTGTTGATCTTCTGATCACAAAGTCTTCGATCTTCTATTTGTTGATCTTTTGTCTGTTGATCTTCTATTCATTGATCTTCTACTACACGATCTATGTCAGTCTAACTCACATATGAGTCTCACTCTGTCACTCCCCAGTAAACACCAGAGAAGTAGAAATTGTTGTCACCGTCTCGGAAATCCTATGATTGTATAAGGCTTGTGCTGTTGTCACCTTCTTGGAAACCCACAGACCATGAAGCCTAGGTAAGTCCCGCTGAGCCAAGAGGGCGTTTAGGGCAGGTTGGCTTGCAAGGTTGTTAATGGTTGAGTTTTGGTATGCACAGCAGCACGACCCCTTTAACATCTGTGGTTGAGTCCTGGTATGCACAACATGTAGTTTTTATGGAAACTTGGTTTGGGACGAGTATGAATAGCGTGAATATGAACAGTGATGTGTCAGTCACGTGGTTACTATTCACGAATAGTGGCTTGCTGGTAAATTTTAACTTATGCTGTTGTTTGGATTTTACTGCATGATTTGAAATGGATTAAAGTCATCATCCAAAGCATAAGGGTCTTGACTAGATAGCAGTGACGATGAATCCACCGTCAACTATCTTCAGTCGCATTTTTCCTCTTCTTCCCACAAGTAAAATGTGTTAGCCCTCATTAATTGTATGCTTGAGGATGCTAATCACCAGATAGCCCAACAAGCCAAAGCCAAATTCAAACCGGCTAGGTCTGCAGTCGCCGCCAAACCAATAGTTCAGCCAGTTAGGTTTCGGTCTCCAGTTCAGATCAAACCACCCAAACAGTGTGCTCCTTACGTGCTTCTAGTAGCACCCCAGAACAACCTTCCATCCCAGCCAAAACACATGAACAACTCTTTTATGATCTACTCAAAACTATTAAAGATCCTGTCCAACAAACCCAGTACCTCCACAAGTTCCAGCTGATTTCCGAACCAGCTAAACCCATTTTCGTCTCCTTCACCAGTATCTTTGGGAGGTTTACTTCCTTCAGGAATAAATCTAGTCATGACACAACGATCTATGATCTTCGCAACGAGATCTTAGGTCTCCAGTCTAAATCCTTAAGCATTTGGTCAACTAATTCTTTAGCTGAAGTGGGCTTAGGTTCAACCTGTTTAGACAACTGGAGTTGTGGTAACCTAATCAAAGGTTGTTCTAATGTGGAAGAACAAGGAGAAGGTTGAGGAATGGTAGGCTGTTTTGGCTCTACAAATTTCTCAATCTTGTCTAACTGTTTTCCTATGGTAATATGGCATTGGTTGGTATAGTTGTTCCGTTCAACGATCTTCCTAGGGTTTTCTTTAGTAGGAGGGATCTTGAATGGAGAAGCAACTACTTCTTTATCATTGTGTTCAACTATGATTGTATCAGCTAAAGGGTGACTGGCTGACACACTGGTTCTATCTAGTTTAAGCCATTTAACCTTAGTGACTGGTGCTAAGGAAGTTTGGACATAATGATTTTCAACATACTCAAAAAATGGAATGTGTCGTTCTTCTGATTTCATGAACACTTGCCATTGATTAAGAATGTCTTGCTTTTGTTCTCTGGTATGGGTGGCCCTATACTGTTCTCGTTTAATCCTATTGGCTTCAGAATTTAA
Source organism: Nyssa sinensis (assembly GCA_008638375.1). Lineage (NCBI taxonomy): Eukaryota > Viridiplantae > Streptophyta > Magnoliopsida > Cornales > Nyssaceae > Nyssa > Nyssa sinensis. The sequence continues at coordinate 54,277,950 of CM018043.1, read as the reverse complement.
CTCGGCTCTTAAGGGTTCCATATCTAGGATGAACTCTTTACTGAGTGTATTGAGTCCATGGTCAACTAGGGCATCAAAATCTGTAGGACTGGGAGATGTGACTGATTCATCTTCGTCTACAGTTTAAGGCTCATGGAGTACATAACATGGAATGTTATGAAGAAAATGAGGAATAAGAAGAGACAGAAGACATGAGAATGGATGGGATGGCGACCGGAAGACCACTGAAGGCTATCCTTGACTGTCACGACTCACTAAGTCTTCACTACTGGACAGGAAACTATCTCTAAAAGAAACTAAGGAATTGGGTCTGGACTCTTTTTGAAAATAACAGATAGTTTAAATCTAATCTAACCATCTCTCTTACAGGTACTATAACCCTGACTTGAACTTAAATGTTTTAGAGATCGGACTTGAACCATCACATAGATCTGACTTAACCATTTGGACTTGATCATCTGGACTTAACCATTCAGACTTAACTTCAACAAGACTTACATCATGCTAAACTCAACTATGAATTCACGCTATTCATACTCGTACCAAACCAAGTTTCCATAAAAACTACATGTTGTGCATACCAGGACTCAACCACAAATGTTAAAGGGGTCGTGCTGCTGTGCATACCAAAACTTAACCATTAACAACCTTGCAAGCCAACCTACCCTAAACGCCCTCTTGGCTCAGCGGGACTTACCTAGGCTTCAAGGTCTATGGGTTTCCAAGAAGGTGACAACAGCACAAGCCTTATACAATCATAGGATTTCTGAGACTGTGACAACAGTTTCTACTTCTCTGGTGTTTACTGGGGAGTGACAGAGTGAGACTTATATGTGAGTTAGACTGACATAGATCGTGTAGTAGAAGATCAATGAATAGAAGATCAACAGACAAAAGATCAACAAATAGAAGATCGAAGACTTTGTGATCAGAAGATCAATAATCCTTAAAACACAAGGTCAACGAACATATATAGTTTCAACCCGTAGAAAAGGCTATAGAAGAAGTAACTTTAAGAGTTAATCCTGAAAAGGAGGAACCAACTACCAAAGATCCATCAATCTGAAACTGTTCCTATACCATTAGACTGTTAGACATTAGTAAAGGGTGACCGGAGAAGGTAACCTATAGTGATCCCTGTGTGCTGGAGCTTAACCTAACATAGGCATGACTACTGTGGTGGTGGTGGACAGAACGCTGTGTGGCTCTGATACCAATGGAAACACTCGTATAACGAGTAGGGGCAGAAGCATAAAAATTTAAAAGAAAGAAGAGAGGAAAGGGAAAGAAGTATTAAAACTTAAATTAAAACATACATAAAATTTACATAAAACGCTTTAAAGGCCCGGCTGACTGAATCAGAAGGGAAGGCGGCTATGCCGTCCATAAGGGAGAATGAGAGATGCTAACTGAATACATGAAAGATATTCTATGACTAAAGAATTCTCTCTAGTATGGCTTATTGTGGCTATTTCGCTCAAACAACCGATGATGAGAACTGAAGAGGAGCGTCCAATATATAGAAGGAGGAGCGCCTCTGGAACTGACTGAGTGGTTTCAATCACGGAGGGAATCGCGAGAGTGAATCCACTTTTACTGGGGTGAAAGCAGAATGCTTTCGGCTGACTGATGGGTGCAATGATGACTGTCGGCAAAAGACAACTTTCACTGTTGGTGAATAGTGGCCTGTCTGGAGCTGAAAGATATTTTTTCATCTTGCGTCGGCTGAGTGGACTGACTGTGCAACTATCGAGGATTGTCGACAGGTGCATGCTGACTGGGTCTGGATCAGGTCGGACTTATCCGTAATCCAGATGGTGGGAGACTGCCTGATGATCCGTTGGGAGGAGCACCATGGGAGCAACTGTTTGAGCAGGAGGAGAAGATGTTGTTCTGAGCTTTCTTCGTCTTTTGGCCCAAGACTGCAATTGGTATGAAGGAGGAGGAGAGGACTGCCTGTGCTGGAGAAGGGGCTGTCCTAGAAGGAAGGGAGAAGTGCTCACAGAGCAGGGGCTCTGGGAGGAACTGACTGTAGGATCCATAAGGAGGAACGGATCTTGAGCTTGCTGAGGGGAGAGTAGCTGAAGGTCTGCTGTCCTGAGGAGAGAGAAGAGATCCGTTGAGGTGCAGGGGCACCGGATCTGAAGGCTGACTAGAGAGGTGCTGGGAAGACATCTGTGGCTGACTGAAATAGTCGTGCTGTTGCAGTACTGGTGGTTGTTTGGCCGCTGCAAGTGACTATTACAAGAAATGAAAAATACATATATATATATATATATATTATACTAAAGAAATAATTAAAGTAAAAACAAAAAAAAAGGGCGCAGCCCCTGGGGTTTGAACCATGGACCTATTAGGAGGAAGGATGAGACAGAACCAGTTGGACAGGTACCACCCATGCCAACTTAAGCCCAAATATATATATATATATATATATTATGTAAATGTAATATTAAATTAATTTAATTAAATTAAATATACCGAAATGACCCGGAGTCCAAAATAAACAAGTGGATAGTGTTTTCTTCATGTGTCGGACATTCTGAATCCAAGGGTGAGGTCCGTTTCATGAGACGGGGTTCCAAAAAATAAAAGACCTGTAAAGGTGCAAGATGACCGTTTTGCCAATTTTAGTACAGATGTCCGAATTGAATTCCGCGAAAGCCTAAATCGACTTTGTTCGATGTTCTAGATTCAATGGTAGGATCTATTCAAGTAAAAGAAATACCAATATTAAAGGGACATAAAATTTGATGAATAACATAAATTCATGTGACGATAACGGAGACATACTTTGTGAATATTAGGAACACCGAAAGGAAAAAAGAGGCGGTTTGACCTCCTAGACAGGTGCAGTAAGAGGACTGCATTAACACCGATTAGTTCGACTATGTAGTGGACACGACTCCCTAGGGTTGAAATAAATCCGTCCAGGTATGACATTTTGTTAAGTGAGAAATAGGATTAAGTTTAGGAGTAACTTCTATGTTGATTTAATATATTTATTCGATTGTATATGTGATTATGTGTTCCCTGTTATTTTCTTGGCAGTTCGGTTAAGTGATAAAACGTGAACTGTAACCATATGTATATTCCATATGTTGGTGCTATATGCTACATATGTTTTTCGAGAATCGTTGAGATTGTGAATGTGCATTATTTAAAGCATGCTTCATGTATGGATAAAATGTTTCATTGAGATTATAGTGGCATGGTGGAATCAAGGCATATTGGCATGGTGTGATTCCTTGAGAACATAGTGTGAGTTGAGCACCTGGTGCTGTGCATTATGAAGGTGCAGATCCTGTGGTGAAAAATCTAAAATTGGCCATTGGTACTCATGCCAACGGAGACGGACCGTGAAGTGAGACATACGATTGGTACTCATACTAGTAGGGAAGGACCGTAAAGTGAGACATGGGTGTGGCATAGAGTTTTCATGGGTACGTCACGCATATTGTTCATATACTGCATTGATGATTTGGAAGACATGTAGATATAAATGTACACTTGCATATGCCACACCTTAATTTTGTTCCTTGCATTAACATTATGTTATACCAGCTGTCGAGCTGACCCATTCTTGGGATATCATATTACAGATGACGCTCCTGGTACTTGAGACTTTATGAAGTCTAGAAGGAAGGAGGGAAAGAGGACTTGGAAGTATATCTAGCCCTTGGGGCGTATTTTGTGGTGTAAGGGTTTAAGCCCAAATGATATGTCGGATTTGTTTAGTAACGATGACTCACATGTATATATGATGAAGGAAGTGAATGTATGACTAGTTGAATCCATTAAATTGTCTTCTATTTCCTTTTCTTCATTTATTTTCACTCACTGCCCGAGTTTGTGGAAGTTCGGGGCGTGACAGTACTTCTTTTACTTAAATAGACTCTACTATTGAATCCAAAATGTCAAATAAAGTCGGTTTAGGCTTTCACGGAATTCAATTTAGACTTCCGTACTAAAAAGGGCAAAACGATCATTTTGCACTTTTACGGTTTCTTACTGCTCGAGACCTCTTTTCACAAATCAAACTACACGTTTGAGTTCGGAATGCTCAAAATAATAAAAACTCACTATTATTTTATTTTAATCGGAGTTCGTTTGACTACTTTTCGACTTAGGGTCATTTTGGTCATTTCTCTTTTAAATAATTATTTAATTAAATAATATTTTATTCACTTGGGTCAAAATATAATTATTATAACTTCTAGGTAAAATTTATAATTTCACAAAGTCTTATTCCAATCTGAAATAGCCAAACAATGGATTAAATTTAAACTTGGATAAGCTATCCTTATTCTCAATTTCAATCTACTATTCTTGTATCCAAACAGCCCCAAATCTATATTTTTAAAATTTTAAAAATTATAAATACTTGGATCTAACCCATGGGTGGCTGGGCGGGTCAACCTGACCCGACCCATGGCCTAAAATCACAAAAAAAAACACAACACGCACGCTGTAGCGTTTTTCCGGCCAGCCATGCACCGGTCATTTTCTTCGGCGATGGCGGCTGTTTTTCGGCGATTTTTTGACATCCGACCACCTAGGTCATCTTCTACTCCTCATGGGATTTCCATATCTACCCTCGGAATTCAGTTTGCATCACCAGAAGGCGTCGAAAAATGGAGTTACAGCCAACTCCAGTGAGTTATCCCAATTTTCCGACGAACTGAATTTTCACTTTTTCATGACTTTTTAGCCATTGTTTTGAGCCCAAATTTTACCTACAAGTTGCTGCACTTATGGGCAACAATTCCCAATTCACAAAACGAGGTAAAACGGTCAAAAACTGAATTACCTGAAATTTTTCTTCAAACTTTAAATTAGTTTTTCTCACTCATTTCTTAACCAAATGAGTTGTGGTTTTTTCCTAAATTCACCATTTTTCATGCTCTTTAAAACCATGTAATTCTTTCTAAGCTTTAAAAAATTCTACAAAAAAGCCAGCAAATTCGAAACTTGACAATACAGTAAATTTCTCACCTTGTTCTTTTTATTTCTCCTTCTTTCTTCTTCTGTTTCCTACTTCTGAATGGTTTAGAATTTCTCTAAAGGTCTTAGCTCCTTTGTTTTGCTTCTTTCTTTTTGCTTTTCTATATAACACTACACACATATATACATATATACACTAAACTGCCCCCTCACGGTTCTCTCTTTCCTCAGCCCTTTTCTTTGACCTTTTTTCTAATATTCCTGCTTTCTTTTTCTGCTTTTCTTTCTTGTCTCACCTTTACATTTAATTGTATGTTGATATTTTGTGTATATATGTATATTATACTAAATGCACACATCAAGTACACGGACACACACACACACATACTCATACCCACTTGCACACACAAGCTACCCGAATCTCCCATCACTCAATTCATCCCTCAATCAGTCCACTTGCTGCTCTCTTTATATGTATATACATATATATATATATAACATACATATATATACACATTTTTATGCACATGCATAAATACACACACTCCAACACACACACTTGATGACACCCACTAAGCACTTGCATGTTGTGCATGCATCTATATATATATATATATATATATATATATATATATATATACACACACGGATTTATATGTACATACATACATATGCTTATTATATTAAGTTTTATACCTTACATATACATATGTATACTTTTATACATATATATATATATACTTACATATATATACACCAACACATATATATATACCTTTTTATATAGACCTATATGTACATATATACTCATACGTACAACTTCTTATATACCTAATACATAATTTATGTATAATTACATTATGCATGTACTTCGAGACGTGTACTGGTGTACATGCATAATTGCCTGTATATATATTATCATGCTTCTATCTATATATACACATATATACATTATCTTGTATATGTATATATGTATATTCTCATATTTTATTTAAAATATACTGTACACGTATATCGAGTCACATAGGGCCTGTGTGCACGATTCTCCATACCATCAGTTTCCTCGTACGGTTACTTCTAGGGTACTCGGGGTTACTTGTATTTCACTTCTTGTATATTTAAATATCATTTATTACTCTATCTGTGAATCTTAATACTCATTCCGAACTGCGTGCCTATTACTGTATCTTACTCATTGTGATAGTTCGGTATATTTTTGGATATATTATTCTTGGTTTGAATCGGTCTCGGTTTATCTTTGATACTATATTCATTACTTGGTTAAAGCTCGGTATTATTATTTGACTCCTTAGACTTAATTGGAATTATTCTATTTTATTCGGGACTCATGTTCGGTTATAACTTATAACTGGTATTACACTACTCGATTCGACCTATCTCGGTTTACATGTACTTGACCGGGTCTACCTCGATTTACGTGCCATATCCCGGGCCAGGATATTATAGATTATAGAAGAATTCAATTCTTAGTACGGAATTACGTGTAACGCTAGAGTTGTCGAAATTGCGTGAACTTCGGTGGGTGGCTTGGAAACGATGTGCTGATCAATACTTATCGTTTCTTCATGACGTATGCCGCTTTTCAGGAAAATTCCTGGCCTTCAAAAACGCGTTTTTACTACTTTTGGTAATAAATGTGCTGCTTAATTTCCTAGAGCTGCAGTTGACGTTTGGAGTTGTCCTTTTACCAGATTGCTGCTTAAGTTTAGGATTTTTGATTTATGCTTTTAGTTAGAATTTTTTTTTTTTTTAGAATTTTTAGTATTTCTCCTTATTTTAATTATTGCTTTCATATTCCTAGTCAAATTAGGGTTTGCAGCCTATATAAAGGCTTTTTCTTTCATTGTAAGGTTAACTTTCATTGAATAAAGAATTTTCTTTCTGAGATCTTATTCTCTATGCTCATGGATTCAAGTGTGTGTGTTTGTTCGTGGATTCGAGTGATTCTCCAAGAAGCAGGCAGTGTCCTACTTCTTCCGAAAAGCGGCAAACGTCATGGCGAAGCTATAAGTATTGATCAGCACATCGTTTTCAAGCCACCTACCGAAGTTCACGCAATTCTAACAACTTTAGCGTTGCACGTAATTCCGTACTAGGAATTGAATTCTTTTGTAATCTGTTCTACATCAGTCTTCCTTGCTTGAAAAGAACTCGACCTCGAATTAGTTAATTGAGAAGACGACCCATCAGGAGGATGATATTCAAACAAATCAGCAATATTGAAAGTAGGATAAATGGCCATATCTGCAGAAAGGTCCACAACATAGGCATTATCATTAATTTTCTGCAAAATCTAGAAAGAACCATATTTCTTGTCTTTCAGCTTGTTGTACGTGCCCATTGGCACCCGCCCTTTGCGCAAATAAACCATTACTAGATCCCCCTCTTGAAATACTTGAGTCATTCTCTTTTTATCAGCAGCTGCCTTGTATTTGGCATTATACCCCATTCCAAATTGTTTATTGTTGTCCTCCACGCTATGCTTTAGACTTAATTCCTTTGCCAAAACTTCCTGGTTTGAGTATTGCAGCAGAAAATATGGCAGATCGTATCAATGCTATTTAATAAGAGTTGCAAAAAAATTTGGAGGAATCTACGCCTATTGAACACTCAAAGAAAGAGATCAGAGGGCCACCGGGTTGGATCCGACGGTAACCGCTTCGATAATAAAGTCAATAAACTAAATTGAAAGACTATAATTGAAAATAATTGAATGAGTATGAACTAAAAGGCGCACCTCAGGGCTTTATTTATAGGTTGTTGGAGTCGTGAAAGTAGGGATTTGATCATTGGAGAGTGGCAGTTACCATGTTGAACACTGTGCTTGATCGTCAGTTTCCTTGTTGAATACTATTTCCTTATCCTTAGCTCAGTAGGGTGCTTAAGGTGGCAATAAGCTCAGAACCTTCCTGTGAGTGTTCGTAGTACCTTTCGAGCTTGAGGTGAGTCCGAGGGTTGCATGGAGTTCCGATCAATAAGCTCTGAAGGCCATATGTTTAAACCTGCTCTAGATGGATGAGCTTTGGCTATTCTGTAGACACACTTGTCATGTGGAGATTGGTCTGTCACTTTATGGCATATTAATATATATACTAGATGAGAAAATTTGGGGAAAAGAAAGTGAAGAAAAGCAAAGTTTGATAAACAGAACTTCCTTCCAATTTTTTTTTCCTATTTCTCCTTAAGTTTTAGATGCAGTTTTGGTACTCAAATTTTAGCCATGTGGACTTGGTCCGATAGTTACGTCGTAATATAATATTTTAATAATACCTTGTTATATGTATTATATTTAAATAAATATATATATATATATATTATATTACATATATAATAAAATACATTACACTATCATTCAACCATAATCAATCAAAAAGTTTTCATATAATATATTGATGGACAACCACCCCGCTAGTTTATTAGAGATATTTGCCTATGAACTTCATTTGTTGATTAGTCGGAATCATTGAAGACTGGAAGATGAAATCTATTATATTTTATAACAATTTATAATGCTATCATCACAGCTGGACTATGCAATGACACCGTGAACAAGAAATATATATCTTGGCAAACTTCGCCTCTTCTAATTTTGACAAAGGCTAGCTTCCAGTTCCAGCCTCCTGGGATTGTCGCCACTACCTCGTCTGGATTGCTCAACTATGACTGTGCTGGCCTCAATACATTAGTTTAAATCAGGACATAGGTTTTCCATATTTCACTTGAAAGTGTGTGTGTGTGTGTGTGAGAGAGAGAGAGAGAGAGAGAGAGAGAGAGAGAGAGAGAGAGAGAGAGGGCAAGGATGGTGGCAGCAATATTAACTTAAACAATACTTACATCATGTTTAGTACCATATTTAGTACGGTAGAATGAATATTTCATAAATGTATATTTTAATTTTTTTTATTATTTATTTTTATTTGGTATGATTAGAAACACGAGTTAAAATATTTATTTCAAAGTTGAAAAAAAAATTTAGAAACATTTCAAAGTATACAAGTACACTTATTACATGAGTGTACGATCCACATGTCAGCGGGTGATCTTAGATTTTAAAAATATTAATATTAAACAATTCAATTTTTTGTACTAAATCTTACATATGAAATGATATGAAATAAAATCACTAATTGTATATTTGACACATCATTTAATAATTTTTCATTAAACAGCAGAGATACAAAATTTGGTATAAAATTTGAGACAAATTGAAATACCATTACTCTTCTAAGAAACCAATTGTCTTCCTTTAGGTTCAAAATTGTAATAATTTTTAGAATTTATTATTTATTAAAAGAGAATAAATCCGCTTACATCTCTCCCTAACACTCTAGACTTGTTAGCATCTCATACTATTCCTTTGCGTGAGAGTGAGGAATGTTAGTCCAATTAGTCTTATTCCGCTTTTAATAAAATAGATTTAAAAAGTACATAAATGAATTAATTAGAGATAAATTTGAGAAGAAAAAATATAAAATCTAATAAGTCCGAGATGAGTTTAAAAAAGGAAGGTTTAAACCCAACAACCCTAATTATAATATGAAATTATTTAAATATTTTTTTATTAATTTAAAATACTTAATCGATTCTTGTATATCTGAAATTGTGAAAAAAAATATAATACTAAAACAGGGTTGAATAAGTTAGCGTTGAATTTATTACAATTAAAACAAAACGAGTATTAAATAATATGTGATACAGAACAGAATCCAATAAACTTGAAAAGATTTTTTTGTTTAAACAAGACAGAGTTAATGAGAGTAAACTCATCATAATTTCATAATTTCTAACAAGTGACATTAAAATTAACACATCATAAAAGGTTTTATTTACATCAGGTGATTTAAACATGTGCCGAAAAGATTAGTTCTACTTATGTTAAGTTGGAAAGGGTATACCGAGGTTAACTTCAGTATACCGACCTCGGAACGGGGAATAAAGAAGAGACAAAAAGAATGACGAAAGCCTCATGATTACATTTCTAAAGCCTGACAGGCGGTGAGCCTTAACCCTGCCAAAAAGAAATACAGGTTTGAAAACCATCTCTACAAGTACACGTGTAAAGAGAGCCACAAACTTTGAAAGTTAATCCACCGCTTGTCAGATAAAGTAGCCGCCTTTCCATAGTATAAATTCCATGAAGGAGGTATGAAAAAGGATCTGCATAAAAATTACAATTTATTAAAGGGCTAAACCTTTGATAAAACAGAAGAATACTAACTTAACCATCGGAGAGGTTACCACCGGAACCTTTCCCGGTGGCTTTTTACAGATCATCTCTTTTCAGGTTCATGACGACGGATCATTCCATGACAAGCCAAAATTAGCTGCATCAGCTTGGCGCCGTCTGTGGGAAGTTTAGCATTCTTCTCTATCTCGTTTTCTCCGTTTAAAGTATTTGGTTGTCATGGCTTCCAACCGTCGCTCTGCACCGCTATCAGCTCAACCATTAGCTCAGGATGAAGAAGTTGCAACTTCTGATCCTGTGCAGCAACAACTGGATCAAATTCGAGCTCAGATGTAGAAACAATCTGATCAAACGTAGGCTCAGCTCTTAGCCATATCTCAAATCTTGGCCTCTTTGACACAAAATCCATCGGTTCTCCCTCACTCTGGAGTTCCTGAAAGCGGATATCCATTAGTGTCTCCTCCGCAACGGAGGCAATATGAGGAGGGTGGCCCTAGCGCTCGTCCCTTTTCTCCCCAGGGTGTAACTCCAGTTCGACATGACGTTCCAGGGAGCGTACCCAACATGCAACCTAACAACGTTATTTATAGCAGGGGCCATGTTGTTAGCCCTGCGAATTCTGGAGCTAACTTGGTGCAATCCGGACCACCATATCAACCGGCACCTGCGTCCAATCAAAGACAGTCCGAGCATGCAATCCCCAGTCAGAACAATCCTCAACCTACTGGGCTTGAGGTTGGTATACCAGGATTTCAGCACTTTGTCCCATCCAGAGTACCACTACGATCAGAAGAAGTGGCAGACTCCATAGGACAAGCAGTTCCTGCTCGAGAAGGACTTCCACCTCCTCAACAGGACGAAATAGCAAAGCTTCTCGGAAGATTTACGACTCCGTTTACCCCAGCTATATTAGCCGAGGAGCGTCCTCGTAAGTTCATTGTCCCAAAATTCACCCCGTATGAAGGATTGGATGATCCTGGCGATCATCTTTCGAATTACCAGCATACAATGGCCCTTCATGGCGCCACTGACGCATTTCTATGCCGCACCTTTGTGACGAGTCTCAAAGGGGCAGCCCTTCGATGGTTCCATAACCTCCCTCCAAATTCCGTCCCCAATTTTTACGAGCTCAGTAGGCGCTTTCTTGATCGTTTTTTAACAAGCAGGCGGCTTAGGAAGGGGCCAGAATTTCTCTTGTCCATCAAGCAACGGAAGGGAGAATCCCTCAGGGATTATATTGCTCGCTTTAATGCCGAGCTGACCGAGATCACTGATTGCGGTGCATCCTTCCTGGTGGCCGCCTTACATGCTGGACTTTGGCCAGGGCGTTTTCATGATTCCCTGACGAAAAATCCTCCAGTCGATATGGCGTCATTAATGGAGAGGGCGAGAAAACATATTAACTTGGAAGACACCAGAACATCCCTTCGTCTTGCCAAGGAACAAACACAAAATGAGGGGAAGTCGCAAACGCAGAGTACTGGCAATACCAGCAAACGACAAAGAAGTCCTGAGACGAAAACAACATCCCGAGGTCAAAATCAGACCACCTCGGGACGCTTCAGATCATACGCACCTCTGAGTGTGCCATTACCTCCCTTAACTGCTTCTATATCTGAGATCTATAATCAGGTCAAGACACATGAAAATTTCAAGCGTCCAGATCCATTATATGCTGATCCTGACCACCGAGATCGTAGTAAGTATTGTGATTTCCACCGAGATCACGGACATACTACGGAATTGTGTCGACATCTTCAGCAAGAGATTGAGCAGCTAATTCGGAGGGGACGACTGAAAGAGTTCGTTCAACGAGAGTCTGGACCAAATAATCAGACTCAAAAATCCCAACAACCTCGGCAGGAACCCAGGCCTCAGCCACCACGACAAGATCAGGGGTCCGCTCCTGGGACAAGTCAACCATCACAAGCCAATACTCATGTTATCCTCGTCCTCCATGCCGCTAACTCTCTCTCCGGCATCTCTAATCGGGCAAGGAAACGCTATGCGCGAGAAGCAAAGGTGGCACCAATTCCGGTTCAAATCATGACTCTGGAGAAAAAGCTGAAACCCTCACCACAAATCCAATTCTCCGAACTGGATCTAGCTGGCGTACATCACCCACACGCCGATGCGCTAGTCATTACTCTTCGTGTCGCTAACTTCGACATCTCTAGAGTATTGGTGGACACAGGTAGTTCCACTAATATTTTATTTTATGAGCCTTTCCAGAAGATGAGGTTGAACGTGTCCGATCTCAAAGAAACCTCGGCAGTAATGGCTGGTTTTGATGGACATCTAAGTTCTCCCATGGGCGGTATTGACTTCCCAACAACTATTGGAGTCGGTGAGGGACAAAGAACAGTGATATCAGAATATGTGATTGTGGATTGCCGATCTCCATACAATGTAATCATGGGAAGACCATGGCTGCATCAGATAGGGGCCGTCACGTCCACCCTTCATCAATGCCTCAAATATATATAGAATGATCAAGTCTGCACCATTCGAGGTTCCCAATCATCATCTCGGGAATGCCATGTTGTTGCGCTCAAAGGTAACAACCAGCAATAGCAATTACAGACATCTCGGAGGCAAATGATTCTCGACCTATCTGACCGAGGTGAAGATACGTATTGTCCTACCGAGATTGATGCGCCTTTAAGCCCGCGTGGCGTTGATAGCATGGCTGCTCCGGTCCAAGAGCCACTTAAGATCTCGGTAGGACAAGAAGAAGAAGGGCGTTATTTACAGGTGGGCGCCGATTTGTCTCCATCAGAACAAGAAGTTATAATTGAGTTTCTGAAAACTCAGTTATCAGCCTTTGCATGGAAAACTAAGGACATGGAAGGTATCGATCCCTCATGTATTTGCCATAAGCTCACAACAAACCCTGATTGCCACCCTGTACGGCAAAAGAGACGAACATTTGCTCCCGAGAGACATAAGATCATTAATGATGAAGTCCAGCGGTTACTAGATGCACAGCTAATCAGGGAGGTATTTTACCCAGAATGGCTTGCTAACACAGTCCTGGTTAAAAAGAAAAATGGGAAATGGCGAGTATGCGTTGATTATACCGACCTTAACAAAGCTTGCCCTAAGGATAGTTTCCCTATCCCAAGAATTGATCAACTCGTTGACGCAACTGCTGGTTACGAGTTGATGAGCTTCATGGATGCATACTCAGGATACAACCAGATTCAGATGTATCCTCCTTATCAAGAAAAGACCTCCTTCATCTCTGAACGAGGCTTGTATTGCTATAAAGTAATGCCTTTCGGCCTAAAAAACGCCGGAGCCACCTATCAACGTTTGGTCAACAAAATGTTTGCATCTCTGATCGGTGATACGATGGAGGTATATATCGATGACATGCTGGTCAAAAGTCAGCAGAAGAAGGACCACGTTGAACATTTAAAAAAGACCTTCGACATCCTAAACAAACATAAGATGAAGTTGAATCCATCTAAATGTATCTTTGGGGTCAGCCGTGGGAAGTTTCTGGGTTTTCTTGTCTCACAACGAGGCATTGAAGCCGATCCATCCCAAATTAAAGCTTTGGCAGAACTCGAGCCTCCGAGGTCTAGGAAGGAGATACAGACTTTGAATGGCCGGATTGCGGCCTTGAATCGCTTCATATCAAGGTCTACGGACCGCTGTCTTCCGTTCTTCAAAGCTCTACGGGGGAATAAGATCTTGGAATGGACCTCTGAATGCGACAAAGCTTTTGTGGAGCTTAAAAAATATATGGCATCTCCAGAGCTGTTATCTACACTAATAAAAGGAGAGAAGCTGCTCTTATACCTCGCGGTATCTGAAAATGCCGTAAGCTCTGCGTTACTCCGAGAAGACAAAGGGATTCAAAAACCCATATTCTACGTGAGTAAAGCACTTCTTGGATCAGAAAAAAGGTATCCCGAGATAGAAAAGCTAGCCTTCGCACTCATCATATCAGCCAGAAAACTCAAGCCTTATTTTCAGTCTCATTCAATCATAGTTCCAACTTCATACCCCTTAAAAGCCGTACTACATAAACCTGAAATTTCAGGTCGTCTCGTGAAATGGTCAATAGAGCTGGGAGAGTTCGATATCACATACACACCTCGGACTGCCATTAAAGCACAGGCTTTGGCAGATTTTATTGCTGAATTCACCCCGGCACTAAAACAGAAATTAGACGCTAACCCAACCATGGCCACATGGCATTTATATGTGGATGGCTCTTCCACTGATAAAGGGTCCGGAGTTGGTCTTATCCCCCGATCTCCCGATGGTATTTCTACAGAGAAAGCAGTTACTTTGGGGTTTAGGGCTTCAAACAATGAAGCTGAATATGAGGCATTAATCCTTGGCATGCAACTAGCCCTAGAACATGAGGCTCACAACCTCGAAGCCTTCTCTGATTCCCAATTAGTGGTGGGCCAAGTTCTGGGTGAATTTGCTGTGAAAGATGACAGAATGATCAAATATGCTGAAATGGTAAGTTTTCTACAAAAATCATTTGTCACTTTCCGTATTCATAAAATAGAGAGAAGACAGAACGCAAGGGCGGATGCATTAGCAAATATGGCTTCTCACCTCGGTACCAAAGGGGATTCAGAATTGACTATCTCCTCCCGAAATCACCCCAGTATTGACAAAGTTCAAAAAATTTACATCTTGGAACAATGTCACGACTGGAGAGCTCCTATCTTCAGATACCTGAAAGAAGGAAAACTCTTAGAAGATAGGAATCAAGCACGTAAACTACGGATCAAAGCAGCTCGGTATCTGATTTTAAATGAGCAACTCTACCGTAGATCCTACACCCAACCCTTACTGAGGTGCCTATCTCCAGAAGAATCGGAGTATGTACTAGCCGAGATTCATGAAGGGATATGCGGCAATCATAATGGTGGTAGGACCATCTCACATCGAGCGTTGACCCATGGTTATTACTGGCCCGGTATGCTGATTCAAGCCAGAGAGTATGTAAAGAAATGTGACAAATGTCAGCGTTTTGCTTCCTATCAACATTTACCACAACAAGAGCTTGTACCCATTGCAAGTCCCTGGCCTTTTGCCCAATGGGGGATGGATATAGTGGGACCTTTGCCAAAGGCCCCGCAAAACAAGAAATATTTGCTAGTTGCAATTGATTATTTCTCCAAATGGGCGGAAGCAGAACCACTAACTCACATTACCGAGGTGGATGTAAAAAATTTCACATGGAGAAATATCGTTTGCAGGTTCGGAGTGCCACGAACTATCATATCAGACAATGGCACCCAGTTTACAGGATTTAGAAAATTCTGTGACGATCTCCATATCAGCCATCATTTTTCCTCACCAGGACATCCACAGGCAAACGGACAGGCCGAGGTGACTAATCGGACTATATTAAGTGGTATCAAAAAGAGGCTGGAACGAGCAAAAGGAAAATGGACAGAAGAACTTCCTGGAGTACTCTGGGCTTACCGAACGACGAGGAGCAGTGCTACCCAGGAAACACCATTCTCACTCACATATGGTTCCGAGGCGGTCATTCCCGTAGAAATCGGTATGCCCACATGGAGAACAGAAGCCTTCAATCAGGAAACAAATCCGCTTCAGTTAATCGAGAACCTCGACTTACTGGAAGGAAAAAGAGAACAGGCTTCAATCCGAATGGAAGAATGTCAACGAAGGATGGCCAAAAGCTTTAATAAAAAGGTGAAAGGTAAAAACTTTGACTTAGGTAATTTGGTTCTGCGAAGAATCTTCCCTAATACCAAGGAACCTACGATGGGAAAGTTGTCCCCAAACTGGGAAGGACCTTACCGAATTGTGAAGATTAACAGGCCTACAACCTACTGGTTGGAAGATATGGAGGGAAAACCGATTCCCAGACCATGGAACATCGAGCACCTGAGACAATATTATCAATAAAATTATTTCTACCTTTCAGGTGATATATCTTCTCAACACAAAAGGTCTACCAACTTGTTCTACCTCAAAGGCCCCTACAAGCCTACGTGCTGTAGGTATGGCTCCAAGAAAAGAGAATGGTCTACAGACCTGATCTCTAACTCAACAAAGGCCCCTACAAGCATACGTGCTGTAGGTATGGCTCCAAAAAAAGAGAATGGTCTACAGACCTGATCTCTAACTCATCAAAGGCCCCTACAAGCATACGTGCTGTAGGTATGGCTCCAAGAAAAGAGACTGGTCTACAGACCTGATCTCTAACTCATCAAAGGCCCCTACTAGCATACGTGTTATAGGTATGGCTCCAAGCAAGGCCTCTATTAGCATACATGCTATGGGTAAGGCTACAAGTAAAGATACAGATCTACCGACCTGATCTCATAAAAACATAAGGTTCTTACCGACTTGGTTCACTTCAGATGAAAACCAGGTTAGATTCAAATACTTGTGATAAATGGAAATATATTTGTTAGAAATAAAAAGAAAAAAAAAAACAGAATCGAGAAGAAGTAGAATAAAAAAGAAAGAGAAAAAGAGGTAGAATAGAAATTTACCAGGTACAGAAGAAAAACGCTTTTTTGAAAAGCACAAACTCGAAATCGCGCTAGCTTCTCAGAACTCCCACTCCAACTGAGTAAAAATATTTTGAATCCACAAACAGATCCAAAATACGCATGATCCCCATTATTTATAAGAAGCTTTGCATTAATACTTCACACTAAAATATGCAAACATCCGTTCAAATCTCGAAACCCTTAATTATTAGGGCGGCTGTGTTAATTAAATTGCTCCAGTTCCCAAAACCAAAAGACGCGTGGTAATTATATCTGACGGCTACAAACTCTAGGGAATACGATTTAAACGGCTATACACGTCACCCCTCAGAAAAAACCCTAAAACCAGAGTTCTGTTCATGTTACAGAACTAAGGCTTTGGGGGGGAGTAGCTGACACATCATAAAAAGTTTTATTTACATCAGGTGATTTAAACACGTGCCGAAAAGATTAGTTCTACTTATGTTAAGTTGGAAAGGGTATACCGAGGTTAACTTTGGTATACCGACCTCGGAACGGGGAATAAAGAAGAGACAAAAAGAATGACGAAAGCCTCATGATTACATTTCTAAAGCCTGACAGGCGGTGAGCCTTAACCCTGCCAAAAAGAAATATAGGTTTGAGAACCATCTCTACAGGTACACGTGTAAAGAGAGCCACAAACTTTGAAAGTTAATCCACCGCTTGTCAGATAAAGTAGCCGCCTTTCCATAGTATAAATTCCATGAAGGAGGTATGAAAAAGGATCTGCATAAAAATTACAATTTATTAAAGGGCTAAACCTTTGATAAAACAGAAGAATACTAACTTAACCATCGGAGAGGTTACCACCGGAACCTTTCCCGGTGGCTTTTTACAGATCATCTCTTTTCAGGTTCACGACGACGGATCATTCCATGACAAGCCAAAATTAGCTGCATCAAAAATCAATACCAACTACGAAAGTGGATTCCATATAGGTCCTTTGGACCATGACAAATATGATTTGAACTCTTCTTCTTGACCTACTCAAGATTTTTGGTGCATAATTAATCAAGATTAACTTTTGGACCTTATTTTCCTTTTCCTTCTACGCGTGGCCGACCATGGTTAATTTCATGGAAAGCGTGGCGTATTTAATTTGTCTAGTTAGTACATAAAAAAGGAATTAGCGAGAGGAAAATCCAATTAAAAAGAGAGTAATTCTTATCACTTTCTCCTACACCTAGCATTATTGGTCACTAAAGATTCTGCTAACTGAAACACTTGTAATCATGAAATAAAAATGAATGAACAATCAATGATTCCATCATTGCTAATGCTGTTTTTTTTTTTTTTAATAATTAAGAGCATGTGTTAATAAGATCATTCTTTATAAGGTCAAATGAAATTATTAGCATTATTAATTTAGGTGAATTATATGATTGTGAATAATTAGTTTTTTTTTTTTTTTTTAAAAGAGATTATGGCAATTAATTTGTTGCTAGTGCTTGTTTGGATTTGCTTCAAATTTTGAAAAGATGATTCTATTAGATTAATTTTGGCATAGTCAGTTTGCTGATTTATTAAGGTTTTGATAAACATTATTGAACTCAAATGATGCCTTAGTTGAATTGTCAGAATTGGTTATTGAGTCCTATGAGTAAATATTGCTCAAAATTGATTAAAAAAATGGACTTCTCATTTTTTTCTTTTCAAATGGTAAATATTTTTTTAGTGTATTTGGCCTTGCACTATATAGAAGTATTTTGTAGAGAAGATACAAAATAAAAAATAATATATATATATATATAAATAATATATGCAGAATATATAGAAATCTATATAATTTATATTATATTTTATAGATAAATTAATATTTAATGAAGTATATAAATATTATTTTTTTTCAAAATAAATATATTTATATGCAAAATAAATCTTGTCTATCAACTATTATATGATAATATTAGTTTTTTCATTACACAAATTAACTTATTTTTAACCAAAAAGAATTATTAATACATTTTTATGTATCACTATATACACACACATATAATTCTTCTTTTTTGAAAACCTAGCTAATTGCTAGAGTTAACGCTTCTCTCTATTATTTTTTTTTTACTAATGCAATGTAAAAAACAATACAAGATAATTAGATAAAGAAGATTTAAATTCACTAAAATTATCTCAAAATAGCATAACTCTTGAGGGAAGAGTGGAGTCTTAAATGCAACTAACGCACTAAGTATTAACATACATGCTTTAGCATTGCAATAAACTCTTCTTTCTAAAAATGAGTAAGTAATGTTATTGGATTAGTGTCCGCATAAGCATACACACATATATAATAATAAAAATAAAAAATGAAAAAATTAGGTTAGTTTTGTAATTTGTAGTGGTAACATATTAATAGTAAGATGGAATAGTGGAGGGCAAAGTGGGAAAACTAAATTTGGACATTTTTAAATAAAGTAGAATACTGAAGGCAAAAGTCGGCCAAAATGCACACCATGCATTAGGGTTGCATTTTGGCCCACATAGAAAGGCAATTGTGTGTCCAAGACATCCGTCCTTACATTTGAGCCCCAAAACTTAATAGAGAATACTTAATGCGATAGGATTAATCTGATTGGTAACTCATGATTTTTTTAAGGGAAGGTTATAGGTTCTATTGCTTATTTGTTTATTTCTCTTCTTTCCAATTTTGGTCTGGACTTTATTTTTGTAGTTAATGGATTGTTAGATTCTTGGCTCCTTAATAAGAGACTCTTATGAATTTGTAAAGTAATGAGAATTATTGGCAAAAAAATTAATAATTTACCCAATGCATTTAAATTTTGCCATGGTTTTGGTGTTATATAGCCAATTTCGTACACTTTACAATTTTTATTATCCCTTCAAGAATAAATTCTATGTAACCAGAATATTATTTTTGTATATTTTAGAAGTCATATGTCATTGGCCTAACCCATGAATCAGTTTCATTGCAGAGCTCCTCGTTAATGGTCTCTTGCGGAGACTTGAACTCTACCATTTTTTTTTTTTTTTTTTTTTTTTTTTTTTGAGAAAGAACAGATAATGTTACTAGGTCACAGTCCATTTCGGCACATCATGTAATATTAATAGGTCTTCCATATTGTGATTTCAAAACCATCGAATAATGACATATCACAATAGAGATACAATGAAGAATATGTAGCATTAGTCATAAATAAATTAGAATGGCTGGAATCTGGAGGTGATTTTCATAGAAAATACCATGTCCATTTGTTGCAGACGTTTCACCAATTGGGGGCGCAGAATGGGCTTATTGATCCATCCGGAGGGTGTTGCTTAGCCTCCATAGAAAGCAACAAATAAAGAGTCAAGCCCAGTAAAAACCCCGGAGGCCCTCTGACCCATCAAAGAGAGCCCATGAGCAACCAAAAAGAACCAAAAAAAAAAAAAACAAAAACATTTTTCTATATTTATATAAAGAAGAAAGAAATGGAAAACCGAAAAAGAGGCTGACCAAAAAAAAAAATTACATTTCTCTGTTAAAAACTCATCAGAGATGTTAATCTAAAATACTGTCTAAATGCATCATCGTGTTTTGAGAAACTAGGCATCATCATGTTTTGAGTATTGTGAGTCCTAATCACATTAAAATAATATATCTAAATAGTCTACCAAACAAAACAATTAGGGCCATTGTAAACAACAAACAAACAAAAATAAATAAATAAATAAAATAATCTTATAAATAATTAGTAAATATAAAAAAATTTATCTGTTTAAAAGACGATCAACTTCCATTTATCATATAAGTAATAGATATATAATTTATTTTAAGAGTGAACAGAGATTCAAGATTGTAACTGAATCGAGTCGACGTCAAATAGTGAATTGTTCAAACTTAATTATTTAAAATAAATAAATTTTAAATTATGTTTAAACTTGACTTATTACTTTTTTGAGTCAATTTCGAACGAGTCTCTAATCGAGTCAAACTCGAATAATTTAATTTTTTATATAATATTAAATCAATTAGTAATTTATTGAATCAAGCTCAATAAATTAACAAATTTTAAAATATATTTAAATTTAACTTAATTTTAAATTATATTCAAACTCGACTTATTACTTTTTTGAATCAATTTTAAACGAGTCTCTAATCGAGTTGAACTCGAATAATTTAATTTTTTATATAACATTAAGTTAATTAATGACTTATCAAATTAAATTTAATAAATTAACAAATTTTAAAATATATTTAAATTTAACTTGGTTGAACGCCTACCATTCCACATGTAGAGAAATCCTGGCTCCATACTTGGATGAATCTGAAATGGTGTGGCTGAAGAAAGCTACCGAACCATAGATTGTTACATTAAAGATTAGGAAAATATATTTTTTTTCCAGGAGATATTTTAAGCCTAAAGAGTTTTAAACTTAGAGAAGAAACAATTTGAAAAGAAAAAAGTTAAAAGGTATGTTTGGTAGAACTTTTTTAAAAGAGATCTTTGTTAATATTTGAATGGTTTTTCAATTAGGTCCGTAATGTTAAATACTCACAAATGGAGGTCCCTAAGATTAAGAATCCTCAAGAGTTCATTGGAATGTCCCTTTGTAGCTGCTTGCTTCATAGAGTTTTATGCATAGATCTGATTGGTTTTACTTTTTCTCTTCCTTCTTTGAGACTTGCATGCATATTGTACAATGGGTATGAAAACTAGAGGTGCATCCAAAAAAAAAAACTAAATGGGTCGGGTTACCAGGTCAAAACCCAGTTCTAAATGGACTATTTGAAGTATTTTTAAGCATAAAGTTTACATATTTAGCTCTCTATAATGTCATGAAAAATTGAAATTCTGATTTTTTTTTTAAAAAAACTAATGGGTCGGTTTTTCTTTCATGCAAAAAAATAAATAAAAATTGAGCTGACCCAACTCCATTTTTTTTTGGGCCGGGTCAGCATTCCTGTGGTTCTTGTTCCTATTCTAGTTCTTTCAAAATTGCCTAAGGTTGAGTCGGTTCCAGTTCTATTCTAATCCGACTCACGTGTACCATTAATAAAAATTGTTATAAAGAGAACACGAAACTGGAACCCATATCCAACAATATTCACCCCACAACTACCTCCTTAATGATTTGATCAACCAAATATATATATATATATATATATATATATATATATATCAAAACCACAAACAGAGAAATTTTTATGCAGAGACAAGAAATTCTCTATTCGCCCTTCATTTTGTGCATATCCTATAATATTCACCCCACAGCCACCACCTACAACCTGTTGGAAATGGGTGGTTTTGAGCATAAATAATTAGCTATTTTTGAGTTAAAATTAAATTGGGTCTCGTACATTAATTTTAGTGGGTCCACATATAAATGTATTCTCATCTATGAGGAGATTAAGATCATATATTGGGTTGCTCAAAACCATTAAGGAGTGGATGAGAAATTGCCTCCAAATATCAGCACTTGAAAATGGTAACAAGAGCTTGAAACTTGTGCAAAAAGCTTGTGTCTCACATAAGATGGGTACAAGACTTTTAAAGAGTATATATACCTTGTAGGAGGGTTTGGACCCCAAGGGGTACCCAAGTTTTGTAGAAGGGGGAAGACCTAGTACATGCTTGGTTCACCACACGTGCGCGCTGCCGCCGCCACTCCCCGGGTTTGGGATTGGTCTTGGGCTTGGGCTTAGCCCGTCGTATATATATCTTTTTAGAGAAAATTAATTTAAATAATTTTTCATTAAATGTTGTAGTTTTGTTACTGTTAAAAATAAATCAAAACGTTGTCGTTTAGTTACCAGATTGATTAATTAAAACTAAAAATGTCACCGTTCTGCGAGTATGTTTTTTGGTTTTGGTTTAAATCCAAAACGATGTCATTTTGCGATTACGTTGGTTTGAATTTTGACTGAACAGTCGTCTTTTTCATAGGTGCAACTGTCTGTTCATCACAACTAAACCTTCATGACTGTACCAAACAGCCATGGAGATCGAGGTTTATAAATATTCACGCATTCGGTTTTCACAAGTTTTTCTACATTCTGTGTTTGTGTTTTGAGAGAGACTTTAACCACTGTTGGTTCGACAGGCTCACAGATTCAAGTACTGCTTCTGTGAGATTCAGATCATTGTATCCTAGGAGGCAAACGTTCAAGATCGTAAACATCATTGCGAGGACGAAATTTATCTTAAGAACATAGTGACAATCACTAGCCTTGATCTAATCTAGTTTCTATAAGTGTCTCTGTATATTGTTTTCATTACTGTATTATCATACTATAATTTTATTTTTGTTTCCTATTTTCGATTTTGGTTAGGAAAAACATCATTTTACTTTACTACTTTAGAAAAATACTTTCTGTAGTTTTCCTATTTTCCTAAAACCAGTTTCTGTTTTTTTTTTTTTTTTCTGAAAGTTTATGTTTTATTTTCTCTGTCAATTTATATATATAATAGATTCTGTCTCAAACTGTTTTATATATTCACAAATATTGGACAACACAACCATGCCATTTCTGGTCAGCCATGAGCAGTCCAGGTAACACCCCTAGCCTGCACAAGAAGGCCCGAAATCCATAGAAGGGGAGTTGAAGCTGCCAGAGACGGAAGCATAAAAGTTAAGGCTATATGGTTTTGGCTTTGTTCTCCTTAATATCTGCGCTCCAATTCAATGCATTATGTCACCATTGCCTATGGTGATAAAAAAAACAAAGTCAAACAACACTGATATTAACAACAAACAAGAGAAGTTATTGCATGGTATAGGATCATTAGTCCCAACTAATTATGTAGTGTTATGTGTATAATATGTTAAGTTTTTAAGAGATAAAATAATAACTTCTACATACCAATAATTCATGATTTGTCGAGAACATTAACTAGGTCAATATTCCGAGACCAAACAATAAGCAACAAGAGGAATGGATGAGTAACCCATATATAACATAAAACATGTCACGTGTGTGTGCGCGTGTAGATTTGGGTCAAAGTCACTTTAATTCACCAATAAGATTCACCCATTTTGCAAACGTGCAATTGCATGTTGTGATAGGTAATTGGGTCGATTTGAGTATAAAGCCAACAAAGTAATAGTTTTAAGCTCCACTTAAAGAGAAAATCTTAAATTTTATGTATTTATTCTATAATCAAATTAGACATTTAAGATTAATAAAAGTCTAACTTTTCTATTAATAAAATTTAATTCTTATTTTTAGAGTTTTATTCTTATTTTTTTAAAAAAGTGATTGAGGTATTATTAAGATGAAATAAAGATATCAAACCGGAGGGAACTTATAATAAAAGAAGGAGAATCCTCCAGTCAAACAAGAACATAATCAATATGTTTGACATGTCTAAATAATTCATGGGCTATACTATTAGTAGAACGTCTAACAAACTTACATTGGAAAGAAAAAAAGTTATGGAGAGTGCTAACATTGGCTCGAATCATGGCCAGAGAAGAAAAATCATCCATAAAAGAAAAATGTCATTTATGGTATCTAAAGAATCGCCTTCCAAAATAACATGATGAATTCTAATATCCAAAACAAATTGAACGGCATATAGAGAAGCCATAAATTCCACCTACTTAGGGTCTCTAATATTTTATTTCTATTTATTTAGATTAAAAAAATTATTAAATTATACTTTTCACCCTTAAATTTTATCCTGAATTTTGCTTTAGTCCCTATCTTTCCAATTTTGTCAAATTTACCCTTTAATTTTTAGCCTCATTTTAATTTAGTCATTCTGTCACAATTAGTCGTTTAATGTGGATGGAAAAAGACCACACGTGAGACCTATGCAATATTTACCATATATATATATATATATATATATATATATATATATATATATATATATATATATATATATATATATATATATATAAGAGAGGATCCGGAGTTACATGCCGTGTGTAATATCATGGAACGATAAATGGGTTAACTAAAAAATTTGATGGGTATAGAATTGTCTTTTTAAAAAAATTTAAGGATATGATGTGAACTATTTCTGTTAGGTCAATTAACGGTTGAGCAAATTGTTACAAAACCAAATTTTTAAAGGAAGTTAGTGTAATTTTTCAAATTAAAAAGAAATCGTATATAATAACACTTAATCTCAAAGTGATCAGCCACATTTATCTTATTTATTATTTAAGAAATGTTTAGACTTAGACAATCAATAAATTATTTTATGAAAGCTGTTATATAGTACAATGATCTTTATTACTTTAGTATTTTTTTTTTTTTTTTTAGAGATTCCTGTAAAATATGCTGATATATGACTAAAATCATAGGTTCATGAAAAAACTTTGTGGCTCAAGCGGAGAAAACAGTCATCCCAAAATTCGTCCGTGATAACATGCACAATATTACAAGGTATTGCATAAGGTATTATCACTTCTTTAGAAAAGACAAGTTTTTCTTATATAAAAATACTGAACATTTTATTTTGAAGAGCATACTGCATGGAATAACATTTATATAGATTATATATATAAAAGAAGAACACTAGTTTACTTGGAAGAGCATACTGCATGGAATAACCCTATATATGGGTGATTACATATAAAAGAAGAACAACCCTATATATGGGTGATTACATATAAAAGAAGAACACTAGTTTACTTGGAAGAGCATACTGCATGGAATAACCCTATATATGGGTGATTACATATAAAAGAAGAACACTACTGATGCTGCACTTTTCGATTCGCAATAAATCTGGGCCCCGCGACCTGTAGAACACTCAAAAAGGGTGATCAGAGGACCACCGGATTGGCTTTGGCGGTAGTCGCTCCGATGCTTAAGTAAGTAAACGGAATTGAAAAGACTGTATTGAAAGCCAAAGAATGAGCATAAAAATAAAGCGTACCTTTAGGGTTTAATTTATAGACCGTGGCCTTCCTAAGTTGATTAGGATTCGGAGCCATGAATATAGGGATTTGATCATCGAAGATTGCAGTTACCTTGTGGAGTATCGTATCGTTGATAGAGATAATCATAGATAGTAGTTTCCTTGTTGTAGATTGTTTCTGTGTTGAAGACGGTTTCCTTATTCCCTGTTCGGCAGTTATTAAGGAGACCATAAGGTCGAAATCGTCCAAAATAGTGAGTGAATATTGCAGAGATTAAGCTCTGTAGGATATGTATACGAGAATGCCTTGGAGGCTCCGCCAGCTCGGTATGACCGAGTTTATCAGCTCTGTAAGATAAATATATGAGAATGCCCTGAAGGCTGTGACTGCTCTGTATGACCGAGTTTATTGGCTTTGTGAGTACACGTGTCTCAAGGTGATTGGTGTGTCTGCTTGTGGTATATCAGCTACTCTCCCCCCTCCCGAGCCCAAGTTAGGAGCTAGGGCATAACTAGGGCTATGGGCTTTATGAAGAGTCACACGTTTTGTCTCTCCACTTTTGGAGACGTTGGTTTAGTGGGTCATTTATTGCACAGTCGATACTTAAGGAGCCATCATTACTTTCAACCGTTGTGTCGAATCGTCTTGGGGGGGCTCATATTTTAAATGTGTATGTAAAGAGGGGGAAATGACTTTTATGCCTTTCTTCTGCACTTGCTTCTACAGTACCAGAGACTGCCACCGCCAGTTGACGTATTTCAAAGGTCGAAGGATATCCGATGTCTATAGTTTTTCTTGATTTCAGGTTTGATTTTAGCCCCTTTTACATTCCCTTTCATTTGCTTCGCTACTCTCTCGTGTTCTCCATGTCTGGCTCTGGGTCACCCTCTGGTTCGGGTAGTTCTTCTAGGGCCATTCAATTTCAACTCGTGAATCTTCCCTCCACTGATGAAACTGAGAATAGATTGATAGAGCCCCTCTCTAGTCCGGGGGTTAGGATAGTCGATGCATTTGATGAGCCCCCGAATAGGGCTGGTGAGACCTCTGGTCGATCTGGCCATAGAGAGGAGGGCGAGAGTGCCATCACTGAGAAGATGTTGTCAGAGTTGTGGGAGAAATTCAATCTCCCTTCAAATGTTACTTTTAGGGTCCCGGACCCTCTGGATCGCCCATGTGATGTTAGAGAGGGGGAAATCTGTGCCTATTTGGCCTGGTTTGAGATGGGACTTACACTCCCCCTTCCTGACCTCGTAAAACAATTTTTTCGTTGGTTTAACCTTTGCCCTACTGACTTGAACCTTAATAGTTGGAGACATCTGTTAAGCTTCATAGTGTTGGGGCATATGAATAACGTCGATGTGTCCCTCGACCTGATCCGTAGTAATATGGATCTTAAACTCATGAAGGCGAAAGGCCTTTACTATATGCCTTTTGATAGTAGGTTCAGACCCCTTACCTCTGTGCCCTCTTCTAACAAGACTTGGAAGAAGTGGTACTTTTTCATTAAGGGAGGATGGGAATTCAAGGACTTTCAAGGCCAACCCTCAGCATTCCTTCGAACCACTGGGCCAAAGGGTGAGACCTATTTCTCCCATGGCTGCTTTGATTTTGTTTTGTGCACCAATTACCAAGCTGATTAATCTCTGTACCTGTCTTACAGTTAGGAGTGCGTGGAAGAGACCGGGCCTTTCTCCTGTGCTTCAGGAGCAATACAAGAAGCTTTTACAGCCCAGCAACCGAGATCATTCCTCCATCGTTAACCGTGACAAGCTGATGGCTGCCAGGGGTAGTGTTGAGGAGCTTGCAAAGAGCATGATGGCGAGGTGGGAGACCGAGCCATCTTCATCTGTGGTAGTGGGGGAGGTTTCTTCCTCAGTGGACCCTCCCGTCCAAAAAAGGCGGAGGTTACTTTCGACCTCCCCTGAGCCCACTGAGGGGGGGAGAGAGACTCTTGCCCCCATTTCAGTGGTCCCCATAGCCCCGTCCCAATGAGCGGGCAAGGGGGCATCATCCTCGGTGGCCCTTAATGCTGCTAATCAGGGGGCCAAGAAGATTCTGAGGGACTTTTGGGCCAAAGGCTCAATCAAACTCAAGCCCCAGAAGTCGGAGAAGCTTCTTGCTGATCTGGCTGCTTTTCAGGTTAAGGTGAGTTCGTTGAGTCTTTATCTCTTTTCCCTTTTTTTCAAGTGTTTTGGCTGGTATTGAACTGTTTACTTTGTACACTGTAGACCCTGCACACCCTTTCTACTCTGACGGAGGTCTCTCCCCCTTCAGAGGAGGTTGACAAACTTCAGGTCGAGCTGGACGAGGTCAGGCTTCAGCTCAGTACTGCTAGGTCCGAGGCTCATGACTCTACAGAGAGGCTGAAGGAGTCCCAGAATTCTCTGGTTATCCTGGAATCAGAGAAGAACCTTGCCGTTCAGCGGGCAAAGAGACTGCAAGCGGAGATGGATGGCATGCGGTATCAATACCGTCAAAAGCTTGATAACGCCGTGGAACAGGCCTTAATTGAGAATGAGATGGAAATGAGGTCGGAGCTGGAAGGGATGGCCAACCGCCTGATTACGTTTGGCTTCAACAACTTCCGATCCCAGCTCCTTGCCAAATTCCCTGACTTCGACATCTCCTCAATTGTGCCACCTGGATCTGATCCTCTTGAGGCTGTTATCCAGAGTGAAGTGACTGATGTCTTCCCTGCTAATCCCACTGAAGTGGTCGTCCCGAGTGAGATGGTTGATGCTGCTTCTGCCGAACCTTCCCCAGTCGTTGACCCTGCCTCTGCTGATCAGGCTTAGGATGTGTATTTTGCTGTTTTTAATTTCCAATGTACTGAAATATACATTCGCTAATGAAGTAGTCTTTTGCTCGATGCTTTTGTCTTCTTCTTTTGTGAATGACTTAAGTTATACTGCTCTGTAGTATCTTGACTCATAATTGATTGTGGTAATTGTTGCAAGTAACGTTGCTCTGGAGCTTGCTGTATATCAGACCAGATCTTCTTCTGTAGGTAGTTGTATTCCGAGCTGCTTTACTTGCAATAGGGCAGTAGTTGAAGACTACCTTTGAAAAATTTCGAAGCTGATTGTTCTGAATCTAGAGACTTGTAATAATAAGTGGATGTCTTGTGGTTATGGTTCGGATGATCAGAACTTCTGCTTACAAATCCTTAAGACAAGGATCAAGGTACATCAAAGTTGATGGACTTTCGTTGTATACGTGGCCTGTCAGGCGTTAATGACCTGGAAAAAACTGTCACGTCTACATATACGTGGACAAGACTAAAAATTCTATTCATTGCATGCGGGGCCCTGTCTTTTGCTTCTCCCGAGAGGGCGGTTTAATGCGTCATTTATTGCACCACCGTCGTTTGGGATTTTGAAGCCAACTCTTCACCTAACCGTTGCGACGGTTCAATTGGGTGACTCTTGGGCCTCGAAGGCCTATATATGTGGAAGAAGAGCGTATGGTTGCGCCCCATCTTTTTACTTTTGCTCTCAGACTGTTTCCCTGTTGGAGAGAATTTAGATGTTTTTCAAAAACTGCCGTTTATCCGGAGATGATTGACGATCTTCAGTCTGAGTTGGGAATGATTAAATTGTGGCCGAGAGTTATCCTTCCTTTTGATTCAGTTTTCAAGGAAGGATTAGAGGAGGCAAAGATCTTCTTGTCCATCTTAGCATCCGGTCGAGATTTCTCCGATGGGAGGTGGACCCTCCTTGATTCAACCGAGGCTTGGAGCATTGGTGATGAAGACGAAGGTGGGCTGCCTCCTTCCCTTTGTGTCTTGGTAGAGACCCTTGCTTCAAATCGGCTGGGGTGTCATGCCTGCTTTGAGGGAGATGAAGGTGGGCTGCCTCCTCCCTTTTGTGACTTGGCAGAGACCCTTGCTCCAATCGGCTGGTGTGTCATGCCGATTTTGAGGAATACAAAGGTGGAGAATGAAAAGTCTCCTGAGGCCCAGAGCCCTCATCATCTGTTGGTATTGAGATAAGTGATAGTGATGATGAAATGGCCTGGGTGCTTCTTGCTGCAGATTGGGGTTCAGGGTTCATTCTTTTCAAATGGAGCCGGCGATGGCGGTAATGGAGGTCTAGAACTCTGGCCCCTAATGCTTTATATGAGGAAGAAAGCCATGCCATTAACAAAGTGATGTCTCTGTTATAGCTTCTGTGTAATAGTTTTCCTTCCAGTTTTCTTGTACTGATGTAAACGTTTATGAATCGTCAATAAAATTGAGTTCTTTCTCCTCAAATCTGATGTTTTTTCTGTTTGAATGTGCTCTTCTGGAGTTAAAACACCTTCTTGTGCACTTCTGATGAATAACCCTTCTGTATGTTCTAAGAGTAGATCAAAGAAACTTGTATAAGACTTGAGGTCTTGAATCAAAGTACTTTAAGCCTGCCCGGTACTGTAGTATTTGTTGCTTGCTGGTGCATAAGCCAAATAATCTAAGTATCAGGTCTGAGGTATTCCGATCTAGGAAACTTTATCTTTGGATGGACTGGATCATAGAATCTGTGTATTGAAAACAGACCAGGCTCGGAAGGCCTGTGCATTAAAAGATGAACCAAGTGCTAAGACTTGTGCATTATTGATGGACCGGGCTCTAGAAGCCTGTGCATTAGGTATGGACCAGGCTCTGGAGGCCTGTGCATTAGATATGGACCAAGTACTGAGACTTATGCATTATAGATGGACCAGGCTCTGGAGGCCTGTGCATTAGATATGGACCAAGTACTGAGACTTGTGCATTATAGATGGACCAGGCTCTGGAGGCCTGTGCATTAGATATGGACCAAGTCCGAAGACTTGTACATTATAGATGGACCAGGCTCTGGAGGCCTGTGCATTAGATGGACCAAGTACGAAGACTTGTACATTATAGATGGACCAGGCTCTGAAGGCCTGTGCATTAGATGGACCAAGTACGAAGACTTGTGCATTATAGATGGACCAGGCTTTGGAGGCCTGTGCATTAGGTATGGACCAGGCTCTGGAGGCCTGTGCATTAGATATGGACCAGGCTCTGGAGGCCTGTGCATTAGAGATGGACCAAGTACTGAGACTTGTGCATTATAGATGGACCAGGCTCTAGAGGCCTGTGCATTAGATATGGACTAAGTCCGAAGACTTGTACATTATAGATGGACTAGGCTCTGAAGGCCTGTGCATTAGATGGACCAAGTACGAAGACTTGTCCATTATAGATGGACCAGGCTCTAGAGGCCTGTGTATTAGATATGGACCAAGTCCGAAGACTTGTACATTATAGATGGACCAGGCTCTGGAGGCCTGTGCATTAGATGGACCAAGTACGAAGACTTGTGCATTATAGATGGACCAGGCTCTAGAGGCTTGTGCATTAAAAGATGAGCATTCTATGGAGGTATTAAAAAGAAAGAAACATCTCTATTGATAATACTTCCGTAAATGCTCCACGTTCCATGGCCTAGGAATAGGCTTCCCAGTCATGTCTTCTAGCCAGTAGGTGGTAGGCCTAACAACCTTCGTTACTCTGTAGGGGCCCTCCCAGTTCGGTGACAACTTTCCCATAGTGGGATCCTTGGTGTTTTGAAAGACTCTTCTTAAGACAAAGTCTCCGACTTGAAAGCTGACCGTCTTGAGCCCCACCTTGGATTTGTTGACCATTTTCTGCTGATAGGCTTCCATCCTGATGTTGGCTTGATCCCTTCTCTCTTCAAGCAAATCCAAATTTTCTATCAGCTGCTGATCATTGGATTCTTGCTTAAAGGCTTCAGTCCTCAGAGTTGGCATACCGATCTCAACCGGGATTACTGCTTCTGTGCCGTAGGTTAATGATAAAGGAGTTTCAGAGGTGGGAGTTCTTCTGGTTGTTCTGTAGGCCCAAAGAACTCCAGGGAGTTCCTCTGCCCACTTTCCTTTGGCCTGCTCCAACCTTTTCTTTAATCCATCACGGATCGTTCAGTTGGTGACCTCTGCTTGCCCACTTGCTTGTGGATGGCCTGGAGAAGCAAAGTGTTGCCTAATATTGAGATTTTCACAGAATTTCTTGAAGCCTTTACCAGTGAATTGTGTCCCATTGTCAGAGATAATCACACGTGGTATATCAAACCTGCAAACAATGTTTTTCCAGGTGAAACTTTCAACTTCCTTCTCTGTGATATGTGTTAGAGGTTCAGCTTCGGCCTATTTAGAGAAGTAGTCAATGGCTACCAAGAGATACTTCCTGTTTGGTGGGGCCTTTGGTAATGGACCCACGATGTCCATCCCCCACTGAATAAAGGGACAAGGACTAGTAATCGGGATGAGCTCGTGATGAGGCTGGTGTTGATATGGGGCAAATCTTTGGCATTTGTCGCACTTCTGGACATACTCCTTAGCCTGCTTTAGCATGCTAGGCCAGTAGTAGCCTTGAGTCAGAGCTCGGTGAGCTATTGTTCTGCCCCCATTATGATTCCCGCAGATACCCTCGTGTATTTCAGCCAAGACATATTGTGATTCTTCTGGAGCTAAGCATTTTAACAGAGGTTGAGAATAAGACCTTCTGTAAAGCTTGTTATTCAAGATCAGGTACCGAGCCACTCTGATTCGGATTCTCCTGGCTTTGTTTTTGTCTTCTGGGAGGAGCCCGGATTCTAGGTACTGGAGGATTGGAGTCATCCAGTTCTGGGGTTGTTCAGCAATTTGGGCAACTTGGGCTTCCTCTATGCTGGGTCCTGGCTGATAGAAGATTTTTACCGTGGAGTTTGCTTCAGACTTAAAGCGGGATGCCATGTTTGCCAAGGCATCTGCTCTGCAGTTCTGGCTTCTTTCTATTTTCTGAATAGTGAACGTCTGGAAGGAATGCCTTAAGTGGTTCACCAGTTCGGAGTACCAAAGCATCCTGTCATCTTTAATGGAGAATTCTCCCAGGACTTGGCTTACCACCAGTTGAGAGTCTGAGAAGACTTTAAGGTTCAGAACCTCGCATTCTAGAGCCAACTTCATGCCTAAGATTAGGTCTTCATATTGTGCTTCATTGTTGGAAGCTTTGAATCCCAGGCTGATTACTTTTTCTGATGAGAGCCCGTTAGGGGACTGTAGTACCAGGCCTACTCCTGAGCCCTGATTGGTTGATGATCCATCGATGTAGAGCAGCCAGGCTCCTGAAGTCTCGATGAGCTGTGCCTTGTCTTGGAGCCCCGGGGTGAACTCGACAACGAAATCAGCCAAGGCCTATCCTTTGATGGAGTTTCGTGGCACATATGATTTGTCAAATTCCCCTAACTCCACTGACCACTTTACTAATCTTCCCGATACCTCTGGCTTCCTCAATATTGACTTCAGAGGATAGGCAGTTGGGATTTCAATGGGATGAGCTTGGAAATAAGGTCGGAGCTTCCGAGCTGATATCACCAAAGCAAAAGCTAGCTTTTCCACTTCTGGATATCTCTTTTCTGTGTCGAGTAGTGCCCTACTGACGTAGAATATGGGCCTCTGTACTCCTCTGTCCTGTCTGACTAATGCGGAGCTGACCGCGTTTTCAGAGACTGCAAGGTACAAGAGTAGCTTTTCCTCTTGTACTGGTTTTGACAAGAGTTCTGGAGAGGCAAGATACTCCTTCAGCTCTTGAAAAGCTTTCTCACACTCTTCTGTCCACTGTAAAGCTTTGTTGCCCTTCAGAGCTTTGAAGAAAGGTAGGCAACGATCGGTGGATTTGGAGATAAATCTGTTTAATGCCGCAATTCTGCCATTTAGTGCTTGAATGTCTTTTCTGGTTCTCGGTGACTTCAGTCCAATCAGAGCTTGGATTTGAGTGGGATCTGCTTCGATACCCCTCTGAAAGGCAATGTACCCCAAGAACTTTCCCTTCGTCACCCCGAAGGTACATTTCGAAGGGTTGAGCTTCATCTTGTGTTGTCTTAGGATAAAGAAGGTCTGGGCTAAGTGCTGGAGGTGACTACCTTTCTGCAGACTTTTGACTAGCATATCGTCAATGTATACCTCCATGGTATTGCTGAGCAGCGGGCTGAACATCTTGTTCACCAGCTGCTGGTATGCGGCTCCAACGTTCTTCAGACCGAAAGGCATTACTCTGTTGCAGTAGAGACCTCGTTCGGTTATGAAGGCTGTCTTCTC
This sequence comes from Nyssa sinensis, assembly GCA_008638375.1. Taxonomy (NCBI): domain Eukaryota; kingdom Viridiplantae; phylum Streptophyta; class Magnoliopsida; order Cornales; family Nyssaceae; genus Nyssa; species Nyssa sinensis. Next base: position 54,244,365 of record CM018043.1, on the reverse strand, counting down.
CTGGTCTAGAGGGTACATCTGAATTTGGTTATACCCAGAATAGGCATCCATAAAGCTCATGAGCTCATGCCCCGCGGTGGCGTCAACCAGCTGATCTATCCTTGGCAGTGGAAAGCTGTCTTTGGGGCACGCCTTATTGAGGTCTGTATAATCAACGCAGACTCTCCACTTGCCATTTTTCTTCTTGACCAGGACAGTGTTGGCTAGCCATTCGGGGTAGAACACTTCTCGTATCATCCAGGCTTCCAGTAGCCTCTGGACTTCTTCATTTATGATCCGATGCCGCTCTGGAGCAATCGGCCTTCTCTTCTGTCTGACTGGCGGGTGATCTGGATCCACCATCAGCTTATGAGTTATGAGGTTAGGATCTATTCCTTCCATATCTTTGGTCTCCCAAGCAAACATAGAGAGGTTGTCTTTCAGAAACCTAACTATCTTCTCCTGCTCGGTGTGTGTCATCCAGGCTTCCAGTAGCCTCTGGACTTCTTCATTTATGATCCGATGCCGCTCTGGAGCAATCGGCCTTCTCTTCTGTCTGACTGGCGGGTGATCTGGATCCACCATCAGCTTATGAGTTATGAGGTTAGGATCTATTCCTTCCATATCTTTGGTCTCCCAAGCAAACATAGAGAGGTTGTCTTTCAGAAACCTAACTATCTTCTCCTACTCGGTGTGTGTCAGATCTGGGCCGATGTATAAATAGCGCCCCTCTGATTCTGAACTGACCAACACTTTGATGGGCTCGCCAATGGGCTTGGCTCGGCTGTTTCATCCCCTTAGGCTTAGGGGTTCTTCGATGCTGGATGGGCAACCTTCTTCTTCGGGAGTGTGGGGGAGAACCGGATCAGCACAGTCCCGAGTATACTGTAATTGCTATTTGGCAGTCCTCTCCTTGAGTGCAATGGCATGGCACTCCCAGGAAGTCAGCTGACATCTTCTGACAGAGTGAACGTTCTGATTGTGGACATACTTCAGGCATTGATGGAGGGTCGAGGTGACTGCCCCTATCTGGTGCAACCATGGTCTCCCAATTATGGCATTGTAGGGAGATTTTATGTTCAACACCATGTATTCTGACATGGTGGTTTTCTGCCCTTCTCCCTCTCCTACAGTAGTAGGAAGGTTCATTCTTCCCAATGGGGTGCTGAGATTGCCATCAAAGGCTGCCATTACGACAGTAGTAGGCTTGATGTCATCGTGGTCCACTCTCATCTGTTTAAGTGGCTCATAGAACAATATGTTGACGGAGCTACCGGTATCAACCAGGACTCGTCTGATCTCGAAGTTGGCAATCATGAGGGTGATGACGAGGGCATCACTGTGAGGACAGTGTACCCCAGCCAGGTCCTGCTGTGTGAACTGGATCTCCGGTTCTGGTTTGAGCCTTTTTTCAACATTGGAGATCTGTACTATGTCTGGGGCGGCCCTAGCCTCCTGAGCATATCTCTTTCTCGCCTTGTTTGACATTCTTATAATTGGAAAGTCAGCATGGAGGACGTATATGACATGGTTGTTCTGCCTTTGAGGCTCGTTTCGTCCTTCCCTCTGCTTCTGTCTTTGTTCGGGCATCTGGTCTGGCCGTTGTTGAGGCTTGTCTTCTTGGGGGTTCTGCTTTCCATCCTGCTTGATGAACTCCCGAAGACGTCCTTTCTTTATGAATTGCTCAATCTCATATCGAAGGGTCCTGCACGAGTTAGTCGTATGTCCATGATCTTTATGGAAATTACAATACTTACTTTGGTCCCGAAGGCTGGGATCTCCTTTGATTGGTTCAGGCCACCTCAGGTTTTCCCGATCTCGAATCTGCCGGAGTACCTGGTTCGGTGTAGTTTTCAGAGAGGTAAAGTTAGTGAACTCCCTTGGTCCGAAGTTATAAACAGCCCTAGGTGCTGTTTTCTTCTCTGGACTCCTAGCCCTTTTCTTGTTGAAGTCTCTTCTGTGGTCCTCCCTCTTATGATCCTCCCTCTTCGGGTTATCCTTTTGGTTCTGCTCCTTGCCCTTCTGGGATGTGCGGTTAGCTTCTTCCAAGTTGATGTACTTCCTGTCACAGTCCATTAATGCCGCCATGTCGGCAGTAGGGCTTTTGGTCAACGAATCTCTGAAGCCACCGTGAGCAAGTCCAGCAGTTAGAGCAGCAACAAGGAATCTTGGGCTGCAGTCGGTGATCTCCGTGAGTTCGGCATTAAAGCGTGCAATGTAGGCTCTGAGGGACTCCTCCTTAGTCTGCTTGACATTTAGCAGGAATTCTGGTCCTCTTCGGAGCCTTTTGCTGGTCATAAATCTGTCCAGAAATTGTCTACCGAGCTCATAGAAGCCGGTAATTGAGTTTGGAGGGGGGTGGTGGAACCATTTCGGAGCAGTTCCTTTCAAGCTGGTGATGAAAGTTCGGCACATAAAAGCATCAGAGGCCCCGTAGAGAGCCATCGTATGCTGGTAGTGTGAGAGATGATCTCCTGGGTCTCCAGCCCCATCGTACAGGGTGAATTTTGGCACCATAAACTTTCTAGGTCTTTCTTCTGACATGATGGCGTGAGTGAATGGGGTTGCAAGTCTTCCGAGTAGCCTGGCCAATTCATCCTGCTCTGGAGGGTTCTGGGCACCTCTCAAAGCAATTGTTCGGTCCATAGATTCGGCAATTTCTTCTACCCTCCGTGGGTCTCTGAATCTGACATCTTGTGAACCTGGCCTGACAGCCTCGGCTTCAGGGTAGTCGGGCTAAGTACGTCCTTCGGACGGAAGAGGGTTCCAAACCGGAGGGATGGGTGTTGCATGGGGATGCGGCTCTTGTGGTGCCAGATGCGCCCCCGAAGCCCTTGGAGTTGGGGCTCTAGTAGTGCTCTGGTAATGGACGTTAGGGATGAAAGCGAATGTTCCCCAGCCTGGGACTACTGACGGCTGTGGATCTCTACCGACGCGAGCAACACCCGGGGGGTGCCCAGGCTGGTTATTTGGAGCCTGCTCATGGGGTTCCTGATTCTCAGTGGTAATAGGAGGTTGTGCTCCCGCAGCAAAGTTGACCAGCGGGTTAGGAGGACCCGTCGCTTGATTCTATGTGAGTGTTGCCAGTGTTCTAGTTATGGTAAGCAACTGTTCCTGCACCAGTTCATTGTGTCGTTTGATCGATTCGATCTCTTGCCGCATGGGATCAACCGTTGGCCCCCTTGCTCGTGGAGTAAGCGGCCGACGTTGAGAGCTTTACGGATTCTGAGTATTCTGTTGCTGTCGGAGATTTGGGGCCATGGTTTTCCGGTGAAGGAAAAGATAAGTTCGTGAATCGAGCACTTAGAGATTAGTCGTTTCCCACAGACGGTGCCAAACTGATGCTGCACTTTCGACTTGCAATAAATCTGGGCCCCGCGACCTGTAGAACACTCAAAAAGGGTGATCAGAGGACCACCGGATTGGCTCCGGCGGTAGCCGCTCCGATGCTTAAGTAAGTAAACAGAATTGAAAAAACTGTATTGAAAGCCAAAGAATGAGCATAAAAATAAAGTGTACCTTTAGGGTTTAATTTATAGACCGTGGCCTTCCTAAGTTGATTAGGATTCGGAGCCATGAATATAGGGATTTGATCATCGGAGATTGCAGTTACCTTGTGGAGTATCGTATCGTTGATAGAGATAATCATAGATAGTAGTTTCCTTGTTGTAGACTATTTCCGTGTTGAAGACGGTTTCCTTATTCCCTGTTCGGCAGTTATTAAGGAGACCATAAGGTCGGAATCGTCCAAAACAGTGAGTGAATATTGCAGAGACTAAGCTCTGTAGGATATGTATACGAGAATGCCTTGAAGGCTCCGCCAGCTCGGTATGACCGAGTTTATCGGCTCTGTAAGATAAATATATGAGAATGCCCTAAAGGCTGTGACTGCTCTGTATGACCGAGTTTATCGGCTCTGTGAGTACACGTGTCTCAAGGTGATTGGTGTGTCTGCTTGTGGTATATCAACTACTATATTTGGAAGAGCATACTGCATGGAATAATATCTATATATGGGTGATTATACATATAAAAGAAGAACACTACTTTATTTTGAAGAGCATACTGCATGGAAGTAATACTAGAAATGAGATTGGAGCTTTTGGAGGCTGCTCAAGGACCCTGAACACTCTGGCATTGCAATTTACACTCCTTTGCCACCTGAGACAGTGAATTGTAAGAAGACCCGCCTATACTTAGAGCCTTCTCTGCACTATTTTTTAGCTTCTCGACTCTTGCTCTTATTTCATTCCCATCTTTCACCATAATCCTCCTCACCATCTTCTCTATCTCCTCCCTCATCACCACTTCCTTCGACGGCAACAACTTCGATCGAATGGCCACCCCGGCCTCCTCCACCAGCATTGTAGCATTCATATTTTGCTCGGCATACAATGGCCACACAATCAATGGTACCCCGTTCACAATGCTTTCTATGGTTGAATTGTTGACCGCTTCTCACAGAGAAAATGGTCCATAACTTCTCTGCATCTTCATCACGTTCATGGAGTAGTTAGAGAACGATCCACAACTTCTCTGCACCTTCATCACGTTCATGGAACGATCCCATGATAATCTGAAGCAGTGGCGACATGTAGCCACCGAAAGCTTGATGGAAGCTTTGGCTATAAATACCATCGTTTGGTCCCCAAACTCGCTCGACTCAATCATCTTCAGTTTACACCATCTAATTTGGAGTGAGCAGAGCTTGGAAATGCCAAACGGAGAAGAAAACCAGTGAACACAGAGAATAACATCAATGGCCGGAGGTATGCTTTATTGTATATTTCGGTTCTACGATTCATTTTAGTTTTGTTTATTCTGCATGATGAATCGTTCTAGATCTAACATTTGGTATCAGAGCATGGTTTACATCTCTGCCTTGGTGTTTTATCACTCTCTTTGTTTATCTCTGTTTTTTGGCCGAAAATTGTCCCTGTTTTTTTTTTGCGGTGATTTCTAGACATTTTAGGGAGATCCGACTATCCGATCGGAAAACTGAGGGTAGATTTGAGTTGCCCATAACCTATAGGTTCAGACCTAGTAAAAATCGTGAGAAAATTCATCGCCGGCAAGTCGCCGTTGACAGAGAAGATGACCGGCCATTGTAATATCCCGACCCGAGTCGGTCAGTACTTGACCCGGGTTAGACCGGGTTATGACGTGTAAACCCGGGTTGAACTGAGCCAGGACTTGTGATTCTGAACTGTACCTTAAATTACTTGGTAAATAAAATTGACGCTCGGTTACACGCCGTATTTAGTATACATGCATAAAAAAAAAAATTTAATTAGTTACGGGTACTAGGTACCGACATATCGAAATACCGACATTATGGAATAATGTGTATTTCCTTATGTATATACATGTATTACAAACGATATATATATATATATACGATATATATGTCTGAAATATGGTATATATATGTGTATAAAAATACGGTATATTAATAATATATGTATATTATATATATACGTGTCTTGTATATTTGATATGTATAATCTCTATTGTAACCAAAGAAACCGTGGGCAGAAACAAGGCTGAATCAGTGGGCATTGGTACACTGATTTAGAGAGAGAGAATGAGTGGAAGATGAGGTGTTAAAGGCTGAAGAAGCTTGGGCTGCATGGCAGCCATTCACGTAACACGTGTGTGTGTGGGTGTCTTGATATGTGACCAGGTGGCAAGACCACCAATTGAATGTCGGTGAGAGGAAATAAAGAGGAAAAAGAGAGAGAGGAAGAAATATTGAGAGAGAGAGACCCACTCGCACAAAAGTGAGAAGGAAATTTAGAGAGAGAAAGTAAGAATCAGTTTGGAGAAACCGAGAGTTTGGAGGAAGGAGAAGCAGCAACTAAACAGGTATATTCTGACTGAACTTGTGTCCATTTATGTTTTAAGTTGGATCATTTGTGTTAGACTTGATGAGATATAGAAAAACTAGAAAATCTACCTTCGGCCAACCATGGCAGGTTTTGATTAGTCCAATTTCACATGAATTGAAGCTATAAAATGCATAGAGCATCATCTTAGGATCCCAACACACTTTGAATCACTTAAAATGATTGAGAAATGGCTGTTCTGTAGCAAATTATTCTCACCGGTGCAATGGCCGGAAAACCGATTATGGTTGCCGAAAAATGGTGATGAATCGGGCCAAATCTAGTTTAAACAGGTTGTTAAGATTGTTAGGAGTGATTTGATATGAAAATTTTTGAATTTGGACGTGTAAAATGGTGTAAAACAGTGAGGGTTGGCCCAGATTCCGGTGACCGGAATTGAGAGGGACGACCGGAGCAGTGGCCGGGAAACCGAGGGCCATTTTGTTGGTTTAATCCACTTGAACCGGTTGGTTCAAAGGGGATTTGAACCGGTTCAGGATTTTTGGTCTTGAACCCACTGGTTCAGACCGAAATTCTTGGAAATCACAGACCGGCCCCCAAAATTTTTAGATAATTACGGTAGAAGCCCAAACAGCAAAAAAACTAATTAATTAATACTTTAGAAAATTACAAAAAGACCCCGAATCCTAAACTAAGTCAAACGAAGTCCAAACGAGGCAAATAAATAGTCAAATTTTATTTTCTCGAGCCTTCTGAACCCAATGGTAATGTCAAAATTATGAAAAGGGGTCCCGGGAATAAAACACACGTAAAGTGCAAAATGACAGTTTTGCCCTTTTCAATCCGGACGTCCGATTTAAGATCCGTAAAAGCATAAACTTATTTTATTCGACGTCCCGGATACGATGACGACATCTAAATTAGTAATCGAGATACCGATAGCCAAGATTAGTATATTTGAATACAGCACATGGCTCGATTACAGTTATAGATTGAGTTTATTTTCAAATGACAGGCACGTCAAAAGATAAAGGGAAGAAGACTTAAATTAGTTGAACTACTGAGATTCATTTTTGAGGTAAGTAATTCTGACGCTTTAATATGGGTTATTCCCAGCCAGTCACGTTTCTTTTAATATGCTGCCAAATTTGTACTCGATCCTTACCTAATGCACTTGATTTGAAGCCAATCGACTTGTAGTTATCGAATATGCTTATTCTTGGATTTGACTTATTTGCTTGCATCGTTGTGGATTCGATTTATGATATTTAAGCATCATTGCGTTATTATATCATGACCTGGTCTTGAGATATATTCCATTGATATAAAACTTGTTATTCCACACTCTTCATGATTTGTTGAATTTTAATATCAATTGTTTGGTATTGTATACATTCCGTGTGGAATTTTGTTGGTCATGATATTTGGTTTGTACCCGGGGTTGTGCTCAGTCACAACGGCCCATCCATTCACAAATTGCGTAGGGGAAAGACCCTTTGGGGTCTGTTGTGTCCTACGGGACTTGTATTGAAAAGAGCTCTAACGCTTTTCAGAGAGCCCGAGGAACTGTGGCAGATCTGAGCATGCGTTTTAGTGGGGTATGCCGGGCCCCGGGAGATTCACGTATATCTGGGTTATTTGAATTCAATGTTGGATTATTCTTGATTTCATTGTATGATCATATTTTTATACCCTGTGAAATGATCATATTGTTGCAAGCATGGTATATCTTTGATTGGCTAACGTATTGTTGTGGTAGCAATCCATCATGATAGGCCAGATCCCAATTTCAATTGGTTTTGTTATTTGACTCTTAATCTATATTGTGGGATATGCCTTTTGGACCATCGGGTCGATACTTTACACATTTGGTGACTGGCTATGTTTTCATTATTGCCCATTTGGACATCTGTTATTCCTTGTTCTATCATTTCATTGGACAAACCCGAACCCATGTTAAAGCTAGGAAATTACTTATTGGGCTATTAGCTCACCCCCCTCCCTTAATTTTTTTTCAGGACAGCAGGATCTAGCAGGACCCTCAGGCGTTCAAGAAGTTTAGACGCTGCTAGTTACTGGTAGCTGTTTTGGCGAGTTTTGTATTAAGTTAAATGTTAACAGGTCTTAATACTCCCATGTCACCACGGTCCTGTTTGTTGGTGTTGTTTTTGAGGATCTGTATTTTGAAACACTTATGTCCTTTCTGACATGTATCTAAATGATGACCTGACTATGCTTCCAGGTGTATTACATAATGATAAAATATTTTGCTAAAACTTTACCCAGTATTTCAGATCCTTTTGACGGGGAACGGTCCACGGGCCGCAGACCCGGGTCACGGATCCCTAATCCGCATAGGGTGGGTTTGGGGTCGTGACAGCCATGCACTGGGATTTTTCTGCGGCTGGGATTTTTGTGATTTAATTTGGGCCAAACCGGGTTGGGTCCGACCCGACCCAACCCACCCATTCAGATGGCTGCCCAACACTGTTACTTTATGGGTAAAATTTTAAATTTGAGTTTGGGGGGCGTTTGGTTGAAAATGAGAGGCTATCCAATGGCTGGCTTAACTTGTACAGAAGGCTTAACATGTACAGAAGGAAAAAAAAAAAAGAAAAAAGAAAAAAAGAGGGTTAGACACCCTGTGATTGGAACCTGACCAAATAATAAGAATTTGGGCCCACACCCTTATGCAAATTTAAAACATAGAGTTTTTAGATGTATATATATATATATATATATATAGTTAATGGCATGAAATTAAATGTTATGCATAATATTATAGTTTTAATTATGCAATGTTTATGCTTAAATTGTGAGAATATTTTGTGCATAATAATTACATGTTAATTTTAGTTAAAATTATGCAATTTATAATTATTTTCATATTTTGTTAATCCCTATGTATAAAGGTATAATGTCTAGTGATCAATATGATTTTTGGTTAATTAGAGAATAGCCACAACATCTTTAATTAAATAAAAATCATATATTATGATTGATTAGGATCACATAAATAATATTTAAACATTAATTGTAATTAATCATAATTAGTAAAATAAATTTTATCCCACAAGAATTTTTATTATATGATTAATTAGGATAAAATATCAAATTATTCATAACTTACCCACAGGAATTATGAATTAATTTAATAATTTGATAGTTTTATCATAAAGTTTAATATTAGATAGAATATATATCAAATTATAATCATTAACGGACTATTTGTTGTGAGAGTATGAATGTGTACGTCTAAGGAGGTTCTGTCTAGGAGACTGGATTTTAAGTGGGACCATTGTGACCCCTCCAATCTTTCCTAGGAATCTTGAAGTTCTGTCTAGGAAAGAAAAATCTTTCTTGGGAACTTACTTAGTAGTACTATTTGTTTCTGTGGTAAAATAGGCCTTATACATGATTATTGAGGAAATAATTTGATAAATTCTATCATAAAGAATAATTGAATCTGCTTGAATTAAAAATTTAGCTCACAAGCAATTTTTATGTCATTAGGTTCAATTTTTAAGCATGATTTACATTGGTAAACCATGAAATTTTGTTCATGCCTCATTTTAATGTAAGCATGTATGTTTAATTTATGCAGCTAGTCAACCTGTTAAATTTTCTGATGTCGGTTGTGATATTCCCGAACTTAAGCGTGATAACTTTAAAATGTGGAAAGAGAGGGTCTTACTTCATTTAGGGTGGATGGACATTGATTATGCTATAAGGAAAGACGAACCACCTACAGTTACCGATACCAGCATTGAAGCTGAGATTGCTCTTTATGAACATTGGGAGCGATCCAATCGACCCAGTGTTATGTTCGTAAAGACCAAAATCTCTGCCGGTATTCGTGGTTCAGTCGATCAGCATATCAAAGTCCGTGATTTACTCAAGGCCATTGACGAACAATTCGTCACTTCATATAAGACTCTTGCTAGTACCCTAATTATGAAGTTTTGTTCCACAAGGCTCGACACTGTGAGAGGTGTGCGTGAGCACATCATGAAGATGAGGGACACTACAGCTCAACTTAAAAAACTGGAGGTTGAAATTTTAGATTCTTTTCTCGTGCACTATATTCTGAATACTCTCCCACCTTAATACAGTCCTTTCAAGATCTCCTATAACACACATAAGGATAAATGGTCTATTAATGAACTTATGACCATGTGTGTTCAAGAGGAAGGGAGATTGACTATGGAGATGGGAGAGAGTGCAATGCTGGCTATGCAGGGAAAGAATAAACCTCAAGCCAATAAGAAAGGGAAAGGGAAAGAGAAGTTGGCTCCACAAGCTGACATAAAGAAAGATCCTGTGTGTTTCTTCTATAAGAAGAAGGGACATGTTAAGAAAGATTGTCCCAAATTCCAGAAATGGCTTGAGAAGAAAGGTAATCAACTATCTTTAGTTTGTTATGAATCCAATATGGTTGATGTTGTTTACAACAGTTGGTGGATTGATTCTGGTTCTACAATCCATATTTCGAATTCCTTGCAGGGTATGCAAAACCTAAAGAAGCCGGTGGGAAGTGAACAATGCATCTATTCAAGAAACAAAATGCGTTCACATGTGGATTCTGTTGGAACATGCAATTTGATTTTAAGTAGTGGCTTTGTATTAATTTTAGAAAAGACCTTTTATATTCCTAGTTTTTCTAGGAATTTAATTTCAGTTTCTAGACTTGTACCACTGGGATACTCTTTTAAATTTTCAGATACATCTTTCAGTTTGATTTATGAATCTGAAATTGTTGGAGTTGGTACAATGTGTGATGGTCTTTTCTGTATTAATTTGCAAAATGATGCCACTTATAATGCTATGCATGTTCACACTGGTATAAAGAGATGTGTTGTAAATGAGGATTCCTCTACATTATGGCACCGGAGATTAGGTCATATCTCCATTGAGCGTATTAAAAGATTAGTAAATGATGGGGTACTTAGTACTCATGACTTTACTGATTTTGAAACTTGTGTGGACTGCATAAAGGGAAAGCAGACCAACAAGTCTACGAAAGGTGCCATAAGGAGTTCTCACATATTGGAAATCATACATACAGACATTTGTAGTCCAGACATGGACTCACATGGTCAAAAATACTTCATCTCATTCATTGATGACTATTCACGATACATGTATCTCTACTTGCTTCATAATAAGAACGAAGCATTAGATGCCTTTAAAGTTTTCAAGGCTGAAGTAGAGAAACAATGCGGTAAGCAAATTAAGATCGTGAGGTCAGACAGAGGTGTAGAATTCTATGGTAGATATACAGAAGATGGACAAGCACATGGTCCCTTTGCGAGGTTTCTTCAGGAAAATGGGATTGTTCCCCAATACACCATGCTTGGTTCACCGGACCAAAATGGTGTAGCTGAAAGAAGAAACCGAACATTATTGGACATGGTGCGGAGCATGCAGAATAGCTCCAATCTTCCTAAGAACTTGTGGACTGAGGCACTTAAGACGGCTGTGTACATCTTAAACTGGGTCCCAACCAAGGCTGTTCCTAAAACACCATTTGAGTTATTTAAAGGTTGGAAACCGAGTTCAAGGCATGTACGTGTTTGGGGATGCCCGTCTGAAGTGAGGATTTATAATCCATAAGAGAAGAAACTAGATCTGAGAACCATTAGTGGCTATTTCATTGGATATGCTGAAAGGTCCAAAGGTTACAGATTTTATTGTCCATCTCATACCACTAGGATTGTGGAATCAAAGAATGCCAAATTTCTTGAGAATGACTTGATCAGTGGGAGGGATCATTCAAGGAACACATTTTCTGAAAATGATCATTCAGATAATCAACCTTCCATTTCAAGTAATAGATTGATTGTTGTTCATAACACTCCTTCAGTACAAATTGGTGTTGAACAACCAATCATTGAAGTTCCACAAGTGGCTGACAACATTCAAGTAGGTCAGGGAGTTCAAGAATTACCAATTCCTGAACAACCAGTTGAACCACATCTTCCCCAAGAAGATATTGGTGCAGCATTAAGAAGATCTACTAGAACAAAGAAGTCAGCTATTCCTAGTGACTATGTAGTGTATCTACAAGAAACGGACTATGATATAGAAATTGAAGATTGTCCCGAATCTTTTTCATAAGCCATTAATTGCAAAGAGTCTGAATATTGGTACAATGCCATGATAGAGGAAATGAATTCCATGAGGGACAACAATGTCTGGAGCCTTGTAGAGTTGCCTAATAGAGCCAAAGCCATTGGCAATAAATGGGTCTTTAAGACCAAAAGGGACTCATTGGGCAACATTGAGAGATACAAAGCTAGACTTGTTGCTAAGGGATTCACTCAAAAGGAAGGAATTGATTACAAGGAGACATTCTCTCCTGTATCTAAGAAAGATTCCTTAAGGATTGTTTTGGAATTGGTAGCACATTTTGACATGGAGTTGCATCAAATGGATGTGAAAACGGCTTTTCTCAATGGTGATTTAGAGGAGGAGGTTTACATGAAACAACCTGAAGGATTCCCCTCTAGTGATGGTGAGCACTTGGTTTGCAAGCTTAATAAATCCATATATGGTTTAAAACAAGCGTCCCGCCAATGGTATTACAAGTTTCATGGTGTTATTTCTTCATTTGGGTTTGTTAAAAACATCATGGATCAGTGTATATACTAGAAGGTCAGTGGAAGTAAGATATGTTTTCTTGTTTTATATGTGGATGATATTCTACTTGCAACTAATGATAAGGGGTTATTGCATGGGGTGAAACAATTCCTCTCTAAGAATTTTGATATGAAGGATATGGATGAGGCATCTTATGTCATTGGCATTAAGATCCATAGAGACAGATGCAAAGGCATCTTAGGTCTGTCTCAGGAAACCTATATCAATAAAGTCTTAGAGAGATATCGTATGAAGGATTGTTCACCAAGTGTAGCTCCCATTGTGAAGGGTGATAGGTTTAATTTGAACCAATGCCCAAAGAATGACTTGGAAAGGGAACAAATGCAGAACGTCCCATATGCCTCAACTGTTGGAAGCCTAATGCATGCTCAGGTTTGCACCAGACCTGACATAGCTTTTGTTGTGGGTATGTTGGGACGATATCAGAGTAATCCAGGTTTAGATCACTAGAGAGCTGCAAAGAAAGTGATGCGGTACCTTCAAGGCACCAAGGACTACATGCTTACCTACAGACAAACTGACAGTTTGGAAGTAGTTGGTTATTCCGATTCAGACTTTGCTGGTTGTGTGGATTCATGTAAATCTACATCAGGTTACATCTTTATGATGGCTGGTGGAACTATTTCATGGAGAAGTGCCAAATAGTCCTTGACTGCTACTTCCACTATGGAAGCCGAGTTCGTGGCTTGTTTTGAGGCTACATCGAATGGTGTATGGATTAGGAGTTTCATTTCGGGGCTCAGAACCATGGATTCTATTCATAGGCCATTGAGGATATTTTGTGACAATTTAGCTGCTGTTTTTATGGCTAAGAATAACAAAAGTGGTAGTCGAAGTAAGCATATCGACATCAAGTACTTAGCCATAAAGGAACATGTTAAGGAAGGAAAAGTGGTCATTGAACACATCAGCACTGAATTGATGATTGCTGATCCTTTGACTAAGGGCATACCACCATCTAAATTCAAGGATCATGTAATGTCAATGGGACTTAATTCCATTATGTAGTTCATTCATTGTACGAACTATATTTTCTTATTGAAACTCTTACTTAAATGTAATTTTTCTCATATTTATGTGCACCTTAAGTTCGGGAAAAATTCATCTGTGTTGGACCAAGAATAAACATAAGGTTTATTCATTAAGAAATTGTTGCCACATAAATTATAATATTTAAGAAATAAATACATAGTAATACATGGAAGGTAATGCTCGTCATTAGAGGACTTATCGCCATGATTCATGTATTTATTACTTAAATACAGATTATCAATGAGTTTAAGATGAGACATTAGATTAGAAGTGTAGACCAAGTGGAAGAATGTTGACCACTTCTCATGGAAAAAATGGTCCACAACTTCTCTGCATCTTCATCACGTTCATGGAGCAGTTAGAGAACGATCCACAACTTCTCTACACCTTCATCACGTTCATGGAACGATCCCATGATAATCTGAAGCAGTGGCGACATGTAGCCACCGAAAGCTTGATGGAAGCTTTGGCTATAAATACCATCGTTTGGTCCCCAAACTCGCTCGACTCAATCATCTTCAGTTTACACCATCTAATTTGGAGTGAGCAGAGCTTGGAAGTGCCAAACGGAGAAGAAAACCAGTGAATACAGAGAATAGCATCAATGGCCGGAGGTATGCTTTATTGTATATTTCGGTTCTACGATTCATTTCAGTTTTGCTTATTCCGCATGATGAATCGTTCTAGATCTAACATGAATTCCACCCACAATGGGATAAAAATCCTCCAACTGATGGGTGGGCCAAGATCTCCGTCTGTCGAGCCCACATTGGAACCACCAGTCCCACCTTGTGTGTCCGAGCCAGAAACCCATTTGGCAGGTAATCTAGAGTGCCATCACAGCCATCTTTTGATGCAGAAAGATAATTAAACCCACCATGCTCCATGGGTGGGCGAACCACCCAAATGAACCTCTTCTGGCTTAGCTCCAATGCCGCAGCCAGCTCGGTGATTTGCTGGACCGATAATGTTCCACCACTGCCAAACGAGACATAGAGAACTGATCGAGTGGGTTGCATGTCTAGCCAATCCAATACCTTACTCCTCGAATCAGACGGCCCAGCAAGTCTGATAATCGGGCCAATGGGGTGAACCGGTACATTAACAGCCTGTCGTAGTATTTTATGATCTCTGAGGCCCCCAATTGTTGTGTGCTCCAGATCCTCCCACGTGTTCACTAAAACTCCATCAGCCGTCAACATTTCAACCCCAATACGCACGTAATCATCTTACATCTGATTCTTACGGCCCTGAAGTGCGTCCGGAAGATCCTCGAACCGAGGTGGCTTGCAACCAGGAATTCTCAGCGGCTTCTTTTGGCAAACGTACTCCCCCTCCGCCACTTCTTTGTCAAGGGCCGGGACGTACAGAGTCATGGCGACGAACCATGCATTGGACGGCACGTAGACGTACTTCAACATTTCGAACTCGTCGGCGATGACTAAAGACTCGGTGCCGAAGAGGTCGACGATGAGGACCGTCGGACGAGATTTCATGGCAGTGATTGCGGACCGAAGATTGGATATTGATTGTCGCATCATAGCTATAATTTGTGTAAAAATGGTTGCGCCGGCGTTCACTAAGCCTGAGATATCAACCGGCGGGAGTACGATAATGTTGAAAAGATTGGGAGTAGTGTGAAGTTGGGATTTTGTTGGTGGTGCGTCAGTTGCGACGGCAAAGACAGTGACATCAAAACCGTGGTGAATGGCAAGGCGGTTTCCGAGCTCCAGGACGGGTATGAGGTGGCCCATGCCGGGGCTGGCGAGTAGTGCTGCGTGAGGCTTTCTGATTGGCGTAGCTGAAAAAGTACTGAAAATTCAGTACAGAGGGAGAGACTTTGGTTATGGAAACGATGAAAAATGAAGAGAGATGCACAAAGGCGGGTGCATGCAAGTACTCTTTTGCATGAGTATATATAACATCGGGGTAATAATTAAATGAAACTATTATATCGATTTCTTATAAATAATTTTTTTTTAAAGTAATAATCTCAAAATAATTTTTTCGTAAGAAAGTATCATCAAAATATGGGAAAGTCATTTTTTGTCCCTAAAAAAAAATTGTATTACATATATATATATATAATTATAAAAAGAAAGTGAATGCTCTGCTACGGTGGTTACGATAACATGGGAATCCATTACTCATTGGTCAGTCATCATGGAGGGGGTACAATAACTTTTTAATTTGAAAAAAATTCATTTATTGTTTCACTATATCAATAGGAATATTGACATCGGGCTATGAGGCCTTCTGTCATTCCCCTCTTGTTTAAAAATAATTTTTTCCTCGTCATCCAATCTTATTTAGTTGATTTTCATTTTTTATTCCGTTCCTCTCGTCTTATTTCTATTTTGTCTAAATTTAATTATTTTAAAATTAAAAATTAAAAATAATCAATAAATATTATTACAAACACAAATTTATATATTTATATACATATTTAAATTTATATATTTAATGCTATTTAATGAAATATGGAAAAGTCATTTTTTGTCCCTAAAAAAAATTAATTTATATATATATATATAAAAAGAATGTGAATGTTCTACTACGGTGGTTACGAGAACATGGGAATCCGTTACTCATTGGTCAGTCATCAAGTAGGGGGTACAATAACTTTTTAATTTGAAAAAAATTCATTTATTGTTTCCCTATATCAAACGGAATATTGACATCGGGCTATGAGGCCTTCTTTCATTCCCGTCCTGTTTAAAGACAATCTTTTCATTGCATCTGATGCTGTACTTTTCGGCTCGCAATAAATCTGGGCTCCGCGACCTGTAGAACACTCAAAAAGGGATGATCAAAGGACCACCGGATTGGCTCCGGCAGTAGCCACTCCGATGCTTAAGTAAGTAAATTGAATTGCAAAGACTGTATTGAAAGCCAAAGAATGAGCATGAAAAATAAAGCTTACCTGTAGGGTTTGATTTATAGACTGTGGCCTTCCTAAGTTGATTAGGATTTGGAGTCATGAATATAGGGATTCACGATCATCGGAGATTGCAGTTACCTTGTGGAATATTGCACCGTAGATAGAGATAATCATAGATAGCAGTTTCCTTGTTGAAGACGATTTTCTTATTCCTTGCTCGGCAGTCGTTTAAGGAAACAACGAGGTCGGAACCATATGGAATGCTGAGTGAATATTGCCCAGAGCATAAGGTCTGTAGGATATATGTATGAAAATACTCTGGAGGCTGCGCCTGCTCTGTATGACCGAGTTTATCGGTTTTGTAGGATATGTGTATGAGGATGCCCTGGAGAATGCCCTGGAGGCTGCGCCTACACTGTATGACCAAGTTTATCGGTTTTGTGGGCACACGTGTCTCAAGATGATTGGTGCGTCTGTTTGTGGTATATCAGCTACTCCCCCCCGAGCCCTAGTTAGGAGCTAGGGCGTAACTAGGGTTATGGGCTTTATGAAGAGTCACACGTTTCGTTTCTCCACTTTCCGAGACGTCGGTTTAATGGGCCATTTATTGCGCAGCCGATACTTGAGAAGCCATCATTACCCCCAACCGTTGTGTCAAAACGGCTTGGGAGGCTCATATTTCGAATATGTATATAAAGAGGGGGAAAGGACTTTTATGCCTTTCTTCTGCGCTTGCTTCTACAGTATCAGAGACTGCCACTGCCAGTAGACATATTTTGAAGGTCGAAGGATATCCGGTGTTCATAGCTTTTCTTGATTTCAGGTTTGATTTTAGCCCCTTTTATATTCCCTTTCATTTGCTTCGTTACTTTCCTTTGTCCGCCATGTCTGGCCCTGGGTCACCTTTTGGTTCTGGCAGTTCTTCTAGGACTATTTCTCAATTGCAACTTGCAACCATTCCCTCTACTGAAAATATTGAAGATAGGTTGGTAGAACCCCCTCTAGTCCGGAGGTTAGGATAGTTGATGAATTTGAGGAACCCCCAAATAGAGCTGGAGAGACCTCTGGTCGATCCGCCGGTAGAGAGGAAGGTGAGAGTGCAATCACCGAGAGTATGTTGAAAGAGTTATGGGAGAAATTCAATCTCCCCTCGAACGTTTCTTTTAGGGTCCCAGACGCTGAGGATCGCCCACGCGATGTTAGAGCGGGGGAAAATTGTGTTTACTTAGCCTGGTTTGAAATGGGATTGACACTCCCTCTCCCTGACCTTGTAAAATAATTCTTCTGTTGGTTCAACCTTTGCCCTGCAGACCTTAATCTCAATAGTTGGAGACATCTGCTAAGCTTCATAGTGTTAGGGCACATGAATAATGTTGACGTGTCTCTTGACCTGATCCGTAGCAATATGGATCTAAAATACATGAGGGCGGAAGGCCTCTATTATATGTCTTTTGATAGTGGGTTCAGACCCCTTACTTCCGTGCCCTCCTCTAACAAGACCTGGAAGAAGTGATATTTTTTCATAAAAGGAGGATGGGAATATGAGGACTTCCAAGACCAATTCTCAACTTTTCCTCAAACCATTGGGCCAAAGGGTGAGACCCAATTTTTCCCGTGGCTGTTGATTTTGTTTTGTGCATCGATTGCTGAGCTGATTAACTTTGTATCTTTTGTGTAGTTAGGAATGTGTGGAAGAGGCCGAGCTTTTCTCCCGCGCTTCAGAAGCAATACAAGAAGCTCTTACAGCCCAGCAACCGAGACCATTCCTTCATTGTTAATCGTGATAAATTGATGGCTGCTATGGGCCGTATGGAGGAGCTGACAAAAGGTGTGATGGCTAGGTGGGAGACCAAGCCATCTTCATCTGCGGCAGTGGGGGAGGCTCCTCTCTCAGTAGACCCTCCCCTCCAAACAAAGAGGAAGAGGTTACTTTCGACCTCTCCTGAACCTGTTGAGGGGGAGAGGGAGGCGCCTGCCCCTATTTTCGTGGTCCCCCCAGCCCCATCCAAACAAGCGGGCAAGGGGACGTCATCTTCAGTGGCCCTTGGTGCTGTCAATCAAGCAGCCAAGAAAGTTTTGAGGGACTTCTGGGCCAAAGGCTCAATCAAACTCAAGCTACAGAAGTCAGAGAAGCTTCTTGCTGATCTGGTTTCTCTTCAGGTTAAAGTAAGTTCTTCGGGTCTTCTATTTCTCTTCCTTTTTCCCAAGTGTTTTTAGTTGTGTACTGAACTGTTTGCTCTGTATACTACAGACCTTGCATACCCTATCTGCTCTGACAGAGGTCTCTCCCCCTTCAGAAGAGGTTAACAAGCTTCAGGCCGAGCTAGACGAGGTTAGGCTCCAGCTCGGTACTGCTAAGTCTGAAACTCACGAAGTTGTGGAGAGGCTGAAGGAGTCCCAAAACTCTCTGGCTGTCATGGAGTCAGAGAGGAATCTTGTTGTTCAGCAGGCAGAGAGGCTTCGGAAGGAAATGGCCGGCATGCGGTACCTCTATAACCAAAAGCTTGAGGATGCAGTGGAGCAGGCCAAGCTGGAGAACGTGGAAGCGTGTCGTTAACACTCCAAAAATAAATTAACCTTACTTCTTAACACAACAAACACAGTAGCTAGCTGAGTAAGGGTCGATCCCACAGAGAGTTTCCACAATTTATTTTTTATTTATTCCGACTAATTCTAAACTAAGATCCAATTAATAGCAAAACAATAAAAGGGGGGATTGGAATTTTGATCAAATTAATTACGAATGAAAATTAAATTAATAACAAAAATCAATGAATTAAAAACTTCAGTTCTTCGGTTCAATCTTATCCTCGCAGTTAATGGAACAATCAATCAATTATAACATTATTCTACGCTTCAATGAATCTAATAATCCTAGGTAACAACAAGCTCTGCTACCTGAAATTTTCCTTAATTCCTCACTAATGAAACAAGCTCTCCATTTGATTCTAACCATTACACAATTTAGAACAAGCTCTCTAAATTTAATATAATGGCAGCATTAATATCTAGGAAATTAGATTATTCTAAGCAACAATCACACAAGCTCAGACTGTTTAACTTAGGTCATGATAATCATAGCAATAAACAAAAGCTTGACCACAATCATCTATCACTATTTGCCACAATTGATTAGGAACCATATCAATTATGTAATATACTTCCTGAATCTAGCAATTGATAATAATCTAATCAATCTAACAGGCCTTAATTAAATCAATCAAATCAAATATCAATAAACAATTAAAACAGATTATCATGAACAGATTCATAAAAAGGGAGAAATAACGTTACTGTATTGATTCAACCATTAAACTGTAATGAGGCTTCGAAATCCCCTAGAACTGAATTAAAAATCTAGCCTGACATCATTGAATAAGAAAATACTAATCTAATTTAATTCTGTATGTCCTCTGTTCTGTGCAGCAGCGGCGCCGCACAGCTCCCATTGCTCTGCCCGTCTCCAACCTGCGCCGCACGAATCCCCTTTTGCCGCAGGAAAAACCCTTCCTTTATATACCTGCTTTGCACCGTTTCTTATCCAGCCTAACCCAGCGCCTGGGCCAATTCTTCAATCAGCCGTATCTTTAAGCCCAGCCACACTAGCTCTTTTCTTTCTTTAGTTCTTTTGTTCTTCTTTGACTTTTCCTCCACTCTTTGCTCTTTTGTTTTTTTTTTCAGCTTTTATTTCCTTTGTTTTGTGTTTCATTCAGCCGTCCAGTGCAAGCCCAGCCCATCGATCAGAACTAATTTCCTAAAATTATCAAAACTGCTGAAACTTGCAAGCTATTTTTCCATTTGAAAATGATGAAATATTGACTCGAGATCTTCATAAAAGTTGTAGCCCTCGAAGAGTAGATAACTTTAGGCATTTAAACACCTGATTTGGACTTCGGAAACTCAATTTATGGCCTGTTGAAGTCGGCCAGTCGGACAGGAAATCAGCTGCGCAGACAGCTTCCCAGGCCTGATTTCGAAACAATGTTTGGAGGCCCAAACGAACTCGGAGTTTTGCAAACCAGACCTTTCTGAAATGCCCAAGACGTCCTCTACAAACTTCATGAAGACCACTTCCTCGTTCTCAAATTCTAACACCATCAAAATCTCAAGTGAAGCTCCATAGGTCGAAATGCCAAAAAGACAAAATTTGCACATTATACTCCAAATTTATTCTTTCACCCTCAACGCTTCCCTAATTCAATAAATTAATTAATTAACTCACTAAAACAGAAAATATGTAATAAAATCAAATATCAAGGAATTAAAAATATGAAATATTATGCTCTCATTAAATTCCCCCACACTTAGTTTTTACACGTCCTCGTGTAAACAGAACTATGAACAAAACAATAGGTTCACTTGAATCCATTCAACCAAACTCTCAAAGGTCTTAAGTTCAATAGCTCATCCATGAAAATTAATGCAAAGACTAACAGGCATTTGGTTAATACTTCATCAATCAATTCGTAACAACAACCGTGTCATTTTTCACAAAACAATTTCAAAATTCAAGTACATGCATACAAGTACTTTTCCTATGATCAACATGAATTCACAACTAAGTCCATATGAGAGAACAACTATCCACACTATTTCAAGACTCGAAACATAGCTTTTCCACTATTACTTTTCACACAATTGTTTTTTTCCTTTTAGGTAAGTGCATTTTATGCTCCTTCTCACCTTTTGCATATATTTTTGGTTGAGTGCGTTTTACGCTCCATCTCAACCCCCTAGTGAGTGCGTTTTACGCCCCATCTCACTTTATGCATGTGTTTATGAGTGAGTGCGTTTTACGCTCCATCTCAACCCACCACATGATTTACTTGCTTTACTTTTTTTTCTCTAACATAGCTCCATAATTAGAGAAAAAAATGAGTAGTAAAGCAAGTTCTAAGTCTTGAAATCAATGCACATAGTTAAACATCCATACAACTTAGCTAATAAAGCATGTATCTCATATTCAAGCACCCATGTATATAAAAACAAATCAGTTTTCAACAGTTCAAATGTAGATTGTGACTTGGTCATCATTATTCATCAATTAATTAAACATCAACCAAAACCTACAAGTCAACATTAATTCTCACACATTCATTGGCGACCTTCAAGAGCTTAGCCGAATAAAATCCAAGCAAAATCATCCAATTCTGCACACAAACATTTTTTATTTTTTATTTTTTTTAAATAATCTAAAAATAAAAATAAAAATCTAGCAACCCTAAAAAAAAAATAATAATAATAATAAATAAATAAAAGTTTGAAATCCTCTCCCCCACACTTAAACCTTACATTGTCCCCAATGTAAGATGATTATGCAAGGAAAAAAAATTGACAAAAAAAATAAATAAAAAGGGAAACAAATTCAAATATGGTTTCTTGGGTTGCCTCCCAAGTAGCGCATTTGTTTCACGTCGTTTGCCCAACAACTTGCTCCTCAACCTACCTCCAAATTTTTCTTACTTGTTCGCTCAAAAACTTCCAGCACTAAAGAGTTAATAACATCAACAGCAAAAACATGATTAATATCACTAGGGTACCTCATGGCTTCATAAATGTTGAATTGAATCTTTTTATCATCAAATTCCATGGTCAAGGTACCATTATGCATATCAATCATAGTTCTAGCTGTTTTCAAGAATGGTCTCCCCAATAAAATATGTGCAGGATTAGGAGATGTATCATCATTCATATCCACAATGTAAAAATCTACAGGAAATATTAATTCATTCACCTGCACTAACACATCCTCAATCACCCCTTCAGGGTAAGCATTAGTATGATCAGCCAACTGTATAATAACACCAGTATTTTTCAAAGGACCTAGATTCAAAGAAGCATAAGCAGATCGTGGCATGACATTAATAGAAGCTCCTAAATCTAACATGGCTATTTCAAATCTAGTATTACCTATTCTGCATGGAATGGTGAACATACCTGGATCTTTACACTTAGGGGGGAGCTTTCTTTGAAGAACTGCTGACACATTCTCCCCCACACTTACCTTCTCATCATCTCTTAATTTTCGCTTGTTCGTGCATAATTCTTTCAAAAACTTTGCATACCTTGGCACTTGCTTAATTGCATCTAATAAAGGAATATTTACCTCTACCTTGCGGAATGTCTCTAAAATTTCTTTCTCTTGCTCCTCCTTCTTAGATCTCACACATCTATATGGAAAAGGTAAGGGGTTAGTCTTAACTTGAATAGAAGGACTAGGAATTACCTTAGATATTTCTGCCTCCTTCTCAATCTCCTCCTCCTCAACAACTACAACAGTGAATTTTGGTACTTCCAATTGTTTGCCACTCCTCAATGTTACAGCACTTGCATTCTCTCTTGGATTAATAATAGTTTGGGAAGGTAACTTACCTGAGCCTTGAGAATCCAATCGACCAACTGTGGTAGCAAGCTGACTTACATGATTCTCCAAATTTTGTATGGAGGTCCTTGTCTCTTGTTGGAATTGCTGTGTATTGGTCATGAAAGCTTTAAACATATCCTCAAGAGATGTTCCAGAACTTGAAGGAACTGCTTGTTTGGGTGGATACTACTGTTGAACCTGTTGAAAACCGAGCTGGTTATTTGAAAAAGCATTCTGCATTGGTTGCCTATTTCCTCTGTCACGCCCCGAATTCCAGCGAACCCGAGGCGCGAGTAACGAGACAAAAAAAAATAAAATAATAAAGGAATAAAAGATAATTAAGGACGATTACATACATTCTACATACTGTTCGGATAAATACATAAGGTCTGGTCCATTTCTTCACCACTTACAAAATAAAATACAGTCGCGGGCTTATGCCCTTACACAATATCAAAAGCGCCCCTTGGGCCTAACATAGTTCCTAATCAGTTCATCTCCGCGTCTCGTACAACTGGGACATCATCTGAAATGTTTGCCCCACTAAAGGGGTCAGCTCAACATGCTGGTACAATATAATGCTAATGCAAGAAACAGAACTAAGGTCGTGGCATGTGCAAGTGTACAGTTATTTCTATATGGCATTCAATGTCATGATGGCAGCATATACACAATATGCAGTATATGAGCAGTATGCGTGACACACCCATGCAACTCTATGCCACCCATGTCTCATGATACGGTCATTCTCCGCTGGCATGAGTACCGCCGCGTATGTCTCGCTTCACGGTCCGGAATCCGTCAGGCAGGCAAGTACCTATTGGCCGATTTTGGGTTTTTCACCACAGGATTTGCACCCTCATAATGCAAAGCACCAAGTGCTTACCCACACCATGTCCAAGGAATTACACTATGCCAATATGCTCTGATCTCATCGTGTCACAATGCAATCTCAATGATGCATCTCATTCATACATAAAGCATGCTTTCAAGTACACAATTCATAATATCAACAGTTCTTCAAAGCATATAATTCACACACCACACTAACACATGCGATATACCCATAATCATCATCCAACTTAACAAGATAGCACGTAGCACATAAGCATGTGAACACTCAGGCAAACATGTGAACAATCAATGCAACAAAGCAAGTATTCCTAATCTCAATTATATTTCTTACTTAGCACAATATATCGTACCTGTAAATCGGTCTCAACTCAAGAAGTGCACTCGAGGTATGGTAGGATCACTGTGAAAATACTGAAGGTCAGAGCACCTTCTCCTTGCCCTTTCGCGTTCCTATAAGCATAACAGGTAATTCAGTTCATTGTCATTTGAATTTATTCTATTCGTCAAATTTTATGTCTTTAATTCATAAGTTTCTATTTTGCTAGTTTAGACTCTACTATTGAGTCCGGAACGTCGAAGAAACTAAGTTTAGGCTTTCGTAGAATTCAATTCGGGCACCTGGGTTAAAAAGGGTAAAATAGTCATTTTGCACTTTACACGGGTCCTTACATTTCGTGACCTCTTTTCACAAATCGGACTCCACGGTTGAGTCCGGAATGCTCGAGATAATAAAGTTTCACTATTTGTTTACCTAATTCGGAGTTCGTTTGACTGTACTTTAATTCAGGGGCATTTTGGTAATTTTAAGGGTTTCTACGGGTTTTTTATTTTTCGGGACCCTGTCTCGTAAAACGGACCTCACCATTGGCCTCGGAATGGTCGAGATAGTCAAAATACACTAATGACTTGTCCCATTTGGACTCCGGGATATTTTTGAATATTTAATTAATTAAATTAATTAATTAAATTAATTAATTAATTAATTTAATTAATATTTTATTAATATTTAATTCTGGTGGGCCTAACTGTAATTTCTCCAAAGTGCAGGGGTTAAAATGTAATTTTCGAAAGTTCAGGGTCAAGTTTGTAATTTTTAAAAGTCTAGGGGCAATTTTGTAATTTCGGGAAAAACCCTTATTCTCAATTTGGATAGCCAAACAGTGGCTAATCCAAACCAGGGATAAGATATCCCTGTTCCCATTAAATTCAATTTTCTAATTTCTTATCCTCGTAGCCAAACAGACCCATTGGACTTTTAATTTAAAACCAGTGAGTGACACGTGGCAGGGGCGGACCGGCCCAAGCCCAACCCGACCCGAACCGAACCCGGATCCGGACCCGAACAGTCCTCATCTCCCCCCCGTTTTTCCGGTAGGGTTCCGGCGGGTCTCCGGTCACCTTCTCCGGCGACGTCGCCGGAAACTACAAAAATCAAGTTTTTAAACTTGATTTTTCTTGGTGTTTTCAAAGCCATTTCCAATCCTAAACTAACCCACAATGTTTTTAAAACATTATAACATAATTTGGGGCCATTTAAACGGAGTAATCTACCTCATTTCTTTCCCTATCAGTTTTCCGGCCGACTGAAATTTTCCCATTTCATGCTCATTTTCCTATTGTTTTTCCTTCTTTCTTTTCCTATTCTTTTTCTGTACTTCATAGGATTATTTTAGGACCATTTGAATAGAGTTCTACACATAAAATAACAAGGTCCATCCTCCATGGCCGAGACCTGTAACTTGAATTTTCTCCCTATTCCCTCACCCATTTCTTCTCATTCTTTTTGCAAAATGATCCCTACATTATGCTCTCTAAGATCCTACAATTTAAATCAGTTAACATGCTCTTAAAAAAAATAAGACAGAAGCAGCCCACTCACCAATGATTTCGGCTTTTCTCCCTGTGCAGGTTTCCTCTCTCCCTTCAGTTTCTCTTGATCCACTTCTGCCCTTTCAGAAATCTCTCTCCCCCTTGCTCTCAGTTTTCTTTTCTTTCCTTTTCTTTTCTTCTCACCCGAGACACACAATCATATACACAAAGTCACTCTCTCTCTCTCCCTATCATTTCTCTCTCTCTTTCCCTAAGACTAAACCTAACCTCTGGCCAGACCTGCACCTCCCACTCCCTGAATTCCACTCACACACACAACCTCAACCCATGCCCCTTTGAGTGTGTAACACTCAATACACACTCACACACACACGGCACACACATCACACATAGTGCCTTGTGCACTATTTTATATATATATATACATATATATATATATAAATATACACATATTCTCTAAATTATGTATATATTATACATACATGCACATACACCATACACATGGTTATACACATACAATACACACATTGCACCCCACACACATTAAAATTTTATAATAATAATCATAATAATAATAATAATAAAAATAATAATAACAACTTGAAAATTTTATTTATTTATAAAAAAAAAAATTTCAGGTTGTTACATCCTCCATAGCTCAAATTAGGATGATCTCTCCATCCTGGATTGTAAGTATTAGAGTATGGATCATATCGGCGCTGGGGTTGTCCTGGGAAATTCCCTACTGCATTCGCTTGCTGAACAGTTTCATCTTCTTGCAATGTTGGACACCCATCTGAATTATGTCCTGACAATGAACAAATTTCACACACTTTTGCTACTTGCATGTTCCCTACAGCCATTTGACGAACCAAAGCAGTTAAATCAGAAATTTGACGTTCAATGTTAGAAGTACTTACCTCATTCACCTTTTTAGGTGTGTGCTCTATTCTGGTTCCATACTGCTGTGAATTGGCTGCCATGTTTGAAATCAAATTCCTAGCATCATCTGGGGTCTTATCAACCAATGCTCCTCCACTAGCAGCATCTATCATACTTTTATCCATTGGAAATAGCCCCTCATAAAAATATTGAATTAAATGCTGATCATCAATTTGGTGTGGTGGACAGCTCGAACATAACTTCTTGTACCTCTCCCAATACTCGTAAAGAAATTCTCCATTATATTGTCTGATGCTACATATCTCTTTCCTTATATTAGCAGCCCGAGAAGCAGGAAAATATTTCTCCAAAAATAGCCTCTTCATCTCATTCCATGTTTGTATTGATCCGGAAGGAAGGTAATATAACCAATCCTTTGCCAAGTATGCCAATGAGAATGGAAAAGCCCTAAGCTTTATCTGCTCCTCTGTTATT
Organism: Nyssa sinensis; assembly: GCA_008638375.1. Classification (NCBI taxonomy): domain Eukaryota; kingdom Viridiplantae; phylum Streptophyta; class Magnoliopsida; order Cornales; family Nyssaceae; genus Nyssa; species Nyssa sinensis. The sequence goes on along the minus strand of CM018043.1, from coordinate 54,217,541 downwards.
CCTTGAGGCTTCATGCTAGAACACAGCACATAGAATTCCTTCAGATGCTTGTATGGATCTTCACTTGTAAGACCACGAAAGGTAGGCAAAAGATGAATTAGTCCTGATTTCAATTCAAAAGCAGCAGTTAAATTAGGATACTCAATACACAATGGCTGTTGATTTAGATTAGGAGTAGCCAACTCCCTCAAAGTCCTAGCAGCCCTATTGTTATTAGGAGCAGCCATATCTTCCTCTTCAGAATCACTGTATGAACTATTAGAAAATAATTCAAGTGCTATGTTCAGGCCAGGTGATGCAACAATAGCTTTTTCAGAATTTGCAGTCGTAATTCGAGCTTACTGAGTCTCTTTTCTCAACCTTCGTGCAGTTTTCTCAATTTCTGGATCAAATCTTAATTCGTCAGATTGAGAAGATCGAGTCATAAACCAAAAGGAAATAGAAAAAAAAAAAAAAAATAAGCAAAAATAAATTAGAGAAGAAAAAATAAATAAATAAAAATAATTAACCAAACAATAAATCGCAAATTCTAAATGAATAGTGCCACCTAGAAAACTCCACTGAACCTATAGAAAAAAAAATAATAATAAATTAGAATTTGATAAACAGAAATTAAAACACAAATTGACCTAAAAGCAACAAAATAAAAAATAATAATAATAAAAAATAAAAAAAATCAGCCAGAATAAATAAAAAAAAATGACTGAAAACACTCCCCGGCAACGATGCCAAATTTTGGAAGCGCGTCGTTAACACTCCAAAAATAAATTAACCTTACTTCTTAACACAACAAAGACAGTAGCTAGCTGAGTAAGGGTCGATCCCACAGAGAGTGTCCACAATTTATTTTTTATTTATTCCGACTAATTCTAAACTAAGATCTAATTAATAGCAAAACAATAAAAGGGGGGATTGAAATTTTGATCAAATTAATTACGAATGAAAATTAAATTAATAACAAAAATCAATGAATGAAAAACTTCAGTTCTTCGGTTCAATCTTACCCTCGCAGTTAATGGAACAATCAATCAATTATAACATTATTCTACCCTTCAATGAATCTAATAATCCTAGGTAACAACAAGCTCTGCTACCTGAAATTTCCCTTAATTCCTCACTAATGAAACAAGCTCTCCATTAGATTCTAACCATTACACAATTTAGAACAAGCTCTCTAAATTTAATATAATGGCAGCATTAATATCTAGGAAATTAGATTATTCTAAGCAACAATCACACAAGCTCGGACTGTTTAACTTAGGTCATGATAATCATAGCAATAAACAAAAGCTTGACCACAATCATCTATAACTATTTTCCACAATTGATTAGGAACTATATTAATTACGTAATATACTTCCTAAATCTAGCAATTGATAATAATCTGATCAATCTAACAGGCCTTAATTAAATCAATCAAATCAAATATCAATAAACAATTAAAACAGATTATCATGAACAGATTAATAAAAAGGGAGAAATAACGTTACTGTATTGATTCAACCATTAAACTGTAATGAGGCTTCGAAATCCCCTAGAACTGAATTAAAAATCTAGCCTGACATCATTGAATAAGAAAATACTAATCTAATTTAATTCTGTATGTCCTCTGTTCTGTGCAGCAGCGGCGCCGCACAGCTCCCACTGCTCTGCCCGTCTCCAACCTGCGCCGCACGAATCCCCTTTTGCTGCAGGAAAAACCCTTCCTTTATATACCTGCTTTGCGCCGTTTCTTATCCAGCCTAACCCAGCGCCTGGGCCAATTCTTCAATCAACCGTATCTTTAAGCCCAGCCACACTAGCTCTTTTCTTTCTTTAGTTCTTTTGTTCTTCTTTGACTTTTCCTCCACTCTTTGCTCTTTTTTTTTTTCTTCAGCTTTTATTTCCTTTGTTTTGTGTTTCATTCAGCCGTCCAGTGCAAGCCCAGCCCATCGATCAAAACTAATTTCCTAAAATTATCAAAACTGCTGAAACTTGCAAGCTATTTTTCCATTTGAAAATGATGAAATATTGATCGAGCTCTTCATGAAAGTTGTATCCCTCGAAGAGTAGATAATTTTAGGCTTTTAAAACACCTGATTTGGACTCCGAAAACTCAATTTATGGCCTATTGAAGTCGGCCAGTCGGACAGGAAATCAGTTGCGCGGACAGCTTCCCAGGCCTGATTTCGAAACAATGTTTGGAGGCCCAAACGAACTCGGAGTTTTGCAAACCAGACATTTCTGAAAGGCCCAAGACGTCCTCTACAAACTTCATGAAGACCACTTCCTCGTTCTCAAATTCTAACACCATCAAAATCTCAAGTGAAGCTCCATAGGTTGAAATGCCAATAAGCCGAAATTTGCACATTATACTCCAAATTTATTCTTTCACCCTCAACGCTTCCCTAATTCAATAAATAAATTAATTAACTCACTAAAACAGAAAATATGTAATAAAATCAAATATCAAGGAATTAAAAATATGAAATATTATGCTCTCATCAGAACAAGACGGAGATGAAGATGGAATTGGAAGGAATGGCCAATGAACTGATCATGTTTGGCTTCAATAACTTCCGAACTAGGTTCCTTGCTAAGTTTCCTGATTTTGACATATCCTCGATTGTGCCTCCAGGGGTTATCCCTCCCGAGGTTGCCATTCTGAGAGAGGTGGTCGATGTCACGATCCGAAACCCACCCTGTGCGGATCTCGGATCGCAACCACCGCCTTCAGGCCCGGGAGCCTGAGGGCAAGGCAAAACATGGGCGACGGTATCGAATAGCGGTGCGGCCTTGATTTGCGGAAGCGTGAAAACCCTTTTCTTTTTTTCTTTTTTTTAAATCTTTTAAAAAAAACTTTCGCACAGCTGTCCGGTACTATCGCTCTTCATAGCGGTACACATGAATAATCACATCAGAGCATACTAAAATTAAAGTCTTATACATAATACATATTCGAATGCCTCAAGGGCTTAAGTACATATTTGGTTGCCTCTTGGGCTTAAATACATAATTGTCCGAAAGTACGACATCAAAATTCGACCAACCATAGGCCCTAATACTTCCCAAAATATCTCCAGAATCCTAATGGAGCTGCCTATCATTCCTCCCCAAATTGGGCAAGGGTCCACCCATCGTCATCACCTGAAAAATGTTAGGGAATGGGGTGAGCTTCGAGAAGCCCAGTGAGTAATTCTAACATCTGTCATGGGTTTTAATTGGTAGTGGTTTCGCACGTGAGAATTTTGTAAAATACTCACTACCAATTGCTCGTATACTTGGAACATAGAGTACATGCATTCTTTAAACAATGGCTTTGAAACATTAAAGTATTCAAGCTAACTTGTACTTTCGAAATAAAGTATATGAATTTCAAATCATGTAAATATGCATGGTGAAAATGAGGAAAAAACCTGCTTCCATTTTCAACACACACCTTATCACTTTCATTGACAGAATCCGTTTCGAACCAGATTCCCATTTTACTTTTCGTGGAGATATCTCATATGCCTGGGGGATTAGATCCTGCTACCTGGCATTTATTCGTATCATAGTTGGGTTCTTAAGAAACCCGATAGAAATTCGTGGTGCTTATGCACAATTTATCTTGCATTTAAAAGCGTTTAACCCATAATTCCTTCGTGTGGATGCATTTAAAAGCATTCAAAACATATAGTTCATAATCTCATGATAGGGTATCGAAATATGTGAAACATGTAATTTCAGGATATATAATAACATTTGAAATCGAAATTTTAAGCATGCTGAAGTATATCTCAAGGAACAGTAGTAAATTATCCAGGAAGCATGTCATAACAGAATATTTAAAACGGAATTGTGTAAAGACAGAATTTGATATTTAAAACATCATTCAAATCCGTGGAATTAAATGTCCACTTCAAATGTGAGGTTACTCACCTTGATTCCCCGGGTTTGCACTACTGGTGGGCTTTTCCCTTTCCTTTGTATTTCCTAAGAAAATTATAAAGAACTTGTTAACTTCACATTTACCTTAAATCGTTACCTATTCATGCTCTTTCATTTAATTTTAGGCCTGACGTATCCTAACTTGCTAGGATTGGTCTTACTAGTCAACTCGTGGTGACTTGATGAGTTTTATTTTACTCGTGACTAAATTTTTAGTACCTATTTTGGTGTTATGGACTTCACCGTTGGGTTTGGAATGTCCGACATAGTCAATATAGACTATCTTTTAGTCTCATTTGGGCTTCGGGTACCTTAGGGGTAGTTTGGTCATTTCGTGCATCATATTTTTCGGAGTCCCGTCTCGTGAATCGGACCTCACCGTTGATCTCAGAAGTGTCGAGATAATAAAAATGCACTAATAACTCGCCTTATTTGGACATCGAGCATATTGGGGGCAATACAGTCATTTATACCTACGTGTTTGTATTTTTCGGGACTTGGTTTTCCGAATCGGACTCTGCCATTGAGTCCAGAATGCTTGAAATAGTGAAAATACACTATTTATTTGATTTATTCGGACTCCGTTTGACTTATTTATGACCTAGGGGTAATTTGGTCATTTTTATTTAATTAATAAATTAATTAAATAATTTAATTTATTATTTATTAATTTATCAGGGGTATAAATGGAATAAAATTCCAGAATCTGGGCCAGAGTTGAATTCCCTAAAACTGTTGGGGCTGTTTCATAATTTCCAAAAGATTTAAACTGAACTAAAGGGTTCAGTCCTTATGCAATTGAACCGGACCGGTCCAATCCGGTTCTAACCGGTTCAGGGTAATGTGCTGACGTCAGGATGACGTCAGCCCTATAATTTAAATTTTAAAAACCAGTTATCAAAACGACACAGTTTGGCTTTAAACGGGTCATCCGTTTCTCGGTCGGGTCGGGGCCCGACCCGAACCCGGTCCATGCCCGACCCGTACTGTTCATCGTCTTCCCCACCGTTTCACCCTACTGTAGCCCTAAATTTCTGGGTTTTATTTCTTCTATTTCGTAGAGTTTTTGGTACGGTTTTCAACTGCCATCTACCCCATTATTTCTCTGGATGTCAAACCAACGTTTTGGCATCCAATTTGAGCCTCGACTCAAGCTCAATGGCCCGGTTCAACGGAGGATAACCGAACCTGCAAGTCAACAATACATGCTCATTCCTCAACCGTTTTCAACGTGGTTTGTTGCTACATGATCCCTATGACATTTAGTTTCATCCCCCATCCACAAAAATCGGTTTAAGGGTCAAAATCAAAGAATCCATATTTGGGCCGAAAAGAATAATGCCATTTTTGGGGGTTTAAACCTAGGTTTCTAGGTCGCGGTTGGGGTTTTCCAAGATCCTAAGATGTCCTATTTCATGTTTCAACCCTCAAAAGCTCGGTTGGTTGAGGTCGGATCAGACTTGCAACCTCAAGGTCCATCAATGGCGGTTTAGCTACGCGTTTGTGGTTCGGGGCAGTTCTGTTAGTCCAAACATGCACAACCATCCCAGTTCTTTTGTTTAATCAATATACATGCATTAACAGATCCTAATGCTATAAAACAGTAGCTAAACAGTAGAAAAATTTCCAAAAAAATTTGAACACTAACCTTGAACAGTGGTCTCTCCCTCACGGCTGTGCTCAAATGGAAGCTTCAAGAGTTAGATTTGATCCTCCTCGTGCGATTCCTTGGCCTCCTCAAGCTCCTTCAATGGCTCACCAAGGTATACAACTTGCACACACACACACACTTGTCTTCTCCCACTCTCTCTCTAGGATTCACCACTTTCTCTCTCTATAAAACAGTGTACTACCTTCAAATTCATATCTGATTTTTCTCCATGCATATATGGAGATTGTATATACATATCAAGTCTCCTCTTGATGTTTCATCTCCCCAAATGCATGATTGTATTGCATGTAATTTGGTTGGGAGGGAGGTGTAATCATGGGGTGAGGGTCATGATGGCTAGGGCTTAGGATGATGCATGCTGAGGTGTTGCATGCTTGTCCATTGGCCACTTTGGGGAATGGTCAAATCTGAATGGTATTTAAATATATATCTTTGCACATATATACACAAAAGTGCTTCTAGCCTAGATGGTAATTTTTTGGTAAAACAGATTCTGCCCAGTTTGGTCAAGGGATCAAATCCTCTTGGCCATATTTTTTTTTTGGTCCTTTTTCCATACTTCGGGCTTAGGCCCTGTTTGGCTGCGCATTAATGCAGTTTCACTATTTTCTTCCTAACTTTCATTCTGTAGCTTATTTTTCGACGCGGTTTCTTCTGGTCAACTCCTAATTAAGTTAGCTTCTTAATTATTCTTTATGTTTGGTTCAGATAAATGATTAGTAACTAATCATTACTTAATCAGGGTCGGGGTGTTACAGTCGACGTTCCCCCTGCTTATCCCACTGGAGTTGCCATTCTGAGCGGGATAGTGGATGTTGCTCCTGCCGACCCTTCCCCAGCTGTTGAGCCTGTTTCTGCTGATCAGGCTTAGAATATGTATATTTTGTTTTTTTTTTTGAACCTCCAATGTAACAGGCTATTTTTTGTTGAACGAAGCAGACTTTCTTTCTCAAATGTCTTTATCTTTCTCTCTTGTGTTTGGTTGACCTGTGTAACACTGCATTGTATTGCTGTGTAGTATGTTGGTCCTTGGAATTTATGGTTGATGTGAGAAATTGTTGCAAGTGAGGCTGTTCTGGATCCCTCCAGACCAGCTTTTTAATTGGTTGGCAGTTGTCTTCCGAGCTGTATTTGCAATAAGACAATGACTGTAGGCTAGTTAAGGCAATTTCAGTCAAACGAGTAGGGATCTGATACTAATCTTGTGCCACATATATTGGGAGTAAGTTCTGAAGAATTCCGAGGCAGTTTGTTCTGAACCCAAGTTTTGTAGTAGAAATTTGGTGTCTCATATTTGCCACTCTGATGATTGAGACTTTTGCCTCTAAGTTATTCAGACTAGGACTGTGATACATCCGAACTGATGGTTTTTTGTCAAACACGTGATCTGTCAGGGATCAACGTAATGGCCAAGACTGAAAGGTCTGTATGTTGGGCCGAGGGCCTTTGTGTCAAGGTAGATCGGAATCTGTTTGTTTGACTAGTACTGTATGCTTGGGGAAGCCTTGCACTTCGTCTTCTAGGTATCCGAAAGGACAGCTTTAAATGTCATTCATTTATACAACTGTCTTTTGGGTTTTCGAGGTTAACCCTTCCTTTGACCGTTGCGACGGTCCAACTGGGTGACTTTTGGGCTTCGAAGGTCTATATATATGAGAGAGGAGCATACGGTTGCACCCAATCTCTTTACTTTTCTGCTCTCAGATTGTTCCCCCGTCGGAGAGAATTTTGATGTTTTTCAGAAGTTTGCCCGGAGATGATTGATGATTTTCAGTCCGAGTTGGGAATGATTAAACTGTGGCCGAAAGTTATCCTTACCTTCGATTCAGTCTCCAAGGAAGGATTAGAGGAGGCGAAGATCTTCTTGTCCATCTTAGCATCCGGTCGAGATTTCTCCGATTAGAGGTGGACCCTCCTTGATTCAACCGAGGCTTGGAGCATTGGTGATGAAGACGAAGGTGGGATGCCTCCTTCCCTTTGTGTCTTAGCAGAGACCCTTGCTCAAGCTGGCTGGGGCGTCATGCCGTATTTAAGGGAAACGAAGGTGGAGAATGGAGGTCTCTTGAGACCTAGAGCCCTCATCATCCGTTGGTATTGAGATCAGTGACAGTGATGATGAAATGGCCTGGGTGCTTCTTGATGCAAATTGGGGCTCAGGGTTCCTTCCTTTCAAATGGAAGCCGGCGACGGCGGTAATGAAGGTTTGGAACTTGGGTCCCTTTCTCCTTCGAGGAAGAAAGCCACGATGTCGTAAAATCGTAGTGATGTCTTTGTTGTAGCTTCTGTGTACTTACTTTATTTCCAGTCTTCTTGTACTGATGTGAATTTTATGAATCATCAATAAAATTGAGTTCCTTCTCCCCAAATCTGATGTACTTTGTGTTCAGATGTGCTTTTTTTTAGAGTTAAAACACCTTCTCGTGCACTTATGATTAATAACTTTTCTGTATGTTCCAAGAGTAGATCAAAGAAACTTACATAAAACTTCAAGCGTTGAACCCAAATACTTTAAGCCTGCTCAGCACTGTAATATTCACTGCTTGTTGGCACATAAGCCAAATAATCTAAGTATCAGCTCTGAGGTATGCTGATCTCAGCAACTTGTGTAAATAGTAGTCAGACTTTTCTATCTTTGGATGGACTGGATCGTTGAATCTGCATATTGAAGATGGACTAGGCTCTGAAGGCCTATGCATTAAGGATGGACCAGGCTCTAGAGGCCTGTGCATTGGGAATGGACCAGGCTCTGGAGGGCTGTGCATTATAGATGGACTAGGCTCTGGAGGCCTGTGCATTATAGATGGACCAGGCTCTGGAGGCTTGTGCATTTAAAGATGGACCAAGCACTAAGGCTTGTGCATTATAGATGGACCAGGCTTTGGAGCCCTGTGCATTTAAAGATGGACCAAGTACTAAGGCTTGTGCATTATAGATGGACCAGGCTCTAGAGGCCTGTGCATTTAAAGATGGACCAAGCACTAAGGCTTGTGCATTATAGATGGACCAGGCTCTGGAGGCCTGTGCATTTAAAGATTGACCCAGCACTAAGGCTTGTGCATTATAGATGGACCAGGCTCTGGAGGCCTGTGCATTTAAAGATGGACCCAACACTAAGGCTTGTGCATTATAGATGGACCAGGCTCTGGAGGCTTGTGCATTTAAAGATGAACACTTTGTGGAGGTATTGAAAAGAAAAATTCTTCATTGATAATACTTCCGTAAATGTTCTATATTCCAAGGCCTAGGAATGGATTTCCCAACCATGTCTTCTAGCCAGTAGGTGGTCGGCCTAACAACCTTCGTCACTCTGTAGGGGCCTTCCCAGTTCGGAGACAACTTTCCCATAGTGGGATCCTTGCTGTTTGGAAAAACTCTTCTTAAGACAAAGTCTCCAACTTGAAAGTTGACCGTCTTGAGCCCCACCTTGGATTTGTTGACCATTCTCTGCTGATAGGCTTCCATCCTGATACTGGCTTGATCCCTTCTTTCTTCAAGCAAATCCAAATTTTCTGTCAGCTGCTGATCATTGGATTCTTGCTCGAAGGCTTCAGTCCTCAAAGTTGGCATACCGATCTCAACTAGGATTACTGCTTCTGTACCATAGGCCAGTGAGAAGGGTGTTTCAGAAGTGGGAGTTTTTCTGGTCGTTCTGTAGGCCCAAAGAACCCTAGGGAGTTCCTCTGCCCATTTTTTTTTGGCCTGCTCCAACCTTTTCTTTAATCCATCAAGGATCGTGCGGTTGGTGACCTCTGCTTACCCATTTGCTTGTGGATGGCCTGAAGAGGCAAAGTGTTGCCTAATGTTAAGATTTTCACAAAATTTCTTGAAGCCTTTACCAGTGAACTACGTCCCATTGTTAGAGATGATCACACGTGGTATACCGAACCTGCAGACAATGTTCTTCCAGGTAAAGTTTTCAACTTCATTCTCTGTGATGTGTGTTAGAGGTTCAGCTTCGGCCCATTTAGAGAAGTAATCAATGGCTACCAGAAGATACTTCCTGTTTGGTGGGGATTTGGGTAATAGACCCATGATATCCATTCCCTACTGAGCAAAGGGCCAAGGACTAGTAATTGGTATGAGCTCGTGGTGAGGCTGATGTTGATATGGGGCAAACCTTTGGCAGTTGTCGCACTTCTGGACGTATTCCTTGGCCTGCCTTAGCATGCTAGGCCAGTAATAGCCCTACGTTAGAGCTCGGTGAGTTATCGTTCTGCCCCCATTATGGTTCCCGCAAATACCTTCGTGTATTTCAGCCAAGACATATTGTGATTCTTCTGGAGTTAAGCATTTTAGCAGGGGTTGAGAATAGGACCTTCTGTAGAGCTTGCTGTTCAGGGTCAGGTACCGAGCTGCTCTGATCCGGATTCTCCTTGCTTTGTTTTTATCCTCTGGGAGGAGCCCCGAGCTTAAGTACTGGAGGATCGGGGTCATCCAGTTTTGGGGCTGTTCAGTAATTTGGGCAACTTGGGCTTCTTCTATGTTGGGTCCTAGCTGATAGGAGATTTTTATCGCAGACTCCCCTTCTGCCATCAGGCGGGATGCCATGTTTGCCAAAGCGTCTGCTCGGCAGTTCTGGCTTCTTTCTATTTTTTGGATGGAAAACGTCTGGAAGGAGGATTTCAAGTGCTTCACCAATTCGGAGTACCGAAGCATACTTTCGTCTCTTATGGAGAATTCTCCTAGGACTTGGCTCACCACCAACTGGGAGTCTGAGAAGACCTCAAGGTTTTGAACTTCGCATTCCAGAGCCAACTTCATGCCTAGGACTAGGGCTTTATATTCTGCTTCATTGTTGGAATCTCTGAACCCCAAGCTGACTGTTTTTTCTGACAAGAGCCCATCAAGGGACTGTAATACCAGGCCCACACCTGAGCCCTGATCGGTTGATGACCCATCAATATAGATTAGCCAGGTTTCTGAAGTTTCGATGAGCTGTGCCTTGTCTTGAAGTGCCGGGGTGACCTCGGCAACGAAATCTGCCAAGGCTTGCCCTTTGATGGAGTTTCGCGGTACATATGATATGTCAAATTCCCCTAACTCCACAGACCACTTCATTAATCTTCCTGATACCTCAGGCCTCCTCAATATTGACTTCAGAGGATAGGCAGTTGGGATTTCAATTGGATGAGCTTGGAAATAAGGTCGGAGCTTCCGAGTTGATATTACCAAAGCAAAGGCTAGTTTGTCAACCTCTGGGTATCTCTTTTCTGTGTCGAGTAGTGCCCTACTGACGTAGAATATGGGCCTCTGTACTCCCCTGTCCTGCCTGACCAATGCGGAGCTGACCGCGTTTTCAGAGACTACAAGGTACAGGAGTAGCTTTTCCCCTTGTATTGGTTTTGACAGAAGCTTTGGAGAGGCAAGATATTCCTTTAGTTCTTGAAAAGCTTTTTCACATTCTTCCGTCCATTGTAAAGCTTTGTTGCCCTTTAGAGCTTTAAAGAAGGATAAGCAGAGATCAGCGGATGTGGAGATAAATCTGCTTAGCGCCGCGATCCTGCCATTCAGCGCCTAAATGTCTTTTCTGGTTTTTGGTGACTTTAGTCCAATCAGGGCTTGGATCTGAGTAGGGTCTGCTTCGATACCCCTCTGAGAGACAATGTATCCCAAGAATTTTCCCTTCGTCACCCCGAAGGTACATTTCGAGGGATTGAGCTTCATCTTGTGTTGTCTTAGGATATCGAAGGTCTGGGATAAGTGCTAGAAGTGACTGCCTTTCTGTAGACTTTTGACCAGCATGTCATCAATATATACCTCTATGGTGCTGCCGAGCAATGAGCTGAACATCCTGTTGACCAGCCGCTGGTAAGTGGCCCCAGCATTCTTCAAACCGAACGACATCACTCTGTAGTAATAGAGACCTCGTTCGGTAATGAAGGCTGTCTTCTCTTAGTCTAGAGGGTATATCTGGATTTGATTATACCCAAAATAGGCATCCATAAAACTCATGAGTTCGTGCCCTGCAGTAGCATCAACCAGCTGGTCTATTCTTGGCAGTGGGAAGCTGTCCTTGGGGCAAGCTTTATTGAGGTCTGTATAGTCAACGCAAACTCTCCACTTGCCATTTTTCTTTTTGACGAGGACAGTATTGGCTAGCCAGTCTGGGTAGAATACTTCACGTATCATCCTGGCTTCAAGCAGCCTCTGGACTTCCTCATTTATGACCCGATGCCGTTCTGGAGCTATCGGCCTTCTTTTTTGTCTCACTGGTGGGTGGTCTGGATCTACCATCAGCTTGTGAGTTATGAGGTTAGGATCTATACCCTCCATATCCTTGGTCTCCCAAGCAAATACAGAGAGGTTATCTTTCAAAAACCTGATTATCTTCTCCTGCTCGGTGTGTGTCATGTCTAGGCCATTGTATAAATAACGCCCCTCTGATTCTGAGCTGACCAATATTTTGATGGGCTCGCCGATGGGTTTGGCCCGGCTGTCCCGTCCCCTTGGGCTTAGGGGTTCTTCGATGCTGGAAGGGCAACCTTCCTCCTCGGGAGTGTGGGAGAGAACTGGATCTGCACAGTCCCGAGTATACTGTAATTTCTATTTGGTAGTCTTTTCTTTGAGTGCAATGGCATGGCATTTCCGAGAAATCGGCTGACACTTTCTAACAGAGTGAACATTCTGATTGTGGACATACTTCAGACATTGGTGCAAGGTCGAGGTGACCGCCCCTATCTGGTGTAGCCATGGTCTCTCGATTATGACATTGTAAGGAGATTTCATATTCAACACCATATATTCTGAGATGGTGGTTTTCTGTCCTTCTCCCTTTCCTACAGTAGTAGGAAGGTCGATCATTCCCAATGGGGTACTAAGATTGTCATCGAAGGCTGCCATCACGGTGGTAATAGGCTTGATGCTGTAGTGGTCAATCTTCATTTGTTTGAGTGGCTCATAGAATAGTATATTCACAGAGCTGCCAATGTCAACCAGAACCCTTCTGATCTCGAAGTTGGCGATCTTGAGAGTGATGACGAGGGCATCACTATGAGGACAGTGTACCCCAGCCAGGTCCTGTTCTGTGAACTGAATCTCCAGCTCTGGTTTGAGCCTTTTTACAACGTTGGAGATCTGCAATACGTCTAGGGTAGCCCTGGCCTCCCGAGCATATCTTTTTCTCGCCCTGTTTGACATTCCTGTAATAGAGGAGTCGGCATGGAGGACGTAGATGACATGGTTGTTCTGCCTTTGAGGCTCGTGTCATCCTTCTCTCTTTTCCTGCCTTTGCTCGGGCCTCTAGTCTGGCCGTGGTTGAGGCTTGTCTTCATCGGGGTTCTGCCTTCCGTCCTGCTTGACGAACTCCCGAAGACGCCCCTTCTTTATGAGCTGCTCAATCTCATATCGAAGGGTCCTGCATGAGTTAGTCATATGCCCATGATCTTTGTGGAAATTGTAATATTTAGTTTGGTCCCGAAGGCTGGGATCTCCTTTGATCGGTTCTGGCCATCTCAGGTTTTCCCGATCTCGGATCTGCCGGAGTACCTGGTTCGGTGTAATGTTTAAAGGGGTAAAACTAGTAAACTCCCTTGGTCCGGAATTGTAAATAGCCCTGGGTGTTGTTCTTTTTTCTGAACTCCTAACCCTCTTCTTGCTAGGGTCTCTTCGGTGGTCGTCTTTCTTATGATCTTCCTTCTTCGGGTTGTCCCTCTGGCTCTGCTCTTTGCCCTTCTGAGATGTGCGGTTGGCTTCCTCCAAGTTGATATACTTCCTGGCCCGATCCATTAATGCCGCCATGTCGGCTGGAGGGCTCTTTGTCAAGGAGTCTATGAAGCCACTGTGAGCTAGACCAGCAGTTAAGGCAGCCACAAGGAAACTTGGGCTGCAGTCGGTTATCTTCGTGAGTTCGGCATTAAAGCGGGTGATGTAAGCTCTGAGGGACTCCTCCTTGGCTTGTTTGACATTTAACAGGAACTCTAGTCCTCTCTTGAGCCTCCTGCTCGTCATGAATCTGTCCAGGAACTGCCTACCGAGCACATAGAAGCCGATAACCGAGTTCGGTGGGAGGTGATGGAACCATTTTAGAGCGGTACCTTTCAAGCTGGTAATGAAGGTTCGGCACATAAAGGCGTCAGAGGCCCCGTAAAGGGCCATTGTATGCTGGTAGTGTGATAGATGATCTCTTGGGTCGCCAGTCCCATCATATAGGGTGAATTTTGGCAAAATGAATTTCCTCGGTCTTTCTTCTGACATGATGGCAGGAGTGAATGGTGTGGCAAGCCTTCCGAGCAGCCTTGCCAACTCATCCTGCTCTGGATGGTTCTGGATACCTCTCACAACTACTGCTCGGTCCATAGATTCTGCAATTTCTTCAACCCTCCGTAGGTCTCTAAGCCGGACTTCTTGTGAACCATGCCTTATAGCCTCGGTTTCAGGATAGTCGGGCTGAGCACGTCCCTCGGACGGAAGAGGGTTCCGAACTGGAGGGATTGGTGCTGCTTGGGGATGAGGCTCCTGTGGTGCCGGATGTGCTCTCAAAGCCCTTGGAGTTGGGGCTCTAGTAGTGCTCCGGTAATGGACGTCGGGGACGAAGGCTGATGTTCCCCAGCCTGGAGCTGCTGACGGCTGCGGATCTCTGCCGACGTGAGCAACACCCTAGGGGTGCCTAGGCCGGTTAGTTGGAGCCTCCTCATGGGGTTCTTCATTCTCAGTGATAATAGGGGGTTGTGCTCCCGCAGCAATGTTGACCGACGGGTTTGGAGGATTCGTCCCTTGGTTTTGTGTAAACGTTGCCAGAGTTCTAGATATGGAAAGCAACTGTTCTTGCACCAGTTCGTTGTGTCGTTTGATTGATTCAATCTCTTGTCGCATGGGATCAACCGTTGGCCCTCTTGCTCGTGGAGCAGGCGGCCGACTTTGAGAGCTTTGCGGATTCTGAGCGTTCTGTCTCGGTTGGAGATTTGGGGCCATGGTTTTCCGGTGAGGAAAAAGATAAGTTTGTGAATAGAGCACTTGGAGATTAGTCGTTCCCACAAACGGCGCCAAACTGACGCTGCACTTTTCGGCTCGCAATAAATCTGGGATCCGCGACCTGTAGAACACTCAAAAAGGGGTGATCAGAGGACCACCGAATTGGCTCCGGCGATAGCCGCTCCGATGCTTAAGTAAGTAAACTGAATTGAAAAGACTGTATTGAAAGCCAAAGAATGAGCATGAAAAATAAAGCGTACCTGTAGGGTTTGATTTATAGACTGTGGCCTTCCTAAGTTGATTAGGATTCAGAGCCATGAATATAGGGATTCACGATCATCGGAGATTACAGTTACCTTGTGGAATATTGCACCGTAGATAGAGATAATCATAGATAGCAGTTTCCTTGTTGAAGACGATTTCCTTATTCCCTGCTCGGCAGTCGTTTAAGGAAACAACGAGGTCGGAACCATATGGAATGCTGAGTGAATATTGCCCAGAGCATAAGGTTTGGAGGATATATGTATGAAAACACTCTAGAGGCTGCGCCTACTCTGTATGACCGAGTTTATCGGTTCTGTAGGATATGTGTATGAGGATGCCCTAGAGAATGCCTTGGAGGCTGCGCCTACTCTGTATGACCGAGTTTATCGATTTTTTGGGCACACGTGTCTCAAGGTGATTGGTGCGTCTGTTTGTGGTATATCAGCATCCTATCTTGTTTAGTATGATTTTTATTTTTGTTCGCGTTTCTTTCTTGTCCTATCCCCTTTCAGTCTAAAATTAATTATTTTAAAATGTAAAATTAATTAATGAATATTATTGCAAACACAAATTTATATATATATGCACATATTTAGATTTTTATATTGTATGCTATTTAATGAAGTATGAAAATATTAAACCATATTTATGTAATTTAAATATATAATTAGAATGGAAAAGAGTCGGAGTATCTTCCGTCATTCTCGCCCTTAACCTGTTTCGTGTTTTAAAATTTTCACTTATTTCTACTTCACCTAAATTTTTTTCTCAAACTGATTTCATTAGGGACGGGAATCAACGAGTGTCATCTTAACATATCATTATTTAATATTGGAAAAATGTTAAACATACTAATTTTCATATAAAGTGAGGCGGCACTGGTTTTTAAACTAGAAGGCATATTGATGTATCTATTTTTGTTCTGAAAAACATAATTCTAGAAAGAATTTTTGTATGTGTATGTTACTCATTTAAATTCTTTTTGAACATATTTTCAGTGTGATTTTTGACTTAGTATTAAATATAAAAAAAAATTATTTCTTATTCCCTCCATCCAATTTAAAAGTCCCTTACTCTTTTTTTTGGTTGATATTTATTAAAGTGAGTGAAATTGTGCCCTTAAAAATACAATAATCCAGTATAAGATTGTTTAAGAAATTTTGAAAATAAATCAAGTCAGAACTATTCCTATTAAATTATTTGATTTTGTCATACTTTATTCAAATTTTAAAAATAAAATATAAATTATTATACCATTTAAACATATTTACCAAATAATAAAAAATTTAAAACTAATTCTTCTGTACCCATAGCTTTCCCAGAAGCAGGTTTAGCATGTTCTTCTTCTTCTTCTCTCCTACAAAGAGACTGACTGTCGAGAAAGAGGAGAAAAAATTATTGCCATTAATTGAGGACTGCAGTTTTGAAAAAGACCCTTTTGTGATTCTAAACTAAACCAAAAAGAAGAAGCAAAATCGTGTAACATGATGGGTCAACAGTGGTCGTCCTTTTGGGCACTCCAAGCCCACGAGAAACAGCAAAGAAAAGAGATTCCACAATGACCCCCAAACCCAATTTGACCGAAATTTTCTCCTCTTCGGCAGGACTGAGATTAAGCCTTCAAATACGTTTAGAAAATGTGCCATTGCATTTCATGTCAGCGTTCATATATATACTCAACACACACAATCTCTTTCTTGTTTGGCTTCATCTTATTTTAAACAATCTTAGATAATCTTTTTGAAATAAATAATAATAATAATAATAAAATGCTAATTAGCTTAGTGGGTTGCGTAAGTTTACCGAATAACGTGTCAAATGTATGCTAATTAGCACAATTTTGTTTTATTTTTCATCACATAGAAAAGAAATATATATAGTGGCTGTATACATAGGCTAAATGTTAAAGTTGGGAGTCTTTGGGACTTGACTAGTTTATATTGGCTTGTCCACACAGCTTTCTACCAATCACAGGTCTAATTGACCATTAGTCTATGGAAATAAGTCTAGTCTTCGGTTAATCAACGGTCCTGAATCTTTTTGGTTCAGTAAATGTTCGGTAATTTTCCATAAGTTCGCGTCGACTTAGTCCGAGCCAAATTATATATATATTAGGATAGATTAGTGTTAGAAATATGATGCTGCACTTTTTGGCCCTCGTATGATCCAAGCTCGGCTCCTTGTGAAATACTCAAAACAGAAGATCAGAGGACCACCGGGTTGGCTCTGGCGGTAGCCACTCCGATGTTTAAGTCAATAAACTGAATTGAAAGACAGTAATGAAAGCCAAAAAATGAGCATGAAAATACAACGTACCTCTAGGGCTTGATTTATAGGTAGTGGCATTCCTAAGTTGATTAAGATTCGGAGCCATGAAAATAGGGATATCACCATCGGAGATAGCAATTACCTTGTAGGATGTTGTAACAAATAGAGATAACCATGAGTCGTAGTTTCCATGTAGGAGATTGTTTCCTTATTCCCCGCTCGGTGCACACTAAGGCGGTGATGAGGTCTGACTATCGATGTATTGTACTGAAGGCTTGTGTTCATACTTGTTAGCTTTGCAGAAGAGCAGACCTGCTCTGATGATATGTGCTCGGTCTTTGTAGGTCTGCTCCGAAAGGCCGAGCATGAGCTGAATGGCCGAGCATGTAGTTTACACGTGTTGAGTGGTGATTGGTTTGTCACATTGTGGTATATCAGTTACTCCCCCCCCCCCCCCAAGCCTTAGTTTGAGCTGAGGGCGTAACTAAGGTTTTATGAGTCCCCGAAAAGTCACGCATTCTGTCGTCTTGTTTTTCGAGACGGCTGTTGGTACATCATTTATTGCGCAGCCGATTCTTGGATTTCTAAAGTCATCATTGCTTTGCCACCGTCACGACGGCTCGCCTTGGTAGACATTATTTTCTAAATGTATATAAAAGAAAGAAGGAGCTTTGTACGATTCTTTTACTGCTTTTTGTGTTTTGGAAGAGATAATACATTCTGCCATTATTGAACCAGCAAGCTAGACTATGAGGAGTACCGTTCATTCGAAGCTTTTACTCTATCCAGGTTCAGTCTTGGTCTCTTCGTTCATTTTTTCACTATCTTTCTTCTTCTTTTCTGGTTATTTTGGAATGTCGACCTCCACTGCATCCTCTGGTGTTGGTGATGGTTCAAGGAGCCTCCCAGAGGCTTATTCTTTATCACAAACCCTTGTTAGGGGTAGTAGTTCCTTGGGGACTGGGTCGGAAGAGACCTGTTCTGGTCCCGAGGTCAGGATTGTAGATGCCTTCTCTGAGTCTAGGGATAGAGAGGGTGAGGTCTCTGATCGATCTTCTCAAGGGGAAGAGAGACAGAGTACTGTAGCCTCTTCATGGTTGGATAATATAAGGGAGAGATATGATTTTCCCTTGACTATTGCCCTTAGGGCTCCTGACGACAGAGATTGTCCTTAGGATATTAGGGAAGGTGAGATATGTGTTTATACCGTCTGGTTCGAGATGGGGTTACGCCTACCTCTCCCCAAAATGCTTAGGGAATTCTTTTGCTGGTTTAACCTTTGCCCTACCGACCTGCTTTTAAATAGTTAGAGACACCTGTTAGGGTTTATGGTTTTAGGTCGTCTAAACGGCGTTGAGGTCTCCTTAGACTTGATCCGTAGTAAGATGGATCTTAAGTACATGAAGTCGGAGGGCCTCTACTACATGTCGTTTGACCAGGGTTTCCGACCTCTGTCTTACGTACCGTCCTCCAACAAATCTTGGAAAGATTGGTATTTCTTTGTTAGTGGAGAGTGGGAGGTGACCGACCCTGAGGATCAGATCTCTACGTTCCCCCGGAGCACGGGGTTTATGGGTGAGACCCCCTTTTCTTTTGTAATCTTTGTTTTGCTATTGTTCCTACCTCTGTATTTTTGACTGACTATTGTTTCGATCTTCCTTGTGTAGATAAGAACATCAAGAGGAGGCCGCCCTTCACTCCTGCCCTCAAAGAGCAATACAAGAAGCTCCTTCAGACCTCGAATAGAGACTACCGAGCTATCCTTCATTCGAGCGACACAATGCCCCCAAAAGATAATAACGTTGTCGACGAGGTTCTACAATCTGTCGCCGGCAAGTGGGGTTCGGCGAAGAAGAAGAGGGTGGCGAGCATTCCGCCTTCTGTTGTGTCTTCGTCAAAGAGTTAGAAGATGACCACGACCGACCCTTCCTCTTTTGCTCCCCCTAAGAAAGGGGCGGTCCCTTCTGTACCTCTTTCCCTTGCGCCGTCCCAGAGGGGCGTGGTGATTAGGGAACCTAGTTCTGCACCGCCCCAAAAGGGCGTGGGGAGTTCAAGACTCGTCCTCTCTTCGGCCCAGAGAGCTCAAACGAAGAGTAAGGTGATGGTGGTTGCCAGGCTGGACCAGATGCCAGATAGGTATAGGGCCGTCCATCAGGCCATTGAAGAATTCTGGGCGGATGCCCGCGAAAGGACTCCCTTTCCTGCAGTACCAGGAAAGGTACTGAAAGGACGGTTGTTGGTGCTATGAGCGCCTATCTGAAGGTGACGACCACTTTCTCTTCCTTGGTGTTTTGTTTTCTTTTTCATTTACCTGACTTGGTTCTCATTCTGTCTTGCAGACCTTGCACAATTTGGCAGCCATGATCGAGGCCACGGTGGATCTTCAGGCCTTGGAGAGGCTAGAGGACAAGCTGGATGATGTTCGGTTGCAGCTCGGCACGACTCAGTCTCAAGCTACTGCGGCCGAGGACGAGCTCAAGAAGGTGAGGAATTCCCTCTCAATTATGGAGTCCCAGAGGGATTCCATTAAGTCTGAGAGGGATTCTTTCCTGTCTGAGCAGGACTCCCTTCTTCAGGAGCTGAACAAGCTGAAGGAGGAGAACTGTGCTCTTCAGGCATCTATTGCTTAGAAGGTTGATGAGGCCAAGGTCGAGACCGAGGCCAGGCTGAAGACCGAACTCGAGAAGATGGGTGACAGAATTGCGCAGCTCGATTACGATAACTTCAAATCCAAGCTTCTCGTCAAATT
The DNA here is from genome assembly GCA_008638375.1 of Nyssa sinensis. Classification (NCBI taxonomy): domain Eukaryota; kingdom Viridiplantae; phylum Streptophyta; class Magnoliopsida; order Cornales; family Nyssaceae; genus Nyssa; species Nyssa sinensis. The sequence goes on along the minus strand of CM018043.1, from coordinate 54,197,769 downwards.
CCCAAATATCGACCTGTCGGGAATTGATGATGATGACGAGGATGATGATGGTGATAAGGATGACGGGTCTGCAAGTCCTTTAGTTTAGGAAAAATTTTTGTAGCTCTGCTTCTTCTTTTGTAACCAAGCACCCATTTTAATGATAATATCTTTCTTTTCAAAGCTTTTGCCTTCTTTTTTCTTTGAATATTTGCAAACTTTGTAGTTTTTCATGTATTATCTGAAGTACCAATGTCCCGTAGTGTGTAAACGGGTTTCGGCACTTAAAACTTGTAGTTTAACATAAGTAAACACGCTCGGGGTCCAAAGCATTGCTCTTTGGTCGGCCACTGATGATGGGCTGACTCCCGAACTTCATGACTTGTGATGATTTTGAACTAAGGTGTAACAATAAGCGACTGAGCCAAACCCTTGACATCGGAGGGGTTTCGAATCATGGATTTGCTTTGAATAATAAGGAAAGTAGTTAATATAGTAACCAACCTACCAGAGCTTTAATCACCGAACATAAAGACTTGTAGAAACCCGTCATTCTGACCACTTAGAGCCAAACCCGAGCTTGATTTCCGAACAAAAGGACTTGTAGTGTAATGATCCTTTAAGGTCGGTATCCTTTTCCAGGACTCATTGATAAGAGGTTGAGCAGTTAGAGTCATATCTGTCGGTTTGTAATCTTAGTAATATGGACTGGATATGTAGTTCGGTGTACTGTGATGGACCAAACGTGAGGTCTGTGCATTAAGATGGACCAGACTCAAGGTCTGTGCATTAAGATGGACCAGACTCAAGGTTTGTGCATTAAGATGGACCAGACTTAAGGTCTGTGCATTAAGATGGACTAGACACAAGGTCTGTACATTAAGATGGACCAGACATAAGGTCTGTACATTAAGACGAACCAGACTCAAGGTCTGTACATTAAGACGGACCAAACATAAGGTCTGTACATTAAGACGGACCAGACTCAAGGTCTGTACATTAAGACTGACCAGACTCAAGGTCTGTACATTAAGATGGGAACACTTTATGGAATATTTGAAATGAAAATTTTTTTTTATTGATAATACTTCCATAAATGCTCCATATTCCAAGGTCTGGGAACAGGTTTCCCATCCATATTCTCTAACCAGTAAGTGGTCGATCTCACTGTTTTGGTGATCCTATAGGGGCCCTCCCAGTTAAGTGATAACTTCCCCATGGTGGGATCCTTGGTGTTCTGGAACACCCTTCTTAGGACGAGGTCCCCAACTTGGAAGCTGGCAGGCTTAAGGCCAAGTTTCGAGCGGCTAACCATCCTGCGCTGATACGCTTCTATTCTGACCACGGCTTGCTCTCTCCTTTCTTCAAGCAAGTCCAAGTTTTCTGCGAGCTGTTGGTCATTGGTCTCCTCATTGAAAGCTTTGGTCCTTAGGGTAGGCATGCCGATCTCAACAAGGATCACTGCTTCGATGCCGTAGGCGAGTGAGAAGGGAGTTTCTGATGTTGGAGTTCTCCTAGTTCTCTTGTAGGCCCAGAGTGCCCTAGGGAGTTCCTCGACCCACCTTCCCTTAGCTCCTTCCAACCTCTTCTTGAGAGCTTCTAGGATTGTTCGGTTAGTAACCTTTGCTTGTCCATTGGCTTGAGGATGACTAGGTGAGGAGAAATGTTGGTTGCAGGTCTTGGCAGAACTTCCTGAATGCTTTACCAGCAAATTGCGTGCCGTTGTTTGAGACGATCACGCGAGGTATGCCGAACTTGAAAACTATATTTTTCCAAGTGAAACTTTTGACCTCCTTCTCTGTAATGCGAATTAGTGGCCCTGCTTCAGCCCACTTTGAGAAGTAGTCGATAGCTACCAATAGATATCTCCTGTTCGGCGTAGCTTTAGGCAATGGGCCTATGATGTCCATTCCCCATTGTGCAAAGGGCCATGGGCTTGTGATGGGGATGAGTTCATGTCAGGGCTGATGTTGGTAAAGGGCGAACCTTTGGCATTTGTCACACTTTCGAGCGTATTCTTTTGCTTCCCTCCGCATTCCAAGCCAGTAGTAGCTTTGTGTTAGAGCTCGGTGTGCTATGGTTCTACCTCCGTTATGATTTTCGCATATTCCTTCATAAATTTCTACCAGGACGTACTGAGATTCTTCGGGTGTTAGGCATTTTAACAATGGCTGAGAATAAGATCTTCGGTAGAGCCTTCCGTTAAGGACAAGGTACCTAGCTGCTCTGATGCAGATTCTTTTTGCTTTATTCTTGTCCTTTGGGAGGAGCCCTTCTTCTAAGTACTAGAGTATAGGAGTCATCCATTTCTGAGGTTGTTCTGTAATTTGGGCGACCTGAACTTCTTCGATGCTAGGCCTTGGCTGGTAGGAGAGTTTTATTGTTGAGTCTGCTTCCAACTTCATATGGGATGCCATGTTCGCCAAGGCATCAGCTCTGCCATTCTGACCCCTTTCTATTTTTTGGATTGAGAATGCTCGGAAGGAGTGTTTCAACAAATTGACCAGTTCTAAATATCGAAGCATTCTTTCATCCTTGACAGCGTACTCTCCTTGAACTTGGCTGACCACTAATTGGGAGTCAGAGAATACTTCGAGGCTCTGCACCTCGCATTCTTGTGCTAGCTTCATCGCTAGGATAAGGGCCTCATATTCTGCTTCGTTGTTGGAGGCTTTGAATCCTAGGCTAATTGCCCTTTCAGTTATAAGCCCATCAGGGGACTGCAGTACCAGCCCAACACCAGTACCTCGGTCGGTAGACAACCCGTCAGTGTATAACTGCCAAGCTCTCAAATTTTCACAGAGTTGTGCTCTGTTCCGTAGTGCTGGGGTGAATTCCGCGACGCCAAGGCCTGCCCTTTGATTGAGATCCGTAGAACATAGGATATGTCGAACTCTCCTAGTTCCACTGACCATTTGACTAATCGTCCTGATACTTCTGGCTTCCTCAGTACTGATTTTAAGGGATAAACAGTTGGAATTTCTATGGGATGAGCTTGAAAGTAGGGCCTGAACTTTCGTGCAGATATTATAAGTGTAAGGGCCAGTTTCTCAATCTCGGGGTACCTCTTCTCTATGTCCAACAATGCTCGGTTGACATAAAAGATGGGCTTCTGTACGCTCCTGTCCTGCCTGACTAGTGCAGAACTGACAGCATTCTCAGAGACAACAAGGTACAGAAGTAGCTTTTCCCCTTGGATTGGTTTTGACAAGAGCTCAGGTGAGGCTAAATACTTCTTCAATTCCTGAAAGGATTTTTCACATTCGTCAGTCCATTGTAAAGATTTGTTACCTTTCAGAGCTTTGAAGAATGGTAGACAACGATCGGTGGATTTGGAAATAAATCTGTTTAGAGCTGCTATTCTGCCGTTCAGAGCTTGGATGTCTTTCTTAGTCCTTGGAGACTCTAGTCCGATCAAGGCCCCAATTTGGGTTAGGTCGGCTTCTATACCTCTCTGAGAGACTATATACCCCAAGAATTTTTCCTTTGTTACACCAAAGGTGCATTTCAAGGGATTGAGCTTCATCTTGTACTGCTTGAGGATATCAAACGTTTGAGCCAGGTGCTGGAGATGACTGCTCTTCCGCAGGATTTTGACCAGCATATCATCAATGTAGACCTCCATAGTACTGCCGATTAAGGGGCTGAACATCTTATTAACCAGACGCTGGTATGTGGTCTCAGCGTTTTTCAGTTCGAACGGCATCACTCTATAGCAATAGAGACCTCGTTCGGTTATGAATGATGTTTTCTCCTGATCAGGAGGGTGCATCTGTATTTAATTGTACCTCAAATAGCCATCCATGAAGCTCATAAGCTCGTGTCCGGTAGTAGCATCGACTAGCTGATCTATCCTCGGAAGAGGAGAGCTATCTTTGGGGTATGCCTTGTTGAGGTCTGTATAGTCAACACAGACTCTCCACTTGCCATTCTTCTTTTTGACCAGAACAGTGTTGGCCAGCCAGTCAGGATAGAATACCTCTCGTATCATGTTAGCACCGAGTAGCCTTTGGAATTCATCGTTGATGATCTGATGCCGCTCTGGAGCGAGTGGCCTTCTCTTTTGTCTTACCAGTGGATGGTCAGGATCCACCATCAGTTTGTGAGTGATTAGGTTGGGATCTATTCCTTCCATATCCCTTGTTTCCCATGCGAATACGGAGAGGTTCTTCTTTAAGAATTTGATCATCTCATCTTGCTCGGCGAGTGTCAGGTCGGGACCTATCTGTAGGTAACGCCCTTAGTCTTCCGAGCTGACCAGGACTTTAACAGGTTCCCCTATGGGTTTGGCCCTGCTGTCCTTTCCTCTGGGGCTTAGTGGCTCGTCAATCTTGGAGAGACAGTCTTCTGCCTCGTGATAGTAGGAACGGATTGGATCCTCGCACTCACGGGCATGCAGTAATTTCTATTTGGGGGCCTTGGCGTTGAGAGCGAGAGCATGGCATTCTCAGGAGGTTGGTTGGCATACTCTGATAGAGTAGACAACCTGATTATGAATGTACTTCAAGCATTGGTGGAGGGTTGACGTGACTGCCCCCATCTCATGTAGCTAGGGCCTTCCAATTATGACATTGTAAGGAGACTTGGCCTTCAGGACCATGTATTCAGTTACGGTGGTCTTTTGTCCATCTCCTTCTCCTGCAGTGGTGGCCAGATCAATCCTTCCTAATGGGGTATTGAGGTTCCCATCAAAACCTGCCATGATTATACCAGTAGGCTTAATGTTATTGGGGTCGAGCTTCAACTGCTTGAAGGGGTCATAGAACAGGACGTTGGTCGAGCTTCTAGTGTCTACAAGGACTCTTCGGATCTCAAAGTTGGCGATCTTGAGGAAGATGACCAGGGCGTCACTGTGAGGACAATGCACCCCTATAAGGTCCTGATCTGTAAACTGGATTTCTGGCACAGGTTTTAACCTTTTCTCTACGTTAGAGACCTGTATGACGCTGGGAGTAGACCTGGCCTCCCTGGCGTAACGCTTCCTCGATCTGTTAGAACTCCTAGTTGTAGGGGAATCTGCGTGTAGGACAAAGATTACTTGGTTGTTTTGTCGTGGGGGCTCGTTCCGTCCTTCCTTTTGTTCCTGCCTCTAGTCAGGCTTCCTCTGTTGGGGTCGCTCATCACGGGGGTTCTGCCCCCCGTCCTGTTTGACGAACTCCTGTAGTCGTCCTCTCTTGATTAGCTGCTCAATCTCATGTTTGAGAGCCTTACAAGTGTTGGTTGTGTGCCCTCGGTCTTTGTAAAAATCACAATACTTGGTTTGATCTCGGTAGTTGGGGTCACCTTTCAAAGGTTCTGGCCATCTCAGGTTCTCTCGAGATCTTACTTGCTTTAATATGTTGTACGGAGAGGTATTCAGGGGAGTGAAGTTGTTGAATTCCCTTAGCCCAGAATTATAGGAAGTTCTGGACGTCCCCCTCTTCTCTGGGCTTCTAGCTCTCTCCCTAGCCGAGCTGGAGTCTTTTCTTTGATCATCCTTTTTATGATTGTCCTTTTTCTGGTCGTCTTTCTGAGCTTGTTCCTTGATTTTTCTAGAAGTGTCTTTGGCTTCCTCCAAGTTAATGTATTTTTTTGCTCGGTCCATGAGTGCTGCCATGTCTGCAAGGGGATTTTTGGTCAGGGAGTCTCTAAAACCTCCTTGTGCAAGATCCGAAGCCAAAGCAGCTACAAGGAAATTGGGGCTGCAATCTGTGACTTCAGTGAGTTCGGCGTTGAAACGTGCAATATACCCTCTGAGGGGCTCTTCCTTTGTTTGCCTTATGTTCAACAAGAACTCAGGACCCTTCCTCAACCTCCTACTGGTCATGAACCTGTCCAGGAATCTCTTGCCGAGTTCATAGAAGCTATTAACCGAGTTCAGTGGGAGGTGATGGAACCACTTCAGAGCAGTACCATTAAGGCTGGTCACGAATGTTCGGCATAGAAAGGCGTCAGAAGTGCCGTGTAAAGCCATGGTGTGCTGGTAGTGGGAGAGATGGTCCCCTAGGTCCCCTGTCCCATCATAAGGGGTGAATTTTGGGACGACGAATTTCTTGGGTCTCTCCTCAGCCATGATAGCATTAGTGAACGGGGTGGTCGACCTGCCGAGCAGCCTGGCAAGTTCATCCTGTTCTGGGGGATACTGAGCACCTCTCACAACAACAGTGCGGTCCATTGATTCAGCAACTTTCTCAACTCTTATTGATCCCCTTGGTAAGATGGGCCGTTGCGAGGCAGGCCTCGCAACTTCAGGGCCTACATGGGTAGGCTGGTCTTGGCCCATTACTGGGGGGTTGTTCTGATTCTCCTGTACTAGTGGTGTAGGAACAGCTCGAGGTGGTGACTCTTGTGGCACAGGGTTCACTCCCGAAACCCCAGGGATGGGAACCCTGGTGGTGCTTCGGTAATGGACTTCTGGGATAAAGGCTGGCATCCCCCTGCCGGCAACTGCTGATGGCTGGGGATCTCCATGAATGTGGGCAGCTGTTGGAGGCTACGCCTCCCAAGTGCTTGTGTTGATGGGTGGATTCTGAGGATTAGCTTCATGATTTTGGGTAAACATCGCCAGAGTTCTAGACATGGTTAGGAGTTGTTCCTACAACAACTGGTTCTGCCGCCTAGTTTTGGCAAGCTCCTGTTGTACGGGATCAATCACTCGCCCTCTTCCTCGTCCGGCAGGCGGTTGAGGTTGAGGGTTCTGAGAATTTTGAGTATTCTTCCTGGGTCGAAGATTGGGAGCCATAATCCTCTGATAAAAGGAGGATGAGCTTTGGGTTAGTAGAACACTTGGTGATTGTCCTTCCCACAGACGGCGCCAAACTGATGTTGCACTTTTTGGCCCTCGTATGATCCAAGCTCGGCTCCCTGTGAAATACTCAAAACAGAAGATCAGAGGACCACCGGGTTGGCTCCGGCGGTAGCCATTCTGATGCTTAAGTCAATAAACTGAATTGAAAGACTGTAATGAAAGCCAAAAAATGAGCATGAAAATAAAGCGTACCTCTAGGGCTTGATTTATAGGCAGTGGCATTCCTAAGTTGATTAGGATTCGGAGCCATGAAAGTAGGGATATCACCATCGGAGATAGCAGTTACCTTGTAGGATGTTGTATCAAATAGAGATAATCATGAGTGGTAGTTTCCATGTAGGAGATTGTTTCCTTATTCCCCGCTCGGTGCACATTAAGGCGGTGATGAGGTCTGACTATCGATGTATTGTACTGAAGGCTTGTGTTCATACTTGTTAGCTTTGCAGAAGAGCAGACCTACTCTGATGATATGTGCTCGGTCTTTGTAGGTCTGCTCCGAAAGGCCGAGCATGAGCTAAATAGCCGAGCATGAGCTGAATGGCCGAGCATGTAGTTTACACGTGTTGAGTGATAATTGGTTTGTCATATTGTGGTATATCAAAATAGTATAGCAATAAAACAGAGTTTTAAATTGATGTGAAACCAGAAATTATTTTGTAAACATGAATTATTTTGAAACAACATAACCAATCCTATTCCAGACTTGAATTACAAAAATAATTAAACGTAAAACAAAATTATACTTAATTAAAAAAATAGTAATATTTAAACGTAATTAAAAACAGAACCTGTTTGCAGAACACAGAATTTTTGAAAATGGATCAAGTCTTGTGTTAGATACAACGTCCTTAAGACAATTTACGGCCCTTGCAGTGGTGGTTACGAGTTCTCAGCAGTATGTCTCCTAGGATAAAATTATCTAACCAACACAAAGGCAAGCACTTTCAATGTGATGTCTGTCAAACCAGAACTGTAACATAGAACTTCTCTCTCAAATGAAGATGATATGCAAATGAATGAATTGAATGAAGAGTGCTACGATCGTGTTGTTAGAATATGTCCCACATGAAATGGTAATATGAACATTATTTGGACTTAATGAAATTAAGTGGTTATTGGCTTTGGAAGAGTTACGCACGGTTACTTAATTAGTGAGATATAATAGGGGAAGTGTTGTCCTATTTATCTACTTTTATGGGGAGTAGGATAAGAGCTTGATTTTAAGGAGGAATTGTCCTCTCTCTATCCATATAATTTTAACCAGGGTTTCCCATAACATTCTGTGCGTAAGAAAAGAAAAGGCGTTAAGTGAGAGAAATAATTTCTACAAGCTTTCTTCTTTGAAGGTGATTTTATCATGGCTGATTCCGGTATGTTATTTATTTATTTTATTTTCGTACAAAAAATAATTATGTGATTGTCATGATAGTTGAAGATTCTTATTTAAATTTAGTAAATTAAATTTACATGTGGTATCAGAGGAAAATTGAAACTATCATGATTTTTTTTTTAATATAAAGATTGATGTCATTAATATTTTTATTTAATATTTTTCATGATCGTGAAAATTACATAAAAGTAAATCAAATTAAGATTGAGATTTAGGACTCAGATTATAGAATATTAATCCTCGTCTCCGCCAATCGTTACGAGGTTCTGGTCTGCGCCCCTGATTCGAAAAAATCGGCTGTTAGTCATAGTATTACTTGGCGTTATTCTGTTTTTGTGAAGCCAGTAGCAATTGATGGAACAACAACTTTTGCAGTTTCTGGCATATGTCAAAACAAGCAACAAAACCAGGCAAGGAAATAATATATATTATTTTCAATGACAGTACTTGGTTTTTCATTATATATTATTTTCTTGAGGACAAAGAAAGCAACTTGAATTAATGTTGAAGTTCAATGGAAATTGTTGATAAAGATTACAATTGCCGTAGATGTTCTGGATTTCCATTGAAAATAAAAATATATGTATAAAAAAAAAAAAAAAAGAACGGCGGCAGCGGTGCAGTGGAAATCTATAGAATTGGAGGGATGGATTGATATGTCCTTGCCATGGAAAAGCTACCGAGAGGATGCTACGGTTGTCCATGGCGGATGCCAGCACCTGAACTGGTCAATATAAAAGACTTGTGTTTGTGTTTCTCGTTCCCCGAAGCAGCTACATAGTACATTTATTTGTGAAAATTGATCTGTGTGAAAGGTTGTTAAATTTGGCATTATATTTGGTGTTGTATTGCAAAGCCTTTGTTGATTTATTTATGCATGCTTACCAATTGAACTGTCATGGCCTAGTAAATTAATAATGGTGGTTATGTTATGGGCTCATTTGTATTGGGTTAATAAATATATTTATGTATGTATGGGTTGAATTGTTATGGGCTGAATTTTGTATTTAATTAAAGAAAATTAAAAGATTATTTTATTTTATTTTTTTATTTAATTATTTAATTTTTGCTTGGTTATTTATCAATCAATATTTATATTATGGTTAGCATGTTGTCACCAAAGTGATCTTGCTGGAAAAAGTTATAAATATTGAATTAAATTATGACTTTGCAAAATTATTATGGAATGCTTATTTGATTATTATGGTTTGACTCAAAGGTGCACCAACTTTCAAATAGTCATTAAATTAATTAGAATAATTGATAGAATTATAATGAGATTGGGATGGATGTCCAAAGGTGACAAACCAATCAAACTTTGAAGGGTTATCAATTATTCTTAGGTGAGTAAAAATCACCATTAAATTTGAGTATTAGTATATTGCATTAGTTAATCCAAAGATTGAATGCAATATTGCTAATAGAATTAATTTTTTCAAAGCATTAATGTTGTGATTTTTTTGCAGTGTCAGTTCCTGTTTCGCTTCATTCGCTAGCTTCTTTTGTTCCAATTTTTAATGGAGTTAATTTCTCTGACTGGAAGGAACAGATCCAGTTTCACATTAGTGTTCTAGATCTTGACTTAGCACTGCGAATTGACAAACCAGTTGCTATTACTGAAACAAGCAGTTCGGAGCAGCAAACTTTGTTTAAGTCATGGGAAAGATCGAACAGATTAAGTATCATGTTTATGCGAATGTATATTGCAAACAATATCAAGTCATCGCTTCCTCAAATTGAAAATGCAAAGGAATATTTCAAGGCTGTGGAAGATCGGTTTCGTTCAGCGGACAAGTCCCTTAGAGGGAGATTAATGGCTGAACTTACCACCATGAAATTTGATGGTAGCCATGGAATGAATGAGCATGTCCTTGAAATGAATAATCTAGTTGCCAAACTCAAATCTCTAGGTATGAATGTTGATGAAAGTTTCCTTGTTCAGTTCATTCTGAATTCCTAACCTCCTCAGTATAGGCCATTTCAGATTCACTATAACACTATTAAGGAAAAGTGATATGTGAATGAATTGGCGAGTATGTTAACTCAAGAACAGGCAAGACTTAAGTAACAAGGACAACATTCAGTTAATGTTGTGAGTCATGGAGTTGGAAGCAAAGGAAAGACACACAAGAAGAGTTTCAAGAAAGATCCATGGAAGGTTGCGGGACCCTCTAATGTCAATGGGGTTTACAAAAAGAAACATAATGGACCAAAATGTTGTTTCTGTAATGGCTATGGGCATGTAAAGAAAAATTGTCCGAGACGTAAAGCTTAGTTCGAAAAGAAAGGTAAGCTATTAGCTTATATATGTTTCGAATCAAATATGACACAAATTCCTTCTAATACATGGTGGATTGACTCTGGTTCTACTATTCATGTTTCAAATTCGATGCAGGGATACCTTTCGATCCAGAACATAAAGGAAAATGAGTATTTTATAGTCTTGGGAGATGGAACTCAAGTACCAATTTTAGGTGTTGGAACTTTACATTTGTTTTTAGAGTCAGGCCACTGTTTGAACCTATTTGATACTTTTTATGTTCCTACTATTACTAGAAATTTAATTTCCATGTCAAAACTTAATTACGATGGCTATTCTTTACATTTTGAACATAAGGGTTTTCGTTTATTGAGAAATGACTCATTTGTTGGTTCTGGTTGTTTATTTAAGGGGTTATATAGATTTAATCTTAACAAAAACTTTGCTAAAACACTTCTCACCCTGCATCATGATGTTGGAACTAAACGTAGTAGATTTAATGAGAATTCTTCTTTCTTGTGGCATAAAAGACTGGGTCATATATCCAGAGAAAGAATGAAGAGATTGGTAAAAGATGGGATTCTTTCAAATCTTGATTTTACTGATGTCGATGTATGTGTGGACTGCATTAAAGAAAAGCAAACCAAACATACAAAGAAAGGCGCCACAAGAAGTGGAGAACTTTTGGAGATTATCTATACTGATATTTGTGGACCTTTCAACTCACCGTCTTTTGCTGGAGAAAAGTACTTTATCACTCTCATCGATGATTTTTCACGTTACAATTATGTCTATTTGTTGCATGAAAAGTCTCAAGCAATAAATGCTTTAAAGGCATATATTACTGAAGTTGAGCGACAATTAGATAGAAAGGTGAAAATCATTCGATCTGATAGAGGCAATGAGTATTATGGAAGGTATGATGGAATAAGACAATGTTCAGGACCATTTGCTAAATTCCTAGAAGAGCATGGTATTTGTGTGCAATACACAATGCCTGGTACGCCTCAACAGAATGGTGTGGTTGAAAGGCATAATCGTACCCTTATGAAAATGGTTAGAAGTATGATAAGTAACTCCTCAGTACCCATTTCATTATGGATGGAGGCCCTTAAGATAGCCGTTTATGTGCTTAACCGGGTTTCTAGTAAGGCAGTTCAAAAGACTCCTTTTGAATTGTGGATAGGAAGGAAACCGAGTTTGAGACACTTTCATATTTGGGGTTGTCCAGCAGAGGCTAGGATATATAATCCGCATGAAAAGAAGTTGGATTCTAGAACTGTAAGCGGGTACTTTATTGGTTACCTAGAGAAATCCAAAGGGTATAGGTTTTACTGCCCTAACCATAATACGAGAATTGCTGAAACCAAAAATGCCAGATTCCTTGAGAATAGTGAAATTAGTAGGAGTGATGTATCACGTAATGTGGTCATCGAAGAAGTTGGGGTGCCTATCCCAATACTTGTAATTTCAACGAAAACTTTTGTTTCTCCAGTTATCGAACAATATGATAACATTGAACAACAATTTAGTGATCAGTCACTCCATAATGAGAATGTCACCAATGAACCAGTTGCAGAACAATCACAAGGAATAGCATTAAGGAGATCTCAAAGAGAAAGAAGATCAGCTATTTCAAATGATTATTTGGTATATCTGCAAGAATCTGATTATGATTTAGGGATAAGTAAAGATCTGGTTTCATTTTCACAAGCCATTGAAAGTAGTGATTCTGAAAAGTGGATCAATGCTATAAATGATGAGTTCAAATCAATGGAACAAAATGAAGTTTGGGACGTCATTGATTTGCCTAAAGGTTTTAAGACAATCGGGTGTAAGTGGGTTTTTAAGACCAAACGCGACTGCAATGATAATATTAAACGACATAAAGCTAGACTTGTTGCAAAAGGTTTCACTCAAAAGGGAGGTGTTGATTACAAAGAGACGTTCTCTCCTATATCGAAGAAGGACTTTCTTAGGATCATTATGGCTTTGGTGGCTTATTTCGATTTGGAGTTACACCAAATGGATGTGAAAACTACTTTTCTAAATGGGAATTTAGATAAAGTTGTTTATATGGATCAACCTGAAGGTTTCTTGATTAAAGGAAAGCAGCATATGGTATGCAAATTAAAGAAGTCAATTTATGGACTTAAACAAGCTTCTAGACAATGGTATCTTAAGTTCAATGATACCATCACGTCCTTTGGATTTAAGGAAAATACCGTTGATCGGTGTATATATCTAAAGGTCAGTGGAAGCAAGTTTATTTTTTTGGTTCTATATGTTGATGATATATTACTTGCCAGTAATGATCTTGGTTTACTAAATGAAACCAAGAGATTTCTTTCTATGAACTTTGAAATGAAAGATATGGGTGAGGCAACTTACATGATAGGAATTGAAATATTTCGTAATAGATCACGTGGATTGTTAGGGTTGTCTCAGAAGGGATATAGCGCCAAACAGACTATCATAGCAGCATCTACTATGGAAGCTGAATTTGTGGCATGCTTTGAGGCCATAGTTCATGCTTTATGGTTGCGGAATTTTATCTCAAGACTTGGAGTTGTCGACAGCATTGCCAGGGCGCTAAGAATGTATTATGATAATTTCGCAGCAGTCTTTTTCTCCAAGAATGACAAATATTCTAATGGCGCTAAGCACATGGAGCTCAAATATTTGGCCGTTAAGGAGGAGGTTCAGAAACAAACAGTGTTTATAGAACATATTAAGACTGAGCTTATGATTGCAGATCCTTTGACTAAAGGGTTAGCACCAAAGACATTTAAGGAACATGTTGATTGCATGGGTCTTTGTTGTAATCCTTGAGATATGTTTTGTGGATCTTTATGTTTTTGTTCTATAACATTTATAGAGATATCACTAATTGTGTTTATGATATTTTTCCTGCTTACCATCAATTACGTAATTATGGAGATGGATTATTGATGACAGGAATCGTCTTTGACAAAGATATTATGGGGACATTACAGTTACTTCCTATTATGGATTATAATTAAGTGATTTTGCTAGCATTGTAGTGCATGGAAGGGAAGATGTCGCTTTATTGATATTTACTGCCATGACTCATGCTGGTAAGTTATTTAATTATAATATTATTGTAATCTCACTAAAGTGCGAATAAGCTACTGTTATGCACATATTATGTTTACCTTGTCAATCCAAATAAGTGTCGTTCATATGGGCCAAGTGGGAGAATGTTAGAATATGTCCCACATGAAAGGGTAATATGGACATTATTTGGACTTAATGAAATTAGGTGGTTATTGGCTTTGGAAGAGTTACGCACGATTACTTAATTAGTGAGATATAATAGGGGAAGTGTTTTTCTATTTATCTACTTTTATGGGGAGTAGGATAAGAGTTTGATTTTAAGTAGGAATTGTCCTCTCTCTACTCATATAATTTTAACCAGGGTTTCCCATAACATTCTGGGCGTAAGAAAAGAAAAGGGGTTAAGTGAGAGAAATAATTTCTACAAGCTTTCTTCTTTAAAGGTGATTTTATCATGGCTGATTCCGGTATGTTATTTATTTATTTTATTTCCACATAAAAGATGATTATGTGATTGTTATGATTGTTGAAGATTCTATTTAAATTTAGTAAATTAAATTTACACGTGTCCTATTTATAGACTCGCTCATGCCTGTTTGGTACAGGCATAAAGCTTGAGTTGTGTCTGTTCATGGCAAAAAGACACAGTCGTGTCCATAGAGAAGACGCCCATTCAGTCAAATAGCACTTTCAAAACGACAGCACTTCCAATTTTTTTATCAAGCCAATTAAATGTAGACTTAATCTCGATGGATGAATCAGTTTATTTTGAAACTTTTTGTATAGTACTTGTTTAACGAGAAATTTCAAATTTGAATTCCTCAGTCTGTGTAGACCTAATTAGGATTCATTTTTGTTTTGCTACAATTGTTACACAAGTTTTGTAAGGAGTATTTTTAAGAGAAGTAATATTTTTTTTGTATGTATGTTTTCCTAATTGATTAATTATGATGTCAAAATTAAAGATAAAATTTTGATTAAATTATATTAATATCTTTTGATATTTTTGATAATTATAAAGACATTTTCTAAATTTATGAAATAACATTGACATCTCTACTTTTACTAAAAAACTTTAAAGACCTCTATTCCAACTTTTTTTTTCTTTTCAAAATGACAAAAGTACTCATTTCGTTTTTTTTTTACAATCTTGACCATTTCTTCAAAATATTTTTTTTTTTCAAATAAATATTAAGTAAAATATTTTTTGATTAAAAATTATAAGTTATTTATCTTAATTTTATATTTAATATAAAATAAAAATTTCTTAAAAAATAAATGATAGGGGTATTTTTGTCATTTTGAAAAAAATTAAAGCTCAAGTAGAGGTCTTTGTAATTTGTCAGTAAAAATAAGGTAGATCAGCGTTATTTTAAAAACTTCAGAGAAGTCTTTGTAATTATTAAAAATCTCAATGAAGGTCAGTATATTTTATCCTAAAATTTTTAAGTAAGATTCTTTTGGATAAATTACATTAACTGTTCTAGAGCCTTATTGATAATACACTTGCTTCTTTTGTAGTTTGAAAAATTACACTAATCTTTTCTTTGTTTAATGTCAATAGCAAAAACTACTCATTCATTAGTCAACAGTTAGTTGACCTAACGGATTGTGTTGATATCAACTCAAATATTTTGTAAAATACCAATTTTAACTTTATTATCATTTTAAAAATAAAAAAATAATTATTTTCATTCTCGTCTTTCTTTCTGTGCAACATAATTCGACCTTTCTTATAGTATCATTTTGCGTTTCTCTCTAACTATATGTAATATATTTTTATTATTTAAATAATTTAAAATTAAGAAATGTTTAGAAAACACCTGCATGAACTCGATATTGCCCAAATCTGTATGTATATGCTCACGAAAACACCTTCACACACTCAAACGTTTTGTTGCCCAAATCCCACCCTACATGCACACAAAGACACACACACACACACACAGATATATATATATATATATATATAACATTTTATCATTTTTTATCTTAGTTTTTTATTTTTTATTTTTTTTCAAATAAATATTGATTAAAACTTTAAATTTATTTTCATATAAAATGAAAATAAATTATTTACCTTAAATTTATTTTTATATAAAATTAAAAATATTTATAAAAATTAGAAAAAAAATTATTAAAATTGAAAAATGTAAAAAAATTACAAAAAAAAAAGCATAAAAATGATAGTCCCATCATTTTTAAGAAAGAATTTGACCCAAAAAAATTATTATAATTTATAAAAAATAAAAAAAAAATAGTATAATTTCAATAAATTAGTATAATTTAGCAAAATGAAGTATCAATAACTAGGTAACTTGTCAAACAATTAAACGAATAAATCATAAAATCTAAGTTAAACAAAAACAAAGTTAAACTAACATATAGATTACTATTTTTTGCATAAGTAAATTTTAGTGACGGGTCTCATGATAACCTGTCTCATGAATGAAAAATCTCACATGAAAAGATGATAATAGAGGTGGTCGAGAAATATAGTAAATGCGAAATTAGTGCTTCTCTGGTACAACACTCTTAGCTTTACCTATCTTGACTTCAAAAGGTTGGTACACAGAGTAGTGATACTGGGTTAATTTGAGGAAACCTAAAGACCTCCGATAGACACTTGTTTGATAAGTGTTAAAAAAAGATAGTTTCTTGATATCCATTAATCATCTGATCGCCTCTTTAAATAAGAGGAGTACAACGGACTTGCCATGATAATAGGCACGTTCTAATGAAAACAAATAATTTGTTGCGAAAGTAAAGGAAATAACCAACAACTTGGACTTATTCAATTCAAGACTTGACTCCTAACATGACTAATTCAAAGCAGTAAAAACACCTGGTAACTTCATCATTTCCTTCCGCTTAAAGCAAGCACTTGTCCCCAAGTGTTGATATCTTCAAAATCTGGAAACTGATTTTTCATAAATTCCAAATTCTCCCATGTTGCCTCCGCTGGCGAAATCCCCTGCCAATGTACCAAAACTTCTTTCCCTTGCTTCCTTTGATCCAAAATAGCTTGAGGATGTGGCATCAGTTTTTCAAAACTGGTTCTAGGAAGTTGAGTCTGAATAGTGACATTGTTCCCCACCTATTTTTTGAGTAAGGAAACATGAAGAACAGGGTGAATTCAGGACTCCATTGGCAACTCTAATTTGTAGGCCACAGCCCCAATTCTTTGCAAGATTTTGAATGGACCATAGTACTTAGGAGAAAGTTTGGTATTTTTCCTCAGCGAGACAGATTACTGTCGATATGGTTGTAATCGCAAATACATCCAATCACCAACAGAAAATTCTCTTTCAGAATGCTTTTTATCATAAACTTGTTTCATCCGTGCCTGAGCTTCTTTTAAATTCTCTTTCAACTCTGTAAGAGTTGTGTCTCTGTCAATTAAATCCTTATCCACTACGGCAACCTTACTGTTCCCGGTATGTAAGATAGGAGGCTTGGAGGAACACGTCCATATATTACCTCAAAAGGCGTCTTCTTAATACTTGAGTGCCAACTTGTATTGTAACTGTATTCTGCCCAAGCTAACCACCGGACCCAATGCCTGGGTTGTGAACTAGTGAGACATCGGAGATACATTTCAATCGTTCTGTTCACCACTTCACTTTGGCCATCAGTCTGGGGATGATAGGCCGAACTGAAATTAAAATTAGTACTATTCAACCAAAACAACTCTGTCCAAAAATGGCTTGTGAATGTCGGATCTCTGTTACAAACAATTGAGCTAGGCATACCGTGTAAACGAAAAATGTTATCAAAGAAAATTGGAGCAACACTCACAGCTGTATATGGATGAGACATGGTAGTGAAATGGGCATACTTAGACAATCTGTCTACTACTACAAATATGGTAGATTTTCTTTTAGAAGTGGGTAGGCCATCGATGAAATCCATAGAAATGTCTTCTCATATCTGATCTAGAATTGGCAGCGGTTGCAAAAGACCTGCTGGTGAAAGATGGTCTACTTTATGACGTTGACAAACATTACACTTTCTGATAAACTCATTGATTTGCTTTCGTATTCCCTGCCAATAAAAAGTAGATCGTATTCTATGAAAAGATTTCATAAATCCTTTATGAGTACTACCGTGAAATTGGCTAATTATGTCTTCGATAAGAGATGAGTCTTTGGCAAAATAAACCTTCTCTTTGAAAAATAGTTGTCTATTCTGGAATTTCCAAGGACCTAAAGCTTCCCCATCATTGATCAATTTCACCAACTGTTGGAGGTCTGAGTTTGTTGCAACTTCTTCTTTGATTGTGATCGTCCATCTAGGAACTGGTTGAGAAATTGCTAGTGCCTCCCCTTTGTCATGTTCGTGTTGTCGAGAGATTGCATCCCCGACAATATTCTCTTTCCCTTTCTTGTAAATGATGATAAAATCAAATCCCATCAGCTTGTACAGCCATTTTTGTTGTGCGCTAGTTGTGATTTTTTGATGCCATAGATGTTTGAGGCTTTGTTGATCGGTACAAATCACAAACTGCCTACCTAAAAGATATGCCCTCCATTTTTGTACTGCCATAACCAATGCTAACATCTTTTTTTCATAAGTTGATAGCAAAAGATTTTTGCCTTTAAGAGCGTAGTTGTAGAATGCAATTGGTCTATCCTGTCGTAAAACTCCTCCAATTCCAGAACCTGATGCGTCACACTCAACAATGAAGGTTTTGGAAAAGTCTGGAAGGGCTAATATTGGAGCTCCCATCATCACTTTTTTGAATTGTTCAAATGTTTCCTTTGCGATTGGATTCCATTTGAAAGAATCCTTGTTGAGCATCTTTGTAAGAGGGCTAGCTATTTTACCGTAATTCTGAATGAACTTTCGGTAAAACCTCTCAAACCCTTGATTGTTTGAGGCTTAGGCCAGGCCACCATGGCAGAGATTTTATCAGGGTCAACTACAACTCCTGCATTAGTTATAATATGGCCCAAATATTTGACTTCTGCCTGCCCAAATTCACACTTCTCAAGCTTGACAAATAACTTGTTAGACTTTAATACAGAAAATACAATCTCAAGGTGTTTAAGATGATCATGCCAAGATTTGCTATAGATTAGAATTTCATCAAAAAACACAAGAACAAAATTCCGTAAATAGTGTCGGAATACCTTGTTCATGAGTGCTTGAAAATTTGATGGTGCATTGGTGAGGCCAAACGGCATGACCATGAACTCGTAATGGCCATGATGAGTACAAAAAGCTATTTTTTTCCACATCGTTAATGTGCATCCGTATCTGGTGATAGCCTGAACGAAGATCCAGTTTTGAAAAAATTCTAGCTCCATGTAACTCATCCAATAACTCATCGATTATTGGAATGGGAAATTTATCCTTCACAGTAATTGAATTCAATTCCCTATAATCGATACACATCCGCCACGAACCATCATGTTTCTTCACCAAAAGAATTGGAGATGAATACAGGCTATTGCTAGAGCGAATCATTCCAGCTGATAACAATTCTGTTATTAGCCTTTCAATCTCAGATTTCTGGAAGTGTGGGTATCTGTATGGTCGTACTGAAACTGGTCCCTTCCCTAGCATTAGTGGAATTTTATGATCTTGCAAGCGTTTTGGTGGCAGCTCTTTTGGTATTGACAAAACTTCATGATACTTATGTAAAAGTGGTTATATCTGGGTAGGAATATTTGAACTGGGTTGTTTCATTTCTGGGTTTTCTAACAAAAATAGTTGCAAAAGAACTCAATCCCTCCCTTTTTCTAGCAACAACCTCAATCTGATTCATATTGACAACTTTGTTATCCAGAATGGACAACCCTTGCAACGTCACCTCCTTATTGTTAGCATTAAACTTCATCTGTAATTTGGAAAAATCCCATAGTATAGGCCCTAATGTGCAAAGCCATTGAGCCCCTAGAACCACATCATATCTTTGTAGAGGTAATAAGTAAAAATCAACATGCAATTGGAAGCCTTGTAAGGTAAGAGGGATATTTGTGCATTTACCTGGACTTTCTAACTGCTCACCAGATGCCACTGTCACCCTTAGATTCCCTCCCAATTGTGGTTTCAAGCACACCTTCTTTGCTAACTTTTCACTCATAAAATTGTGGGTACTTCCAGAATCAATAAGAGCATAAACAGCAACTTGACGTAGGCTTCCTTGAATTCGCATGGTTTCAGCACTTCGAACTCCATTGATGGCATGAAGAGAAATTTCAAGGGTCTCCACAAGCTGATTTTCATCCTCACAATCCTCCTCCATGATTAGGTCTCCATCATCTTCATCCAAACAAGCTTCAATAACAAACAACTTCTTACAACGGTGGCCTGGTTTGACCTTCTCATCACAATTGTAACAAAGCCCTTTATTTCTTCTATCCTGTAGCTTTGTAGGCATCATTTTTCAGACTAGAATTACAGGCTGATAATGGGTGGTGTTTTTGTCAGGCTGGTGATTATTTTTTGGGACTGGAGGATTAATTCTATGTTGGGATAAATTGTGAGCTTCATAGATACGAGCCAATCCGATAGCCGCAATGAGTGTTTTTGGTCTACCTGCTTGCACATCAGCTCAAATTGAGTCTCATAACCCACTAACAAAACAACTTATTTGTCGAGCTTGCAGAAGATGCCCAACTTTTGCAAGTAGTTTCTCGAATCATGCTTGATAATCTTGAACGGTCCCAGATTGCTGCAATTTAGTAAGTTCTCCAAAGAAATCACAGAATTGATTCGGACCAAAACGAGAGAGCAATCCTTCCTTGAAGTCACTCCAAACAAGAACCGGATTTTCTTGTTTTTGTAATTAATACCATAACTGGGCATCACCCTCAAGATGAAATGATGCTAGAGATACTCGATCGGCTTCGGGAGTTTCTTGAAATTGGAAAAATTGTTCAGCCCTGCATAACCAGCTAGTTGGATCCTCTCCACCATTAAATCGAGGAAAATCTAGCTTCACCAATCTCGGTACGTAAGAACTGGATGACCCGATACCATTTTCGGTGTTGCTATGCTGTCGCCCACCAACTGTTTGACTTGGTGCTCGTGAGGATTTTCCATGTTCTCTAGCTGTGTTGTTCGCAAGATTATCCATGCGAGTGGATAATTTTTCAAACATGTCTGCCATACAGTTAAGGAGTTCTTGTTGACCGGTGGAAAGTGATTCCATGGTTTGCTCCAAATTCTCTACGCGTTGATCAATGCCCGAGCTCTGATACCACTTTGGTACAACACTCTTAGCTTTACCTATCTTGACTTCAAAAGGTTCGTACATAGAGTAGTGATACTAGGTTAATTTGCGGAAACCCAAAGACCTCCAATAGACACTTGTTTGATAAGTGTTAAAAAAAGATAATTTCTTGATATCCATTAATCATCTGATCGCCTCTTTAAATAAGAGGAGTACAGCGGACTTGCCATGATAATAGGCACGTTCTAATGAAAACAAATAATTTGTTGCGAAAGTAAAGGAAATAACCAACAACTTCGACTTATTCAATTCAAGACTTGACTCCTAACATGACTAATTCAAAGCAGTAAAAACACCTGGTAACTTCATCATTCTCCCAGCACCTTCTATGCAAATTTGTGCATTAAAAGTTCCTCTCAAGCACACATTACCTGTATTCAAGCTTTGAATATAAATTTATTTTGCGAAGATTAATGAATGAAAAAGCACTTACAATACACGACTACTGGTGCGATAATGAGAAGACCGACTACTGTAACGCACCTTTTTGACTGAGCATTTTGAGAAATACGAAATATTATAAATAATAAAAAATTGTAATAAATTTTTTATTTTTAAGGAAAAATAAATAATGTCACATACAATTATTACAATAAACGTCACTAACTTTTATTCATAAATAAAATAAATTATTAAAAATTTATTATATAAAACTGATATAACATAAATTGATAAATATATTTAAAACAATAACTTTTCAAGTTACAGATTACGAAAGATTGTTTTATCCAGATCAAACAGGCACAAGGTTAAGAGATATATGATTTAGAATATAGCATCGTTTTTTATATCCTACCAACTTCAAAATAAAGAAACAAAATTTAATATAACAATTACGATCTTCGGATATTTTCAAATTCTTATTTTTATGACTCCTAATCCTACTCAACTTTAGAGATCTACAACCTATAAATAAGATCATAAGTTATGTTTTTAATTTATTGACTTTATCATCAGAATGACTATCACCAGAATCTTTCCAATGACTTTCTGATATTAAATTCTTGATAAATAATAAAGAATGAAAGATCATACTGAAAAAATAAAAAAAAAAAACAACATAAAACACATCACTTTTTTTAATACTATTTTAGATTGTAATTAAACTGAACAAAACAGCACTCGCGTAATGGGTTGCAAGATCTTAGAATTGCGAGCTTTTAGGCTGTTGTGACAGCAGTTTGTTCTCGCATTCCCTAATTACATCACATAGTGGACCCATCTTTGCTCAAAGCTTTTTCTGCACTGTGTTTCAGCTCTTTAACTCTCTCCCTCATGGCCTCTCCTTCTTTGTACTCCATTACCGTTCTAATCATCGTCTCTGTCTCTTCCCTCCCCTTAGGCAGTGTGTTGGAATAAACTGGAGATAAACCTAATATTTAGCATTATTTTTTGTACAAAGTGGCTGTTTTCAAACTAAAGCCCACTTATTGCACTTGATAGCCCAAGCATTTTACCATTGCACCAAAACTTTTAACACCCTTAAATAGTAATTGTAGTTTCTAGATGACTTGAAAATTTAATAATTCATGAAAACTACGATGTTATAATTCTTCACTACTCAACTCAACTCAACAAAGCCTTGTTACAATTATGTGATGATTAAAATTTTCATGTCTTACATTAAATTTTAGTTATTCAAATTGGATTCCAAGGTTCAATTCCAATCAAAATCAAAGTTCTCACCGTTAATATTTTTGTGTATGAAAGGTAGGTTCAACTGTTGAAGTTTTTTCTACTTTATATGCTTCATGACATGGGGTGCTCGGAGAGCACTATGTTGTCATTTCTCTCGTATTTCATAATTTTGGATTTCTATTATTTTATATTTGTAGCTTCAACTCAAAGGAGGATTAACTACTTGGTATCCACTAATCACCTTAAAGAATGTAATTTATGTCTCCTTTCTTTCATTCTAGCTAAACTAGTGAAATTTTTGGATTTATGTAGGTTCTCAAGGGTCACATTTCTTTGGGTAATGCTCAATTCCCAAATGGAACCTGATATATTACAAAGTGACAGACCAGTTGGAGCTCGGCCATTCAGAGCAGGCTTGTGCACCTATCCTCCAGAACTCACAGGCCTTAGCACAAGGCCTTCAGAGCACTCCCAGGGTTCAGAGCTCATCACCGCCTTAAACACCGTACCGAGCAGAGGATAAGGAAACAGTCTTCAATAAGGAAACTGCCACTTACGGATATCTCATAAGCACAGTATCCAACAAGGTAACTGCCATCCTTCGATGATCAAATCCCTATTTCTATGGCTCCAAATCTTAATCAACTTAGGAAAGCCACAGCCTATAAATTAAACCCTAAAGGTAAGCTTTATTTTTATGCTCATTTTTTGGCTTACATTATAGTCTTTGAATTTAGTTTTATTGACTTAAGCATCGGAGCGGCTACCATCGGAGCCAATCCGGTGGCCCTCTGATCTTATTTTCGAGTGTTCTTCAGGGAGCAGAGTTTGAAGTCCACACCGGCCAAAAAGTACAGACCCTCAGGTCTGGTCCATCTTAATGTACATACCTTCAGGTCTGGTCCATCTTATTGACTCCTAAAAGCCTTGTACTCAGTACAAGTCCTTTAGGTCTGGTACATCTCATTAAAACTGCTCGATTACTTCCAAACTGAAGACAAAAGATTTGACACAACTGTTCAGCTACGTGGTTACAAAAAAATTTTATTAGTCAGATGCCAATTCTGGCCAACTATTATGAATCTTCCTACTTAAGTTCTTATTAGTAAATTTTGGTCTTGGAGATCTGTTCTAAAAATAGAGGTTCTGATTATCGAAGATTTGTTCAATTACTATCCAGTTATTATCTGTCCAATTATTATCATAAGCCTTTTGGCTCAGCAATCAAGCCCTGGATGGATTGCTTTTGCCAAACTTGCAGCTCAGTTCAAACTTTGAAGGGCATGCACGGTTATTATTGAAGATTTGTTCAAATTATTATAAGTTGCCTAGCTTGGAAGATAGCATTGTGATCATGGGCAGTTAAAAGAATGGTTTGAAGTACAGTTAGCTCATGAACATGTTAAAGGGCTGGAGCCCCAAGCTTACAGCGCAGCCATTACTTGGAACAGTGTTAATTTTGCTTAGTACCTCCAACAACTATTAAAATCATCAAGTATTATTGATAAAATACAAGGTCTAGCTCTGAAGAAATTTGATTCCATTGATAAAAATCTTGGTACATCAGTAAAAAAAAAAGAGAGAAAAAGTTACAAAATTTCATCTCCTAAACTGGAGGGCTGGTAGGATCATCATCATCTTCAATTGTCGACAAGTCAAAGTCAGGGAATTTGGCGAGGAGTCTAGACTTGAAATCATCATAACCGTGCTGCACAAACTCCCGACCCATCTCTTCGACCTCAACTCTCATTTCTACTTCGGTCTCAGCCTTAGCATCCTCGACCTTCAGAGCAATAGAGACTTGAAGAGTGTTATTCTCTTTCCTCAGCACCTCCAGTTCCTAGAGAAGGGAATCCCTCTCGGACTCCATTATGGAGAGGGAATTTTTCACCTCTTTGAGCCTCTCCTCAATAGTAGAGGCATTAGATTGAGCAGTGCCGAGTTGAAGCTTGGCATCATCCAACTCATCCTGGAATTTCTCCACGGCTTGTGGATCCAGGGCAGACTCCATTAAAGCAGCCAGGCTATGCAAGGTCTGCAAAACAACAAAAAGGCAGGCCAAAACAGGAAATAAAACAAAACTCAAAGAAAGACAATACGGTTGTTACCTTCAGCTGGGTGCTCATCACGTCTGCGATGGTCTACTGAGTGCTCTGCACTTTGTGCTTCTAAGGGGCGTCCATCCAAAAGTTATCAATGGCCTCTTTTACGACCTTGTACCCATCAGGCAGCAGAGCTGGGTCAACTGCCATCCTCACTTTCCCCTTCTTGGAGACCTCAGGAGCAAAAGAAGGCGCAGGCTCAAAAATTATAATGCCCTTCTTGGGCGGTACCGAAGTGGAAGGGTCAACTGAGGTCCTCCTCTTCTTAGTTTGAGGAGAACCCATAGGAGTGGGCTCCCTTGCTTTCTTCTTCACAAGGGCCCATGTGCCCAACACGGACTTCTTCATATTTCCTGCCCTACTCTTATTTTTTGGTGCCATCAGGTTTTCCAACTTAAGGATAACCCTGAAGTCCCTGTCGCTAGTCTGAAGAAGCCTACGGTACTTATCCTGAAGAACAGTTGTGAAAATGGGCCTCCTTCAGGCACTTTTATCTGCACAGAAGATACAAAAACAACAGTTAGTTAAATAGTTCAGAAATGGAGGTATAGAAAAAAACAAAATTACAAAAGAAGGGGGTCTCACCCTTAAACCCCGTGCTCCGGGGGAATGTAGATATCTGATCCTCAAAGTCTTCCATCTCCTATCCTTCACTAACGAAGAAATACCGCTTCTTCCAAGTTTTGTTGGAAGTCAGTACGAAAGAAAGAGGTCTGAACCCCTGATCAAAAGACATATAATAGAGGCTTTCTGACCTCATGTACTTAATATCCATGCGGTTACGGATCAAATCTAGGGAGACCTCTACATTGTTCAGATAGCTTAGAGCTATAAAACCTAGCAGATGCCTCAAACTATTGAGATTCAGGTCGGCAGGGCAGAGCTTAAACCAACAGAAAAACTTCCTAACCAAGTCAGGAAGAGAAAGCCGCAGCCCCATGTCAAACCAGGCAATATAAACACAAATTTCACCTTCCCTGACATCAGAAGGGCGATCCAAGGGGCTAGGAGCCCTAAGGGCGACATTTTTTGGGAAACTAAAAGCATCTTTCAAACCATCTAACATGACTGAGGTTACAATGCTTTGACCTTCCTCTTTCTGGGAAAGTCTGTCAGAGATTTCCCCCCTTCTATTCCTGGGTTCTAAGAATGCATCTACAATCCTAACCTCGTCACTAGAATGGGATCCTCCTGACCTATTTTCAGAAAAACTGCTACCTTCAGTATAAGTGTGGGATGATGCGAAAGTTTCCAAGGAACTTCCTAAACTATTGCCGACATTGGAGAACGCAGTGGAGACCGACATTTTAAAGATAACCAAAGGGGGAAGAAAAACAGTAAAAAGGATGAAAGTAGGGACTAAAGTCAAACTTGAAAAAATAGTGGAGAAAGAAGCTTCTGGCAACAAGCACTCCTCAGGGTATTGCTAGATGCTCTGGTTCGACAATGGCGAAATCTCTCTTTTAGATACAGTAAAAATGGTGAAAAGAAGGTTGTGCGAAGCCCCTTTTTCCTTTTTATATATTTATTCAGAAACTGGGGCCTACCAAGATGAATCGTCATGACGATTACAGGCAATGATGACCTCAAAAGCCCAAGAATCGGCTGCGCAATAAATGACGCGCCAACAGTCGTCTTGGAAAATGAGAAGACAGAACGCGTGAATTTTTGGGAGCTCGTAGCGCTAGTTACGCTTTGAGCTTAAACTAAGGCTTGGGGGGAGTAGCTAATATACCACAAAGTGACAGACCAGTCTCCAGGTGACACGTGTAATTACAGACCAGTTGGAGCTCGGCCATTCAGAGCAGGCTTGCACACCTATCCTCTAGAACTCACAGGCCTTAGCACAAGGCCTTCAGAGCACTCCTAGGGCTCAGAGCTCATCACCGCCTTAAACAACCTACTGAGCAGAGGATAAGGAAACAGTCTTCAATAAGGAAACTGCCACTCATAGATATCTCACAATCACAATATCAAACAAGGTAACTTCCATCCTCCGATGATCAAATCTCTATTTCTATGGCTCCAAATCCTAATCAACTTGGGAAAGCCACAACCTATAAATTAAACCCTAAAGGTACGCTTTATTTTTATGCCCATTCTTTGGCTTACATTACAGTCTTTGAATTTAGTTTTATTGACTTAAGCATCGGAGCGGCTACCGTCGGAGCCAATCCGGTGGCCCCCTGATATTCTTTTCGAATGTTCTTCAAGGAGCAGAGTTTGAAGTCCACACCGGCCAAAAAGTGCAGCATCAGAACCAATGGTAATACACACTCTCCCTTTATATAAGTTAATAATAGTTCATTGATCTGTTTTAGTTTCAAAGGGTCCACAAATCATTTAATGGAGTGGATCCTTAAATGCATACAATTTACCGACTTTCTTAGTGGTGTAGCCAGAATTTTTTTTAATGAGGTCATTCAATAACTTATTATCATGTCAAAAATACAAATGATTATCTTAAATAAAATTAAGATAGAGAGAGGAAGAATATTACAGATGAAGACTGCAAGTTTGCAAGACAACAAGGTTTCATAAATTTTTGCTGCTCATTTGTGAAACATTTATGAGAATTTGATGGGGATTGTCATCTTCAAAAGTTCTAGCCCTATAAAAACCAAATTATGGGTTGAATTGTTTCAGATTCCTAATCAAATGCCATGTTTAAGTTGGCTATTCAACTTGATACTATTTAGGTTGGCTTTCGTCAAAGAATGTTCTTTCAAGGTAAATGTGACCTTGAAAGATATAAATTCAAGTTTGAGTCATATTCAGTTTGAAAATATTTAAGGCAGTTGATATATATACAATTTGGGAGAGAATTATTAAGTTTTGGAGTTGTATCATAAAAAAATTTGGAAGAAATGCTATTCATTCCTTGGCTTATTTTATGAGACAAAATTGACCCCATTCCTCTTTTTTTTTCCTCTAATTTTAGCAAGGTTAATTTAGGAAAAATAGTTTAAAAATTCTAAATTACAATTAGATACAATTTTTTTATTCAAAGTCAATGGGGTCAATTGACACGTGGAGTCCACTTGGCCTTGCCCACTCTCTCTATGAATGTAGTATTTTATGTTTTGGTTGATATGCTGATGTAGAATATTGTCTTCAAGTGCTTATAATAATTTTACTGTTTAATCCAAAATTTGTCTTTTACAGGGCATGGACTTGACATTCTTGCTCGAATTCCTCTGTGGAAGGACGGTTTGGATTACCGACATGGTACTGGTCATAGAATTGGGTCTTATTTAAATGTTCATAAGGGTAAGTGATGAATAATAAGTGATCGTCCCTTAATTTTTGTCTACTTTTATGTGAACTAACAACTTTATTTTCTTTTCATTGCTTTATATATTAGGCAGAACCCCATTTAATTAGTTTCAGACCCCACGCTCGGAGTGTGCCTTTACAAGCTTCAATGACTGTCACAAATGGTTATTGTCATCTTTTCATTGCCTTGGAAATTGGAATATGATCTTAGAAATATTGAGCCAAATTGAGCTACTTGAGTTTTAAATTGAAAAAATTACAATGAAACGAAATTACAGAATAGCTTAAATTCATGCATATAAAATAAAGCAATTAAATTAAGATGCGTAAATGACAGAAAAAATAAGTTTTGAGTGAGCTGGCCTGTGAGGCCTGTAATCACTATCCTAAAGTTGTTGTGCCTCCCTACGTGAAGGTTCCAATGGTCATAGATAGCTCCAAGATACAACCCAGGTTTTACTCACAACTAATCTCCTCAGAATTCATGTCCACTGGGAGAAGGATGAACCGTCTAGAATCAAAGTTGCCCACACAAAAATGATATGAAAAAACAGAGAGGTTAGATAGAAGAAATTAAGAACTCTTGTTGTGTGTTGTGAAAGAATACATAAGCCTCTATTTATAGGCAGTCTGTGTATCTTCCACCAACAAGATATCTCAAAAAATCATCCAAAAGTGGCAGAAAATCAGCAATAAAATTATTAAAAGGTCAACAACCAACATATCACAAAATTTGGAAATAGTTAAAACTAATTTTGAAACTTTCAAAGATATCAAAATACAACAATCCCCCACAAGTTTCAAAATTTATAAAACTCATAAAACATATATATATATATAGGAAAGTTTGGGCAACTATTATACTGTGTAATAGGTGTAAGTGTCTTCCGGATTTGAACCTCACTTAGTGTTGACAGTCTCTTTCTGAAGGATCATAGTGAACTAAGTCTTGAACTAAAACCTTTGAATCAGAGTTCAACAAGTCACACACACAGTATTGATATTAGACATGGTTCGCGGGTTAGTGCTATTAAAGGCCATGCACTTGATCTTGATTTTCATGAGAGTTTCTAGAGAATAGCTCAATTTTCATAGTCGCGGCCTCACGACAGCTCTCACTTAGGTGAGTCCTTCAAGGGTACATGTGACCTGTACCTCGCAAGAGTGTTCATTCCTTGGGCTCATTCAGGGTAAATCTTTCCTAAATTTCACATAACATAGCACACTGCCATAGGGATGAGCAGGAGCATTTTATTAAATGGCTCCTTATATAAAGTGCTGGATATATAAGTCACGCAATATAAATTGTTACTACCCATTGAACCTCCTTCATAGGGTCTCCAATCACAGAGGTTGGGTTACTTTCCTATGTGACTTCTTTATGAGCTTAAGCCCATCCCCCTTGACAAATCTAGGACTACACTCCTAGATAATCTGTTAGTCAAATGATCAGCAATATTGAGTTTAGATTTTACATATTCCAATGATATTATATTATTATTCAACATATTTTTTACACATTTATATCTCACTTGTATATGTCTGTTCATTTTATTATTAGTATGTGCTTGCTTTACTAACTCTAATATAACTCTATTGTCACATCTTAATGAGATGGCTGACATTGGTTTATTTACTAGAGGTATGTCTAGTAATAAATTTTTGATCCATTCAGCCTTAGAACAGGTGGTATCTAAAGCTATAAGTTCTGCCTCCATAGTACTCCTAGAGATTATGGTCTGTTTTTTAGAACCCCAAGATATGGCAGCTCCTCCTAATAAGAAAAAGTAACGAGTGGTGGACTTTATATCTATACTATCCGTAATCCAATTTGCATCACTATAGCCCTCAACAACATTTGGAAACCTTTTGTATCATAATGAATAATCTAGAGTTCCTCTAAGATATTTAAACGTTCTCTCTAAGGCAGTCCAATGTTCTTTGCTAGGATTGTGGGTATATCTACTAAGTCTCCCAACTGCATAAGAAATATTAGGTCTAGACTTATTTTTTATATATAATAAAGAGCCAATCAATTGTGAGTATTTCAATTGAGAAACTGGTTGGCCATTATTCTTTTTCAAGTGTACACTAGAATCATAAGGTGTTGACACAAATTTGCAATCATAAAATTCAAATTTTCTCAACATTTTTTTTATAGTACTTGATTAATTCAAAATAATACCTTCAGATTTTCTCTCTCACTTCATCCCTAAGATCACATAAGCTTCTCCCAAATCTTTCATATCAAATTTTCTAGAAAGATAAGATATAACATCCTCGATTATTTCTAGACTCATCCCAAAAATAAGTATACCATTCACATAAAGACATAAAATAACACTGCCTTCATTATGTTCCTTATAATATAAGCACTTATCATATTCATTAATTCTAAACTCAAATTCTATTATCACTTTATCAAGCTTCTCATGCCATTATTTCGGAGCTTGTTTATGACCATATAATGATTTTCTTAATTTACACACCTTATCTTCTTGTCCTTTTATTATAAAGCCCTCAGGTTGTTGCATATATATCTCTTCATCTAAGTCTCCATTTAAAAATGCAATCTTGACATCCATTTGATATGTCACTAAGTTATAGATAGATGTCAAAGCTATTAAGATTCTAACAGTCGTAATACTAGTAACAGGAGAATATGTGTCAAAATAATCTATGTCTTTATTTTGTGTATATCCTTTAGCCACCAATCTTGCCTTGTATTTATCTATACTTCCATCTGGTTTTAATTTCTTTTTGAATACCCACTTACATCCTATAGCTTTGTTTCCAGGAGGTAGTTCAATTAACTCCCAAGTGTTATTTTGTAAGATTGATTCAATTTATTTATGGCTTCCTTCCAATATGATGCATCTAAGGAAGTCATCGCATCTTTATAGGTGGTGGGTTCTCCTTCTATTAGAAAAGTATAAAACTTTTCTCCTATGTTTCTAATAGTTCTTGCTCTTTTACTTCTTCTTTGTTCTATTTATGGTTCAACTTCTATTCTTAAAGGAGTATTAATACTTGAAGAAGGTCCACTAGTTGAAAGTATTTCATTTATTTGATTTGAGTAACTTCTTTTAAATGGAAAAATATCCTCAAAAAATGTAGCATCCCTAGATTCAATTATTGTGTTATTTGATATTTCACTTACTTCAGAGTTAATTACTAAGAACCTATTAGCACCATTATTTTGTGCATACCCTATAAAGACAGTATCTACAGTATTAGGTCTAATTTTCCTTTTCTTTGGTTCAGGAATTGCTACTTTAGCTAAGCACCCCCACACTTTTAGAATATTTAGATTTAGTGTTCTTTTCTTCCATATTTCATAAGGTGTTTTATATTATCTTTTACAATTATTCTATTCAAGATGAAGAAAGCACTAAGTATAGCTTCTCCCCACAAATTCTCGGGTAATCCCGAACTTAATAACATTGCATTCACCATATCCATTAGTATTTTATTATTTCTCTCTGCTACTCCATTAGATTGAGGAGAATATAGTGGTGTCACCTCATGTATTATTCCATGTTCTTCACAAAAACTACTAAGATCTGTTAAGGTATATTCGCCTCCTCTATCAGATCTGAGAATTTTAACTTTCTTTTCTAATTGATTTTCTACTTCAGTCTTATAAATTTTAAATTTATTGAAGACTTCATCTTTAATTTTTATAAGGTAGACATAACTATACTTTGAATAATCATCTATAAATGTTACAAAGTATTTATTTCCAGCTCCAGTTGGTGGTTTATTGGAATCACATACATCACTATGTACCAATTCTAAGAGTTGAGAATTTCTTATTACACTCTTAAAAGGTTTTCTAGTTTGTTTTGCTTGTACACATATTTCACATTTATGTTTATAATTTACTTGAGATTTTGGACTAAGGTTAAGATCCATTAAAAACTTGACTTTCTTTAAACTTATATGGCATAGTCTTCCATGTCATACATTACACGATTCTACATTTAAAATTCGAGAAGAAATTTTATTAACATTCAAAGATACATTTAATTTAAATAATCCATCGCATACATAACCTTTTCCCATAAAAAAACATTATTCTTGGTTATTACAACCTTATTTGATTCCATTACAATTTTATAACCTTCTTGAACTAAAGATGATCTACTAATAAGGTTTCTACGAACTTCAGGAACATGTCGCACTCTTTTTAAGATTAAAGATTTCTCAGATGTCATCTTCAATTCAATATCTCCAATTCCAAGCACTTGTGAGACAAAATCATTGCCTAGGGTTACACTTCCTCCACTTGATTTCTGATAGTTTTTAAAACAACCATGATCAAAACACACATGTATATTAGCTCTAGAATCAAACCACCATTTTTTATTTTGATAAGTAAAATTGATCAATGGTAAGTTATACCTGAAGGAAGGTTCGGTAGAATTGTCTTGCTCCACTAGCATGTTGACTTGGCCCTTTGGTCCTCTTTGAATATGATTTGGTTTGGGACTTGGTTTGTATGGTTCAGTCTTCTTGTAGAAGCAATTCATCGCAACATGATTGGTCATTCCACATACATAGCAAGGCATCTTTTCTCTCTCTAAGCCCTTTCGTTTATTATTTTGATTTTGGGCTTGGTCACAGTTGGGGTTGAATTTGGAGTGATTATTGAATTTCTTATTTTTAAAGGTTCTACCTTTGGAATGGAAGTTGTTCCTATGATTGAAGTTTCTAAACCTATTGTTACTATTGGACCCATTGTTATTATTGATATTGCTTTCCACTAGATTTACTTTAGGTTGTCTCTCATTTTGAGGATTTATTATTAGTTTATGTTTTTCTTCCACTCTTAGAGAGTTAATTGCTTGAGCCAATGTTAACTCACATTGTTTATGCCTAAGAGTTTTGGTAAAGTCATTCCATGAAGGTGGTAGTTTATCTATTAGGCAAAACACTTTAAAATCTTTACTAAATTTAGTGCCACCTTTTTCAACTCTTCTCAAGAGTTCTTGAAACTCATGGATTTGATCTCCTACTAATTTATTATCCACCATTTTATAATTAGTGAAATTAGAGATTTTAAATCTATTAATTCCAGCATCGTCCATCCTATATTCGACTTCTAATGTGTTCCAAAGTTATTTGGTAGTTGATGTGGTACTTTGGTGCACATCATATAGGTGGTCGGATAGGGCACTTAAGATCCTATTATAGCAGTGAAAGTTTATTTGATCCTTAGTCATTTTCGTGGATGACTCTTTAGGGGTTGATGTTTGGGAGGATGATGATTGAGTTGATTGAGGGGTTTCTTCTAGGGCAGTCACTAACCCTAAGATGGTTAGCCAATAGTGTACTTATTTTTGCCATCTCCTAAAATGTTGTCCATTAAATTTTTCAGGCCTAAGGGTAACTATTTCCTCAAAAGATGCCATGATTTAAAGAATTAAAGAGAATTATAGTCATTCTGTAACAAAATAAGTAATAAAATTGTTATTATAAATTTAAAAATTAATTTTATTGAGACTTAATAAAGTAAATTTCTGTTCAACAGAAAGTAGTTCAATTGAACTATCAAAGTTCAATTTCACAATTATAAAAGTCTTTCAATTAATTTCACAGCAGTGTACTAAAATAAAAACACTATTAATATAAATATATATATATATATAGATTTATAGATTGATCCTACTATTAATTTACAATTGGAAGATGGCAACTTTGAGGTAGTTTACTATGATTACAATTTTATTTTTTTATTTTTATTTATATATATATATATATATGTATATATGTATTGACGAATATATATATATATATATATATATTTAATTTAAAGAATATATGTATATATATATATATATTAGATAAAAAAAAGAGGAAAATCACTTTGGTATAGTCTGCCTTTTTTATTGTTAATCTATATATATATATATATATATATATGTATGTATGCAACGCTTTATATATGTATCTAACAGTTTATATATATGTAACGTTTATATATGTTTATCTATATATGTATGCAACACTTTATATATGTATCTAACGGTTTATATATGTTTATATGTATGTAACGTTTATATATGTTTATCTATATATATATATGTAACGGTTTATATATGTTTAGTATATATTAGATAAAAAATCTAGTGCACAGAAGAGGATATTTGGATTTGTGACTTTTTTTTTTTTTTTTGCTCCTCGCAGACCGCCAAGCAGATTTTGTCAAAGGAGAATATAAAGAGAAAATTCAGCAACCTATGTGCTATGGTTCCCACTTTTAAGATGCATAATCTGATATATATATATATATATATATATATATATATGTAAGGTTTATATGTATATAAATAATATATGCACGATTCTATTTGCAGATACTATGTAAACATGAATTAGTGTTTTAATTAATCTGTAATTCTTTTATATGACTTACAATAACTTTAGATTGTTGAGCCAAATTGAACTACTTGAGTTTTAAATTGAAAGAATTACAATGAAATGAAATTACAGAATAACTTAAATTGATGCATATAAAATAAAACAATTAAATTAACATGCGTAAATAACAGAAAAAATAAGTTTAGAGTGAGCTGGCCTATGAGGCGTGTAATCACTGCCCTAAAGCTGTTGTGCCTCCCTACGTGAAGGTTCTAATGGTCACGAACAGCTCCAAGATACAACCCAGGTTTTGCTCCAAGAAGAATGAACTGTCTAGAATCAAAGTTGCTCACACAAAAATGATATGAAAAAACAGAGAGTTTGGATGAAAGAGATTGGATGGAAGAAATTAAGAACTCTTGTTGTGTATTGTGAAAGAATACATAAGCTTCTATTTATAGGCATTCTGTGTATTTTTTACCAACAAAATATTTCAAAAAATCATCTACAAATGACAAAAAATCAGCAATAAAATTATTAAAAGGTCAACAACTAACGTATAACAAAATCTAGAAATAGTTAAAACTAATTTTAAAACTTTCAAAGGTATCAAAATACAACAAGAAAGAAGTTCTATCTTTTCTACTTTTCATTGTCATCAATTATCTTATTTTCATTTATTAAATCCTTGGGCTTTCAGTACTAGCTTGTTGCATAGCCATGCATGCATGCTGTTCATTCTTATGAGCTCTTTACCCTCTACTTCATTAGGACATGTTTTTCTGTGTGGATTTTTAGATAAGAAGTTCACGTGAGTGAATTAATAGCTCCACAAACGGGAATCAATATTGAATTATTCTTAGAGATTTACTTGAATCCAGTCATTTGATTATCATTATATATTTTTCTTGATAAATATGTAAAAAATCTGCATCCCTCCAGAACTCAAACTATTTGATCATCGCAAGTCTTATTGAATGAGCATTTTGGTGTGCCTAAGTATTGCAATCTGTAGTTGATATCCAACATGTTGGTTCTAGATGAGGCTCTGCTGATTTATTTGCATGTTTCAAGAGCCAGACAAATTGTTCACACCTGAGCCATAAACATTTCTTTTTCCCCCATTAACTTTTTGAAATTGATATTGGAATTGCACTTTCCAGAACCTGGTTATTATGAGGATGGAAACTTTGGTATAAGATTGGAGAATGTGCTTATAGTCAAGGAGGCTGACACAAAGTTCAATTTTGGTGACAAGGGTTACTTGTCATTTGAGCACATTGCATGGGTAAGTTTTTTATTTGTTAATCATGATGCTAATGTATTTTCTTTCTTTATCGACTTCACCCCAAAAAAAAAGTTATATTTTTGCCCACCCAGGCATATCGTCTGGATCCAACATTGCATGTGTGTATTTATATTTATATGATACTAGTGGACCTGTGTAACTGTGTTCTGGGAACTTTTGCCCACCCAGGTGTATTGTTTGGAACCATCATTGTGTGTGTGTTTAATTAGATAATATAAGTGGACCTGTGTTCTGGCCTCGGGGAACTTGCACTTTGGTCAGAACTGAGAAGGGTGGCTCAGTTATTTTATATAAAGAAAATGGATGTTTTCTTACTATTTTATATCTTCTTCCTCAGGTTCATCTTTTTTTCTTTTTGGGTACATAAGTGCTCATATTTGAACCTTTTACCATTTTTTTTCTACAGCATATAAGTCAGTTGTAACAAATTTGTTAGAAGTATATGGAATGGATCTCCCACGCTGAAAATATTTTCAATAATTATTTTTGCTTTGTCTTGTGCCCAGGCACCGTACCAGAGAAAGTTGATTGACTTGAACCTTTTAATGCCTGAAGAAATATCTTGGTTGAACGCCTACCATTCCACATGTAGAGAAATCCTGGCTCCATACTTGGATGAG
This sequence comes from Nyssa sinensis, assembly GCA_008638375.1. NCBI lineage: Eukaryota > Viridiplantae > Streptophyta > Magnoliopsida > Cornales > Nyssaceae > Nyssa > Nyssa sinensis. The sequence continues at coordinate 54,161,727 of CM018043.1, read as the reverse complement.
TCTGAAATGGCGTGGCTGAAGAAAGCTACCGAACCAATAAGTGCTTGAGTGGTTCTTCATCCATTTTGGGGACTTTCCACCCCACCACTCGCCTCCCTCTTTCTGCAGCTCCGCCCAACAAACGAATAACGCTCTTACTTGTTACGAGCATATTAAATTATTGAGTCTAATAATTTTTTTGTAGAAGAATGAGTTACTGTTGATATCTTGTTCATATCTGTCATACTTGCTCTGTTTTCTTTCTGCTTTTTTCTTTTTCTTTTTTATTTTTTTGTGCGATTTTCAGAGTTTATTTGAAACATTGATAGCTGAACGAGGAAGTTGTGTACTTCTGCATGCTTAAATTTAATGATGATGAAAGAAATAAGTATTTTTTTGATTAATACTGCAGATTTATGTTACATGCATGACTGTAATTTGATCTTGGAAATATAATGAAGATGGGACTTGATTCGTGAAATAAGAAATTTTGATTAATCATGTGGATTGTTACATAAAAGATTAGGAAAATATTTTTTTTCCAGAAGATATTTTAAGCCTAAAGAGTTTTAAACTTAGAGAAGAAACAATTTGAAAAGAAAAAAGTTAAATGGTATGTTTGGTAGAACTTTTTTAAAAGAGATCTTTTTTAATGTTTGAATGGTTTTTCAATTAGGTCCGTAATGTTATATACTCACAAATGGAGGTCCCTAAGATTGAGAATCCTCAAGAATTCATTGGAATGACCCTTTGTAGCTGCTTGCTTCATAGAGTTTTATGCATAGATCTGATTGGTTTTACTCTCTCTCTTGCTTCTTTGAGACTTGCATGCATATGGTACAATGGGTATGAAAACTAGAGGTGCACCCAAAAAACCAAACAAACTAAATGGGTCGGGTTACAGAGTCAAAACCCCGGTTCTGAATGGACTATTTGAAGTATTTTTAAGCATAAAGTTTACATATTTAGCTTTCTGTAATGACATGAAAAATTGAAATTCTGAAGTTTTTTTAAGAAAACTAATGGGTCAGTTTTTCTTTCATGCAAATAATAAAAAAGAAATGACCCAAACCAACTCAGATTTTTTTTGGGTCGGGTCAGCACTTTTGCAGTTCTTGTTCCTATTCTGGTTCTTTCAGAATTGTCTAAGGTTGAGTCTGTTACAATTCTATTCTAATTTGACTCATGTGTACTCCTAATAAAAATAACTATTATAAAAGAACACAGAACTGGAACCCATATCCTACAATATTCACCCCACAACTATTACCTTAATGATTTGATCAACCAAATATATATATATATATCAAAACCATGCACAAACAGAGAAATTTTTGTACAGAGACAAGAAATTCTCTATTCGCCCTTCGTTTAGTGCATATCCTACAATATTCACCCCACAGCCACCACCTACAACCATGCCATTTCCGGTCAGCCACGAGCAGTCCAGGTAACACCCCTAGCCTGCACAAGAAGGCCCCAAATCCCTAGAAGGGGAGTTGACGCTGCCAGAGACGGAAGCATAAGAGCTAAGGCTATATGGTTTTGGCTTTGTTCTCCTTAATCCTCCCATATCTGCGCTCCAATTCAATACATTATATCACCATTGCCAATGGTGATAAAAGTTAAAAATAAGAAATGAAGTCAAACAATACTGATATTAACAACAAACAAGAGAAGTTATTGCATGGTATAGGATCATTAGTCCCAACCTATTATGCATTGCTATATGTATAATATGTTAAGGTTTTAAAAGATAAAAAAATAACTTCTAATATACCAACAATTCATGATTTGTCGGAAACATTGACTAGGTCAATAGTCCAAGACTAAACAATAAGCAACAATAGGAATGAAAGAGTAAGAATAAGATTCACCCATACATAACATAAAACATGACACGTGTGTGTAGATTTGGGTCAAAGTCACTTTAATTCACCAATAAGATTCACCCACATTGCGAATGTGCAATTACATGCAGTGATAAGTAATTAGGGTGGGCATGAGCATAAAGCTAAAAAATTAATAGCTTTTAAGCTTCATTTAAAAAGAAAATCATAAATTCTATATATTTATTCTATAATCAAATTAGACATTTAAGATTAATAAATGTTAATTTTTAAAAAGCCTAAGTCTGCACTTGGATAGTGATTCAGATATAATTTTTTGAACAATATTTCTGAAAATTTTGTAATTAATTTTTTAAAAACTGTGAAAATGTATTTGAATATGATAATTTAAATTATTAAAAATTAAAATTAATAGCCTACCAAACGTGTATCCTGCGTTTTGAAATAAAAAATCTTGCTTTGAAAATGTAAACAAACGTATCATAACTTTTTTATTAATAGAGTTTTATTCTTAATTTTTTAAAAAGGCGATTGAGGTATTATTAAGATGAAATAAAGATATCAGACTGGAGGGAACTTATAATAGAAAGGAGAATCCCCCAGTCAAACAAGAACATAATCAATATGTCTGACATTTCTAACAAATTTATGGTCTACACTATTGGTAGAACGTCTAACTTACATTGGAGAGAAAAAAAAGTTACGGAGAGTGCTAACATCGGCTCAAATCATGCCCAGAAAAGAAAAATCATCCATAGAAGAAGAATGTCATTTATGGTATCTAAAGAATCACCTTCCACGATAACATGCATGATGAATTCTAATATCCAAAACAAATTGAACGGCATATAGAAAAGCCATAAACTCCACCTACTCAGGGTCTCTAATTTTTTATTCCTATTTATTTAAATTAAAAAAATAATAAATTATACTTTTCAATCTTGAATTGTATCTCAAATTTTACTTTAGTCTTTATCTTTTTAATTTTATCAAATTTACCCTCTAATTTTTAGCCCCATTTTAATTTAGTTATTCTGTCACAATTAGCCATTTAATGTGGACGGAAAAAGATTACACGTGAAGCCTATGCAATATTTATCCTATATATATATATATATATATATATATATATATATATATATGAAAGAGAGGAGTTGCATACCGTGTGTAATATCATGGAATGATAAATGAGTTAACTAAAAAAATTGATGAGTATAGAATTGTCTTTTTAAAAAATTTAAGGACATGATGTTAACTATTTCTATTATGTCAATTAACGGTTGAGTAAATTGTTACGGAATAAAAATTTTAAGAGACGTTAGTATAATTTTTTAAATTACAAAAAAAATCGTGTATAATGTTACCTAATCTCAGAAGAGATCAACCACATTTATCTTATTTATTAACTAAGAAATGTTTAGACTTAGACAATCAATAAATTATTTTATGAACTTGTCACATGGTACGATGATTTATATGACTTTAGTAATTTGATTTTTTTGTTTGGGAGATTCCTGTGAAATATGCTGATGTATGACTAAAATTATCGAATGATAGGTTCATGGAGAAACTTTGTGGCTGAAGCCGAGAAAACAGTCATCCCAAAATTCGTCCGTGATAACATGCACTATATTACAAGATATTGCATAAGGTATTATCACTTCTTTAGAAAAGACGAGTTTTTCTCTTATAAAAATACTGAACATTTTATTTTGAAGATCACACTGCATGGAATGACATCTATATATCGGTGATTATATATGTTGGATATTGGGTAGGATTGGACCCGAGCTCATAGCCATTGGGGCATCCACAAAGTTTGAATGACAGTTGTGATAAGATTAAAACTCTTTATCATTATCTAGTTAGTTTGGATTTGAACCAACGAAACTATTTATCCTGCGATATAGTTATGGGATAATTGTGGAAAGAGATTTTGGTCATCGTGAAACTCTCCTGGCTCTCAAGTTCTCTCTGAGATTCTTCTGAGGTTACCATCTATGCCTCTGGACTTGAATTGTGGAAAGACATAGAAGACTCGTATTGTAGCCATTCTATTGACCAGAGAGTTCCATCCATGGGGATCTAGTGGTTATCAGAAAACCATAACACAAGCAAAGATCTTCCGCTTCCGTGAACCCGATTGAAAAAGGTAACCGGGTTCACACCCGTTTTTATATATATTTCCGTCAATATATATAAAAAAGAAGAACACTACGATATTTTGAAGAACATACTGCATGGAATAACCTCTATATATGGGTGATTACATATAAAAGAAGAACACTACTTTATTTGGAAGAGCATACTGCATGAAATAACATCGATATGGGCGATTATATATATAAAAGAAGAACACTACTTTATTTTGAAGAGCATACTGCATGGAAGTAATACTAGAATGAGATGGGAGCTTTTGGAGGCTGCTCAAGGACCCTGAACACTCTGGCACTGCAATTTACACTCCATTGCCACCTGAGACAGTGAATTGTAAGAGGACCCGCCCTTACTCAGAGCCTTCTCTGCACTATTTTTTAGCTTCTCAACTCTAGCACTTATTTCATTCCCATCTTTCACCATAATCCTCCTCACCATCTTCTCTATCTCCTCCCTCATCACCACTTCCTTCGACGGCAACAACTTCGATCGGATGGCCACCCCGGCCTCCTCCACCAGCATTGTAGCATTCATATTTTGCTCGGCGTAAAATGGCCACGCAATCAATGGTACCCCGTTCACAATGCTTTCTATGGTTGAATTCCACCCACAATGGGATAAAAATCCTCCAACTGATGGGTGGGCCAAGATCTCCGTCTGTGGAGCCCACACTGGAACCACCAGTCCCACCTTGTGTGTCCGAGCCAGAAACCCATTTGGCAGGTAATCTAGAGTGCCATCACAGCCCTCTTTTGAGGCAGAAAGATAATTAAACCCACCATGCTCCATGGGTGGGCGAACCACCCAAATGAACCTCTTCTGGCTTAGCTCCAATCCCGCAGCCAGCTCGGTGATTTGCTGGACCGATAATGTTCCACCACTGCCAAACGAGACGTAGAGAACTGATCGTGTGGGTTGCATGTCTAGCCAATCCAATACCTTACTCCTCGAATCAGACGGCCCAGCAAGTCTGATCATCGGGCCAATGGGGTGAACCGGTACATTAACAGCCTGCCGTAGTATTTTATGATCTCTGAGGGCCCCAATTGTTGTGTGCTCCAGATCCTCCCACGTGTTCACTAAAACTCCATCAGCCGTCAACATTTCAACCCCAATACGCACGTAATCATCGTACATCTGATTCTTACGGCCCTGAAGCAGGTCCAGAAGATCCTCGAACCGAACTGGCTTGCAACCAGGAATTCTCAGCGGCTTCTTTTCGCAAACGTATTCCCCCTCCGCCACTTCTTTGTCAAGGGTCGGAACGTACAGAGTCATGGCGACGAACCATGCATTGTTCGGCACGTAGACGTACTTCAACATTTCGAACTCGTCGGCGATGACTAAAGACTCGGTGCCGAAGAGGTCGACGATGAGGACCGTCGGACGAGATTTCATGGCAGTGATTGCGGACCGAAGATTGGATATTGATTGTCGCATCATAGCTATAATTTGTGTAAAAATGGTTGCGCCGGCGTCCACTAAGCCGGAGATATCAACCGGCGGGAGTACGATAATGTTGAAAAGATTGGGATTAGTGTGAAGTTCGGATTTTGTTGGTGGTGCGTCGGTTTGGACGGCAAAGACAGTGATATCAAAACCGTGGTGAATAGCAAGGCGGTTTCCGAGCTCCAGGACGGGTATGAGGTGGCCCATGCCGGGGCTGGCGAGTAGTGCTGCGTGAGGCTTTCTGATTGCCATAGCTGAAAAAGTACTGAAAATTCAGTACAGAGGGAGAGACTTTGGTTATGGAAACGGTGAAAAATGAAGAGAGATGTAGAAAGGCCGGTGCATGCAATTACTCTTATATGCATGAGTATATATAACATCGAGTACTTATGAGACTGTTATATCCGTTTCTTATAAATATTTATTTCCTTTTACATAAAACTTACGATGACGTAAAATAATAATCTGAGAATAATTTTTTTGTAAAAAGATATTATCAAAATTATTGACGGAGATTAGAAAAATGAATAAACTATATATGTATATATGTTTTGAATATAATATATTACAAGAAAAAATTCTTTTTATACATAAATTAAGAGAATATACAAGATAAAAACTTATATACAAAGAAAAAAAAGACAATGAAAAAAAAAGAAAAAAGAAAATGTTAAAATAATATTTGAACCCCTGACTCTATTTATAAACCGTAATACACATGTATAATACATATATAATGCATATAGATAACAAAAATATGGGAGAGTCATGTTTTGTCTACGAAAAATATTAAATTATATATATATATATATATATAATTATAAAAAGAACGTGAATGCTCGGCTACGGTGGTTACTATAACATGGGACTCCATTAGTCATTGGTCAGTCATCAAGTAGGGGCTACAATAACTTTTTAATTTGAAAACAATTCATTTATTGTTTCACTATATTAATAGGAATATTGACATCGGGTTAGGAGGTCTTCTTTCATTCCCGTCCCGTTTAAAAATAATCTTTTCATACTCATCCTATCTTGTTTATTATATTTTTTATTTTTGTTTCCGTTCCTTTCTTGTCCTATCTCCATCCCATCTAAAATTAATTATTTTAAATTTTAAAATTAAAATTAATCAACTAATATTATTACAGATATAATTTATATATATGCACATATTTATATTTATATATGTGATGCTATTTAATGAAATATGAAAATATTAAACAATATTTATATAATTTAAATATATAATTAGAACGGAAAAGAGCCGGAGTACCTTCCGTCATTCTCGTCCTTAACCTGTGTCGTGTTTTAAAATCTTCACTAATCTCTAATTCACCTAAATTATTTTCTCCTCAAACTGATTTCACTAGGGACGGGACCAACAAGTGTCATCCTAACATATCATTCTTTACTATTGGAAAAATGTTAAACATACAAATTTTCATATAAAGTGAGGTGGCACTGGTTTTAAAACTAGAAGGCATATTGATGTATCTATTTTTGTTCTGAAAAACATAATTCTAGAAAGAATTTTTGTATGTGTATGTTACTCATTTAAATTCTTTTTGAACATATCTTCAGTGTGATTTTTGACTTAGTATTAAGTATAAAAAAAGAAAATTATTTCTTATTCCCTCCATCCAATTTAGAAGTCCCTTACTCCTTTTTTTAGTTGATATTTATTAAAGTGCGTGAAATTGTGCCCTTAAAAATACAATAATATAGTATAAGATTGTTTAAAAATTCTTGAAAGTAGATGAGGTCAGAACTATTCTTATTAAATTATCTGATTTTATCCGACTTTATTTAAATTTTAAAAATAAAATATAAATTATTATACCCTTTAAACATATTTATCAAATAATAAAAAATTTAAAACTAATTCTTCTGTACCCATAGCCTTTCTCAGAGGCAGGTTTAGCATGTTCTTCTTCTTCTCCCCGACAAAGAGACTGACTGTCACGAAAGATGGAAAAAAAATCTTGCCATTAATTGAGGACTGCACTTTTGAAAAAGACCCTTTTGTGATTCAAAAGGAATCTAAAAAGAAGAAGCAAAATCGTGTAACATGGTGCGTCAACAGTGGTCGTCCTTTTGGGCACTCCAAGCCCACGAGAAACACCAAAAAAAGAGATTCTACAATGACCCCCAAACCCAATTTGGCCAAAATTTTCTCCTCTTCAGCAGGACTGAGATTAAGCCTTCAAATACGTTTAGAAAATGTGCCATTGCATTTCATGTCAGCTTTCATATATATACTCAACACACACAATCTCGTTCTTGTTTGGCTTCGTCTTATTTTATACAATCTTAGATAATCTTTTTGAAATAAATAAATAATAATAATAATAAGATGCTAATTAGCTTAGTGGGTTATGTAAGTTTGTTGAATAACGTGCCAAAGTCATTTTTATAATTAATGAATATATTTTATATTTTTATTTAAATTTTAAAAAAGAATTATGATAAATGATATTTTTTATTAAATCAATCTAATGTATCTAATATTATTTTTATTTTATGAGTCTAAATATTTTTATAATTTTAACAATATAATAAATTTTACGTAAACTTTCATGTTACATTAAAATAATGAACAACATCACATTTTACAACTTATAAACCTGTAAAAGGTGGAATGGCGAAGGCTTTAGTTTAGTTCTTATCAGTTGCTTTAGAAAATTAAAATGGAAGTTTGAGGAGGACTCCAACATATATAAATGAGAAGAGAATTTCCAGTGGAATAGGAAATTGGTTGCTGGTAACGCATAATTTTGTTTTATTTTCTCATCACATAAAAAAGAAATATATATATATATATATATATAGTGGCTGTATACATAGGCTAAATGTTAAAGTTGGGAATCTTTGGGACTTGACTAGTTTATGGTGGCGTGTCCACACAGCTTGCGACCAATCACAGGTCTAATTGACCATTAGTCTATGGAAATAAGTCTAGTCTTCGGTCAATCAACGGTCCTGAATCTTTTTGGTTCAGTAAATGTTAGGTAATTTTCCATAAGTTCGCGTCGACTTAGTCCGAGCCAAATTATATATATATATATATTAGGATAGATTAGTTATTGATATACCATAAAAAGTAGGTCAGTCAGCACATGACACGTATGATCATAATCTAACTCATACTCGGCCAACACGGTTCTCATTCAACTAATGACTAAAAGCTCAAGCATCCAGATCAGCACAAAGGGTCGGAAGTGACCAAACATATGCCTTCAGAGCACGTATATTCAGGCAAGGGTCTCAGAACTTATCACAAGGTCCAAACCAACACTCCAGACCTCGTCACCGCCTTAGCGGATGCCGAGCAGACAACAAGAAAACAGTCTTCAACAAGGGAACTACCATCTATGGTTATCTCTAAGCAATACTCCACAAGATAACTGCAATCTCCAATGATCAAATCCCTATACTCATGAAGTCAAATCCTAATCAAATTAGGAAGGTCACAGTTTATAAATTAAACCCTAAAGGTACGCTTTATTTTTCATGCTCATTCTTTGGCTTTCAATACAGTCTTTCAATTCCTTTTTTACTTACTTAAGCATCGGAGCTGCTACCGCAGGAGCCAATCCGGTGGATCTCTGATCGTCTTTCTGAGTGTTCTACAGGTCGCGAAGCCTTCACTTATTGCGAGCCGAAAAGTGCAACATCAGTTATACACTACACCTTTTTGTTTTGCTAAAATTGTTACACCAGTGATTCTATAATAAGTAAGTTTATAATGAGTATTTTTTAGAAAAGTAATATTTTTTTTGTATGTATGTTTTTTCTAAGTGATTAATTATGATGTCAAAATTAAAGGTAAAATTTTGATTAAATTATATTAATATCTTTTGATATTTTTGATAATTATAAAGACATTTTTTAAATTTATGAAATAATACTGACATCTCCACTTCAAAGACCTCTATTCTAACTTTTTTTTTTTTTTTTAAATGACAAAAATACTCATTTCGTGTTTTTTTTTTTAACAATCTTAACCATTTCTTCAAAATATTTTTTTTTATTTTTAAATAAATATTAAGTAAAATATTTTTTGATTAAAAATTATAAGTTATTTATCTTAATTTTATATTTAATATAAAAGAAAAAAAAAACTCTTAAAAAAAATAAATGATAGAGGTATTTTTGTCATTTTGAAAATAATTAAGACTCGAGTAGAGGTCTTTGTAATTTGTCAATAAAAATAAGAGAAATCAGTGTTATTTCAAAAACTTCAGAGAAGTCTTTGTAATTATTAAAAATCTCAATGGAAGTCAGCATATTTTATCCTAAAAATTTTAGATAAGATTCTTTTGGATAAATTACATTAACCCTTCCAGAGCTTTATTGATAATACACTTGCTTCTCTTGTAGTTTGAACAATTATACTAATCTTCTCTCAATTTAATGTCAATAGTAAAACTTATCGTCCGTTAGTCATCAGTTAGTTAACCTAATGGATTGTGCTGATTGACAGCTCAAATATTTTGTAAAATACTAATTTTAACTTTATTATCATTTTAAAATAAAAAAAATAATTATTTTCATCCTCGTCTTTCTTTCTGTGCTACATAATTGTATCTTTCTTACATCATTTTGAGTTTCTCTCTCACTATATGCAAATATATTTTTATTATTTAAATAATTTAAAATTGAGAAAGGTTTAGAAAACACTTGCATGAACTCGATCTTGCCCAAATCTGTATGTATATGCTCACTCAAACACCTGCACACACTCAAACGTTTTGTTCCCACCCTATATGCACACAAAGACACATACAAACACACACACATATATATATATATATAACATTGTATCATTTTTTATCTTAATTTTTTTTCTCAAATAAATATTGATTAAAACTTTAAATTTATTTTCATATAAAATGAAAATAAACTATCTACCTTAAATTTATTTTTATATAAAATAAAAAATATTTATAAAAATTAGAAAAAAAAATTATCAAAATTAAAAAATGTAAAAAAAAAAATACAAAAAAAAAACACATAAAAATGATAGTCTCATCATTTTTAAGAAATAATTTGACCGAAAAAATAATTATAATTTATAAAAAAAAAAAATTAGTATAATTTCAACAATTTAGTATAATTTAACAAAATAAAGTATTTATAACTACAAAACTTGTCAAATAATTAAACGAATAAATCATAAAAGCTAAGTTAAACAAAAAACAAAGTTAAACTAACATATAAATTATTATTTTTTTGCATAAGTAAATTTTAGTGACGGGTCTCATGATAGCCTGTCTCATGAATGAAAAATTTTACATGAGAAGATGATATTAAAGGTGGTCGAGAAATATAATAAATGTGAAATTAGTGCTTCTCCCAGCTCTTTCTAAGCAAATTTGTGCATTAAAAGTTCCTCCCAATCACACATTACCTGTATTCAAGCTTTGTATATAAATTTATTTTGCGAAGATTAATGAATGAAAAATTACTTACAATACACGACTACTCGTGCGATAACGCGAAGACAGACCGACTATTATAATGTACCTTTTTGACTGAGCATGTTGAGAAATACGAAATATTATAGATTATATATAATAAAAAATTGTAATAAATTTTTTATTTTTGGAGACGTAGAACAAAAATTTGTTTATTTGCATCGAGCTTTCGAGGGGCTCATTCAAGACTTACTCGAACTGTTACTCAACAGAAAATAAGAGTCTTGGTTTCGGCTCATTGGGATACAGATAGGCAAAAGAGAAATTTTCATCGTTTGTGGATCACTTTAAGGAAAAATAAATAATGTCACATACAATTATTACAACAAACGTCACTAACTTTTATTCATAAATAAAATAAATTATTAAAAATTTATTATATAAAATTGATGTATCATAAATTGACTTTTCAAGTTACAGATTAAGAAAAATTGTTTTATTCACATCAAACAGACACAAGGTTAAGAGATATATGATTAAAATATAGCACCGTTTTTTATATCCTACCTGTTGAAATAGAGGCCCAACTTTAAATCAGATTCTTAAAACCCAGGTATTAAGGAGAGGGAGAGAAGAACTTTATATAGTGCGCAAGGGCGATGTGGGAGATGTGGGATTACGTTGCGTCGCTGAGGACAATCTAACACACCTTCTTGACAATCCAACACACCCCATTGACCTCAGGGGCCTACACGGCTGGCTGCAGCGAAGCCCAACCTGGCTCTGATACATACCATATTAAAATGAAGGCCTAGCCCATACAACTCCTTAAAACCTTAAATGTGGCCAATTTGAGCCTATACGTGTCAATTCAAATTTTGAGTGTGACCAATTTGAGTCTATACGTGTCAATTCAAATTTTCAGGATGACAGTAAAGTTTGAACTCATGACATTTTACCTGCTCTAATACCATGTTGAAATAGAAGCCCAACTCTAAATTAACTCCTTAAAACCCAGGTGTTAAGGAGAGGGAGAGAAGACCTTTATATAGTACGCAGGTGAGCTGTGCAACGGCGATGTGGAATTACTTTGCGTCGTTGAGGACAATCCAACACTACCAACTCTAAAATAAAGAAACAAAATTTAATATAACAACTTCGATCTTCGGATATCTTCAAATTTTTATTTTTATAACTTTTAATCTTAACTTTAGAGATTTACAACTTATAAATAAGATCATAAGTTATGCTTTTAATTTAATTTTATCATCGAAGTGGTTATCACCAGCTTTTCAGTGACTCTTTAATATTAAATTCTTACAAATAATAAAGAACAAAAGATCCTACTGCATAAATATAAAATAAAAAACAACATAAAACACATCACTTTTTTTAATATTATTTTAAATTGTAATTAAACTGAACAAAACAGCACTCGCATAATGTGTTGCAAGATCTTAGAATTGCGTGCTTTTAGGCTTTCGTGACAGCAGTTTGTTCTCGCATTCCTTGATCACCTCACACAGTGAATTATAAGGGGACCCATCCTTGCTCAAAGCTTTTTCTGCACTGTGTTTCAGCTCTTTAACTCTCTCCCTCATGGCCTCTCCTTCTTTGTACTCCATTACTGTTCTAATCATCGTCTCTGTCTCTTCCCTCCCCACCACCTTCGTCGCTGGCATCTCCTTCGGCCGGACCGCCACGCCCAGCTCCTCCGTCAGCGTCGTGGCATTCATTTTCTGCTCAGCGTAGAGAGGCCATGCGACCATTGGCACCCCGTTGGTTAAACTCTCTAAAGTCGAATTCCACCCACAATGCGACAAAAATCCACCGACTGATGGATGGCTTAATATTTTCACTTGCGGGGCCCACATTGGGACCACAATTCCGACATTGTGGGTCCTCGTCAAGAACCCGTCGGGCAAGTAGTCCGGGGTGCCATCTGGACCGTTCCCTGCCGTGAAAAGAAACCCATCCACACTCCCCTTGATGGGTGGGCGTACCACCCAAACAAACCTCTGTTGGCTCAGTTCCAAACCCCAAGCCAACTCGGTGATTTGCTCAGCTGACAGCGTCCCGCCACTCCCAAATGAAACGTAAATCACCGACTCACTGGGTTGCATGTCTAGCCATTCCAACAGTTCAACCCTTGAACCGGCCACTTCATACGATCTCCTTAATGGACCGATCGGATAAACCGGTACCTTAATGACCGACCGCAAAATTTCATTCTCTCTCAAAGCTTCGATTGAAGTACGCTCCAGATCCTCCCACGTGTTAATCAAAACTCCATCAGACAAGGTGAGCTCAACCCCCATCCGCACGAACTCACGATACATCTGATCATTCCGGTCCAACATCGGGTCAACCAGATCTTCCGGTCGAACCGCCTTGCAACCGGGAAGTCTCAGCGGCTCTTTCTGATCAACGTACTGACCCTCCACTTCTTTATCAAGTACGTGACAATATGCCATTAAAGCAGTCAACCATGCGGTGGTAGGAACAAACACGTATTTGGACATATCAAACTCATCGGCAATCTCGAAAGATTCGGTTGCAAAGATGTCGACGATGAAGACTGTCGGCCGGATCTCCATATTAGAAATAGCGGACCGGATGCCTGGTCGGGCCTCGCGCATCATTACTGCAAGCTGGATAATAACCTTTGCGTCGGGGTCCAGTAGACCGGAGACGTCTACCGACGGTATCTCAATAATGTTGAACTGTTTAGGGCCGGCAGTGGGGTGGAGAAGTTGAGATTGATCCGCTGATGATGGAGTTGTGACGACTAGGATGGTGACTTCGAAGTTATGGTAGGTGACGAGGCGTTCGCCGAGCACAAGGATGGGGATTAGGTGACCCATGCCGGGGCCACACAGTATAGCAGCATGAAGCTTTGAGCTATCCATGGGAGCAACTCAGACAGAGAGAGAGAACCAACCCACTAGTTTGTTAGAGACGATTGATCTCTGAACTTCAGTTACTGATTATTTACGCAATAATGCTATCAAGACAGCTGGACTACCCATGCCGCGCCACCGCGAAAAAGTAGAGACATTGATGGCTTAGGAAACTTTATTTTTTGCTTTTTGATGAAGATTAAGAATTTGTTTGATTACGTTTTCAAATATAAATTTTAAATTTTAAAATGTAAAATATATATTTAAGAAATTATTAATTTAATTTTTTTAATTTAAATTATTATATTTAAATATATTTTCATAATTTTAAAAAAATTAATTAAAAATTTTTTAAAAAAATTATATTTAAATTACTATACATTAATTAAAACGAGCTAAGGACAAGAGCTTTCCAGACTGTGCTTGAAAAGTGTGTGCGCATGTGGAAATGCTCATTCACATGATTTGTTTACCGACACAAATGAATTACTGTAACTCTTTTTTAAATTTTAAAATTTATATAACAAAATAAGATACATTAAATAATTTCAAAAATTTCTTCACACAATAATATAAGCTACTCCTCACTATTACATTCAACAGGGTGAATAAATAAACGATGAAAACATTTATACGTGCATGTACTATGTATATATATACAGACACATATATATTTACTTTTCTTCCCCCCGTATCATGCGGGGTCTAAAATCCCTTTTTTCCTGGCCTTAAGCTTTGAAGTCAACCGACAGAGCAGGAGATTGCCTTCATCCATTGTTTAATCTTAAACTAAACCTAAGGGATCATTCAAGGGGCTAGCAAATGGAGGTTTAAACTTGCCCCACTATAGTATAAGATTATTTAAATATTTATTATATATTTTACCTTGCCCAATTATAGTATAAGATTATTTAACTTGGGTGTGTGTGTGTGTGTGTGTGTGTGTGTGAGAGAGAGAGAGAGAGAGAGAGAGAGAGAGAGAGAGAGAGAGGATGTAATTTCATTTTTAAATTTCTTATACAATGAGAAGTAGGCACCTGTGCCGAGGGAGCCTAGTCCTAAATCATTATTTTAGTTAAAAATTATGTGATGATATCTAAAAGTAATGTGGTCAGATACAATTGGTTGGTAACTGCATATCTGACCTTATAAAATATTTTATAGCTGCCAAGGATCCTCTAGTGGTTGCCATGATCAATAAACTGGTTGGCAGGAAAATGACCCTTCAGCCACTTCTTTTCTATAGTAATTTTATACTTCCAAGTAGAGATTTTAAATTTTCAAAAAATATGATAGGTTTTAGGATGACCTAGAGAAAGAGAATTAGTCTATAGTGAAGTGAATGGGTTTATTTGATCAATTTAAAAGAAAAAATTTTGTCAATTGTAATTCTCGGATGATTGAGTTTTTATTTGGATTCAATGCAAGATTTAAAGTTTTTGTATGTAGAATAACAGTCTATGATAAAGTAATAAACATTCACAGGCACACAATTTTTTACAAAAAAAAAATTCGAAAATAAAATTAGCGGGTTTATCTAGATTAGCGCTAAGGCCACTATGAAAAACTTGAAAGATTTTACATACCCTAAACAACTCAACAACTTAATACCTCAAGCCTTGCCGATTTAATATAATCTTCCTCGAACTTGAATCAGTGTTATTCATGATCTACCGTCTTGAATTCACGAACAACTCTGACTAAACGCTATCACAAATCCTCATAGTCTTGAACTCCTCAAATTGCACAATCTTAAATTCTTTCAGTTTGTATTTCACAACTCTTGAACGAATAATTTGATGTTGTTGGGTTCTTGATGGAATGGAGGTTTTGATATATGTGATTTATCTACGCATGAGAAGGTCTTTGCAAATGGTTTGTTTCTCTCTTTGGGTGCAACAAAAAATATCTTACGTTTTGCTTCAAATATTGTTTTATGCAAAGGTTGTTTGAGTCACCTATCGAATGAGATTGAAGAAAGTGATAATTGGAAATCAAACTCGAGGTCCTTCAAACAACCTCTTCATGCGAGCAAGGTATCAAATGAGATCCAACTAGTTACTTATTGAAATTCCCACCCTATTTCATTCAAACGACCTCGGTTGCATTGCACAAACTATGTTATGTTAATTGCATGCATAAACACACTCATATGTTGAAAACATTTTAACACTTAGAAACTTGTGTCAATCAATCTACAATAATACTGAACACACTATAAAATATTTAAAAATATTGTGTTCGTATGTGTGAAATTCGTTGTAAAAATTAAAAGACTTTTAGGATTAGTATGAACAATACTCTTAATCTGAAGGCAAG
The DNA here is from genome assembly GCA_008638375.1 of Nyssa sinensis. Classification (NCBI taxonomy): domain Eukaryota; kingdom Viridiplantae; phylum Streptophyta; class Magnoliopsida; order Cornales; family Nyssaceae; genus Nyssa; species Nyssa sinensis. Next base: position 54,145,653 of record CM018043.1, on the reverse strand, counting down.
AATATATTATGAGATCCAACAAGTTACTTATTAAAATTCCCACCCTATTTCATTCGAATGACCTAGGTTGCATTGCACAAACTATGTTATGTTAATTGCATTGACACACACTCGATCATATGTTGAAAACATTTTAACACTTAGAAACTTGTGTCAATCAATCTACAATAATACTGAACATACTATAAAATATTTAAAAATATTGTGTGCGTATGTGTGAAATTTGGTGTAAAAATTAAAAGATTTTAGGATTAGTATGAACAGTATTATATTTAAAAATAGTGTGCGTATTTGTGAAATTTGTTGTAAAGATTAAAGGATTTTAGGATTAGTATGAATGGTATTTTTAATCCGAAGGCAAAAACATATTATAATTTATTAATCAAAAATTAGTTGAGGCCTGTGCCCTTAAGAGTGATTTTGCTCCAATTCTACTAGGTACTTAAGTGTGCGCAAGAGTCACCACATTACTCTACATAACTTTACAAAATCTAATAGTGTGTACTAATATACTAAGAAAAATTTTATTTTTTAACTGACGTGAGACACAAGTATTATGAAATATCCATGTATCCCAACAATATCCTAAGTCAATACATTCGTTTCACAAACCTTTGAATTACCTTTGTGTATTCAATAATATAAATTTATAAGTGAAACTCGTATGCTTGAACACAAGGCTTGATTACTTGACACATTTAAAGATAGACACATTACAACTATAATTTTATCAAAAACCATGAGATAATTCATAAGAAAGGAAGAGAATACTTGCAAAACGTAAGGCACCCAAAACGGTGTATACAAAATGAATGACCTAAATCCTCACTCGTCTATTGTAATATTTTTAATTTTTAGTGGTTACAAATATGAACCTTCAAGCAATAAATCACAAGATTGAGACTCAGAGTTCATATAATACATGTTTATATGTATATATAACTGACATCCAATGGCTTTAAACAGATGAAAACAAAAACAAAAGAGACAAAAAACTAATAAACTGTTGAGAACATCTATTATGTAAAACTTATAAATACAATATGATGATTGAAATAAAATTTGTATCTTGAAATAGCCATTACGGTAATTACAAGAAAAAGAAGTAGAGGTTTCAAATAAAACAGTGTTATTGTGGAAATATATGGAAATGAGATGGTTAAAATTTTTCTTTACATGGTGACGATAGATTAAAGTACAAATTCTATACCGCGTAATCATTAAATGGTACCTTAATGATGAACGGCAAATTTTCAGTCTCTCTCAAAGCTGACAGTAACGTACGTTCCAGATCCTCCCACGTGTCAATCAAAATTTGTTGTGTGATTGTTATGTATTTATTTGAATTTTGATGATCTTTTTTTGACTTTGAGCTGACCTAAAAAAAATAGAGATATGTGATTATATATATATATATATATATATATCGGGAAGTAGGAAACTCACATTATCAAGATTCATTTGGATCATTCTCATTAGTCGACATGCTCCATTTTTCAAGTAGGGTCTAAGGATAACAGCAAGGAAGTTGCGTTTGTGATTGAAATTGCAAACGCAGCCCCCAACTTTTGCATTGGGCTTATCTAAGGGTAATTGATATGCCAAAATTATATTGACAAATCAAAAACTGACATGTGTCTAAGCTATATCTTGTGTAGGTCATACATCGTCTAGGTATACCGACCTGTCGTCGGTCTACCAACCTCGGGAGCACCAAACACCGAGGTACCAATCTCACTCACCAAGTACATCAAACTACCGAACAGGTCGTCACCGTCATCTTCGCCCTACCGACCTCGGAAGGACGATACGAACGTTGACATGTGACAGTTAAGGAAACAGTTGGTAACAGTAAGGCAGTTGGTGACAGTGAGGCAGGTGGTGACGACACGATTGATAATCATGATTGCTACAGTCAGATAACAGCACGCCCATGCCTGGGCAGTACCAACTCCTACCAACTTTGACAGGTAATCAGCCTATAAAGGCAAACCCTTAAGGTACGTAAGAGGGATATCATCCTTTTTTTCCTGAATTATTATTGAAAGCATTATTTTGACAATCTATCTAACTTAATCATCGGAGAGGCTACCACCGGAGCCCTCCCCGGTGGCATATTGACTCCTTTCTTTTTCAGACTTGATACGATCGGAGAACCGGGGCTTGACAGGTCAAAAAGCTACGGCAACAGTAATGTTTTACTCACCAATTCTTACCGTCACTTTTGGTTATCATTGATGGAACTCATGATGTCCCGCCACAATAAATGGTAATACATTAGAGAATAGAGATTATGATAATCAAGTGGTAAAGAAAAGTGATTAATATACAACATTAGTGCTTCTCCCAACACCCTTAATACACATTTGTGCGTTAAAAAAATTCTCTCAAACATTACTTAAGTTGTGGAAAGTACTGTCTAGAAAAGTCATTCTCAAGAAACTTGATTAAAATGTCCGTTTTAAATTTATTACAATGTTGAAAAATGGGTTCATAAGTTGATCTAGACACCTAATTTATTAAAAATTTCAATTTTAAACTTAAAAACAACCGGTTTGGAATTCATTATAAGCTAAACCAAATGCATACTTAATTTCAATTATTAAATATATACAATGCTCGTTTAGATTAACTAAGAAAAATTACGGTTTGAATTAAGTTGTAATTTGAATAAGTAATTATGAAAAAATGTTGATTGAGTTAAGTTATTTACTGTTTGGATTAATGTATTTGATAAGTGTTTAAATAATATTGTAATATTTGAATCAATTATTAATAAGTGTCATTAAATTAATTTTTTTTAAAAATTTAATAAAATTGATTTGATCTTTTTTTAAAGTTAAATATTTAGTTCAAATAATAAGATGTTACTGAAATAATTCATAAATCTAATTCATGACAACACTTATCACAGTATTGAGTAGTAAAACATAATAGAATAGTACCGTACATTCTACAAGCTTTATAATGCAACTATATTTTAGCAACCACAAAAATAAGATGTTATTTTTGTGGTTTCTATACGATATCTTGTCTTTTGCAGCTGAGAGCAATCATGGCTTACTAGAACTTAGATTGTGAGCTTTTAGCCTTACGTGACGGCAGTCTGATCTTGGAGTCCTCAATCGCCTCACACAGTGAACCATAAGAGGACCCATCCTTGCTCAAAGCTTTTTCGGCACTGTGTTTAAGCTCTTTAACTCTCTCCCTTATGGCCTCTCCTTCTTTGTACTCCATTACTGTTCTAATCATCTTCTCTATCTCTTCCCTCCCCACCACCTTCTTCGCTGGCAACTCCTTTGGCCGGACCGCCACGCCCAGCTCCTCCGTCAGCATCGTGGCATTCATTTTCTGCTCAGCGTAGAGCGGCCATGCGATCATTGGCACCCCGTTGGTTATGCTCTCCAAAGTCGAGTTCCACCCGCAGTGTGATAAAAATCCCCCAACTGATGGATGGCTCAAGATTACCACTTGTGGAGCCCACATCGGGATCACAATTCCCATTTTGTGGGTCCTCGTCAAGAACCCATCAGGCAAGTAGTCCGGGGTGCCATCAGGAACGTTCCCTGCAGTGAAATAAGACCCATCCACAGTCCCCTCTATGGGTGGGCGTACCACCCAAACAAACCTCTGTTGGCTCAACTCCAAACCCCAAGCCACCTCGGTGATTTGCTCAGCTGACAGCGTCCCGGCACTCCCGAATGAAACATAAATCACTGACTCACTGGGCTGCATGTCTAGCCACTCTAACAATTCAATCCTCGAACCGGCCGCTTCAGGCGGCCTTCTCAATGGACCGATGGGATACACCGGTACCTTAAGGACAGACAGTAAATCTTCATTTTCTCTCAGAGCTTTGAGTGATGTAGGCTCCAGATCCTCCCACGTGTTAAGCAAAACTCCATCGGAGAAGTTGAGCTGAATCCCCATCCGTACGTACTCAGGATACATCTGATCATTTCGGTCTAACATCGGGTCAACCACATCTTCCGGTCGAAGCGCCTTGCAACCGGGAAGTCTCAGCGGTTCTTTCTGATCAACGTACTGACCCTTCACCTCCTTATCAAGCACCTGACAGTACGCCGTTAAAGCGGCGAACCATGCAGTGGAAGGGATATACACGTATTTGGACATATCAAACTCATTGGCAATCTCGAGAGCTTCGGTTCCAAAGAGGTCGACGATGAAGACCGTCGGCTCCTGCTTCATCGCAGAAATAGCGGACTGGATACCTGGTCGGGCCTCGCGCATCATTACTGCAAGCTGGGTAACAACCTTTGCGTCGGGGTCCAGTAGACCGGAAACGTCTACCGGCGGGAGTTCGATGATGTTGAACAGCTTTGGGCCGGTTGGGGGGTAGAGAAGTTGAGATTCTGCTGATGATGGAGTTGTGAGGACAAGGATGGTGACTTCAAAGTTGTGGTGGTTGACGAGGCTTTCGCCGAGCTGAAGGATGGGGATGAGATGTCCCATGCCGGGGCTTGAGAGTATAAGAGCATGAAGCTTTGAGCTATCCATATGGGAGCAACTCAGAGAGGGCGGAATATGAATCTGGAGATGCATGAACTGACCCGGTTGAGCTTGTATATATATATATATATATATATATATATATATATATATATATATGGTGCATAATTAGGTAAGAAAAAGGAAACTATAAATGAGGATATATTGAGAAAAAAATAAAAGAACAGTGGTCTAGAATGGACTAAAAAATATATAAACAATAGAAAATAAAATAAAACAAAGATATTCTCACGATGGAACCCTAAGAAAATAAAGAATAAAATCCACACTAGTCAAAAATATTAAAATCTTTATGGCAATTCTCAAAGGGATTTATGTGTTAAGGTTTTAGGAATATTTCAGAGGGATGGTATGGTTGTTTTTCCGGGAATGACTTTCTCTCATATTGCTTCTACATGTGGATTAGTATAAGAAGAAGTAGATGAGAAAATACTAATGTTCTAATGGTAGAATGACTCAACCGGATTTGATAAATACTAATGCTCTGGTGATAGACTGAAGTAGATGAGAAAATACTACCATTATATATATACTAGATGAGAAAATTTTGGGAAAAGAAAGTGAAGAAAAGCAAAGTTTGACAAACAGAACTTCCTTCCACTTTTTTTTTTTTTCCCTATTTCTCCTTTAGTTTTAGATGCAGTTTTGGTACTGAAATTTTAGCCATGTGGACTTAGTCTGATAGTTACGTTGTTATATGTATTATATTTAAATAAATATATATAAATTATATTACATATATAATAAAATACATTGCATTATCGTTCAACCATGATCAATCAAAAAGTTTTCAAATAATATATTGATGGACAACCACCCCGCTAGTTTATTAGAGATATTTGCCTATGAACTTCATTTATTGATTAGTTGGAATCATTGAAGACTGGAAGATGAAATTGATTATATTTTATAACAATATATAATGCTATCATCACAGCTGGACTATGCAATGACACCGTGAACAAGAAATATATATCTTGGCAAAGTTCGCCTCTTCTAATTTTGACAAAGGCTAGCTTCCAGTTCCAGCCTCCTGGGATTGTCGCCACTACCTCGTCTGGATTGCTCAACTATGACTGTGCTGGCCTCAATACATTAGTTTAAATCAGGACATAGGTTTTCCATATTTCACTTGAAAGTAAGTGTGTGTGTGTGTGTGTGAGGGAGAGAGACAGAGATAGAGGGCAAGGATGGTGGCAGCAATACTAACTTAAACAATACTTACATCATGTTTAGTACTAATGCTGCACTTTTTGGCCCACGAGAGATTCAAGCTCGGCTCCCTACGAAAACACTTGAAACAGAAGATCAGATGACCACCGGGTTGGCTCCGGCGGTAGCCACTCCGATGCTTAAGTCAATAAACTGAATTGAAAGACTTGTAATGAAAGCCAAAATAATGAGCATGATCGTAAAGCGTACATTAAGGGTTGAATTTATAGGTAATGGCTCTCCCAAGTTGATTAGGATTTGGAACCATGAATATAGGGATTGGATCTTCGAAGATATTAGTTACCTTGTTGAATATGGCAACTTAGTGTGGCAGTTTCCTTGTTGGATACAGTTTCCTTATTTCCTGCTCGGAGCTTACTGAGGCGGTGATAGGATCTGATTATTGATTTGCTGTATTGCAGGCCTGCATCTGTATATATTTAGCTTTGTAGGAGAGCTGCCTTGCTTTGATACTATGAGCTCGGTTTATATGGGTTATGCCTCTGATTGACCGAGGATGAGGTATGACCGAGCATAACAGAATGTCCGAACAGAAGTCATATGACCGAGCATGAACTGAATGACCGAGCATAAGTGGTATGACTGAACATGAGCCGACTGACCGAGCATAAGCCGACCTGCATTTACACGTGTCATGTAGTGGTTGGTGTGTCACATAGTGGTATATCAGTTACTCCCCCCCCCCAAGCCTTAGTTTGAGCTCGGGGCGTAACTAAGGTTTTATGAGCGTCCGAAAAGCCATGCATTCTGTCTTCTCGTTTTTCGAGACGTCCGTTGGTACATCAGTTATTGCGCAGCCGATTCTTGGATTTCTCGAGTCATTATTGTTGCGATACTGTCGTGACGGTTCGCCTGGTTAGTAATTACTCTCCGGATGCGTATAAAAGGGAGAAAGAGCCTTGTACGATTCTTTTACCGTCTTTTATTCTACGAAGTGAGATATACATCCCGCCATTGTCGAACCAGCAAACTAACCTGTGAAGAATCCCATCCATCCGAAGTCCCTTACTTCGATTCAGGTTCGGTTTTAGTATTTTTGTTCATCTTTTCACTTTCTTCTCTTCTCCTTTTAGTTATTTTGGAATGACGACTTCTTCGGCATCTTCTGGTGGTGGTGATGGGTCAGGGAGCCTCCCAGAAGCTTACTCCCTATCGCAAACCCTAGTTAGGGGTAGTAGTTCCCTGGGGACCAGGTCAGAAGAGGCTCGTTCTAGCCCTTCAGTTAGGATTGTTGACGCCTTCTCAGAGTCTAGGGATAGAGAGGGTGAGGTCTTTGGTCGGTCTTCTCAGGGAGAGGAGACAAAGAGTACTGTAGCCTCCTCCTGGTTAGATGTTATAAGGGAGAGGTATGACTTCCCTTCAAATGTTACCCTTAGGGCTCCCGACGACCTAGACTACCCTTGAGACGTTAGGGAAGGAGAAATTTGTGTCTACACTGCCTGGTTCGAGATGGGGCTACACCTTCCTTTCCCTAGATTGCTTAGGGATTTCTTTTGTTGGTTCAACCTCTGCCCAGCCGACCTGCTTTTGAATAGTTGGAGGCACATGTTAGGGTTTATGGCTTTAGGTCGTCTGAACGGCGTTGAGGTTTCCTTGGATTTGATTCGTAGTAAAATGGACCTTAAGTACCTGAAGGCGGAGGGCCTCTACTACATGTCGTTTGACAGGGGTTTCCGAGCTTTGTTTTACGTTCCGTCCTCCAATAAATTTTGGAAGGATCGGTATTTCTTTGTTAGTGGAGAGTGGGAGGTGACCGACCCCGAAGACCAGTTCTCCACGTTCCCCAAGAGCACGGGGTTTATGGGTGAGACCTCCTATTCTTTTGTAATTTTGCTTTGTGCTTGTCTCTGTGTTCCTTGACTAACCATTTGTTCGAAATTTCTTTGTGTAGATAAGAGTATCAAGAAGAGGCCTCAATTCACCCCCGTCCTAAAAGATTAATACAAGAGGCTCCTTCAGACTCCCAACAGGGACTACCGAGCTATTCTTCACTCAGGCTCCACCATGCCTCCCAAGGACAAGAGTGTTGTCGATGAAGTCCTTAAGTCAGTTGCTGGTAAATGGGGGTCTTCGAAGAAGAAGAGGGTGGCGAGCCAGCCTCCTCCTGTTGCGTCTTCTTCAAAGAAGTCGAGAACGACCAACCCGTCCACCTCTGCGCCTCCCAAGAAGGGGGCGGCCTCCTCTGCTTCTCCCTCTCCTCGGCCTCCTCTGAGGGGCGTGGTGATCAGGGAGCCCTCCTCTGCCCCCCAGAAGGGGGTGGTGATCAGGGAGCCCACTTCTCCCCCACAGAGGGGTTCGTGGCACCGAGGCCTGCCCCCTCATCGGCTCAAATATCTCAACCGAGGGGGAAGGCAAAAGTAGATGCTCGGTTGGAGCAAATGCCTAATGGATACAAGGCCGTCCATCAGGCCATTGAAGATTTCTAGGCGGGGGCCCCACGGAAGGACTCCCCCTCTTGCAGTACCCGAAAAGGTACTGAGAAGACGGTGTTCGGCGCTATGAGCTCCCATCTGAAGGTAACGACCGACCTTTCTATTTTTGTTGCTTTCTTTCTTTTCCTCTTTATTGACATGTCTTTTGTTTTATTTTTTTGCAGACTTTGCATAACTTGGCCGCATTGATGGAGGGCACAGTGGATTTTCAGGCCTTGGAAAGGCTGGAAGAAGCGCTTGATGAAGCTCGGCTGCAGCTTGGCACGGCCCAGTCTAAAGTTACCTCGGCCGAGGACGAGCTCAAGGAGGCGAGGAATTGCCTCTTAATTATGGAGTCCGAAAGGGATTCCATTAAACTTGAGAGGGATTCTTTGCAATCTGAATGGGACTCCCTTCGTCAGGACTTGACCAAGCTGAAGGAGGAGAACAGTGCCCTTCAGGCTTCCGTTGCTCAGAAGGTTGAGGAGGCCAAGGTTGAGACCGAGGCCAGGCTGAAGACCGAGCTTGAGAAGATGGGTGATACAATCGCGCAGCTCGGTTATGACAACTTCAAGTCCAAGCTTCTCGCCAAGTTTCCGGATATTGACCTGTCTGGGATTGACGACGATGACGAGGACGAAGATGGTGATCAGGACAATGGATCTGCAAGCCCTTTAGTTTAGGGAAACTTTTGTAATCCTATTTCACCAATGTTTGTAATCGAGTTTGCATTTTAATGAAAATATCTTCTCTTCAGATTTCTGTCTCTATCTTTCTTTGACTGTTGGCAATCTTTTTTGCTCCAAAAATGCATCAATGTCTTGTTGTGTGTAAACGGACTTCGGTCCTTGAGGTTTTGTATTCTGACATAAGTAAACCTGCTCGGGATCCAGAGTATTGTTTTTACTGACCATGGGCTGTCTCCCGAACTAACTTATGGCAATCTTGAAATAATGTGTAGTAATAACCAACTTGTGCTGAACTTTTGATATTGGAGGGGTTTTGAGTCTTCAAGAAAGATAACTTGAATAATAATCAATCAATCTGATCACTAATCATTGATCGTAAAAACTAGTGTAAAACAATTACTTTGACCCCTTAGAACAAAACCTGAGTTTGTTTGCCGAACAAAGCGACTTGTATTTGTAAGGATTTTTTTTTTTTTTGATGGTCGGTGTGACTGAGCACTTAGAGTTATCCTCGTCTATTTATAACTACTGACACACAGTTTTGTGTACTTGTAATAAAACATCAGCCTCATATATTAAGATGGACCAGACTCGAAGTCTGTACATTGAGATGGACCAGACCTGAAGTCTGTACATTGAGATGGACCAGACCTGAAGTCTGTACGTTGAGATGGACCAGACCTTAAGTCTGTACATTGAGATGGACCAGACCTTAGGTCTGTGCATCGAGATAGACCAGACCTGAAGTCTGTTCATCGAGATGGACCAGACCTGAAGTCTGTTCATCGAGATGGACCAGACCTGAAGTCTGTGCATCGAGATGGACCAGACCTGAAGTCTGTTCATTGAGATGGACCAGACCTGAAGTCTGTGCATTGAGATGGACCAGACCTAAAGCCTGTGCATTGAGATGGACCAGACCTGAAGTCTGTTCATTGAGATGGACCAGACCTAAAGTTTGTGCATTGAGATGGACCAAACCTGAGGTCTGTACATTAAGATATTTCACGGAATATGTTAAAAAATAAAAAGAAATTACTTTATTGATAATACTTTCGTAAATATTCCATATTCCAAGGTCTGGGATTAGGTTTCCCATCCATGCTTTCCAACCAATAAGTGGTCGGCCTTACTGTTTTGGTAATTCTGTAGGGGCCCTCCCAGTTAGGTGATAACTTCCCCATGGTGGGATCCTAGGTGTTCTGGAACACCCTTCTTAGGACAAGGTCTCCAACTTGGAAGCTGGCAGGCCTGAGGCCAATTTTTGAGCGGCTAACCATCCTGCGCTGATATGCTTCCATTCTGATTACGGCCTGCTCTCTCCTTTCTTCAAGCAGATCCAAGTTTTCTGCTAGTTGTTGGTCATTGGTTTCCTTGTTGAAGGCTTCAGTCCTTGGGGTAGGCATGCCGATCTCAACGGGGATTACTGCTTCGGTTCCGTAGGCGAGTGAGAAGGGAGTTTCTGACGTTGGAGTTCTCTTGGTTGTTCGGTAGGCCCAGAGTGCCCCAGGGAGTTCCTCGACCCATCTCCCCTTAGCTTCTTCTAATCTCTTCTTGAAAGCATCTAAGATTGTTCGGTTAGTGACTTCGACCTGCCCGTTTGCTTGAGGATGACCAGGGGAGGAAAAGTGCTGGTTGATGTTTAGGTCTTGGCAGAATTTCTTGAAGATTTTTCCAGTAAACTGTGTGCCATTGTCTGAGACGATCACGTGAGGTATGCCGAACCTGCAGACTATATTTTTCCAAGTAAAACTCTGGACCTCCTTTTCAGTGATGTGAGTCAATGGCTCTACTTCAGCCCATTTTGAGAAGTAATCAATAGCCACCAATAGGTATCTCCTGTTCGGTGTGGCTTTAGGTAATGGGCCTATGATGTCTATCCCCCATTGCGCAAAGGGCCAGGGGCTAATGATAGGGATGAGCTCATGCCGTGGCTGGTGATGATAAGGGGCGAACCTCTGGCATTTGTCACACTTTCTAGTGTATTCTTTTACTTCCTTTAGCATTCCAAGCCAGTAGTAGCCTTGAGTCAGAGCTCGGTGTGCTATGGTTCTTCCTCCGTTATGATTTCCACAAATTCCTTCATGAATTTCTGCCAGGACGTACTGAGATTCCTCGGGTGCAAGGCATTTCAACAATGGCTGAGTGTAAGATCTTCGGTAGAGCTTTCCGTTAAGGACAAGATACCGAGCTGCTCTGATGCGGATTCTTTTTGCCTTATTTCTGTCTTCTAGGAGGAGTCCTTCTTCCAGGTACTGGAGTATAAGAGTCATCCAGTTCTGTGGCTGTTTTGTGATTTGGGCGACCTGGATCTCCTCGGTGCTAGGCCTCGGCTGGTGAGAGAACTTTATCGTTGAGTCCACCCCCGTCTTCATGTGAGATGCCATGTTCGCCAAGGCATCGGCTCTGCCGTTTTGACCTCTTTCTATTTTTTGAATCGAGAATGCTTGGAAAGAATGTTTCAACGAATTGACTAATTCCGAATATTGAAGCATTCTCTCATCTTTGACTGCGTATTCTCCTTGAACTTGACTAACCACCAATTGAGAGTCAGAGAATACCTCGAGGTTCTGTACTTCGCATTCCTGAGCTAGCTTTATCCCCAGGATAAGGGCCTCATATTTTACTTTGTTGTTGGAGGCTTTGAACCCCAAGCTAATTGCCCTTTCGGTCGTAAGTCCATCAGGAGAATGTAGTACCAGCCCGGCTCGAGCACCTCGGTCGGTAGATGACCCATCAGTATACAACTTCCAAGTTCCCATATCATCGGAAAGCTGTGCTTTGCTCTGTAGTGCGGGGGTGAATTCTGCGACAAAGTCTGCTAAGGCTTGCCCTTTAATTGAGACCCGTGGAACATAGGACAAATCAAACTCCCCTAGTTCCACTGACCATTTGACCAACCGTCCTGATACTTCTGGTTTTCTTAGGACGGTTTTCAGTGGGTAAGCAGTTGGAATTTCTATGGGATGTGCTTGAAAGTAGGGTCTGAGCTTTCGTGCCGATACTATGAGTGCCAAGGCTAGTTTTTCAATCTCGGGGTACCTCTTCTCTGTGTCCAGTAACGCCTTACTGACATAGAAGATGGGCCTCTGCGCGCTCCTGTCCTGTCTGACCAGTACCGAACTGACAGCGTTCTCAGAGACTGCAAGGTAGAGAAGCAGCCTTTCCCCTTGGATCGGTTTTGACAAAAGCTCGAGCGAGGCTAGATACCTTTTGAGTTCCTGAAAGGATTTTTCACATTCGTCAGTCCATTGTAAAGATTTGTTACCTTTCAGAACCTTGAAGAATGGTAGACAACGATCCGTGGATTTGGAAATAAATCTAGTAAGAGCTGCTATTCTGTCATTCAGAGCTTGGATGTCCTTCTTGGTCTTTGGGGATTTTAGTCCGATTAGAGCCCTGATTTGGGTTGGGTCTACTTCTATACCTCTCTGAGAGACTATGTATCCCAAGAATTTCCCTTTTGTTACACCAAATGTGCATTTTGAGGGGTTGAGCTTCATCTTATACTGTCTGAGAATATCAAATGTCTGGGCTAGGTGCTAGAGATGACTGCTCTTCTTTTGGCTCTTGACTAGCATGTCATCAATGTAGACTTCCATAGTACTGCCGATAAGAGGACTAAACATCTTGTTAACAAGACGTTGGTATATGGCTCCAGCATTCTTCAGTCCGAACGGCATCACTCTATAGCAATAGAGACCTCGTTCGGTGATGAATGAAGTCTTCTCTTGGTCAGAAGGATGCATCTGTATTTGGTTGTACCCAGAATAGGCATCCATGAAGCTCATGAGCTCGTGCCCTGCAGTTGCATCGACTAACTGATCTATTCGTGGAAGGGGGAAGCTATCTTTCGGGCATGCTTTGTTGAGATCTATGTAGTCAACACAAACTCTCCACTTGTCGTTCTTCTTTTTTACCAGAACAGTGTTCGCCAGCCAATCAGGATAAAATACCTCTCGTATCATGTTGGCGTCGAGCAACCTTTGAACTTCGTCGTTGATGACCTGATGTCGCTCCGGAGCGAGTGGCCTTCTCTTTTGTCTCACTGGTGGATGATCCGGATCCACCATTAGTCTGTGCGTGATATGGTCGGGATCTATTCCCTCCATGTCCCTTGTTTCCTAGGCGAACACAGAGAGGTTTTTCTTTAAGAACTTGACCAGCTCATCCTGCTCGGTATGTGTCAGGTCGGGACCTATCTGCAGGTAACGCCCCTGATCTTCCGGGTTAACCAGGACTTTAATAGGTTCCCCTATAGGCTTGGCTCTGTTATCCCTTCCTCTGGGGCTTAATGGCTCGTCAATCCTGGGGGGACAGTCTTCTGCCTCGTGACGGCAAGGGTGGATTGCATCCTTGCTTTCACGGGCGTGCAGTAATTGCTATTTAGGGGCTTTGGCCTTGAGTGCGAGGGCATGGCATTCTCGGGAGGTCGGTTGGCATCCTTTGATGGAGTAGACGGTCTGATTGTGTCCGTACTTCAAGCATTGGTGGAGAGTCGAAGTGACTGCTCCCATCTTGTGCAGCCAGGGCCTCCCAATTATGACGTTATAGGGAGATTTAGCTTTTAGGACCATGTACTCAGCTATCGTGGTCTTTTGTCCATCCCCTTCTCCTGCAGTTGTGGCCAGGTCGACCCTACCCAATGGAGTGTTGATGTTCCCGTCGAAGCCCGCCATGATTATACCAGTGGGCTTAATGTCATTGGGGTCGAGTTTCATATGCTTAAAAGGGTCGTAGAACAGTACGTTAGTTGAGCTCCTAGTGTCAACAAGGACTTTCCGGATTTCGAAGTTGGCGATCTTGAGGGAAATGACTAGGGCGTCACTGCGTGGACAATGAACTCCTATAAGGTCGTGATCCGTGAATTAGATTTCAGGCACAGGCTTTAGCCTTTTCTCCAAGTTAGCGACCTGCAAGATGTTGGGAGCAGACCTGGCCTCCCGAGCATAACGTTTCCTCGACCTGTTAGAAGTGCTTGTTGCAGGGGAAGCTGCGTGTAGGACAAAGATCACCTGGTTGTTCTGTCGCGGGGGCTCATTCCTACCTTCCTTCTGTTCTAGCTTCTGGTCGGCCTTCCTTTGCTAGGGTCGTTCGTCACGGGGGTTCTGTCCTCCATCCTGCCTGACGAACTCTTGTAGCCGTCCTCTCCTTATCAGCTGCTCAATCTCATGCTTGAGAGCTTTGCAGGTATTGGTTGTGTGCCCTTTGTCTTTGTGAAAATCACAATATTTGGTCTGATCTCGGTAGCTGGGGTCTCCTTTCAAAGGTTCCGGCCATCTCAGATTTTCTCGAGATCTGACTTGCTTCAGTATGTTATACGGAGAGGTGTTTAGAGGAGTAAAGTGGTTCAATTCCTTCAGCCCAGAATTGTAGGAGGTTCTGGGGGCCCCCCTTTTTTCTGGGCTCCTGGCTCTTTTCCTAGCCGAGCTGGTATCCTTCCTTTGGTCATCCTTCTTCTGACTATCTTTCTTCTGGTCGTCCTTCTGAGCTTGTTCCTTGACCTTTCTAGAGGTGTCCCTGGCCTCTTCCAGGTTAATGTACTTCCTTGCACGGTCCATGAGTGCCGCCATATCCGCGGGAGGATTTTTGGTCAGGGAGTCTTTAAAGCCTCTTTGTGCAAGACCAGCGGCCAGAGCAGCCACTAGGAAACCGGGGCTACAGTCTGTTACCTCGGTCAGCTCGGCGTTGAAACGCGTTATGTACCCCCTGAGTGATTCTTCCCTTGTTTGCTTTATGTTTAACAGGAATTCCGGACCCTTTCTTAGCCTCCTGCTAGTCATGAATCTGTCCAAGAATCTTCTGCCAAGCTCATAGAAGCTAGACATTGAGTTTGGCGGGAGGTGGTGGAACCACTTCAGGGCGGTACCATTGAGGCTGGTCACGAACGTTCGGCATAGAAAAGCATCAAAAGCACCGTGTAAAGCCATGGTGTGTTGGTAGTGGGAGAGGTGGTCCCCTGGGTCCCCAGTCCCATCATAAGGGGTGAATTTGGGGACGATAAATTTCTTGGGTCTTTCTTCAGTCATGATAGCATTAGTGAACGGGGTGGCCGACCTCCCGAGCAGTCTGGCCAGCTCGTCCTGTTCCGGATACTGGGCACCTCTTATAATGGCTGTGCGGTCCATTGATTCAACAACTTCTTCGGCTCTTATTGACCCCCTTGGCAAGATGGGCTGGTATGAGGCAGGTCTCATGACTTCAGGGCCCACGTGAGTAGGCTGATCTTGGCCCATTACTAGGGGGTTGTTCTGATTCTCTTGTACTGGTGGTGCAGGAACCATTCGAGGTGGTGACCCCTGTGGAGTATGGTTCACTCCCGAGGCCCTAGGGATGGGGATTCGGGTGGTGCTTCGATAATGGACCTCTAGGATAAAGGCGGGAACTCCTTGGCCGGCTGCCGTTGATGGCTGGGGATCTCCATGAATATCGGCAGCCATAGGAGGTTGCACCTCCTGAGTGTTTGTGGCAACAGGTAGATTTCGGAGATTGGTTTCATGATTCTGGGTGAACATTGCCAGGGTCCTGGACATGGTCAAGAGTTGTTCTCGTAACAACTGGTTCTGCCGCCTAGTCTCGACAAGCTCCTGTTGTACGGGATCAGTTACTCGCCCTCTTCCTCGTCCGCCAGTCGGTTGAGGATGAGGGTTTTGAGTATTCTTTCTAGGTCGCAGGTTGGGAGCCATGATCCTTTGGAAAAAGGAATGAGCTTTGATTAAGTAGAGCACTTGGTGATCGTCGTTTCCCACAGACGGCGCCAAACTGATGCTACACTTTTTGGCCCACGAGAGATTCAAGCTCGGCTCCCTGCGAAAACACTTGAAACAGAAGATCAGAGGACCACCGGGTTGGCTCCGGCGGTAGCCACTTCGATGCTTAAGTCAATAAACTAAATTGAAAGACTTGTAATGAAAGCCAAAATAATGAGCATGATCGTAAAGCGTACCTTAAGGGTTGAATTTATAGGTAATGGCTCTCCCAAGTTGATTAGGATTTGGAACCATTAATATAGGGATTGGATCTTCGGAGATATTAGTTATCTTGTTGAATATGGCAACTTAGTGTGGCAGTTTCCTTGTTGGATACAGTTTCCTTATTTCCTGCTCGGAGCTTACTGAGGCGGTGATAGGATCTGATTATTGATTTGCTGTATTGCAGGCCTGCATCTGTATATATTTAGCTTTGTAGGAGAGCTGCCTTGCTTTGATACTATGAGCTCGGTTTATATGGGTTATGCCTCTGATTGACCGAGGATGAGGTATGACCGAGCATAACAGAATGTCCGAACATAAGTCATATGACCGAGCATGAACTGAATGACCGAGCATAAGTGGTATGGCTGAACATGAGCCGAATGACCGAGCATAAGCCGACCTGCATTTACACGTGTCATGTAGTGGTTGGTGTGTCACATAGTGGTATATCAAGTACCATATTTAAGTATGATAGAATGAATATTTTAAAAATATATATTCTGATTTTTTTATTATTTATTTTTATTTGGAATGATTAAAAATACAAATTGAAATATTTATTTAAATTATTTCAAAGTTGAAAAAAGAATTTAGAATCATTTCAAAGTATACAAGTACACATATTACGTAAGTGTACGAACCACATATCAGCGGGTGATCTTAGATTTTAAGAATATTAATATTAAACAATTCAATTTTTTGTATTAAATTTTACATCTGAAATGATATGAAATAAATTAAAATCACTAATTGTATATTTGACACATCATTTAATAATTTTTCATTAAACAGTAGCCAGAGATACAAAATTTTGGTCTAAAATTTGAGACAAATTGAAATAGCATTACTCTTCTAAGAAACCAGTTGTCTTCGTTTAGGTTCAAAATTGTAATAATTTTTAGAATTTATTATTTATTAAAAGAGAATAAATCATATTACATCTCTCCCTAACACTCTAGACTTGTTAGCAACCCATACTATTCCTATACGTGAGAGTAAGGGTGCAAATGATCTGAATCGAATCGAGTATCTAATGTTTGGGCTTGACTCGGGAAATAATCGAGCCTGGCTCGACTTGGCTCGAAACTCGACTCGAACTCAAATTTTTGATCGAACTCGGCTCGTGAATGGCTTGTCAAGCTCGAACTCGACTCGGCTCGAAAAAATCAACAAGCCTCATTCTAGCTCGAGCAGAGAAAATCCCCAACAGGAGAGAGAGAGAGAGAGAGAGAGAGAGAGAGAGAGCTTCAAGCAGTTAAGCTGACGAATATCAGCATAAAAAAATGAATTTTTATCACAAAAATCTTCACGAGAAAGACACATAGACTCATTTCGTCACAGATTCCAATCTTTTTTCAGACGAATCAAACCGGAAGATGAATCTGCAAAATGTACGCACAAATGTTGCACTCACATTGACAAAAATATAGAGAGTAAAACACTAAAAGACCAGAACGTTCAAACAATTTACTAATGTGAGATCCAAAAATCGTTTTCTCTAACCATTAGCAAGAACTGCAAAAGATTTGCAGATTCGAGTCAGAGACAGTGAACACAAAAACTAAATCGTTCGTTTTCTTTATTTATTATTAGTATAATACTGAGATCAATCTTCGAGAAAACTCTTTCTTCAATATACAAACAAAACCCAACTCTTTCTTCTTCAAATGTGAACGAGAACTCGAGGCAGAATTAGGAACTGCGTTTCCAGTCTCCCTCGCTCGTATAGGAAATAATGAGACAGCCTGGAGTAGAGTAGAAAGAAGTAGAGACAGCTCTCTGAGACAGAGTCGAGTAAAGTAGTAGTAGAGTAGAAAGAAGTAGAGACACCTCTCCTCTCTTAAACTTTCTCTCTCTATATCTCTCTTCTGCATGCGAGTAAGAATGAAAAATGCGAGTGCAATCCTAAAGAAGGTTGATCGAGACTCAAAAGTTTGAGAGAGGGAGATGGGGCAGAGCAGAGCTGCGGCGCACTGTCTGGCACTAAACTTGAAGAAGGTTGATCAAGTCGAGAGTTTGAGAGAGGGAGAGAGCTCAGAAAGGGCAAAGCAGAGCTACGGCTGCGGGCCTGCAGCTGCGGGCCTGCAGCACACTGATTGAAGAAGGTTAGAAACCCTAGCAGAGAAAAAATAAATATTTATACTTAAAAACATAAACGAGTCACGAGCCGAGTCACGAACCGAGCTTATACTAGCCTGTTCACGAGCCTGACGAGCCAAGCCTCTTTTTAGCTTGGCTCAGCTCGGCTTGTTTAATAAACGAGTCCTATTTAGAGCTCAAACTCAGCTCGTGTATTAAATGAACCGAGTTTGAACGAGCCGTAATCAAGCCGATCTCGAACTGTTCATGAACGGCTCTGTTCGTTTGCACCTCTACGTGAGAGTGAGGAATGTTAGTTTAATGAAATAGATTTAAAAAAGTACATAAATGAATTAATTAGAGATAAATTTGAGAAGGAAAAAAATAAAATCTAATAAGTCCGAGATGAATTTAAAAAAGGAAGGTTTAAACCCAACAACCCTAATTATAATATGAAATTATTTAAATTTTTTTTATTATTATTTTAAAATACTTAATCGATTCTTGTATATCTGAAATTGTGAAAAAAAAAATATAATACTAAAACCGGGTTGAATAAGTCGGTGTTGAATTTATTACAATTAAAAACAAGACGAGTATTAAATAATATGTGATGTAGGATAGAATCCAATAAAATTAAAATGATTTTGATTAAACAAGACAGAGTTAATGAGAGTGAGCTCATCATAATTTCTAACAAGTGATAATAAAATCAATACCAAATATGGAAGTGGGCTCTATATAGGTCCTTTGGACAATGACAAATATGATTTGAACTCTTCTTGATCTACTCAAGATTTTTGGTGCATAATTAATCATGATTAACTTATCGGACCTTATTTCCCTGTTCCTTCTACGCGTGGCCGACCATAGTTCATTTCATGGAAAGCGTGGCGTATTTAATTTGTTTAGTTAGTACATAACAAAAAATTAGCGAGAGGATAATCCAACTAAAAAGAGAGTAATTCTTATCACTTTCTCCTACACCTAGCATTATTGGTCACTAAAGATTCTGCTAACTGAAACACTTGTAATCATGAAATAAAAATGAATGCACAATCAATGATTCCACCATTGCTAATGCTGTTTTTTTTTTTTTTTAATAATTAAGAGCATGCGTTAATAAGCTCATTCTTTATAAGGTCAAATGAAATTATTAGCATTATTAATTTAGGTGAATTATATGATTGTGAATAATTAGTTTTTTTAAAAAAGAAGAGATTATGGCAATTAATTTGTTGCTAGTGCTTGTTTGGATTTGCTTCAAATTTTGAAAAGATGATTCTATTAGATTAATTTTGGCATAATCAGTTTGCTGATTTATCAAGGTTTTGATAAACATTATTGAACTCAAATGATGCCTTAGTTGAATTGTCAGAATTGGTTATTGAGTCCTGTTTAGTAAATATTACTCAAAATTGATTTAAAAAAATGGACTTCTCATTTTTTCTTTTCAAATGGTAAATATTTTTGTAGTGTATTTGGCATTGCACTATATAAAAGAATTTTGTAGAGAAGATACAAAATAAATAATAAATAATAATATGTATATATATATATATTATATGCAGAATATATAGAAATCTATATAATTTATATTATATTTTATAGATAAATTAATATTTAATGAAGTATATAAATATTATTTTTTTTCAAAATAAATATATTTATATGCAAAATAAATCTTGTCTATCAACTATGATATGATAATATTAGTTTTTTCATTACATAATATTACATAAATTAACTTATTTTTAGCCAAAAAGAATTATTAATACATTTTTATGTATCACTACAGTTAACGCTTCTCTCTATTTTTTTTTTTACTAATGCAATGTAAAAAATAATACAAGATATAGAAGATTTAAATTCACTAAAATTATCTCAAAATAGCATAATTCTTGAGAGAAGAGTGGAGTCTTAAATGCAATTAACGTACTAAGTATTAACATACATGCTTTAGCATTGCAATAAACTTTTTTTTCTAAAAATGAGTAAGTAATGACATTGGATCAGTATTCGCATAAGCATACACGCATATATAATAATAAAAATAAAAAATGAAAAAATTAGGTTAGTTTTGTAATTTGTAGTGGTAACATATTAGATGGAATAGTGGAGGGCAAAGTGGGAAAACTAAATTTGGACATTTTTAAATAAAGTAGAATACTGAAGGCAGAGTTGGGCCAAACGCACACCGGGCATTAGGGTTGCATTTTGACCCACATACACAAGGCAATTGCTTGTCAAAGACATCCGTCCTTACATTTGAGCCCCCAAAACATAACAGAGAATACTTAATGTGATAGGATTAATCTGATTAGTAACTCATGATTTTTTTAAGGGGAAGGTTATAGGTTCTATTGTTTATTTCTCTTCTTTCCAATTTTGGTCTCGACTTTACTTTTGTAGTTAATGAATTGTTAGATTCTTGGCTCCTCAATAAGAGACTTATGAATTTGTAAAATAATGAGAATTATTGGCAAAAAAATTAATAATTTACCCAATACATTTAAATTTTGCCATGGTTTTGGTGTTATATAGCCAATTTTGTACACTTTACAATTTTTATTATCCATCCAAGAATAAATTCTATGTAGCCAAAATATTATTTTTGTATATTTTAGAAGTCATATGCCATTGGCCTAATCCATCAATCAGTTTCATTGCAGAACTCCTCGTTAATGGTCTCTTGCAGGACTTGAACTCTATTTTTTTTTTTTGAGAAAGAGCAGATAATGTTACTAGGTCACGGTCCATTTTGGCACATTATATAATATTAATAGGTCTTTCATATTGTGATTTTCAAAACCACCGAATAATGACACATCACAGTCGAGATACAATGAAGAATATGTAGCATTAGTCATAAATAAATTAGAATGGCTGGAATCTGGAGGTGATTTTCATACAAAATACCATGTCCATTTGTTGCAGACGTTTCACCATGGGGGCGCAGACTGGGCTTATTGATCCATCCGGAGGGTGTTGCTTAGCCTCCATACAAAGCAACAAATAAAGAGTCAAGCCCAGTAAAAACCCCGGAGGCCCTCTGACCCATCAAAGAGAGCCCATGAGCAACCAAAAAGAACAAAAAAAAACATTTTTCCATATTTATATAAAGAAGAAAGAAATGGAAAACCGAAAAAGAGGCTGACCAAAAAAAAATTACATTTCTCTGTTAAAAACTCATCAGAGATGTTAATCTAAAATCCTGTCTAAATGCATCATCGTGTTTTGAGAAACTGTGAGTCCTAATCACATTAAAATAATATATCTAAATACTCTATCAAACAAAACAATTAGGGCCAATCAAAACAACAAACAAACAAAAATAAAATAATCTTGTAAATAATTAATATATATAAAAAAATTATTTGTTTAAAAGTCGATCAACTCTTATTTATCATATAAGTAATAGATATATAATTTATTTTAAGAGTGAAGAGAGATTTAAGATTGTAAATGAGTAGAGTCAAACAGTGAATTGTTCAAAGTTAAAGCTGCGTTTAGATAGTGATTCAGATATAATTTTTTGAAAAATGTTTCTGAAATGTGTTTTAGAATTTTGTAATTAATTTTTTGAAAATTGTAAAAATACGTTTGGATATGCTAATCAGAATTCAGTTTCTGTGTTAAAAACTGTGAAAATGCGTTTGAATATAATTTAATTGTTGTAATCTAAATTATTAATAATAATTAGTCATTCAATTTATAAGAAGTCTAGATTCTCTTAGAAATTACTGGTGATGGTGTAATTTATTCTTAGTTTCCTTTTTTTCTTCAAAGAATATTTATGACTTTTTTTTTTCGTTTGATATTTTTTTCTGCTAATTTTCAAATGGGACTTGATCATACGTAGATCTGTGAAAGAAATCAATTTTTTTTTGCCATGTAATTTGTAAAAATCTATTTATTTATTCAATATAACTTATTTTTTATTATACGAATCTTACTTGTTATGTTTATATCAATCAAATATAATTTCTATATCTCTAAAAAAAAAACAATAAGTTTTGATTTTTACGACAGATCTGCTTCAACTGAACATAATTAATTATATATTCGAAGCTATTTGTATTATAGATACGTGTTCGGCCGTGTTTAATTGATTATTCCAACGCTCCTACTGTTTTTTTTTCGAATAAGTCTAGAATTGTAAGCCGGCAATTTTTCAGCCGTGAAATTGTTGATAAGCATTTTGACCAGATCTTGATCTTCAGCTGTTGATCTCTCTATGCACCTTTCAGATCTGCTTAATTTTGATTATTTTAATTGAAGTCTGTTTTTATCTTTGTTGCTACACTTTTCAACTCGTCAAAGCTCTGATCTTCGTTGACATGAAACCTGGGAAGCAATGGAGTTAGAATGTCGTCGGGAATGACTCCAGTGTTAACCACTCCAATGATTAAGTTAGAGAGACTAAAAGTAACAACTCTAAATAATAATTCAATAAATGATTCTCCCCCTGACGTACCTCAAGGGTTTGTAATTATAGGCTGATTGTCTGCCAAAATGGATAAGAGTTTGTGCTATCAAGGCATGGATTCACTGTTAACTGACAGTGGCAATTTCATCATTACCACGTGCTTTACTGTCGCCAGCTACTTTACTGTCGCCAGCTGCTTTATTGTTTCCACCTGCCTCCCTGTTTCGCAAGGCTACCTGCTTCACTGACTGTGGTACGTCATCGTCTGTCTTATCGTTCCGAGGTCTGTAGGGAAGGATGACGACGACGATCTGTTCGATAGTCCGATATGTTGGTAAACGAGATTGGTGCCTTGATGATTGATGTCTCCGAGCCTGGCGGTCCGACGTCAGGTCGGTATACCTAGTTACTTTATGACCTGCACAGAGCACAGCTAGACACGTGTCAGATTCTGGTTAGCTAGCATATTTTTGGCGTATTGGCTACTCCACCCCGAGCCTTAGTCCTGAGAGCGCGTACAGAACTCAGGCTAGGGTTCCCGAAAGGTCACACGTTCAGCAATTAATACATCGTTTTGTATTTCGAGGGGACAACAGCCGCCTTGGTATAATTACTGTGCGCGTTGTCGTTTCGACAATCAAGGCTATTATTATGCAACCGTCATTCAGTTTTTCGAGGCATTAAATGATGCCTCCACAGCCTTTTATCAATAGTGGAGGTGGTCACCCGAATTTCTGTTTACAACTTTCAAGCATTTTCAAAGTGTTAGCAAGCGATTTCCGGCATCCTAGCTTCCTCTCCGGCATCCCACAAACAATCACCGTCGTTCGACGTCAATCCAGTAATCTCTCATTCTCCTTTCAATTTCAGTTGTATTCTTTTACTTCTTCTTCTTCTTCATATTTTCTCTGTCTTTGGTTTGCCAGTCATGTCAGACCTCGATGTTCATTTCGTCAGTGGGGAGGTTAGGATAGATATAGGAGTTCCTTCTTCTTCCTCTTCCGCTTCATCCTCCCATCCTTCTTCCTCTAAGTCTAGTAGAGGGTCTAGCAATGGGGAGGCTGGCACATCAGGCCGATCCCAGAGTGAAGAGGGGGAAAGTGCCATTACGAAAGGGGTTTTAAAAGCTATTAAAAAATAATATATGTTCCCGAAAAATGTTTCTTGTAGGATCCCCAAGCCTTCATATCATCCCTCCGACATTGAACGAAGGGAGATATGTGCCTATCTCGAATGGTTCGAGATAGGCGTACGTTTTCCTCTCCATCCCCTTCTTATAAAGTTCTTCACCTGGTTCAACATTTGCCTGCCGAGCTGAACATAAATAGCTGGAGGCAACTCCTGGCCTTTATAGTTTTAGGTCATCAGAATGGGGTCTAGGTAAACCGGGACCTTATTCGGAGTCAAATGGACATGAAGTACCTCAGTTCGGAAGGACTTTACTATATGTCCTTTGATTAGAGGTTCAGGCCTCTGACTTCGGTGCCCTCTTCCAACAAGATATGGAAGAAGTGGTACTTCTTCGTTAGGGGAGGCTGGGAGCGTGAAGATTTTGGGGACCATCTGAGCCTCTTTCCTCGGCATACCGGTCCAAAGGGTGAGTCCTCAGACCTGCATATATTAGTTTCCCTTCATTCTTAACATATCATGAAAGAATGAGATCACCTATCGAACAAATCAAAGGAAGTGATAATTGGAAATCAAACCCGAGGTCCTTCAAACAACTTCTTCATGTGAGCGAGGTATCAAATGAGATCCAACGAGTTACTTATTGAATTCCCACTCTATTTCATTCGAACGACCTAGGTTGCATTGCTCAAACTATGTTATGTTAATTGCATTGACACACTAATATGTTGAAACATTTTAACACTTAAAAACTTGTGTCAATCAATCTACAATAACACTGAACACACTGTAAAATATTTAAAAATATTGTGTGCGTATGTGTGCAATTTGTTGTAAAAATTAAAAGATTTTAGGACTATTATGAACAATATTTTTAACCTAAAGGCAAGAACATATCATAAAACTATTAATCACAAACTAGTTGAGGCGTGTGTCCTTAAGAGTGATTTCGCCCCTATTTATACTGGTTTATCGGATAACCGGAATTCTATTGGGCCCTTAATTGTGCGCGAAAGTCACCACATTACTCTACATAATTTTACAAAATCCAATAGAATGTGTACTAATATACTAAAAAAATTCTCACTTTCCAACCGATGTAGAATACAAGTATTACGAAATACCCATGTATCTCAACAATATCCTAAGTCAATATATTCGTTTCACACAACTTTGAATTACTTTTGTGTATTCAATAATATAAATTTATAAGTGAAACTCATATGCTTGAACACAAGGCTTGATTACTTGACACATTTGAAGATAGACACATTACAACTATAATTTTATCAAAAACCATGAGATAATTCATAAGAAAGGAAGAGAATACTTGCAAAACGTAAGGCACCCAAAACATTGTATACAAAATCAATGACCTACATGCTCACTCGTCTATTGTAATATTTTTAATTTTTGGTGGTTACAAATATGAACCTTCAAGCAATAAATCACAAGATTGAGACTCAGAGTTCATATAATACATGTTTACATGTATATATAACTGAAATCCAATGGCTTTAAACGGATGAAAACAAAAACAAAAGAGACCAAAAAACTAATAAACTGTTAAGAACATCTGTTATGTAAAACTTATGAATAAAATATAATGAATCAAATAAAATTTGTATTTTGAAATAGCCATTACGGTAATAATAAGATAAAGAAGTAGAGGTTTCAAATAAAAGAGTGTTATTGTGGAAACATATCAGATGAGATGGTTAAATTTTCTCTTTACATGGTGACGGCATATTAAAGTACGAATTCTATGCCGCGTAATCATTAAATAGTACCTTAATGACGAACGGCAAATTTTTATTCTATCTCAAAGCTGACAACGTACATTCCAGATCCTCCTACATGCTAATCAAAATTTGTTGTGTGATTGTTATGTTTTTATTTGAATTTTGATGATCTTTTTGTGACTTTGAGCTAAACTGAAAAAAAAAAAAAAAAAAAGAGATCTGTGATTATAGATATAGATATATATAGGGAAGTAGGAAACTCAAATTATCAAGATTCATTTGGATCATTCTCATTAGTCGACATGCTCCATTTTTCAAGTAGGGTCTAAGGATAACAGCTAGGAAGTTGCGTTTGTGATTGAAATTGCAAACGCAGCCCCCCAACTTTTGCATCGGGCTTCTCTCAGGGTAATGTTTTACTCACCAATTCTTACCATCACTTTTGGTTATCATTGATGGATTTCATTATGTCCCGCCACAATAAATGGTAATACATTAGAGAATAGAGATTATGATAATCAAGTGGTAAAGAAAAGTGATAAATATACAGCATTAGTGCTTCTCCCAACACCCTTAATACACATTTGTGTGTTAAAAAAATTCTCTCAAATATTATTTAAGTTGTGGAAAAGTGCCGTCTAGAAAAGGCTTTCTCAAGCAACTTGATTAAAATGTCAGTTTTAAAGTTGATTTAGACACTTAATTTATTTAAAAGGTCAATTTTAAACTTAAAAACAATCGTTTTAAAATTCATTATAAGCTAAACCAAATACACACTTAA
Source organism: Nyssa sinensis (assembly GCA_008638375.1). Lineage (NCBI taxonomy): Eukaryota > Viridiplantae > Streptophyta > Magnoliopsida > Cornales > Nyssaceae > Nyssa > Nyssa sinensis. The sequence goes on along the minus strand of CM018043.1, from coordinate 54,119,657 downwards.
TTTCAATTATTAAATATATACAATGTTCGTTTGGATTAATTAAGAAAAAGTACAATTTGAATTAAGTTATAATTTGACTAAATAATTATAAAAATATGTTATTTAAATTAAGTTATTTAGTATTTGAATGAATGTATTTGATAAGTATTTAAATTAATTATTAATAAATGTTATTAAATTAATTTTAAAAAAAAAATTCTATTAAAATAAATTTGATATAAAATGATAGGATGTTATCGAAATAATTCACAAATATGATTCATGACAACACTTGTCACAGTAATTGAGTAATAAAACATAATAGAATAGTACCGTACATTCTACAAGCTTTATAATGGCATCTTACCAAATATTTCGGATATAGTAAGACTTTATTTTTGTGGTTTTCTATACGATATCTAGTCTTTTGCAGCTTCGCAGCTGAGAGCAATCATGGCTTACAAGGCCTTAGAATTGCGAGCTTTTAGCCTTACGTGACTGCAGACTGATCTTGCAGTCCTCAATCACCTCACACAGTGAACCATATGAGGACCCAGCCTTGCTCAAAGCTTTTTCTGCACTGTGTTTAAGCTCTTTAACTCTCTCCCTTATGGCCTCTCCTGCTTCGTACTCCATTACTGTTCTAATCATCTTCGCTATCTCTTCCCTCCCCACCACCTTCTTCGCTGGCAACTCCTTTGGCCGGACCGCCACGCCCAGCTCCTTCGTCAGCATCGTGGCATTCATTTTCTGCTCAGCGTAGAGCGGCCATGCGATCATTGGCACCCCGTTGGTTATGCTCTCCAAAGTCGAGTTCCACCCGCAGTGTGACAAAAATCCCCCAACTGATGGATGGCTCAAGATTTCCACTTGTGGAGCCCACATCGGGACCACAATTCCCATTTTGTGGGTCCTCGTCAAGAACCCATCAGGCAAGTAGTCCGGGGTGCCATCAGGACCGTTCCCTGCAGTGAAATAACACCCATCCACATTCCCCTCGATGGGTGGGCGTACCACCCAAATAAACCTCTGTTGGCTCAACTCCAAACCCCAAGCCACCTCGGTGATTTGCTCAGCTGACAGCGTCCCGGCACTCCCGAATGAAACATAAATCACTGACTCACTGGGCTGCATGTCTAGCCACTCTAACAATTCAATCCTCGAACCGGCCGCTTCAGGCGGCCTTCTTAATGGACCGATGGGATAAACCGGTACCTTAAGGACAGACAGTAAATCTTCATTTTCTCTCAGAGCTTTGAGTGATGTAGGCTCCAGATCCTCCCACGTGTTAAGCAAAACTCCATCGGAGAAGTTGAGCTGAATCCCCATCCGTACGTATTCATGGTACATCTGATCATTTCGGTCTAACATCGGGTCAACCACATCTTCCGGTCGAAGCGCCTTGCAACCGGGAAGTCTCAGCGGCTCTTTCTGATCAACGTACTGGCCCTTCACTTCTTTATCAAGTACGTGACAATATGCCATTAAAGCAGTCAACCATGCGGTGGTAGGAACAAACACGTATTTGGACATATCAAACTCATCGGCAATCTCGAAAGATTCGGTTCCAAAGAAGTCGACGATGAAGACTGTCGGCCGGATCTCCATATTAGAAAGAGCGGACCGGATGCCCGGTCGGGCCTCGCGCATCATTACTGCAAGCTGGGTAACAACCTTTGCGTCGGGGTCCAGTAGACCGGAAACGTCTACCGGCGGGAGTTCGATGATGTTGAACAGTTTTGGGCCGGTTGGGGGGTGAAGAAGTTGAGATTCTGCTGATGATGGAGTTGTGACAACAAGGATGGTGACTTCAAATTTGTGGTCGGTGACGAGGCGTTCGCCGAGCTGAAGGATGGGGATGAGATGTCCCATGCCGGGGCTTGAGAGTATAAGAGCATGAAGCTTTGAGCTATCCATATGGGAGCAACTAAGAGACGGCGGAATATGAATCTGGAGATGCCTGAACTGGAACTATTGAGCTTGTATATATATATATATATATATATATATATGGTGCATGATAAGGTAAGAAAAAGGAAAATATAAATGAGGATATATTGAGAAAAAACATAAAAGAACAGTGGTCAAGAATGGACTAAAAAATATATAAACAATAGAAAAGAAAATAAGAAGTGGATGAGAAAATTCTAATGCTCTAATGGTAGAATGAGTCAACCGGATTTGATAAATACTAATGCTCTGGTGATAGACTGACCAAATTAACCAGATTTTATATAAATTCTTGTTCAATCTATCTACCATATATATATATACACACACACACACACACACACACACACTAGATGCGAAAATCTTGGGAGAAGAAAGTGAAGAAAAGCAAAGTTTGATAAACAGAACTTCCTTCCAATTTTTTTTTCCTATTTCTCCTCAAGTTTTAGATGCAGTTTTGGTACAGAAATTTTAGCCATGTTGACTTGCCTCTGAACTTCATTTATTGATTAGTTGGAATCATTGAAGACTGGAAGCTGAAATTGATTATATTTTATAACAATATATAATGCTATCGTCGCAGCTGGACTATGCAATGACACCGTGAACAAGAAATATATATATATATATATATATCTTGCCAAACTTCCCCTCTTCTAATTTTGACAAAGGCTAGCTTCCTGTTCCAGCCTCCGGCAATTGTCGCCACTACTTCGTCTGGATTGCTCAACTATAACTGTGTTGGCCTCAATGCATTAGTTTAAATCAGGACATAGGTTTTCCATATTTCACTTGAAAGTGTGTGTAATGTGTGTGTGATATTTCAAAAATACACATTCTAATTTTTTTTTATTCTTATTTGATATGAAATACGAATTGAAATATTTATTCTAATTATTTCAAAGTTAAAAAAAGAATTTGGAATCATTTCAAAGTACACAAGTACATATATTACATAAGTGTGCGATCCACACGTCAACGGGTGATCTTAGATCGTAAGAATATTAATATTAAGCAATTCAATTTTTTGTCTTAAATTTTACATCTAAAATGATATGAAATAAAATCACTAATTGTATATTTGACCCATCATTTAATAATTTTTAGCATTATTATTTATTAAAAGAGAATAAATCAGTTGAAATAGCATTACTCTTCTAAGAAATCAGTTGTCTTCATTTAGGTTCAAAATTGTAATAATTTTTAGAATTTATTATTTATTAAAAGAGAATAAATCAGCTTACATCTCTCCCTAACTCTCTAGACTTGTTAGCAACCCATACTATTGCTATACGTGAGAGTGAGAAATGTTAGTATAACTAGTCTCGTTTCCTTCTTAATGAAATAGATTTAAAAAGTACATAAATGAATTAATTAGAGATAAATTTGAGAAGAAAAAAAATAAAATCTAATAAGTCCGAGATGAGTTTAAAAAATGAAGGTTTAAACCCAACAACCCTAATTATAATATAAAATTATTTAAATAATTTTTTTAATAATTTAAAATACTTAATCGATGCTTGCACATCTGAAATTGTGAAAAAATATATATAATACTAAAACAGGATTGAAAAAGTTAGCGTTGAATTTATTATGATTAAAACAAAACGAGTATTAAATAATATGTGATGTAGGACAAAACAGGAAAGAATCCAATAAACTTGAAAATATTTTTTTTGCTTAAACAAGACAGTTAATGAGACTAAGCTCATCATAATTTCATAATTTCTAACAAGTGATCATAAAATCAATGCCAAATATGGAAGTGGACTCCATATAGATCCTTTGGACAATGACAAATATGATTTGAACTCTTCTTCTCGATCTACTCAAGATTTTTGGTGCATAATTAATCATGATTAACTTATTAGAACTTATTTTCCTTTTCCCTCTACGCGTGGCCGACCATGGTTAATTTCATGGAAAGAGTGGCGTATTTAATTTGTCTAGTTAGTACATAAAAACAAGATTAGCGAGAGGATAATCCAATTAAAAAGAGAGTAATTCTTATCACTTTCTCCTACACCTAGCATTATTGGTCACCAAAGATTCTGCTAACTGAAACACTTGTATTCATGAAATAAAAATCAATGATTCCATCATTGCTAATGCTGAATTTTTTTTTTATTTTTTAATAATTAAGAGCATGTGTTAATAAGATCATTCTTTATAAGGTCAAATGGAATTATTAGCATTATTAATTTAGGTGAATTATATGAATGTGAATAATTAGTTTTTTTTTTTAAAAAAAAAAAAAAAGAGATTATGGCAATTAATTTGTTGCTTGTGTTTGTTTGGATTTGTTTCAAATTTTGAAAAGACGATTCTATTAGATTAATTTTGGCATAATCAGTTTGCTGATTTATTAAGGTTTTGATAAACATTATTGAACTCAAATGATGCCTTAGTTGAATTGTCAGAATTGGTTATTGAGTCCTATTTAGTAAATATTGGTAAAAAATGATTTAAAAAATGGACTTCTCATTTTTTCTTTTCAAATGGTAAATATTTTTTCAGTGTATTTGGCCTTGCACTATATAAAAGTATTTTGTAGAGAAGATACAAAATAAAAAATAATATAATATATATATATAAAATATATGTAGAATATATAGAACTCTATATAATTTATATTATATTTTATAGATAAATTAATATTTAATGAAGTATATAAATATTATCGTTTCTCAAAATAAATATATTTATATGCAAAATAAATCTTGTCTATCAACTATTATATGATAATATTAGTTTTTCATTACATAATATTACATAAATTAACTTATTTTTAGCCAAAAAGAATTATTAATACATTTTTATATATCACTATATATACATATATAATTCTTCTTTTTTGAAAACCTAGCTAATTGCTAGAGTTAATGCTTCTCTCTATCATTTTTTTTTACTAATGCAATATAAAAAATAATGCACGATATAGAACACTTAAACCCACTAAAATTATCTCAAAATGGCATAACTCTTGAATGCACCTAATGCACTAAGTATTAACATACACGCTTTGGCATTGCAATATACTCTTATTTCTAAAATGAGTAAGTAATGTCATTGAATCAGTATCTACATAAGCATACACACATATATAATAATAAAAATAAAAATAAATAAAAAAATTAGGCTAGTTTTGTAATTTGTAGTGGTAACATATTAGTGAAAAGATGGAAAAGTGGAGGGCAAAGTGGGAAAACTAAATTTGGACATTTTTAAATAACGTAGAATACTGAAGGCAAAGTTTGGGCCAAAACGCACGCCAGGCATTAGGGTTGCATTTTGACCCACATACGTAAGGTAATTGCTTGTCAAAGACATCCGTCCTTACATTTGAGCCCCCAAAACATAACAGAGAATACTTAATGCGATAGGATTAATCCAATGCATGGTTAGATTATTGGCTCCTGAATAAGAGAGTGTTATGAATTTATAAAGTGATGCTGCACTTTTTGGCCCACGTGAGATTCAAGCTCGGTTTCCTGCGAAACACTTAAAACAGAAGATCAGAGGACCATCGGGTTGGCTCCGGCGGTAGCCGCTCCGATACTTAAGTCAATAAACTGAATTGAAGGATTGTAATGAAAGCCAAATAATGAGCATGAGCGTGAAGCGTACCTTTAGGGTTGAATTTATAGGCAATGACTCTCCCAAGTTGATTAGGATTTGGAGCCATGAATATAGGGATTGGATCTTCGTAGATATCAATTACCTTGTTGAATATGGTAACTCAGTGTGGCAATTTCCTTGTTGGAGACAGTTTCCTTATTTCCTGCTCGGTGCTCATTGAGGCGGTGATAAGGTCTGATCATTGATGTGTTGTACTGCAGACTTGCATCTGTATTCGTTAGCTTTGTAGGAGAGCAGTCCTCCTTTGATAATATAAGCTCGGTCCATATGGGTTATGCCCTTGATCGACCGAGGATGAGGTATATGACCGAGCATGAACTGCATGAGTGCACATCAGTTATACGGCTGAGTCATAAACTGAATAACCGAGCATAAGTTATGCGGCCGAGCATAAACTGAGTGACCGAGCATAGGTTATATGGCCGAGCTACAGTTACACATGTCGTGCAGTGGTTGGTGTGTCACATAGTGGTATATCATAAAGTAATGAGAATTATTGGCAAAAAAATTAATAATTTACCCAATGCATTTAAAATTTGCCATGGTTTTGGTGTTATATAGCCAATTTTGTATACTTTATAATTTTTATTATCCTTTCAATAATAAATTTTACGTAGCCAAGAATATTATTTTTGTATATTTTAGAAGTCATATGTCATTGGCCTAATCCATCAATCAGTTTCATTGCATAACTTCTCATTAATGGTCTCTTGGGTAGACTTGGACTCTACTTTTTTTTTTTTTTATGAAAAAAAGCAAATAATGTTACTAGGCTACAGTCCATTTCGACATATTATGTAATATTAATAAATCTTTCATATTGTGATTTTCAAAACCACCGAATAATGACACATCATAGTAGAAATACAATGAAGAATATGTAGAATTAGTCATAAATAAATTAGAATGGCTGGAATCTGGAGGCGATAAAAAAAAATTATCTGTTTAAAAAACGATCAACTCTTATTTATTATATAAGTAATAGATATATAATTTATTTTAAGAGTGAAGACAGATTCAAAATTGTAAATGAGTCGAGTCAATCAGTAAATTGTTCAAACTTAATTATGTAAAATAAATAAATTTTAAATTGTATTCAAACTCAACTTATTACTTTTTTTTTTAAGTCAATTTCAAACGAGTGTCTAATCGAATCGAATTCAAGTAATTTAATTTTTAATGTAACATTAAATCAATTAATAATTTATTGAATCGAGATCAATAAATTAATAAATTTTAAAATATATTTTAAATTAATTTATTTATTTCACAAGTAAACTCAACTAATTTCAAATCAAACGTAAATATCATGCCTGTTTTAAGAATAGATGACAAGTGACTTTAGCCTACAAAGTTGAATGACTTGGGTTGACTTTGACCCGTGGTTACCCAGACTTTTCCGGGGTAGCTTTTTTTTTTCCACATTGTAGATGCCCGCAGCTGCAAGCCAGAAGGTGGCTTGACTTAACTTGGATTTAGCTCATGATGACCAAGACATTAGAACCAACTGCACTTTCAGAAATACTATTTAACTTCTAAGTACATATAAAATAGAATATTTTAATTATTTAGAAATTTTAAAATTTAAAATAAAATAATTAAGATAAATAAAAACTTAATTTCAAAATCTTTCAAGAGTTAAAATACACTATTTCATATACACTCAAACTTATAATAGTATTACCATTTCTTTTTATTTTCCATTTTTTAGGTGCACCAGAAATCGAAGGCTATTTTTTTGAGAAAAAAATTTAATGGTAGAATAGCATAAATTTTTTTTATGATTATACAAAACAAATTCTAACATGTGACTTATATTTTAAATTATAAAATTATCGTAATATTATTTATGCCACTGTTAATAATAGGAAAAATAATCCAGTGGGTCGGTAGCATACTTTCACTATGATCTATTTATTTTGTGAGTCTAACATGAATCTTACAATAATACTCAAATTACAATAGAAATAGCACCATAATACCGTCTCAATGAACCTTTTTTTCAATAACTGATGTCTTCTACTACTGTATTATGCATTTTCAACTAACATACATATATTCGAACATTGATAACTAAAATAAGTATTTAATTTTTATTTTTATTTTTCTCTCTCTTTCGGTTGGCTTTTCTCTGAATTTTGGTTCCGCCCTCTCTCTCTCTCTCTCCCCATTAAAGACATAATTGTTTTCCATCCTTCACTATTCATCAATTAGAGACAAAGTAACTCCATCATAGCTCCTTCTTAGAACGTAGAACATGAGTTACTAGAAGACATATTAGTAGTTAGAGTTTACGACTCTTTTTTTGTTTCGAAAAAAAAAAATATTAAGTAATAATACAAATTAAATTTTAATATTTAATATATATTTTAAATTAAAATATTATTATAATATCATTTTTATTATATATTTAAAATTAATTTATATTAATATTAAATTTTTTTCTACCATTTTACCATTGTATTTTGACCTTTGCCACCATGACCAATTTGGTTCATGCACCAATACAGCTAAAAACTAATCTGGCAAGGCTGTAAAAGTATGGCACAACTATTCCCAACAATTCAGCCATAAAAAATGTTATCTTGTAGATTCCACACATTTTCCCAATTGCACGTGCATTTCCTAGGTACTTCAACTTTTTCATTATTAAACTATAGACAAGACATTTTCCTAAAAGAAAAATCAAAGGGGACAATTTGGTCAAAGCATCTCGTCCCAAAAGAAAAATCAAGTAATTAAAAGGGTTGGTACATTAGAACATCAAGCATGAAATAGGTCACATGGGAAGGGACCCTGTAGAAGGTTTTGTCCTAAGATGCTCCTTTGACCCACAAAAGCCAACAAGACTGTGACATAGGGATAACAATTTGACACTTCAAACAGGAAGAGGTGGCCTTCCTTCCCTCAGAAAGTCCCTTTCAGATTTATTTCAATCCTCATCTACTTTCTTCCTTCTCTGTCATTCTCTGCTCTTTATTTTTTTTTTTTTGAAGTTTGAACCATTCCACTGAGGGGTCCCCTTAAACCGTGCGTTTGGATTGATAAGAATGGAGAAGAAATGAAACCTCAGGGAGGTCTTTCTATTTATTTTTGGCTCTCCTTACACGGGACTTGAAATTCATTTTTCTTGGAACAAGAAAATAAGTAAATTCCTATTTTCCTCTTTCTATTCCTGTGCGAGAAGAATATATAATATATTGCGCCTATATCGAGTATATTACAATAGAGAAAACTGAATGAAATGGGGTTTTCTTGCCAGGAAATTGATCTATTACAAACCAATAATTAATTTGAAATGGTTTTGAGTCTGTATCTTCACAAAATCCCAAACAAGAAATAGCAGTCTCTTAATTTGAAGCTTGTGAGACCAGCACAATAATAATTTAAACAGGGTTCCATGATCAGTGGAAATTTTAAAAGGAAAATGTTCTAAACGTAAAAAAGGAGAGGAGGAAAATGAACTCTCGCTCATCACTTCAGTTCAGTCTTTCCCAGCAGATAAAGATTGAGAGTTGCAGTCCTTCGAAAAAGCATGCCTGAAAATCTGATCTTCACCAACTGAATCTAACAGTTTCAGATTCCTGTGATGGCTCCATGAGAAGGAAAACTGTACAAACGGAAGAAGGGATAGCATGTAACACTGCCACATTCGAAATCAAGGTTCCCATACACTGGCAGAGATCATGGGAAACCTTCAAGCAAAGCCACACAATTGGCTCCTAATAAAGGAGAAATCATTGACAAACAACCAAGAAATTTGCATATTCAAGCACAAAGTAATCTCTTTCTTCCACCTTTATTACGTTCAGTGGCCCTATCCCACACAAAGTTCAACAGTGAGCCTTTCCACTTCCAAGAGTGAGCTCCAAATCATCCACTCCAATCTCATGTATTTTCTCACCCTCCCATGCCTTCACTGTGCCACTCTCAAACTCAAATTCAGAGCCACGTCCCCTTTGGGCTGCTGCTCCCCAACCCAGTTCTCCAGCCCCTTCAACTGCATCCAGGATGGAACTCTGCTGAGCCACAGCTTTTACAAGATTAAATGTAGGGGAAGATGGAGCTGCTGTGGGTGGCAGTGTCTGGAAACTGACCCACCGGCCTGAATCAATGCTGGAGGCATCGGACTCATCACACTCTGGAATTGTGGCTGGTGGCAGACGGTGGCGCCTGGTGGGACTCGATGGGGCAGAGGCAGCAAAAAGGGGGTGGCGGGATGAGTGCAATGAATCATTGGAAAGTGATTCCCAATTGCGTTTTTTTGGCTTTGACCCCCTGGAAGTTGGGGAAGAAAGAGGTGGGGTTACAGGGGCACTGTTGGATATTCGAAGAGGGGGAAGAGAAGAGGGAATAGAGACCAAGTTACAGAGGAAAGGGAGAATGTAGGACGAGGGGTTTCCATCAAAACGAGAGGGGCTTGGGAAGGAGGAAGATGATGGGCTGGCATGGTAAGAAGGTACCGGACTTGGGAATGTTGACGATGTTGGGCTTAATTGGACTGATGAACATGCACTGATGTTAGTCGGGGTGCCTGCAATCTCAGTTGGGAGTGGCTTACAACCCTGTGTAAAAGGTCATAACAGAAATTAGGCATTAGATGGGACTAATGATGCATGGAGAAAATGTTATATAAAATCATCCTCTTTCTTTTGCAAGTTATGATTCTAATGGAGATGGGACCACAGGACTATCGATGGATCGTGTAAAATAGAGATGGATCTGAGAAAAATGGAGATCAGTATATAAGTTTCAGCAACCACTCGGGAAAGAAAGGGGTTTGATTGATATATGTATACAAGAATGTTTAACAATTATGTGAGAAATGAATTCAAAACTCAACCCTTTGCATCAGAATTTGCCCATAAATCAGAAGCAACAGAAATTTACTCAAAAGCCAATAAATAAGTAAAAAACAATCTCAGGTTCTCTGTCAAACTGTGATCAAAAGAAAGAGATTCACTCTTAGACGACAAGAGGTCGTAATAAACCCAGGATATTATTCCAGATCACAGACAAGAAAAATTAAAGAATTTGGGTTTAAAGAAATAAGAGAGAAAATACTAAATTTCGACACTGTACAGATTAGATCAAGAATTTGCCTGAAAGAGCAAGAAACAACGCCTTGAAACTCCAAGCTCTTATTTTGACCCCTTTAGTTCTCCAGTGATTTCCCAAATCAAAATACAGAAAGGATTTTAATCAAACAGTAAGAAAATGATTAGTCCGATCCATCCGATCTTTAAAAAAAAAATACTTTGACTATCATTCACAAAAATAAAACTAAATGATTTTTTTGCATGAGAAAGCAGCTTAGAAAGTGCGAATGGAGAGGGAAAAACCCCAAAATCCAACATCAAACAACTTGCAGCAAACGAAAGGCCAAGATCAATGGAAATCATTTTCATATCCCCTGCAAAACTATAAATTGTATGCATAATGAAAATAAATAAATATATAAATAAAAGGCATGCCGGTAGGACTAGATCTATAAACATATATAATGAGACCCAAGAAAAAGAGCATAATATTTATTTCTACAAACCCTACCCACAAATCTAGAATATGAAAAAGCGATTTAAGATGCACAGTAATGAAAAAGGGCAGAGTCCACGAAATGCACAAAGTTAGAGTGCTAATGACAGCATCGAAACCAGGAATAAGTGGAAAGAAATGGAAGCAAACCTTGCGATAGGTGGTGCCATCTTCTTCGACGATCCAACCAGCTTCAGCGCAAAGAGCCTTCAAGACTTCGTTGTTGTCGCAGTGTTTGGGAAGCTTGTAGTTTCCCTGAGCTCTGAGGCCTGCGTACATCTTTGCAGCTATGGCCCTCCTCCTCCTCTCTCTCCTCTTGTTGTTCTCTCTCTCCTTCCACGACGGTAACCGCCCCGATGATCCGCCCGGTGTCATTCTGCCTCCGCAACCACTCTTCCTCGCTCTCCTCTCTATATTATATTGGTAGGGGGCCGGTAGTCGGTGTCACACTGGACAGACTGCTCACGAGGGCAATGCTTTCTTTATATATATATAGATATATCTCGCTCGCTCGCTCTCTCTCTCTCTCTCTCGGTCTTCTCTCTTCACAATTCGCACACGGTTGAGACGAGCATGAAAGTCATTATATTATAAAGTCTCATAAATGCCCAATCACAATATTATCCATAGCTCCGACACAATTACAAAAACAACCTTCGTCTTTTGCCCATCTACAGAAATTTTAATTAAGGGTATGATAGTCAATTGACAAAACTATTTACATAATTGTTAAACGTGTTTTGTCGGTCAATTTGAAAATTCAATCGGATGTAAAGTTCTTGAATTTCTAATTTTTTTTTTTGAATTCAATTTATTTATTTATTTATTTTTAATAAATGTCACAGATTTTTTCTTAAAATTTATGAAAAATATAGTATAGCCAAATTTATTCCCAAATTTAAAAAGAAAAAACTTTTTTAATTCTGGGTTTTTTTATTTGGTCAAATATTCTAGTTTTTTTACGGAATTTTTTAATATTTTTCTTTTATTTGAATGATTTATCCAATTTAAAATTTTATGTCAAAATTCAATACCTTGTCATGCATTTAATTTGGCTTTAATGATTTATATTTTTCTTAAGATAAAATATGAAATGAACATTGAATAAAAATTACCTAGTTGTCATAAATAATCGTCGCGGATCTAAATCATAAAGTTAAGGAGGTAAAAATATGAAAGTTAGAAATTTAAATACTCTTAAAAAAAATTGAACAATTTTTGGGAAAGGGGGGCAATTCTTAATTTATAAGAAAATGTTTCAAAAACTAAAGATAAAAATTTGAGAGGGTCATTGCCCTCGATAATACTTAGCATCGTCATCGATAAGTATAATATTGATAGTGATATGAGAGTTTTAGAATAAATATGATTTTCTATAAAAGTAATTCAAGTTATACGAGTGTCTTTTTCTCGTCCAAACAACATTAAATTTATCTTAATATAAGTTTTTAGATTATCTTAACGTAAGTTTTTTTTTCATAAACAAGGAAAAAATATAAAAGTAAAAAAAATATTTTCACCTTGAATAATTACTCGTGAGACGGTGACAGAAATGTACAAACAGCGAGGTCCGATGCATGGGACGCCACTTAAAATCATGTTCACATCTACTTTTGCAAGCTTAGCGATTCCACACGTGTGACGCAGAAACCGAACAGAGAAACCAACAGGGGCTCATGGCATGGGGACCACATTAGATACTTGACGTGTCGATCAGATCGTGCACCACGTGAACGTGGTCCCCGACTAATTATTCATATTAAGCGCTCGGCTCAGCTTGGAAAAGAAAGGCATGAGTAGTTTTAGAAAATCTCAAGCACAAGAGAGATGGGACACAGCTTAGTTAGCTGGCTGGCTAGGGGCAAAGCCGTGCAACAACGTGGAGGCAACAAGACCTTCCAAACGTGCGGTGAGGCGTGCCTTTTAAACTGCCGGGGTTGGGGACCACTGACCGCTCCTTCTTTCATCGGAGACAGCTTCTCAGTTCGGGCGTCTCCTCACTTCATTGGTAACAGAGAGCACGTGGGGTTCATGGCCCGCAGTATTCATCGTTATTTGAAAAGCATCATTTTTGGACGAGCTCTGTTTTAGTAAATCGCAGATGTCAGAATTTTCACGAATAGTAATAAAATTGTAAAGATTCGAATTTACTTTGGCAAAATTCTTTTAAGATTGGGCTATTCCTATTCTTTATGTAGATTTTCAATCCAAAGACATACTTTTAATCATCACCTTAGCAAAATTCTTTTAGGATTGGGCTATTCCTACTCCTCCATGTATATTTTCAATCCAAAGGCATACTTTTAATCATTAAAAATTATTTTCTTTAGAGTGTAAATGTACTAGAAATGTTAATTTGTCTTGTCCTATCGTAACTGTCTCGTCCTGATTTTAATAGAATGAGTATAAAATACTCATAAATGAGTTCGAAGTAAAATCGAAGTGTGACTTTTAAAATTTCATCGGTTCGGGGGATGGTTATCCCGCCCCGATTCCGTCCCGTTTATACATTAAATTTATTTATTTATTCTTATATACACTATATTTATTAATAAATAACATTATATAAAATTAATTTTAAGATTTTTCATATCACATTCATATATTTTTTTCTTGTATTAGTTATTTTGATAAAAAAAAATTAATTTACTTATCAAAATAAAAGTTTTAACTTACTTAAAAAATATATATATCGGGATTCGGGACAGAGCGGGATGAAGTTGAAGAATATAAACTGGGTCGGGGGTCGTGGTCAAGGTCAGGGTCGGAGTAAACCTCGAAATGGGACAGGGCGAGGTCGGAGGCGAAGAATATAAACAAGGTCGGGGTTGGGAAAAGACCACCTCATCCTAAACTTGTCCCGTTATCATTCCTAACTGTTGGATTGTCCCACATCGCCCGTCTCTAACTCCTCTGGTCTATCTATATATTAGATTGACCATCTCCTTAACACCTGAGTTTTAAGGAGCTGATGGGTTGCGCCTCCAATTTCAATATGGTATCAGAGACAGGCCAGAGCCTAACTTTGGGTTAGAGAAGTCGGAGGGCGCTCACCTGGCCTCCCTCCAAGAGCAATGTGCTCTAGGGAGCGTGTTGGATTGTCCCACATCGCCCGTCCCTAACTCCTTTGGTCTATCTATATAGCAGGCTACCCCTCTCCTTAACACTTGAGTTTTAAGGAGCTGAATGGGTTGCGCCTCCAATTTCAATATGGTATCAGAGTTAGGCCAGAGCCTAACTTTGAGCTAGAGGAGTCGGGGCTCGCTCACCTAGTGTTTGATTGTCCCACATCGTTCGTTTCTAGCTCCTCTGGTCTATTTATATAGCAGGCTGCCCCTCTCCTTAACACCTAGGTTTTAAGGAGCTGAATGGGTTGCGTCTCCAATTTCAATATGGTATCAGAGCCAGGCCAGAACCTAACTTTGGGCTAGAAGAGTTGAGGCGCGCTCACCTAGCCTCCTTCCGCAGGCAATGTGCTCTAGGGGGTGTATTGGATTGTCCCACATCACCCGTCTCTAGCTCCGCTAGTCTATCTATATAGCAAGTTGCCCTTCTCCTTAACACCTGAATTTTAAGGAGCTGAATGAGCTGCACCTCAAATTTCAATACTAACCATAAGGAGTGTGAAAACTATACCTTTTATTTAAGAGTCGAAGTCTCGTTTGAGTGGTGTTATCATTTATTTTATTTTTATATATAATTAGTGTTGGTTTAATTCTTCATAATAGCAACATACGCAAATAATAATTAAGCTTCGTCTTCTCATATCATTGTATAAAAAAAAAAAGACTCTTCACTTATTTAATCCGTGACTTTAATATATGCACCAAAAAACTACTAAATGCTCAAACGTATATAATGTGAGAAGTTTTAACCAATAGTCTAACAATTAAAAAAATTAATTGATACGAAAGAAATTCAATTACTAAATTACTCATTATTAAAAAAGGCATACCTCATATAAATTAAAATTTTTTATTAAGGTTTAATTTGTTTAAATTAGATTTCGGTATAGAAATGAAAGTCTTAGAAGCTGTCTTTTTTAAGCTTAACTTAGTATTCCATTTTGACAAAAAATTACGAGTTGCAACCGATTATTTAAACTAATTCAAACAATCAAATAATTCAACTTAATCTAAAATCACATGCCAAACGGGTTCTAATTAATCTTTTCTTTATAAACTAACTTGTTCCATAATAAATAATTAATGATATTAATTATTAGAATAAGTAACACATATATTTATGTATAAATATATTATATAAAAATTATTAATAACATTAAGTTTTTAACAATAAAAGAGAGACTATAGCTTTTTTATAATTGAATTAGATACAATATATATATATATATATCATAAAAAGAAAAATCATCACCTTTACACATGTATAAATATATTATTTTTAATACTAAAAATTGTATAATTATAAGGAAAATTTGTTGTTAGTAAAAATTATGATGAAACTTATTAACAAATAATTTTTGAATCTCTCAAAATTGTTACATATTAGTGACTCGACTCTATATGAAAAGACCCAAAAATCAGTTGAATCAAATTTGACATAGCAATTTTATTTTGTTTAACAACAATGGTCCTACTACAATAAGCCATTCATAGATCAATAAACAACAATGCCACATATAGATGCTATCACATAATAAGAAAATACAAAATCATCAATTGTTTGATTTGTAGTGTTTTCTGTTCTTTCTTTGCCTCTACAGGGATGACATTTATACCAAGTGATATGAAAAATTAACAGAATTACAACTACAATTATGGTGGTCAAAAAAGAAGAAAGTAATCACTACATAGCTATTGGGGTTGTCCAAAAGGGGGGGGGGGGGGGGGGGGGGGGCTTGTTTCTTTTTCTTTTTTTATTATTATTAGTAAGAATGACTTTGAGAACTCCTCATTCTTCAAGCTCTTGCCATATGTTTTTGACTTTTTTACGCAATCTTTGGAGATGCTAATTAGTATGATCCATTGTAATTGTCATGTGTCCTACGACTCCATTACAGTCTTATAATGACTGTCACTTGTCCTCATCAACGGTAATGTAACATCCTATTAAAATGAATGCTAGTATTAATTGTGAGTATCGATTGACACTAACATTATTTTTTTATTAAATATTTATTTTTGTGTAAAATTTCTTTTAACTACTGATGCAGTACATATTTCAGACACATACATAATGGCATTGGAGCGTCATTATAGCACAAAATAACAATAGTTGATTTTCAATTTTTAAACGACCATAACTTTGTATACAGGTATTCATTTTTTGCCTGTGGCCCTAATTCGAAAAGGTCTTTCAAGCTCTACGACATAGTTAATTGTTGATTACATGCGAATTTTGAGATTAAAATCATTCGTTTAAATGATCAAACATCAATTTTAGTGGTTTTTAGTAACTTTTGATTCTAACCAAATATGAGTCAAATAAGTTCAGATCTTATTTTTGTTTTTACCGAGCGTCTTATTTTTTGTTTTATTTTAATTTTTAAAAGGTTTTGGATTTTGCCTTTTTTTTTTTGGGTAAAATTCATATTTTTCTTCTTATGCCTTTTAGGGCATCAGGATTGGGGCTTATAAATATGATGATATGTAATGATAGTAACTGATTTTTGGTGATAATAAAATTCACTTGAGAGTTATTTCTCTTGCCTAATACTTGGTATTCGTGAGAATCAACCAATGTTGAATGCCTTTTGTTTCTAGTATCTTTCTTTAAGAAAAATCAATAGAGTCAAGAGAGAGTTGTGATTTATTTTTTTAGTATGCACTATATCAACCACCACACATACTAATTTTTGACATATGTTTCAATAAATAATTAAAATTTTTATCTTATTTTTTTATCTTAAATACGAGGTAATGCGATTCATCGCTTTGTATTTAAGAGTAAAAAAATGAGATAAAAAAATTAATTTTATTATTAATTTTTTAATTTAATATAAAGAAGTGTAGGCAATTATTTATTGGCAAAAGTTTAGAGAGAAGTCCAATCACAAAAAGGGCCAAACGCGCGTGAATAAGATGGTCCATGCTTTAAGAATAGAAACAATTCAGTTACTAAGACTTGTTTTTAGTCATGCCCTACTCTGCAGGGTTATCGTTCATGTGCATTCAATGAGAATGAGTAATGCACCGAATACTATATATATAGTTATGTATATCTATCGTACACGACCTTGGATGGTTTGGACCACACCTCACGTGGGGGAATTTTATAATGCAGAATACTTAAAACTATCCGTTCACGAAAAATTCTTGAATAGGTTAATAATATATATACACATTTGAGAAGATCAGCTAGTTCAATTACCATTTTGCCACCTCCAGCATTTTGATTTATATTGAATAAACTTTTGTAGTAATCACTTGGTCCGATAATCTGAGCTTAGAAGAAGAAATCTAAGCCATACATTCCGTGGCATGAAGGACCGGCTCACTTGGGTTCCAGTTCTGTTACATTAGCCAATTGGCCCAATTAGTCATGTTTAATAAGATGATCTAGCCCATCAAATAAGGATCCAAAACTGGGGACCAAATAATGGCGGTACAAAAGAAGATAAGCCCATAAAATACATTGAGCAGTGAGCAGTGAGCAGTGACCGCGGGATGAGTTCTTTTAAAGGTTTGCTTGGATAAAGAAAAAAACAAAGGAGAGGAGATGATTCTAGGGCTGTAAACGGATCAGATTCGGACCGGATCAAAGCCGATCCGAATCTGATCCGTTTAGTAAGAAATTTGATCCGATCCGATCCGATCCATTAATCCGATAGATCAGGCGAATGTTAATCCGTATCCGAATCTGTTAATAACCGGATATCCAATCCGTTTAAAATTATAATATGTATGTATATATATATATTAATTTTAAATTAATATATTATATATAATTTTAAAATAATCTTATATATATTGAAATTATATATAATATATTAATTTTATTGATAATATATTAATTTTATAATTTATATATATATATATTAAAATTAAAATTATATATTAATAAAATTAATATATATATATATATATAAACGGATCGGATCGGATTGTAAACGAGTCGGATCAACTTATATCATATCTGGTCCGTTTATATATGAGATAATCGAATTCGGATCAAATCGGGTCACGGATCACTATTTTTAAAACCATATCCGTACTTAACGGATCAAATCAAAATCCGATCCATTGATAGCTCTACTCTCCATAGGCTGCAGATGTTCATATTCTGCCATTGGTGACGCTTGGTTCATCAAATGCTTCTAGCCTTTCGGCCTTGCAAAGGACACCAACCATGTCCGAGTCCATCCAGATCCGGTCCCTTAACCACCTAATAGTACTGAGGGGGACTTGTTCTCTTCGTTTAGGTTTTGAAGGCAATTTTTTTAACCTAATTTCTAAGCAAATGATGTCAAAATGCATCTTTCATTGCAGCAACTCCCTGAAACTTCAGAGATGATATTAAAAAAGGTAAAAGCTAGAAATTATAAGTATGCTTCTTATCAAGGATGAAAGAAGAAATAGTTACTCTTATTATAACGATACCAACAAATTTAAGAAGCCAGTATATCTAAAGAAGTCAAATCTTTGTGCTATAGGCTACCAGGAACATAATATTTTCATGTTCAGATTCAGATTCAGCTGGTATATATTCACAATACCATAGTTTACATTCAAGGGATACATAACATGGGCTGCATGTGACTGCATTACAGAGGAGAACAGAAATTAAATAGATGAAGAATGGAAAACATACACCTGCAAAAGCCATCCCTTTCTAGTCACATAATATCACAGAAGCCAATCAAAGAGATTAACGCTCTGGCTTTTTCAACAATAAATCATTTTTTGTCAAAAAATATTATTCTTCTTTATGAAAGAGGAAGATATATAGCTGACTCTATGAGTATCATGTCATTCCTAAAACTTCTTCTTTATGAAGTAAATAAGATGTTGATTTCCTTGATACACGGCATGATTCATTCTGGATTAACTGTTCTCGTTGAAGAAACTGAAGTAGTCTATCATGCCGAAATGCTGGCTTTCTGTTTACATATCTTTATTAATTTTCTCCTGGAAAAAAAAAGAATTGGATAAAAACAAGCTTTAGTATCAAGACAACCACTTCAATTCTGAAGACTCCGAGGAGTTATACCTGTTATCCTAGCTGAAGTTTCCTGAGTTTCTCAGCGTCAAGCTTCCTCAATGTAGTGGAGCTCAGTTTATCTCCAGTAGATTCTTCAGGGACTAGATCTACAACTTCGACCTGCAGGATCCTCAGAAGTGAGGCAATATTTTCAACAGTGTTCTCAAGAAATTAAAAGCAGATTGATTTCCCCAAAATGTTCATATAATTCTAATTTTATGCGGTTAGCCAAAAAAATATATATAAAAGAAAAACTCAAACCTTTAGTTGTGAAAGGCCTCTCTCAGCTCTCTTCTTATTGACAGACAGCCCACCGGGTAATGTCTCCTTGCTGCAGGACAAACAAATTCAATCAGCTAATAATCTTCAACAATGATCACAAAAACAGACTAACAATATTTGAACATGGATGCGGGAAACAATCTAATAGTTGCTAATGGAAACGTCAGGACTTGCTATAGTAGATTTTATTTAAAGGAAAAACACCCACAACAACCACGTCAAAGACAATAAGCTCCCTTTTTGCCCCCTCTAATAAGAAATACACACACCCATGTCCCACCAAACATGAACCCGGCACCTTCCCTTTGGGATTTTGAAGATACCACTCAAGTTAGCAGCTGCTTGTAATTCTAAACTCATATATATTAAATTCAAACCCGATATAAAGCTAAAAAGAACACCTAAGAATCAAAAACCTGTATAAATAGTTAAAATGAGGTACTTTAAAGTTGAATTCCATAGAACAAAGAACACAGGAGCTTCAACCGGAACCCCTACTCCCACTACAAATGCACACGCACAAAAGGAAAAGAGGGGGCAAAAAAGTTTCCGATCAATGAAAATACCTGACAACAATAGCCTCCAAGTTCTCATCAATGATTGAAGGACCATAAGGGTCTGTGATAGGTTCAATTTGCAATACCAGCTCTAGCTTGACAGACTGGGAAGAAAGGAACAAAAAAAAACAGAACATATATAATTATCACCACAAATGTAATAAGTGAAAATGGTTTTCTCTGCACACAATCTACTGAAGAAGACTGTATGGACCTTATATATAACACACTGCATCTGAGGTAGTAGGTTGATGGTCCATGTGTTTAGCCACCTTATGGTCTGCTCATGCAGCAAGTTTCAGCTTACTTTGCATTCGCCATAATAGAGACTAAAACTTTTTATTCCTATCCTTTTGAAAAGGAGCACACCCCTTATGGGCATGCAGTGAAGTACAATAAGGCTGAACGTTGATGCACAGCAAAAGGATACAAGGTGACAGACACACACACCCCACATCAAACCCACTATCTCAGCTATAACTATGTCTATGCAGCCGTCGTCACGGCATTGCCTGTTCCCAAAGTATTTTCCTGTAAATTTTAGGAATGGATAATGCTTGTCATGCCACTTGAAAATAAGAAATTGACATAGAATATTCTTTCTTATATTAAATACCTTAATATAATCTTCAACATTTTGCATTCTTTTTTCAATGGGCTCTATTAGATCAGAATACTGCAGAAGTCGTACAAAAATCATATTACTAATATCTCCCACACAGCAGAAAGAAACATAAGCTTATAATCAGCACAAATACAAAGGAATTAGTGCAAATATGAGAGAAGGGAACCCATTGAAACTTATAACAAGATATAACTTTTAAATTCTAACCTAAGGATTACCAGAGCAGGCGGCAACTGCCAATCAAACAATCACTTCAACAATGAACAGATTTATCAAAAATTCTTATATCTGATCAAAATATAGAAGTTTCAAAACAACTGAAACATATGGACTGATGTAATGTGAGTAGCTAGCGAGACTCAACCATGGCTGATACATCATTGGTGTAGTACAAGCGGTGGGATAATTTTGGACAAGAGTACCTCGGAAAAAATGTACTCAGAAATGTGCTACTTCAATGTAAGTAATATCCAATGTTTTAAAAACCGGCCGGTTCAACCAGTTGAACCATCAACCGGTCCACAAAACGGTCCGGTTTAACCCATAAACCCGCTTTAAGTTCAAAACCATTCTAAAAACAGAAGACCGGTAAAACCGAACAGTTCAACCGGTTCATGACAGCATTTTTTTTTTTTTTTGTATATTCAAAATATCAAATTTTATGCAATTTTTTAGCTAAATTTTAGCTAAGTTGAATTGGTATTTGGCTAAATTTATTTTGAATTGTATTAAAATTTTAAACCCTTAAAATTTGAAACTCCAGTATTATATATTTGTATCATGTGCTATTTTATTTTATTTTATTTTATGCATGATTATTAGTGTTTATATTTTTTTTCATGTAATTGAAGACTAAATTATTGGATTATACTTTGATTGGATGTTAAATTGATTTTTGTTATGGTCCTTACAATTATGGAAGAATAGTAATAAAGTTTTAACTTTTAATAT
This sequence comes from Nyssa sinensis, assembly GCA_008638375.1. NCBI lineage: Eukaryota > Viridiplantae > Streptophyta > Magnoliopsida > Cornales > Nyssaceae > Nyssa > Nyssa sinensis. The sequence continues at coordinate 54,097,976 of CM018043.1, read as the reverse complement.
TGCAATAAAATATGTCTATTATATTTTTTTCATTTTTTTTCTTGAAGTTTTACATATTAAGAAAATTCATATTTTGTAAATTTTTTTTATATAATTTTTAGTAATTTTTGTATAATTTTTTAAATTTAAAATATCAATAATATGTATTATTAAATTTATTAATTACATAATTATGACATCACGGTTTGATTCCGGTTGACCCGACGGTTGAACCCGTAACTCAGACATTTTTTCGGTTCGATGAACGGTCTGGGTCTGAGAACATTGGTAATATCTGAGAACGCCTATATTTGATTCAAAACAGCATGGCGTTCAAAAGTCACCACTTTGTTACCTTGGCCAAATTTCATTGCTTAGGCCTCCAAAAACGTGTTTTTGCCCTTTTGAAAAGTCTTCGATACTTAATAACGTTGCATAGAAGTCTCCATTTGGAATGCCATTTGTTTCTATGTTCTTCTAGGATTACCTCAAATTTGTCATTTTTAGTATTTTTTTTCTATTTTCTTTATTATTTCCATTTCCTAGTAAAATTTCTCTCTATCATTCTGCATTACAGAAACATCTTTCATTATTAATAATATTGAATTTTAGTTTTGAAGACTATTTCTCTTCTTTCTAGTGATTTATTATAATAAACCATATATACCAAAAGTGGAGGAATCTAAAACTTGGACAAAATTACAGAAAGAAAATCAAACTAGAAAAATACTGCAGATAACCTATAATTACTCACTTAGTTGGGTAAAGGAATCATTCATGAATAAACGTATTACAACAAAGTGTTGAAGCTATGATCATCCTCATCATCACAAAATTGAAACAGAAACATAGATAAGTGTGTGCTCACTTACCTGTTTGTTAGTTAACATTCGGCCATCACAAACTCCAACCACGATGCGATCCCTTGTCAAGTCAACTGCTGCCTATAAAGAGTACTCAGCCGTTTCAACAATTACATATGAGGAGAGAGAGAGAGAGAGAGATGTAAAGAGACAAAAAGGGGGGAAAAACCTTGAGGAAACGGCGGTGACCGTCGTGTAAACGGTCAAAGGTGCCTCCAAGAACGACGGCTCCAAATGTATTTGGGGGAGAGGCGTTTGAATTCACAGCTAAGTCCTCCAAAATCGCCATTAATTTGCTCTGATTTTAGAGAGCAACGCAAAACTAATGAATAGAATATCGGTTGCTCGATTAACTGTTTGCTTTTATGGGAATAAAAATAGAAATAAAATGAATGGATTTGTGAGTTTTGTTGGAAGGACTTCCGTTTAAGCAAAAAGCCCTTGGGTAGTTGGTTTTTTTCCCCTCGCGGGCTGTGACCGGTGGATACATTTAACGTGGACACAGTTTACATACGTTGCCAATTTGTACCATGTGTTTAGCCACCTTATGGTCTGCTCATGCAGCAAGTTTCAGCTCACTATGCATTCGCCATAATAAAGACTTACACTTTCTATTCCTATCCTTTTGAAAAGGAGCACACCCCTTATGGGCATGCAGTGAAGTACAATAAGGCTGAACGTTGATGCACAGCAAAAGGATACAAGGTGACAGACACACACCCCCCACATCAAACCCACTATCTCAGCTATAACTATGTCTATGCAGCCCTCGTCACGGCATTGCCTGTTCCCAAAGTATTTTCCTGTAAATTTTAGGAATGGATAATGCTTGTCATGCCACTTGAAAATAAGAAATTGACATAGAATATTCTTTCTTATATTAAATACCTTAATATAATCTTCAACATTTTGCATTCTTTTTTCAGTGGGCTCTATTAGATCAGAATACTGCAGAAGTCGTACAAAAATCATATTACTAATATCTCCCACACAGCAGAAAGAAACATAAGCTTATAATCAGCACAAATACAAAGGAATTAGTGCAACTATGAGAGAAGTGAACCCATTGAAACTTATAACAAGATATAACTTTTAAATTCTAACCTAAGGATTACCAGAGCAGGCGGCAACTGCCAATCAAACAATCACTTCAACAATTATATCCAAGAAAATTTGTAAATTCTTCTCTATTGGAGACCAGTTCAATAACTATCTTGAAGCATACACATTTTTAGGTCGAAATCTTTGATAGTGGTTAGAACTCATTTCCTTGAATTTTGTAATGTGTGTATTTTTCTTTTTATTTTCTTAATTTTTATTTAGTGGATGCCAGAAGTTATTTGAAATTTTAAAAAGAAGTAATATAAAATAAGCCAAATGCACTTTGTATCAGTATAGGTGTCATTAATTAGGGGCGAGGCTGATTTGAGAAGAACTACCCTTACGAAGACATTAAAATCATTCTCGTAATTATCAAAAGCTTACCTCTAAGCAATCATGATTTGACAATGACGCACAACCCAAAACTTTCTAAGCACTTTAAAGCTTAGAACACAATAACTTGTCATTCTTCTACAGTGAAGCTATGAAGATCATGGCAATAATAGTCTTTTCTGCAAAGTTTATGGGTAGTTGCTCAATCAATAGTCTAACTACCAAATAAGGTTTCTCAATCTCGTTTACATTAAAAAAAAATTGTTAATGGTGAAAGAGGAACTGAAAAATCTTGGTTCTTACATTTCACCAATATTCAACAAAGTGTTTTTTTGGGTACCTTTTGCATAGGAAATGATAAATTTAAATTAAAAAAAGTGAACAGATTTATCAAAAATTCTTATATCTCATCAAAATATAGAAGTTTCAAAACAACTGAAACATATGAACTGATGTAACGTGAGTAGCTAGCGAGACTCAACCATGGCTGATACATCATTGGTGTAGTACAATCGGTGGGATAATTTTGGACAAGAGCACCTCGGAAAAAATGTACTTTGTCCTCTCTCTCTTACTCTTATCATAGCCTTGCTTTGCCATCGCCGGAAGTTTCGCAACCTTCCTATCGCTGTCGCCTCGCTTTGCCGTTGTTATCAAGGAGCCATTGGCTTTTAATACAAGTGCCACCAGCTAACTTCTATTTTAATTTTTTTTTTATAATTACACTGATTAACAGACTTTTTTTTTTTTTGTATTTTTTAAAATTATATAGAATTTTTTTCTAATATATTAATTTTTTATGAAATTTATCATTGATAGTACTAAAATTGACATTAATATATTACATTAACCTCTTTTATAGTTCTCAAATATCACGATGGATGTCAAGCATAATTATCTCTAAAAATAGAAGAGTGAAGCCACCAGCTAACTTGTATTTTAAAATTTTTTTTTATAATTACACTAATTCACATATATTTTTTTTATTTATATTTTTTAAAATTACACAGATCTTTCTTCTAATATATTAATAATATATAAATTTTGTATGAAATTTATCATTGATGGTATTAAAATTTACATTAATATATTACATTAACCTCTCTTATAATTATCAAATATCACAATAAATGTCGAACATAATTATCTCTAAAATTAAAAAAGTGAACTCATGTTTTCCGTTAATCTCTATTTTCATACAATTTTGATAGAAGGGTAAGTATAAATGTTAGAAATTACATAAATATCTTTCTAATTGTCAGATACTATTCACTATACTTATCTTTTTTATTTTTTGTTTTTAAATACTAACTTATTAAGACATGAATGTATAAAGACATACTGCTATTATGTCCATATTTAATGTAAATTCAAGCTCATACAAAATCAGATATTTTAATTATTAAATAGTCTGAAAATTAATTTTTTTAATTTCAATTATTTTACCTCTAAAATAAATGCAGTAAAATCTGGAGTACATTAAAAAACACTGCAAGAACTGTACAAATTGGCAACGTATGTAAACTGTGTCCACGTTCAATGTATCCACCGGTCACAGCCCACGAGGGGAAAAAAACCAACTACCCAAGGGCTTTTTGCTTAAACGGAAGTCCTTCCAACAAAGCTCATAAATCCATTCATTTTATTTCTATTTTTATTCCCATAAAAACAAACAGTTAATCGAGCAACCGATATTCTATTCATTAGTTTTGCGTTGCTCTCTAAAATCAGAGCAAATTAATGGCGATTTTGGAGGACTTAGCTGTGAATTCAAACGCCTCTCCCCCAAATACATTTGGAGCCGTCGTTCTTGGAGGCACCTTTGACCGTTTACACGACGGTCACCGCCGTTTCCTCAAGGTTTTTCCCCCCCTTTTTGTCTCTTTACATCTCTCTCTCTCTCTCTCTCTCTCTCCTCAAATGTAATTGTTGAAACGACTGAGTATTTTTTATAGGCAGCAGTTGACTTGACAAGGGATCGCATCGTGGTTGGAGTTTGCGATGGCCGAATGTTAACTAACAAACAGGTAAGTGAGCACACACTTATATATGTTTCTGTTTCAATTTTGTGATGATGAGGATGATCATAGCTTCAACACTTTGCTGTAATACGTTTATTCATGAATGATTCCTTTACCCAACTAAGTGAGTAATTATAGGTTATCTGCAGTATTTTTTCAGTTTGATTTTCTTTCTCTAATTTTGTCCAAGTTTTAGATTCCTCCACTTTTGGCATATATGGTTTATTATAATAAATCACTAGAAAGAAGAGAAATAGTTTTCAAAACTAAAATTCAATATTATTAATAATGAAAGATGTTTCTGTAATGCAGAATGATAGAGAGAAATTTTACTAGGAAATGGAAATAATAAAGAAAATAGAAAAAAAATACTAAAAATGACAAATTTGAGTTAATCCTAGAAGAACATAGAAACAAATGGCATTCCAAATGGAGACTTCTATGCAAAGTTACTAAGTATCGAAGACTTTTCAAAAGGGCAAAAACACGTTTTTGGAGGCCTAAGCAATGAAATTTGGCCAAGGTAACAAAGTGGTGACTTTTGATCGCCATGCTGTTTTGAATCAAATATAGGCGTTCTCAGATATTACTTACATTGAAGTAGCACATTTCTGAGTACATTTTTTCCGAGGTACTCTTGTCCAAAATTATCCCACCACTTGTACTACACCAATGATGTATCAGCCATGGTTGAGTCTCGCTAGCTACTCACATTACATCAGTCCATATGTTTCAGTTGTTTTGAAACTTCTATATTTTGATGAGATATAAGAATTTTTGATAAATCTGTTCATTTTTTTTAATTTAAATTTATCATTTCCTATGCAAAAGGTACCCAAAAAAACACTTGGTTGAATATTGGTGAAATGTAAGAATCAAGATTTTTCAGTTCCTCTTTCACCATTAACAATTTTTTTTTAATGTAAACGAGATTAAGAAACCTTATTTGGTAGTTAGACTATTGATTGAGCAACTACCCATAAACTTTGCGGAAAAGACTATTATTGCCATGATCTTCATAGCTTCACTGTAGAAGAATGACAAGTTATTGTGTTCTAAGCTTTAAAGTGCTTAGAAAGTTTTGGGTTGTGCATCATTGTCAAATCATGATTGTTTAGCGGTAAGCTTTTGATAATTACGAGAATGATTTTAATGTCTTCTTAAGGTTAGTTCTTCTCAAATCAGCCTCGCCCCTAATTAATGACACCTATACTGATACAAAGTGCATTTGGCTTATTTTATATTACTTCTTTTTAAAATTTCAAATAACTTCTGGCATCCACTAAATAAAAATTAAGAAAATAAAAAGAAAAATACACACACATTACAAAATTCAAGGAAATGAGTTCTAACCACTATCAAAGATTTAGACCTAAAAATGTGTATGCTTCAAGATAGTTATTGAACTGGTCTCCAATAGAGAAGAATTTACAAATTTTCTTGGATATAATTGTTGAAGTGATTGTTTGATTGGCAGTTGCCGCCTGCTCTGGTAATCCTTAGGTTAGAATTTAAAAGTTATATCTTGTTATAAGTTTCAATGGGTTCCCTTCTCTCATATTTGCACTAATTCCTTTGTATTTGTGCTGATTATAAGCTTATGTTTCTTTCTGCTGTGTGGGAGATATTAGTAATATGATTTTTGTACGACTTCTGCAGTATTCTGATCTAATAGAGCCCACTGAAAAAAGAATGCAAAATGTTGAAGATTATATTAAGGTATTTAATATAAGAAAGAATATTCTATGTCAATTTCTTATTTTCAAGTGGCATGACAAGCATTATCCATTCCTAAAATTTACAGGAAAATACTTTGGGAACAGGCAATGCCGTGACGAGGGCTGCATAGACATAGTTATAGCTGAGATAGTGGGTTTGATGTGGGGGGTGTGTGTCTGTCACCTTGTATCCTTTTGCTGTGCATCAACGTTCAGCCTTATTGTACTTCACTGCATGCCCATAAGGGGTGTGCTCCTTTTCAAAAGGATAGGAATAGAAAGTGTAAGTCTTTATTATGGCGAATGCATAGTGAGCTGAAACTTGCTGCATGAGCAGACCATAAGGTGGCTAAACACATGGACCATCAACCTACTACCTCAGATGCAGTGTGTTATATATAATGTCCATACAGTCTTCTTCAGTAGATTGTGTGCAGAGAAAACCATTTTCACTTATTACATTTGTGGTGATAATAATATATGTTCTGTTTTTTTTTGTTCCTTTCTTCCCAGTCTGTCAAGCCAGAGCTGGTATTGCAAATTGAACCTATCACAGACCCTTATGGTCCTTCAATCATTGATGAGAACTCGGAGGCTATTGTTGTCAGGTATTTTCATTGATCGGAAACTTTTTTGCCCCCTCTTTTCCTTTTGTGCGTGTGCATTTGTAGTGGGAGTAGGGGTTCCGGTTGAAGCTCCTGTGTTCTTTGTTCTATGGAATTCAATTTTAAAGTACCTCATTTTAATTATTTATACAGGTTTTTGATTCTAGGGTGTTCTTTTTAGCTTTATACAGGGTTTGAATTAATATATATGAGTTTAGAATTACAAGCAGCTGCTAACTTGAGTGGTATCTTCAAAATCCCAAAGGGAAGGTGCCGGGTTCACGTTTGGTGGGACATGGGTGGTTAAGGGACCGGATCCGGATGGACTCGAACATGGTTAGTGTCCTTTGCAAGGCCAAAACCATCAAATCCAGGCTAGAAGCATTTGACGAACCAAGCGTCACCAATGGCAGAATATGAACATCTGCAGCCTATGAAATGTAAAGCTGTCAATAGATCAGATCTCGATCTAATCCGTTAAGTCCGGATATGGTTTTAAAAATAGTGATCCGTGACCCGATCCAAATCCGATTATCCCATATGTAAACGAACCGGATATGATATAGATTGATCCGACTCGTTTACAATCCAATCCGTTTATATATATATATATATATATATATATATATAATATTAATTTTATTATATATATATATATTAATTTTAATATATAAATTATAAAATTAATATATTATTAATAAAATATATATATTAAATTAATATAATATATATAATATTAATTTAAAATTAATATATATAAAATATATTAATTTTAATATATATATATATACATATTATAATTATAATTTTAAACGGATCGGACCGGATTAACGGATCGGATATCCAGTTATTAACAGATTCGAATACGGATTAACATTCACCTGATCCATCGAATTATCGGATCGAATTTCTTAATAAACAGATCGGATTCGGATCGACTTTGACCCGATTCAAATCCGATCCGTTTACGGCCCTAATGGAGAGGGAAGTGCAAAGCTACAAATATTTGATGGGAATACAGAATTGAAATTGGGGAACAAGTTTGATCCTTTTAGTTGAGAACCGACAATTGAAATTGTTCCAAGGATCTCTGTGAGACCACAAAAGAGGAATTAGGCCTCCAGGAAGGCTCCACTAATGGCTTCTCATATGATCAAGTTAGAAGAATAATACCTAACTGGAAATTGAATTGAAGAGGACGGGGCTTTAATGCATAAGTTGCCTCCTTTATAGAGTGAATTAGCTGTTATCTTTGATAGAATCTTCTCAAGAGTAAATCACGAAACTTTCATATTTATGAGATAAATTCAAAATAACAGTTTTCTTGTTGGAGTGTATGACCATGATGTAATAGTAAGAACTTCGTACATGAAATAATGGTTATATTTGCATCTTTGATCCTGCCCTGAGTTCGGTTATCTGAATCTTTAGTTGGGGCAATATGTTCTTCAATATCCACGTGGCCTGATCCAAAGGGTGGTGATATTTTTGTCATATCAAGCATAACGCTGTCAATGCTGGAAGCTTCATCAGTGGTGAAACCAAAAGTCTTCACTACGCTAAGTAGATGAAGAAGGGGAAGAAATAGTTGTTTTAGGTTTGGGCTGTGGGGCTGATCATATTGGTGGTACACTATGTTGAGCAGTTTGGGTTTGTAAATTCCTTTTGGTTGAGTTTTTCTTAGCTCAAGGTTTTTTACAGTCTGATAGCTGCCCCAACTGTATAGACATTGATGTGACTTCAATTGAGATGCATATTTTGAATACATTTTGGGATTGTTTGGAAATGTTCAGCAAAACAAGATCCCCTTTCTTTAGTTAGGCTACTTGGATCTTCATGTGGATTTCATTTTGGTTGTATGCTTGTATTGTGCGTCTTTGTGGTAGTTTCTTTTTTCTACTGTCATCCAGTTAGGCCATGTTCAGTTAAGTGAACCAATAAAAAACAACAACTTGCACAGGACACCAACTTTGTTAAATCAGGAGAGTAAAAGTTTTTTTTTTTTTTCCTTGACAACTCCGGAAGTAAGTTCACCAACTACAACTTTCGGTCATCTTCTTGTATGGCTATTTTACAGCTATTTTACACAAATTTTACTTGCAAAAAGGGTGACTGGCTCCAAGTAGGCATGTAAACTGATCGGATTCGGATCAGATCAGGGGTGATCCTAATCCAATCCGTTAAGGAAGAAATCCGATCCGTTAATCCGACGGATCGTAAAAATATTAATTTGTATCCGATCCGTTTAATAATCGGATCTCCGATAATCCGATCCGATCCGTTTAAAAACATTTAGAGGATATGATCATGTCAGCTGCGTATGGGTGTGAAATCACCAATGTCCTAATATTTATAGTGACACATCTTGCTAGTGTATGACTGATCAAAAAAAAAAAAAAACATCTTGCTAGTGTATGTCAGTGGTTCTACACAATAACTTCATCATATGGATGATGGATCTACATAACCCACAAAGAAACAAGGTTGCACCAGATCGTGCGGCTAAAAAAGAAAAAAAAGCAGTCACAGTTCTGAGGATCATGACCCACAAAAAAAAAAAAAAAGAAATCTAACCTGAAAATCGCAGCAGAGGGAAGCGGAAGCCGACCAGATCTTGCGAACGGCTGGACCAGATGGAAGGAGGCGATTCGAAGGAGGCGGCGGGTAGGATATTGTGGAAACTGGAAAGGGGCAGAGAAGATGTACCTTCTTTTTTTTTTCTTCTTTTTTTGGTTGAGATTTCAATCTAAGCCAATTTGCCGAAGTGAAGAGAAAGAGAACATATGGGATACGGCTGGATACTAGCTGTTAAATGTACTAATTAGGTATATAAATTTGTTTATATATATGTTTGGCTGAAAGATTTGAAGAGAAAAAGAATATTGTAGTGAAAAATTTGGAGAGAAAAATTAAACATTTTTTTATTATTTTTTTTAAAAGTTTAGTGATTTGAAAAGGAAATAAATTTTTTTAATAAATTTTTTAAAATATTAAATATACTTTAAAATATTTGAATTAAAAATTAAAAATTTTATAATAAAATAAATTTAATTGTCAAAATCATGTAATAAATAAGAGTGATCTTTTTTATTACATGATTTTATCTTCCATGCATTAATTATTTATTAAATTATCATTTATTTAATGAACGTCAGTGTTTTTGTTTATGGAACTTATAATTACTTAAATGCATTATTCTGACTTAATTGTTTTTGTTAGTGAAACTTGTGGTAATGCAACACGCTGGTCACCAAATTTTAAACATAATATGCTATATAATATCTCAATTATAGTTTATTGAAAACTAAATCCAGAAATAAAAAATATAAAAATGAAAACAAAAACATAAAATGAAAAAAAAAATAGAAAACTAAAATTGAACAAATGATAAAACCAAAAAAATCTAAAAAAAATACTTATTATTGAAAATTAATGATTTATTCTCTATATCGAGTTTGAAAAGACTTACGTGTTAAAATTAACATTAAAGGGTTTTTTCTATCATAAAATAACAAAAGTATGATTAAAATTAATAAAATCAAACTACTATTTATATTTATTATCGATGAAATAAGAATAAAAAATCATATTTCAAATATAATAAAAAATAGAACACCACTTTAATCAATCACATAAGTGAAATTTTCGAACCTCACTTAATACAATAGTATCCTTCTTGAAAACATAATTAATCAAGAGGGGGATATACCTAACATTAGTTAAAGGATGGATATTCAAAACTATCTATATAAATAAGGGTGTTACCACGTTTACAGGAAAATTCAAATTTTAAATCTAATATGCTATATAATATCTCAATTAGAGTTTATTGAAAACTAAATCCAGAAAGAAAAAATATAAAAACGAAAATGAAAACAAAAACATAATGTTCTATTTCCTCCAAGTTGAGATATATATATATATATAGGATTTAAGTATAAAAATAGGAAATTAAAGTTTTCTAAGTTTAAATGTGAATATACATTATTGAATTCATTCAAACAATCGCTCGATTATCATTATTGATTACTAAAAAAAAATATAGTTCTTAATAGTTCAAGGGATCTTAGTTGATGATCCTTGATTATCATTCAGACAATTGCTTAAGTCTCAACCTAGAATAAACGATTACTTTGAATATATTTATTTTATTTCACAATTTTTTTGCTAATTTGAATAATCTAACATGTCAATAAACATAAATATATATATATATATATATATATTATAAATGTTCTTAAATTAAGAAGTAATAAATTTAGAGAAAATTTTTATGAGTGATATAATGGACAAGATTTCAAAATTGAGTACTTGAGGTTTAACAAATTTAGAAAGAAAATTAAATAATATATATATTCAAAATGAGATTTTTGTAACAATTCAATAATATATATAGATATATATATTCACATACCCAGACACACTATTTATATATATATGTGTTAAAATATGTATTATTATTAGAAAACAAATTCTTAAAATAAAATTTTTAATTTAAAAAATTCATGATTATTTTTTTATATTTAAAAGACTCAAAAAAGAAATTTTTAATACAAAAAATAAATTATTCAAAAGGAGATTTTTGTAACAATTCAATAATATATATATGTTCACATACACAGACACACTATTTATATATGTGTGTGGGTTAAAATATGTATTATTATTAGAAAAAAAATCTTAAAATAAAATTTTTACTTTAAAAAATTCATGATATATTTTTTTCTATTTAAAAGACTCAAAAAAGAAATTTTTAATACAAAAATATATATATATATATATATATATAAACGAATCGAATCGATAACGGATTGGATCAGCTTATATCATATCCGATCCGTTTATATTTAACATAATCGGAATCGGGTCGGATCACGGATCACGGATCACTATTTCTACCACCATATCCGGACTTAACAAATCGGATCGAGATCCGATCCATTGACAGCCCTAGAGAGGGCTGTAAACAGATCGGATTTGGACCAGATCAGGGGTGATCATAATCCAATCCGTTAAGGAAGAAATCCGATCCGATTCGTTAAGCCGACGGATCGCAAAAATATTAATCCGTATTCGATCCGTTTAATAACCAGATTTTCAATCCGTTAATCCGATCCGATCCGTTTAAACTAAAATCATCAAATGGAACCTTCATAAAGGTTTTCGCGGGGGAGGGGGGAACAAAACAACTGGAGCTTAAAGAAATTACTTCCTGTCTGATAACAAATAGAGCAAAAGCACCACCTGAGGCAGTGGTATGTCCAGAAAAATGGTCAAGTAAAACACACAATCAGAATGTTATTGGCCTGATCAAGCACTTTAAGTTTAAGTCATAGTTATTAGCCCTGGGTCAATCCAACACGAATGGGAACATAAAAACTACACTAACCAACCATAATTAAATAATAAATCAATCATTATAAATCAATCAATCATAATATTAAAAAGGAAAGCAAATTGAAACAGGAGAAATAAATTCCATGAAATTAACTTTGATTTTATAAACTCCATGAAAATACATACAATAATAGTTAACTTTTATAAATTCCATGAAATTAACTTTGATTTTATTAGTGCACCTTTGATTGCTCCCCTTAAGAGAGGATCCTGAAAAAAGGAAAGCAAATTGAAACAGGAGAAATAAATTTTAAAAATACATGTATTTTCAGATCTTTTCCATTTTCTAATGAACTTGATTCCTTGAGTGATACACTAAAAAACTTTTATTAGTGATTTCCTGAAACCAGATTAACTATTTTTTGAATTTTTTGCCCCCCCAAAAAAAGGAAAATGTTTCCAAATAAAACAACTAACCAGCACTAGTTTGCTCCAGCTAGTTCAACTAAAATATATCAGATGAATATATTTAATAACACTCTCTCTCTCTCTCTCACATGCACATTGCACACACATACATACACACATGAAGGCAGATAGAAAACAAGAAAAAAGGACTGACCTGTTGTAAAAGTCTCAGACAGTTCCCTTTTACTCGTCTTTTCCTCAACGTTTAAGAAGGAATCAAGCCAGGGCTACGAAATCATCTTCTTTTCTCGAAACGAGAAGGCTACGATTCTCGATCTAGAAGATCGGCGTGTTCACGAGGGCCTCACGACTTTCTTGTCACGGGAGAAAAAAGAGAGAGAGAGAGTAGAGAGAGAGCTGCGGGGCGCAAGAAAATTCTGGAGACTGGAGAGTGTTGGCTGATTTAGGGCTAATAATCGTGATGGCGAGTGTCGGCTGATTTAGGGCTAACATTTTCTTTCATCCAAGTTATCCAACGGCTGTTACTTTATCACCTTAGATTAGTGCCACGTGTCAAAATATATAAATACTTTTAAGAAAAGAAATTTTATTTGCATTTTAAATAATTTTAAATTCTTAATTTCTTAATTTAATTAATTAACAAATGCTTATTAAATTCGTAATTTAATAATTTATTTATGTTCTTATTATTAATAAAAATTATTGAATATTTATAGACACTATTTAATAACACTTTTTAAAAATATTTATTATTGTTTTATTTAAAATGAGTACAAAACTTTATACAATAATAAAATTATTTCACTATGACCTAAAAAATTATATGCTCGAGTTGTAAAAACAGTATTTCATTTAATATTTTTCAAATCATAAAGTAACAAAAGTATTGTATTATGTATTAGCCCTTTACTTAAATAAGTAAAAATACAAAAAATGCATATATATGTTAAAAAAATACACTTTCGCTATCATATATTTGGAACGGAATGAATATATGTATTAAAACATGATAATATATATATGTATAATATACATATATATATATATAGGGTCAAATTCGATTTGATCTAATAATAAACAAATTTATAAAAAGTCGTTCAACCACCATGACAAATAAAAGTATAAAATTATCTTCTACACTAAATATTTTACTATTATAAAACAAAGTCCATGTTTTATTCTTTAGATAAAAAAAGTCTTTATAGAAATTACAAAAATGTTGTACTCGTAAATATTAGAACATTCCCTTAAAAGATGCAATATAATTTGATTTCAAAAATAAAGAAAATATAAAATTTAAACTTGTATCACACAAAAATACGTATTTTCAAAAAATATGAATTTTCACTTGGTAACAAATAAATTTAACGTAAGAAATGAGAAAATAAAATGTTAGTTTTGTTAAGTGATGAGAAGTTTGAGTTAGGCCAAAATTTAAGGCCATGTTTGGATACATATCCAAAACAAGTTTTTGTAACTCAAAAAATTGAAAACCTGTTTGTTTGTGGATCCATCCTTGACTGAATTCAAAACACTTATCTAAAAAGCTTCACACAATTTTCAAATCTTAAATGCACAACACGTTTACAAGAAAATTCACAACGCGTTTTGGTGTATACAAGAATTAGAACTAAAAATGCACAACACGTTTATAGGAAAATTCAAATTTTAAACATAATATGCTATATGATATCTCAATTAGAGTTTATTGAAAACTAAATCTAGAAAGAAAAAATATAAAAACGAAAATGAAAACAAAAACATAAAATGAAAAAAAAAAGAAAACTAAAATTGAACGAATGATAAAACAAAAAAAATATAAAAAAAATACCTATTATTGAAAATTAATGATTTATTCTTTATATCGAGTTTGAAAAGACTTAAGTGTTAGAATTAATGTTAAAGGATTTCAAAAAATAGAGAGACAAGAAACTCGTTCCCACCTCTCTAATCATCATGAGAATTTATAGACGATCCAAGTCACTTGATATTGATTAGTATTAGTTTTTTCAAATTAATTATATTTTAAAGTTAATTAATTATCTAATTTAATCCAATAAAATAAGGCAAGGAGTTCATTTCTTCTTCTTCTTTTTATCGATTAGAGGTATTTTGAATTAATTTGAGTGTATTAAATTTTTTTTTATAATTATCATATATATCTTTTAAATTATTAATAATCAATGTAAAAAAAATTCAAATTCAAACTCAAAATATTTAAATTTTATCATTAATATTTTTACTACCCTACCACAATCCGAGTAATAGGTTCATTTCTATTTCCATTTTTCTCTCTTATAATTGTATTATTATTATTTACAATTAATTTATATTAATTTACTTTTAAATTTTAGAATAGAGGTATTTATTTTATTTTTATAACTCTAATTTTAAGAATATTATAAAATAATTTAGTTAAAGAGTTGACTTAGTTATTATGTGAGAATAGAATGAGTCAATAATTGATTTGGTGAGTCAATAAATCTTACAACTCTCCCTTTGAGATATAATTGAATAGATTATAAAATATCCCTTCATTTTTCTTTGAAAAATTATTATGTAAAAGTTTCTGTCATACATCTTATTGGGTGAATTACTCTCATAACACCCTATTCATGGGTCTGCTCTTTTAAAATAATAAACTGATTAGGAATTTAAGAATATTTTAGTCATTTTATATATGAAGAATTTGATTAGTTTGTTGATTTAAGTTAGGATTTAATGATAAATTATATACTTTACTTTTCTGTTAACTTTTAAGTAAATGATTCAATTAAACTATATATGTTTGTATGTTATTTTAATTGGAATGAAAATATTTGTATATTATTTTAAACGATCTAAAAAATTGACTGAAAAGAATATTTGTATATTATTTTATAAACCTTAGACTAGGTCAATATAATTTACCTTTAAATTTACTTGTGAAACAAATAAGAAACCCACACAAGAAGTTAGTTTTATAATTAAATTAAAAAATAAGAATTTTTTTTCAAGTACCAAAATGTCCTGATCCTAACTTTTTTTATGGTTTTGAATGAAATGTCATAAATAATAAAAGTCAATTGGGACGTAGTTTCTGTGTTTTAAATTTATTTTAATTAAATTAGACTGATTTAAAAAAAAAAAATTTACAACAACATATAGCATTTCTCTCATTAAACTTATAGGCCTAATGTTGTTAGAGATAATAATAATTTTATAAATTTATTTTTATTTGTTTTGTCAAAATAATTTTTTTTAAAAAAAGTATCATTAAATTATAAAAAAATTAATACAATTAATTAATTAATAAAAGTACTATTTTTATTTAAAAAAACAATGTAAATTTTTAAAATTTTTTTTTTTTAATAAAAGAGAATTATTCAATGTCCAATCTCAAGGAATCCACATGCAAACAGGAGTGTGTGTGTGTATATATATATATATTATATAAACGGATCGGATTATTAACGGATCGGATCAGCTTATATCATATCCGATCCGTTTATATTTGAGATAATTGGATTCAGATCGGATCGGGTCACAGATCACTATTTCTTTCACCATATCCGGACTTAATGGATCGGATCTTGAATCGGATCGGATCGAGATCCGATCCATTGACAGCCCTACCCTAGATGATTCACAAGAGAAATGGGAGGAGAGGATAGAATATTATGACTTTTTTTTTTAATTTTAATAAAAAATAATGAAAAAAATTATAATGTACTGTTCCCATATTATTTAGGAAAGATAGAAAAGAAAGAGAAAAGGAAAAAGAAAAAGAATTAAATATCTTATTATGTGAAAAAATGGAACTAAAATAGTATTCATTTAGTTTTAAAAGATAGAAGCAAAACAAATAATTATTATTCTGAAATGATAATGACTTCTCTTATTTTTACTGACAAACTATAAAGATATTTATTTCGAACTAATTTTTTTTAAAATGACAAAAGTGTTTATTTTATTTTATTTTTGTATTTTTTAATTTTGACCATTTTTTTAACATTTTTTAAAAGAATTTTGTCATTATATATATAAAAAAAGGTAAGATAAATAATTTATATTTTTTGGTCAAAGGAATTTTTAATTAATATTTATTTGAAAATGAAAAAAAAAAGGGATAATTACACTTACCTCCCTTGAGGTTTCTGACAATTGCAGAAACCTCCAATATAGTTTCTGAAATAACACTGTCCCCCTTCTGGTTTCAATGTATATAACAGATTCCCCCTGCCGTTAGTTGACCGTTAGTTGACCTAACAGAGTTTGATGATGTAAGCAATTTTTTGTCTAAATGCCAATTTTACCCCTTACTAGTTATTATTAAATGACAAAACTACCCTCACTTTTAATAATTTTTTTATTTACTAATCTCTCTCAATTTCTCTGCCTAACATCTTTCTTCCTCTCTCATTTCTCTCTCTCAATTTCTCTGGCCTAACGTAAATTTAGCAAATTTATGAAATTTTCATTTCATTCACTTACCAATTTGAAAAACCTTGGTTTCTTTTCTGACCAATATATATATATATATATATATATATATATATATATATATATATATATACACACAATATCAAAGACTCCATGACAAAACCACATCTGCAGCTACCGATCTGAAAGCTCCAATTTCACCGACAGGTCTGCTCTCAACGACTCCGATGGATACGTCTCCACTAAACTAAATCCAAATTCACACCAAATCAAACAATAAATTCAAACAAAAACACCAAAATAAATGAGAGCAGCCAAAATATATATATATATATATATTTAAGAAAGCTTCTTGAAGAAGCTGGAAGGGGCTTATATTGTAGCGGAGGTTTGAGTGCTTCATCCATGGAAGACTCTGTTTGCTTAATTCTCACAATTCATTTCTCCTCTACACCTCCCGTGTCTCTGATATGAGGTTTTTCTTGGAATTCGTGTCCTGCTGTGGGTTTGCCTTTTGTTCGTTGGACCTGACTACGACTCCGTCGCCACCCCCGGAGGAGACGCGTTCCCTCGTGCACTCGCCTCCACTGTCTCAACCGAATACCTGCTGTTACCGTAGACGGAAGCGCGGGAGAGTGGCTGTCTCTAGGTCTAGCTGGGTGGTTGAATGGCGGCCCTCGCTCGGCGCTATTTCCAAGGACAACGTCGTGCCGGAGAAAGAGAAACCGGAGGTCGTTAGATCTGAAAGGATCCTCAAGAGGAAAGTTGCTTCAACCGCTAGAGTTCACGTCCGAACCTACAGTGACGATATCGGGTAACCTTTCATTCTTTTTTAGGTTCAACCAAAATTAACGAAACGACGCAGTCTCTCTCTGTTTTTTTTTTCCAAATATACAATACTATCAGATCCAGATTCTGAATCTCAGATCCTTATGTAATCCACATCCCCATATACACCTTTTGTAAAAGTAAAGTAAATTCACATTAATTTTGATGGTGCACTTATTTCAGGCGAACTCCCCTTCAGGCGATCATCCCGGCATTCTCTCCGATTCCATTCCTTTTTTGACGGCGTCCTTAGCTTTCTGCTCATCCACGATCCCGTGTCTAACTTTTTGGATTATCATTATGTGTATGAGGCTGTTGCTGTTGCTCAGATTGGGGAATAGAATTGATGCTGTTACTGTTGTGAATATTGTGTGTTTAGAGAGAGCAGTTTCTGGATGGTGCAGGTGAACATGACGCAGAATTTAGGGCTTCCAGTGGGTCAAAAAGGGGATCAAACACTCTCTTTCTCTCTCTAAAATCTATCTGTAAAAGTAGGGTTTCAAATGAGATGGAGTGGGAGAAGGGAGAGAGAGAGAGTTGAGAGAGGGAAAATAAAGGAAAAAAAATAAAATTATATTATTAAAATATAAGGGTAATTTGGTAAATGGACCAACTTGGTTAACGCCGTTTGAAGACAATTTCTAACAGGGGGAACAGTGTTATTTTTAAAACTATAGGGGAGGTTTCTGTAATTATCAGAAACCTCAGGGGAGGTAAGTGTAATTATCCCAAAAAAAAAGTTAGAAAATATTGGCCATAATTTTAAAAATAAAAAAAAAATGAAATAGATATTTTTGTCATTTAAAAAAAAAAATAAAGCTAGAGGAGTAGTATTTGTAATTTGTCAATAAGCGTAAAAGAGGTCACTCTCATTTTAAAAATCTTAGAAGAGATCATTGTAGTTGTCAAAAATTTCAGGAGAAATAAGTATAATTTACTCTAATTATTAATTGTTATTATTTCTTTTAGGATAAATTATATTGATTTCCCATGTGGTTTTTAATAATTATACTGAAATCTCTTAAGATTTTTGAAATTATATTCTTTTATTTTTATTGACAAACTACAAGTACTCTATCCAGTCAAGGTTTTCTAAAATGACAAAATGATCCTTTCATTTTTATTTTTACATTTTTTAAAAAATTTTAACTACTTTTATTCTAACATTTTTTATTTTATATAAAAAATTATGATAAATAATTTATTTTCATTTTATACAAAAATAAATTTAAAATTTTAATCATATTTATTTGAAAATGAAAAAAAAAATCAATTTTTTTTTAAATTGAAAAATTGTATAAAATTTTTAGAAATGAACAGTTTTATCATTTTAAGAAAAAATTGAATAAAAAAAATATTTATAATTTATCAAATAAAATAAAAAATATCAATATAATCTTAATTTTTTTTTTAAAAATTAATGTAACTACTAATTTACCCTTTTTTTCTTACTTATGAAAAAAGAACAAAAACTTAATTCCATCGATACATCTTTCCTTACCAAGTGCTCCGAACAAAATAATGTCTCATCCATACCTACCGTTAACTTGGAGAAGCTCTGAGGAGAAAGCGCGACACGTGATCAGATGAGAAACTGGATAACCTGCAAGTTCATTAATAAACGAATAAAGAATTCGAGATGTAAGTAACAACGGAAAAGTGACCGTACATTCGGGTTCCAAGTTGCACCGGTCAGTGTCACGTGTCCGGCTGGCGGCAGGTCGGATGATCTTGAAATTTGACCTTAAATTGATTATGGATTAACGGAGATGATAATGCTAAACTCATCCAAAAGCTTCAGAGTGAATATCCGTGGCGCGCACATATTTGAAAACCACCTCCGGATTCAACGATCCGATCCGAATCCACCAACTGACTTCCTTCGATCAAACCGTCTTCTCGGTTTTTCCAAACTCCTGCATATTTACAGCTAGAGAGTTACGATGAAAGATTTTTAGAGAGAGAATTTCAATCTTCGGTTGTCTCTTCTATGTATAGAATATAGATAGATGCACCTATACATATTGAATATTCTGTGTGTCCTTTCGGGGTCGTCAGAGTCGTGCATATCGTAATGATTGATGATAGGTAGCTGCCCTAGATCGGCCATAGAGATTAATTACTACGGACCTATTCCCTTATTGTAGGCCGTTGATTGATGGGCCTTAGGACTTCCGGATTTCGTCGTGTTGTCTTTCGATCCAAGACCCTACTCCCCAGACGTCTGGACGCCATGAGGTAAGTTTGATTCCTCGCATGTTTGTTTTAGTTTTGATCTACACTAGCACATTTATTCGTTAATCTCTTGGCTGTTTTTTTTGTTTGACGCGTTTTGATAATTTTTCATTGCGTTTTCTGTTCATTTAATGTTTTTAATGCTGTTTGATCGGTATTTATGGACAAATTAATGTATATTTATGGGAACTTAGAAGATTAGTTTGGTAGTTAATACTGCATACCCAGAAAAAAAAAATCCATTGTACTGACCGTTTGGTTGCTGGGAAAATGTAGGAAAAGAAGGAAAATAAAATTTTATATATGTTTTCATTGTTTGGGATTCAGGATTTTTGCAAAGGAATTCTGCCTAGCCTAATTCAACTATTTAGACCCAAAGTCGTGTTTCTTTTGTTTTTCTTGAATTTCATCAACTACCAATTTAATGCTAACTGTCATTAGGACTGTTCTTCTTGAAAAACTTAGGTCATTACTGTTTGGATTGGTTTTTAGGTATGCTGTTTGATGGTGGAATAATACAGAGCAGTGGCTTTTATTTGTGAATTATGAGTGTAAGATTTGAGTCATTTGACCACTGAAATACTGTTTCTAATGTGTTGAAAGTAAAAGATGCCGTGCATTCAATGCATAGAGTTGTTGCTTACGGCATTAAAAGTGTAAAGACGTCAAGTTTCCACTGTCCATTTACTAACCAGGCTTCTGAAAATGTATGAAAGAAATGGTCTTTCCCTTTTTTATTATACTAAATTAGAATAATATATTTTGATGTTTTAGAATGGCTTTGTTGCTTCCAACTGAATTCTATACATGAAGTTGAAATTTTGGGACTGATCTCTGCATTGAATTTTGGTTTCATTGTATGATTTTTATTTTGAACATGACATTTGTTGTAAAGAGAATTGCTGCCATATTGGAATTAGTCTCTGCATTTAATGTAACACTCTTGGTATTTTTCCATCAGTCTGTGGATTCCCCTCTGTTTTTTGTTGGTTTATTCACATTTTCATTTGAGAATCATTAATAGACATGGACATCTTTATGTGGGTCGGACATTGGCTCATTTAATTAGCTGTTGAGAATTTTAAGGTAGTTATGATTTAAACTTCTCATTGGCAGAAGAATCAGCATGTGAAACTGCCATATTGTATAAACCTTTGCCTCTGTGCAACCAAGTTGAAGGAGTCAATGATTAGTAGTAGTGAGCAAAGAATATCAGTAAAACTCATAAACATGAAAACTTTAACCTAGAAAACTGTCCTAGGTGAAAGTCATAGATATTAGCCAAATGCAAATTTCATTTCCAATTTCTGAGTTTGTTTTCTTATCCCTTGATCGGGATTTGCAAAACAAAGTTAACTTTGATTTTGTTCTAAGTCCAAATATGTTCTATTTTTTTTAATATGTAAATTCACTACAAAACTGGAAGGGGGCATCAACGCCATGTACACTAAGCATATACAAAGTGCTCTATACATCTTGAGATAAAATTTAACTTAAACCAAGCCTTACCCTACTACTTAGGTTGATTTTATGTCTTTTTTCCCCTCTATTTTCTGTGTACAACCATATATATTTCCAAATCAGGGATTGTGATTTCTTTTCTCAAAACCTCAAAGATGTTTTTTTGACATTCTTCATGTCCTTGTAGTGCCTTTAACTTGAACCATTTCAGTCTTTCTTGCAGTTGCAATTACTAGTGTTCATCCTTTGCGAACTATATCTCTTCATGTCCTTGCTCCTCAGTAGTTCTTTTATAACTTCCCAAGATATTTCATTCTTTCATAGCTGCCCCCAACAAAAATAAAATAAAATCTCTAAGATGCTCAATTTATTTGCATGCTTTTTCTTAACTGTGGACCATGTTGCACTATAAAATCTGGCTACTTTACTATTGTCTAAAGTGTTTCTAATTTGATAGCTGTGTTGATATCATAACACTTTAAAACACCGTTCCAGTACACCATACCAAGTTTTCAACTTCTAGTTATAAAGCTGCTCTTCAGTCTTACTTTTCTTATGATTGATTAGACAATGATAGAAAATAAATGGTTGCTATTGCGTAGTTACTGACCATGATTCTTCTTTGTACCTCGTATCCACACCATGTTACTAAAATTGCAATTTGTTACATTCAATATTAATCCTCCTAGAACCTTCTGAATTGAAATTTAAAATTTTTCATACACAACTCTCAAATCATGACTTTCACTGCGCTACAATGAAAACAGTCCCCAACAATGCACAAATGGAGGGCTTATCCATCAGAATCCTTTAGAAATATTATCAATATGAGAAATAACACATAAACCAAATCAGGACAAACAAGTCGGTCTTGGAAAGAGCTAATCAAGAAAAACAGTAATCAATAATCATGTGTGTAAGGGACTACTCAGATCAACACAAAGACCCAAACAATGCACTTGACGATTCTATTAAATAGCTTTCAGCACCCAAGACAGATCATGACAAGCTTCAAGTTTAAAAGAGAACACAGATCTTAACACTAGATGATGAATGCTGACCAGATGTGGAGGGAGAAAAGCCTTTAACTTATAATCAATGCTCATTGGCACAAAAGAAGATCAATACTCAGTACTCTTCTGTATGATCCAAACTATCCGTGTTAACTCATGTCATAAGGAGATCCATGCGATACTTTATGGGACAAAATGCTGGGTAACCAAGAACATTTTATTAAATGATCATAGAAGAATTAAGGATGTTAAGATGGATAACAGCAAAACATATGGAGATAGTCAGCTAAGTTGGTTTAGTGATTTGTAATGAAAAGCAATCACCATACTGTTACAGGCTCCTTGCATCTGGCATTTTTAGAGCCCTTATTATATTACTGAATGATTTGCTCAAACAGCTTACACCATTCTTATCCATGCACTTCAAAGCATCAATTAAATTACCATTAGGTTGTAAATTGGTTGACTTAAAATTTAATATCATATGATTTATTTATGCATTCTGTTCACTTTTTAGGATACTTCTTTATCAAATGAGTTAAGATCTTCAAATTGATTAGGATTGTCCATATATTGGTCCTTGAACTTCTTTAGTTAGCAATTATCTACAAGAATGCTAATGATTGAACTTTAAGATGCCAATACCCGCTGTTGATAAATTTTGATGTTGATACGTAGTGTTGATTTTATTTTCCCGTGCTTTATCCAAATCAGTTTGGTGCACAATAATATGTACTTTATGCCTTTGTTCAATCCATTTAGTTGCTCTGTTCAAAGAATATAAAAAAATCACTTCTGATCCTGGAAATATTTTCACCTATCACAGAACAAGAAAGTATTTTGGGATTTCTCTCTCTCTAATTATCATCAACTTGGCTGCAATTATGGAACGTGCTGATGAAAATCTCCTCCCTGCTGTTTACAAAGAAGTCAGTGAAGCTTTCAGAGCGGGGCCATCTGATCTTGGGTATCTCACTTTCGTACGGAACTTTGTGCAAGGACTGGCATCACCCTTGGCTGGCATATTGGTGATTAATTATGACCGCCCTACAGTTCTTGCTATGGGAACTATGTGCTGGGCCTTATCAACAGCTGCAGTTGGTGCGAGCCATCAATTTATGCAAGTTGCATTCTGGAGAGCAGTAAATGGTTTTGGACTGGCTATCGTGATACCGGCACTCCAGTCTTTCATAGCAGATAGTTATTTGGATGGTGTGAGGGGGGCTGGATTTGGGTTTCTAAACCTTGTTGGTACTTTAGGTGGTATAGGTGGTGGTGTTCTCGCTACAGTTATGGCTGGTTATGAGTTCTGGGGCATTCCTGGATGGCGTTGTGCCTTCATGATGATGGCAACTTTGAGTTGCCTTATTGGGTTCCTTGTTTTCTTGTTTGTCGTTGACCCAAGAAAAACAATTACCATCGATCGTGATTATGGCGAGAATACTGATAGGTAGACTCTCTATTAAGTTCTTATAGGCTCACAGATTATTTCAATCTCAATGGCATTTTCAGTCACGCACCAATTTAACTTAGTTGCTTTCTGTCGTAGGGATGATTTGGTCGATAAGCGCAATTTCAGTTCAGGATCAGTTTGGTTGGAGTCCTGGACAGCCATGAAAGCTGTCATGAAGGTGCAAACATTTCAGATTATTGTCTTGCAGGGTATTGTCGGTTCATTACCATGGACAGCCATGGTGTTCTTCACAATGTGGTTTGAACTAATTGGTGAGCGTGTATGCCAATTTCATTGTACTGTTTGTTGGTGAGTCATGAAAATATATTGAATGGGAGATGATTTCTACGATTATATATGTAGGCCTCAGTTTGAATAATATTTGGCAATTTAACTTCGGAGATATTCAAGTTCCAGTAATGGGCAGAAGATAATTTTATTTGTGCTTGAAATGACTAACTATAGTTGCACTTGCATTTCTCTCCGGTTAGTTGCACGAGCCATGACTTATGTTGGTTCTTCTTGCAGGTTTTGATCATAATGGTGCTGCAGCCCTCCTTAGTCTATTTGCTGCTGGATGTGCTATGGGATCATTCTTTGGTGGAGTAATAGCAGATAAAATGTCACAGATCTACCCCCACTCAGGTCGCATCATGTGTGCACAGTTCAGCGCCTTCATGGGCATCCCATTCTCATGGTTCCTTCTTACAGTGATCCCACAATCAGTGAGCAGCTATTCCACCTTTGCTGCCACCCTCTTCCTCATGGGCCTAACCATCAGCTGGAATGCCACTGCTGCAAATGGCCCAATGTTTGCTGAGGTGGTCCCTGCCAAACACCGGACCATGATTTATGCATTTGATCGTGCTTTTGAAGGTTCTTTCTCATCTTTTGCTGCTCCCATTGTTGGAATTCTTTCAGAGAAGATATATGGCTATGATTCAAAGTCAGTTGATCCAGTTTTTGGGTCTCCACGGGAGGCAATGGCATTGTCAAAAGGGCTTTTTACAATGATGTCAGTTCCATTTGGTTTGTGCTGCCTGTTTTACACCCCATTGTATCTGATTTTCAAAAAGGACCGTGAAAATGCTAGGATGGCCAGTGCAAAAGAGGAGGAGATGATGTAACAAGCTTTTTTCGGGTTGTAGGCACAAACTAATTCCCAATTTTGTCTTGGACATGATTTGAAGTAGCAGGATTCGAGTGCTTCAAATCAGAGCACCTGGCGAAACCTGAGTCACTTTTGTATCCTGACCAATCTTCAGTCCATTTTTCGTCAGATTGATCCTCTTTTCACTTTTATGGAGGACGTCCTGTAATAGAGAAACCAGTTTTGATTTTTCGTGACTCATTCTTTGAACCAAGTTGAGCACAAGATTAAGTGAACAGATTGTTCTAAATCCCTATTTCCATTATGAAACAAAGGGGCTGAAAATAATATGCCTACATGAAGACGAGCTCTTTAAGGCATGCATTATCAGATTTGCTGCAGCTACTAGCCCCATTTGGCAGTGCGGCTGGAGGACATATTTGACCATTTCGCTCAAAAGCTCCAGAGATGAGCTTTTGATTCCAATACTATTTCTAGCCGGCCAGCCGCCTGGGAGGTTGTTTGAAATGAAATTTTAAACCACACTTACTATATTTTTTTCATTAAGTACAATTTGAGTTAAAATGAGAAAGTCTAGCTTTTTTTTTGTTAAGCTGGTCAAGTCCATTAAGTATTTTTTAACAACTCACTCAAACACACATTTGCCTAACATGAATAAAAATAAAAATAAATGACAAGCCCAACATTGCCACTAATGACGAATTAGTTATAGCATGCATTTTTGTATGGTTCTCATGGCATTCTCAGAATAATGCCCCAATTCCACTCCGGATGACAAACTGTAGTTTGCAGTAACCTTTACAACCAGGGCCTTCAAGCATCGAAGATGCCACCAAGAAAAGCTACATACAGCGCGTGAAGTATGTCTGCCCTACGTATCCACCAGCCATAGCCTTTCTTACATTGGATTGAAATATCTTTGGGTTGTCCCTCAATACAGCTGCTGCATCATGATTCAGGGGATCCTCATGATTTGGTTCCTGCATAAAGAATGAAGCGTAGCAGATATCATGCAGTCACGAGTTCAGAGACCTACCAACAAAAGGATTGCATAATACCGTGAAAAGATGATACAATCCATAAACAATTGTGTTTATGTTCAGGACAGGTTTCCAGTCTTCTCGTAAAATGTTGAGGCAGACATTCCCTTCCAAGTCAATATTAGGATGATAGACCTGCAATGTTGGATGCAATATTTCAAGACTATCACATCGCTCAATGAAGGAACACAGGCTCAACAAAAAAAGGAACAAAATAAGCTCTACCTTTGTCTTGCACTTGACCTTTGGTGCGTCGTGTGGATAGATAGGGGAAACTTGGAAAGTAAACAAAAATGTGCCTCCTCTGTAGGAAGAAAACAAATGTTATCAATTGCTTTCAGTGACGAAAAATTTCACACACAATAATAACCAACAAGGCCAGATTAAAAAACTACTTACAAATAATACAAACCGTTCCACAAAAATCTAATGACGGGATGCGTGCCTCATGCAAAATAATACTTACACATAATATCCATCATCAGGTCGAATGGAGATCTCAAAGTTCATTAGATCATCCTTGCCATTTGGGAATGATATCACACACGATTTGGGTAGGTTCAACTCGCTTATGTCTACAAGATATGAAATGTCAAATATAACATAAGAACCACCTATATGATATAAAATAATTACATTTTTAAAACATGCACACTTCTGTATGAGATCCTAATTTGAAATCAGATAAACCAATGCAGGATGATCAGACAACTGCAGAAACACTATAAACAAAACCCAAAATGATAGATTGTCCAAATACAGAATGGTTTTGCAAAATATCTTCTGGAACAAACAAAAAGTGGGCATGGATTTCTAGCTGCCAAGTCCTGAGCCTAAAACAGAACAAGTAGAGGAAAATTAGGGTATTACTTTTCAAGTGGAACCCCAGGAGAATCAAGCAAAACAATGTGTCATAACCAATCCATGGTTCGGGCAAACCTGAACGTATTGTTCTCGCACCAACTTGATTCAATCCAAGCTATCTTATTGAATTGCTCATTCAATGAACATACCACGTGCATCCAAATGCATGTATATTGTTGCATCTTCGATGTGTTAGTATCTTATTTTTTAGGATTTACAGTATCAACAATTTGTCTTTTGGCATGGTTTCCAATGTCCATGCTTCATAATAGTGTCGAGCAGCAAACCATCAGTTTCCCACAAAAAAAGTCAATAGGGTTGAGAAAATCAATTGAAAATTCATCTTGCATGGTTTTTATTTGATCTCAGACTGATCCATCATGTTCTGTCACCAAATTAATGCCAAGCTAACTTTAAACAAATGACACAACTAAAAATTGCTTCAAAGATGTTTGTTACAAATTTTGATACTGTATCCAATTGACCCGACCCTACCATCTTGAGGCCCCCAACATTAACCATATATGACACAGAACAGAAACGTGAAAGGATGGATACGACCAACATCAATATCCACAACGGAAAAAAATCTACCCAACGACGAAGAATATAGATCCAAAAAAGAGAATAAATTCTAATTCTCTAAAATTTGAAATAATATTATCATTGATAAAAAAACTAAATAATAAATATCTATTATATTATATTTATAGAGCTAGAATACTAATATTTTAACTAGGAAATAATAACTCTTATCCTTATCCTAATCTTAATAGAATAAAGAATCTTATTTTGAATAAAAAATAAATAAAGATACTATATATTTTATCTAAAATAACCAATTTGAGATAGGCTCAAATTTGTAAATTATAGATTACTAAAATAATTCTGAAATAAAATACACGTTTTTAGTAGGGTACCGTATCTATCTTACATCAAACTCCCCCCACCTGAAAACAACTCGTTCTCGAGTTAACTAGATGTACTCGACCTCAAACTTGTCCCTAACCCGGCAATAATGACTGAACATTTTCAAAAATAATTGAAGACTCAAATTTATTCTTTGCCATCTTCTAAAAAATCTGAAACTTTAAGCTCTTGTTTTGAAGTCAACAATGAATCCATAATGAAACAAATAAAAAAATTTTCTTGATCCACTACAATTTCAATCTTCTTATAATCACCAAAACTTCTTGTGGTGCTTCAGATTCATTCTCATCTGTAATGTTGACTACTTCTATGGGAATCTCTTGCTTTTTTACAATAGTAATTAAATTACTATTATTTTTCTCTTCCACAATAAAGTATGTTGAATTTATTGGTGCCACTAAATCCACACTTTATTATGAACTTTCTTTTTCTTCTTTCTTCACAATAGGGGTTGTCACACACTGAAGGTCTTTAGATTTTGTCTTGATATGAAATTCAATGTAAAATGATAGATTAATCTTTTTCTTGATCCACTACAATTTCAATCTTCTCATAATCACCAAAACTTCTTGTGGTGCTTCAAATTCATTCTTATCTGTAATATTGACTACTTCCATAAGAATTTATTGCTTTTCTACAATAGTAATTAAATTACTATTATTTTTCTCTTCTACAATAAAGTATGTTGAATCTATTGGTGTCACTAAATCCATACTTTGATATGAACTTTCTTTTTCTTCTTTCTTCACAATAGGAGTTGTCACACATTGAAGACGCTGAAGGTCTTCAGTTTTTGTCTTGATATGAAGTTTATTGAAAGATGATTGATTTATCTTCATACAAGAATTTTGAAAATTTTGATTTATGTGGCATTTTTTATGATGTATGTATCTTCTCAATCGTACACAAAAATCTTCAAAATCCTCAACACTCAAATAATCTACCTACCTTGATTTCTTCTTACAAGTCTACGAATATCATAGTTCTCTTCTTCTTCAAAATCTAAATCGAATCTGTCAACAGATTAGTCTCAGGAAAATTCTCTGGCATGATTCTTATCGACTGAGGGTTTCTATTAGCATTAAGATTAAGTCTCATAATCATTTCACAAATCGCACCAAGTTGATCATTGACTTGATACCGATGTTCTTTAATCGCAACCCATAAAGCCTCCATCCCATGACCAACGTCAATAAAATTTGTATTTTTGCCTCCGTCGTTTGCCATCTAACCAAACAAATTCTCGCTCTAATACCAACTAACGCATAACAGAAACGTGAAAGGATGGATACGACCAATGTCAATATCCACAACATGGAACAATCAACCCAAATAGAGAATAAATTCTCCAAAATTCAAAATTATTAATAATAAAAAAAATTGAATAATAAAGACATCACATCATATTTATAGAGGTAGAATACTACAATTTTGACTAGGAAACAATAACTCCTATCTTTATACTAATCCTAATAGAATAAAGAATCCTATTTTAAATAGAAAATAATAAAAATAATAAATATTTTATCTAAAATAATTGATTTGAGATAGACTTAAATTAGTAAACTATAGACTCTTAAAATAATTCTAAAACAAAATACATATTTTTAGCAAGTACCGTATATGTCCCACATCAATATACCAATAAAACTTATTGTAATCCAAAGTCCTCTCTTTTATCCACCAAAAATATTAATGCTATCCAATTTTCATGTCTCCACCTAGTTGATGGATTGCCCTCCTAGTGATGCAGGGGAAGACCTTTGGAACCCGCACCTTAGTAAAATAGAACCCCAGGTATCCACATCTAGGGAAAGTAATGGAATCCACACCAACACCAAAAGGAAATTTTCAATTCATTAAAAACTGAGTATTCTTTTATAATCAGCCTATTTATCGGCAAACCATAAAAACATAAATTACCAAAAAGGGCAAACACCCAAAATAAATATAGACTACTAAAAAATCTCTAAAATAGAATAATTAAGTCCTATCCTCCACGATCAAAGACGAATTGCCCATGGGGTGGACCTTCATGTTCCCCCATCATTTCTTCCTTAATGAGAAAAACTCGACTCCAATGAGTTAAAATGGTGCTTAGGCCCTAAAAGCTCAAGCATTTGCAGATTAATCCATGTGTTGTGAAGCAAATCCTGCCAATGCTGCGGAAGACGCAACTATGATTGTCTAAAAACCTGTAGGTAACATAAGAGGGTGAAAGGTGTCTCGATAAGAAAACACATTCTCCACATGAAAATTTAGATTAGGATCCATATTTAATGATAAGACAACTAACATACATTAAGGCCCAATTTATAATAATTATTTTTTTTATAAGTATTAAGGCCCAATTTACGAACAAGACAAACAAGGTCAAAGGTTCGAACAGGCGGAGGAAAGTGAATTATGGTATGGTTGCTCTCATTAAATGAGTGTTTCTTGTTGTGCAATGTTACTGCAAGCTTATAATTTTCATTACCCAAAATAATTTTACAACATATAGCAGCATTAAGATCATAAAACAACTGGGCAAAAGAACCATAGATGTAGGTAGAGGGGACTACAATAGAAAAGGAATTAGGCCAACTGAAGCAGAATGAGAATTTGAAGGTAAAATAACAAGGCCAATAGATTGACGAGGTAAGAGCCAAAGAATGCTCACAGAAAGAGGCTTACTGAGGATAACAATTTTACATGTATCTTTGATTTTATTGACCGCATTCCTGTCAACACCTCATGGGGATTTACCCATCACAGAGATGCACAGAGGAACAGAACGAACTTCATATATCCCTTTTCCACTCAATCCAGAAACAAGTGTGAAATAAGTGAATTTATCCAGTTGAGGCATTCTTAATGGAGAAAAAAATGATTCCCTCAAGACAAAAAGAGACTCCTTGTATGAGTAGTGAAGAACTATGAGAACTTTTGTTGGTTGTTGACCAATGGAAAGCATGGGAGAAAGAAAGGTTTCCTACTACTAGTAAGGGCGGGAAATCCACATTAGTGATCTCCAGTGGATCAACAATTCGTTTGATGGACAAAGAGGAACTTCCAAACAACTAAATTTTTCATGTGAATATTCTCACTCATTTCTTTGTCAGACTCAGTTTGGGACAAGATGGTGAGAATTTGCTTACTTGACACCTCAGAGGATGACTTGGGTTTTGGAGGTTTTAACAAGATAGATTTATCATTATACCAAATGTTATAAATATTTTCTTACCCTTTAATCGCTTCAAAATCATTCATTCAAAGATGACTAGAAAAATATGGCCAATATTTAGGTAGGACATCACACCAAACATTTTTGAAATATAAATCATTCATTTGATTGGCACTAAACACCTATCTGAGACTAGAAAAGTAGAAGTATTTACCCACGTTACTTCATATGGCTTTGCAAGTGGTTCAATCTTCAGTTTTACTCGTTTAATGTCAGATTATGAAATTACATTTATAGGAAAACTCTCGTCAATGACAATGTTGCAAAAAATGTACCTGTAATAGGCAAATATGTGAAACTTACAGGTAACTTGGTGAGAAACAAAATTTGGATTGGACTACATTGCAAAATTTTGGGCTCTATTTTCTCTAAATGTTAGGGAAACAATGTGACACCCCTAAGTGAGGAAAAGTTCTGGACAAAATTTCTTTACTGCATTATGAAAATTCCTAGGCGAATTTAAGTGATATCTTTGGGTGGAACGCCAAAGGTAACTACCCGGATACCTATTATGTGGATGAACGGGTCCAAAAGTGTTCTCACCCTCAAAGAATCTAGAATACCTATCAAGATGATGATCCCATGGTTAGGTTGACCTAGGGTAGTCCATGGTGTTTTCTCTATTATCTCGATAGCCATATCTCAAGGCATTGCAACTTGACATTTTTTCCTTTTTTTTTTATTTGTTGACAAAATCAAACTACAATAAATAAATAAATAAATAAATAAATAAATAAGAAAATAATGAAAAAAAAGAAGAATGACGAGACATGATTCATCTAACTGACACTAAATAATTGGGATAAGATTTTGTTAAGCTAAGTAGAGAGTATTGCAAAATGCACAAACACAATAATCGAAAATTTAAGAGAAATGATGATACAAGATCCAATGCAACATGGTGTGGTTAGAAACAAAGTCAAGGGTGACGGTGTTACAAGAACAATCAAAGGCAAGTAAGGATTAGTTAAAGACCTCCTTGCAAAATTTACCAACTTATCAAATCGAATGTAGCACTAATCACAAATTTTAAGGGAGAATACATACCTTTTCCAAGGTCCAAAGTAGTCTTTAACACAATATCCAGGTTGTCTAAAATCTGAAGGGTTTCCTAAAAAGAATTCAGTCATTTGGGGCTGTTGAGAGGGTTTTTTTTTTCTTTTTCAAAAGCTGGTTTTTTTCCCTTTTTTTTTGGCTCGGCTGTTTTTTTGGCTGATGGCTAGCTGGGTTAGGGGCTGGTTCAGATAGGGTTTAAAAAAAAGGGTCAGTCCTGGGATAGGCTAAGAGAATAAGGCCGGGTATTGGTTTGGGCTGGGTAGTATAGGGTTTTGGTGGCTGGGTAAATGGGCCAACTAGGTTTAAGTGTTTTATTTTTGGTTGGGCTGGTTTATTGGTAAGCACGTTGGACTGGTTTGCCAGGATAGGTGGGTTGGATTAGATTCTGGGTTAAGTGAATAAGGTTTGGATGTGAGTTAAATAAAATATGAGTCAAACCAATCCTTTTCCATTCTTCATTTTTTGATCTACAACTTGTGTTTGAAACCCTTTCATGATGCTGCGCAAGTGAGGATGACAGCCATGAGGTACTGATTCTGGTGATGGCAAAGGGCTGTACAAAGACAACGAGATGGGCGGATGATGCCGATGATGTAGAATTTTCCAGTGATGCTGGCTATTGCTGACGACAAGGATGTTACAATGAGGTACCTCTTCAACCATTGTGATAATCTGGAGGTGGTTATGGCGAGGTGAGACGAGATCTCCGAGATGCTGGTGACAGTCAGCAAGTGGTGGTGAGGATTCTTCAATGATAAGGACGACGGTCTCAGTGGACACGATGCTGATGGCAATGATCTAAATAGATTCGGCAGATGATGATGAACAAGTTCTATATGATGGCGATGTAGGCTGATGATATTGATGACTGTGAAGGGAGGGCAGTGCTGTGATGATGGCGAGGTGGCTGATTGGCAACTACAAAGATAGATCGTGGCATCTGTGTTGCGATCTGATCGTATTGGGTCTGTGAACAAACAATGGCTGAAGGATGGATGATGATGGAGGTGACGAATGATGATGGTGACTAAGGATTTTTTTATTCTTTTGTTTTTCAATCTATAATAGTAATGGACAATGCCAATTGATCTTAACAACGACGGACAGAAGTTAAAGATTGTAGAATAGAGATTTGCTCCGATACCAAGTTGATATAAGACAAGACCTTAGGGATCTACACCTATGTGAAATAGAACCCTAGGCATCCACGCCTAGGAAAAGTAATGAAATCCACACCAATACCAAAAGAAAATTTCAATTCATCAAAAACTCTATTCATTTACAATCAGCCTAATTATAGGCAAAACCATAAAAAAGAAAAATTACTGAAAAGGATAAACACCCAAAATAAAAATAGACTACTAAATAGAATTCTAAAATAGAATAGTAAAGTCATATCCTCCAGGATCAAAGATGAATAGTCCGTGGGGTGGACCTTCATTTTCCTCATCACCCAGGTCATATGACAATAGATGACCCCAACAAATGCATTCCAAGACACTCTTCCCACATATTGAAAAGAATAACTTCTTGACATGGTTCCAAGTATAGATTAAAATGTGGGAAGACTGGAAGAGTGTTATCAATATACCTAGATTTATGAGTGTTCGAAAATTCCAGCTGTATTGGTCAATACGTAATAGTTTCAAGCGTAATGACATTACAAATCACCGTTACAGTCAGTTTGGGGCATGGATTAGTCAAAAGCTCATTTTGAGCTATTTTTTGGTTATTTTAGCAGAATCCCTCTCTTTTCTGGAAACGCCTCTGGAATCCCTCTTTATATATAATCTATTTTTTGTTGTATTAATTTATTTTTATTTCTTGAAATTCTTCATTCTATAATTAATCACACTAAAGTACAAAACTAATTTTTTTAGTACTATTTCGTACATAATTCAGATAAGCATGGTTCATTATTTTTATGTTAATTTATTTGTATTTTTTTCATAATAATCTGAGTAATGACTAATTTCCTATATAGTTTTATTACTATTGTAACAAATTGGGATTAAAACATGTGTATGAGCGACTTTTGAAAGTTTTGCTATTGATTAAAAAAAAAAAATCATGGTAGCAGTTTTCAATTCTCATTACATAGCCCGATACTCCCGAAAATGTTACACCGTGACTGCAATTTAAAACCATAGTCCTAGGTAACCTACCAACACAATTGAGCATTCCCCGTAACAAACCCCCCCCCCCCCCCCCCAAAAAAAAAAAAAAACAAACATTGACATAATGTTGCCTTCAAAACAAGATATTCTACTAAGTAAAAATTCCATAATAGCTACTTAACTATTCAAGTAATAGAAGGAATAACAAAAGATGCAGTTTAAAAAATGTGTACCGTATCATTTATCATAAGGTACATGTAATTTAAAAAAAAAATTACATTTATATATATATATATATACGTGAATATATAGAATGTTTAAAAGGATATAAATAAATTATTGTTTTTTATCCAACAATTAAAAATCAAATTGGTATCAAGCATAATTGTCTCGTTTTTTCAAAAATATTGAATCGTGTTATATATATACAATGTATAAAATGTGTATGAAATGATAAAAATAACATTTCAACTCACTTATAAAAAAAAATCCAACTTAAATTCCATATAATACAAGAATCAAGATTTATAAATACTATGAGTTTCCAACTAAAATTTAATAATTCAAATTTTAAACATAGTTCACCAATATCAAAATTTAAAGACAAAATCCAAAAATTTTCATTCTTATAATCCATCCAGTTTTCATCTTAAAATCCAATTTCAAAGGCATCGATATCATCATCATATGCTAACAATTTTTCACTTTATTTTCCTTCTTCAACTTCTTGTATTCCCTCCTCATCCTCATTTTCTCAAAATACTTGTTTGAGGAAAGACCTATATGAGTTATAAGTGGCAATATAAAACCAAACAAATTTTTTTTCCATGAATATAACAAAACAAAAAAAGAGAGGTCAAAATGAAGTCGTTTAGCCTGATTGTCTGTATCACATATGTCGTGTATATCGAAACGTATCATGTGATATAATGCAAAAAGATACGTATCGTAAGATACGTGTCGCGCGTCGTAAGATACTAACAACTATGCTTACAACATACTACTATTGCCACAACTTGCAACACAATTCAGCTTCATCAACAAAAAATAGAAGAAAGGTAAAAGTTATTGAAATTCTAATTAGTTAGAGATAAAGTTTATAACACAAGCCATAAGGCCAACTGGCTTGATGTTAAGAAATGTTAACAACCAAGATACATGTCTTTTTTGATAAGTGACCAAGATACATGTCTCAATTGAATATGTTGAGATGGATGAGTGGAGACAAAAGGTATAGAATAAAAAAGGAATGCATTAATACTTATACAAAAAAAGAAAGAAGGGAAAGCATTAATGAAAAGCTCAAGAATCAAAATTGCACCAATTGATGGTGAAAGGGGAGTTCTCTTGGCTTGGCTAAATGCAGCAAGGAACAATGTAGTGTAACACTAAGCAGGAGTGACTTAATTTAAGTCGATGGTGAAAGGACAACAAGAAAGAAGCAAATAAAAATATAAGATATCAGTCCATGCAGCAGAGAAGACATGATCTACAATTTAATGGAGAACAGCCCCTCAATAGAGACTAATGCCAGGGAAAAAAAATCTGGAAGCCTGCCCAAGTAACTGGGATCCCAACAAGGAGAACTGTATACGGGGAGGATCTCTTGGCATTTAAACCACACTAGAAAAGACCTGAAACTTGACAGATGATATCAGTTTCAAAAACAAAGACTCAATTTGATATGCACTCCTAGAAAGTGAAAAGAGTTCTGAAATAATAATACAAAGATAACCAATGATCTATATAGCTTACCATTATCAAATCAATACTAACCCTACTTAACTCCACTTCAACTCAAAGAAATATGTAAAGAAACTTAGTTATTCAAAGACCTTAATTTAATCCTATCCACCGACCCCCTTAAAAAAAGGGGAAGAAGAAGAAGAAGAAGAAACAACATCTTTCCCCTCCCTTTAATTGAACCCTCGTGCCACAGCAGCTCAAATTTTAAGAAAAAAAAAATACTTATAATGCTCAATAAAAAATTCCAAAGATTGTATAAACCACAATATAGAATAAACAAAGTGATGATTCCTATCATAAATAAACAAAAGAAATAAATGTGCCACACAGAAAATTGGTAAGAAACCTTTATGAAGGCGCAATTCCCCAGCAGTTTGCTTCTTAACAGGCCCCCTTCCACTGGCATTTTCAGCAAGTTCTCTCTGCTTCTCCTTCACTTTAAACAGCCTAATCATGGTTCCTACAATAAAATATTTAAGGGGGTAAAAAGGAACATTGTTAATTTGCCAGGCACGCATGTATTTCTTCTTTTGACACAAATAGCATGCATCAACAATGTTGATATCTCTGACAGCTACAGAAATGCATCGGTCAAACAGCAGAAGAAAAGTCATTCATGTATGAAAACAATTATCACCCTATCAAATAAACAATCAAACAAATAAAACTAACCAACACAACATTTGACCATGTTTTTAACAAACAATCAGTTTACATTTCGTTCTCTATAATTCTTTTCATACCATTCTCGATCAATCTCATACTTGAATTGTCTAGTATACCTCCACACTTATGACAATTGAACCAAGAAAAGCTCTTCATTTCAACTCAAAATGCACAAGTCAAGAGAGTTGTCCAATACAAAAGGCCAGTAGCCTTTCGATTTATTGTTGCAAACAAATATTAGAGCAAGAGTCATTCCACTCATGGACATTTTTTATGTGCAGGACAATCTTTGGCAAGGATCAAAATTTCGTTTCTTTTCCATCGAAACGGCCGAAATGTTTCCGTTTCTTAGGGAACCGAAACGAAACACTAGTGGAATATCGAAATTCCCATGTTTCCACAGAAACAAAATTGTTTCCGTGGAAACATACCGAAACTAATGGAAACATACCGAATCAGAAGAAACATTTCTTTTGTATCAACAATAATTCTAGAAGTTAGTAAAAAATAATATCCATTTATTTTTCAAGGATTAAAACTCAAAATTACAAGAAGATATTTCTATTGTTTTTCCTAAAATAATAGAAAAGGAGTAGGAGAAATAAAGTGTGGAGAAACAACTATTTTAATACTAAGTTACTAATTATAATAAGTTTAAATCGCTATTTGTTTTACTTTTTATTTTATATGTAATTTGCGTCAAATTATCTAATTCGTGGATATTACATAGTATATATCTATTATGTCATTTATCATGAATTAATGTCATTTATTATTAATTAGTGTCATTTATCATGAATATGATGTATATGCCTTAAACATGCACAAATATTCAATAAATAGGCTTATTTGTATAAATAAATAAATTTTAAGTTATGTTTCCACATGTTTCCAATTTTTTTTCCGTTTCCATTATGTTTCCGAAACGTTTCCAAAACATTTCCATTTCCGAACAGACCGAAACTATACATCGAAATGATATTTTGATCCTTGATCTTTGGAATTCAAACCTAAGAGAAGTAAAACCCTAGGCATCCACACATGAGGGAAAGAAATATTGGAATCCACGGCAATATGAAAAGAAATTCTTAATTCATCCAAAACTAACTATTCTAGTGCACTCGATCTTTATATAGGCAAACACTAAAAAAAAGCCAATTTACCAAAAAGGACAAACGCTTAAAATAAAATAGATACATCAAATCCTAAAGTAAAATAATAAAGTCCTATCCTCTTAGATCAAAGACTAATAATCCACAGTTGAGAAGAACTTGATTCCGGCAAGTTAGAACTGTGGTCAGGATCTAAAAGCTCAAGAAAACCTGCAAACTGATCCATGCTAAATAAAGGAAATAGTGAAAAACAACTACCAATGCTACTATAGAGGTAATCACATCTATTTGAACACCTACGGGTAACATAAGAGGCTCAAAGATGCCTCGGTAAGGAAACAAATTCTCCACATGAAAATTCATATTAGTAACCATAGTCAATAAGTCAAATAAACTTGCAAGAAGGCCCAATGTAGGGGCAAGACAAACAAGGTCAAAGGTTTGAACATATGGGAGAACATGAATTATGGCATGGTATCTCTTATAAAGTTCTTATTTCTTTTTGTGCAATGTTGCAAGTGTATAATTTTAATTACCCAAAAGCAAGTTTACAATGCATTTCGGCATTAGGATCATGAAGCTGCTCGGTGCAAAAAAAAAAAAAAGAAAGCCATCTGACGGAGGAAGAAAATTTTGAAGGGAAATGAACAAGGCCACTACATTGATCGGGTAAGAGCCAACGAAAAATTCTCAAAAAGATGCTTCCTAGGTATAGAAACTTTACCTATGACTCAAACTTTATGAATTACATTATTATCAACATACATTTTCAAAGAGTCATCTTCCATGGGATTAAAGGAGGAGAAACAACACATGGATTATCACAAATTAAACCCTTTTAAGAAACCCCATCTATTGGACATGTGTATTCAACTGGTACTTAGGACTCATTTGACAGTAAGGAAGGCTAGGTAATAAAACAGATGCAAGACAACCTTAGAAATCAACGCCTAAGGGAAATGAAACTCACACCTAGGGAAAATAATGGAACCACACCACTACCAATACAAAAAGAAATTCTTAACGCATCCAAAACTAATTATTCCAGTACAATCAATCTTTTTATAAGAAAATCCTAAAAAAGACAAATTACCAAAAGGATAAACACTCAAAATAAAATAGAAACATCAAATACTAAAATAAAATAATAGTTTTACCCTCCAGGATCAAAGACCCATCCGTTTTTTATGATAATATGCTTATCCTTCCTTATTATCTCTACCTTAAAAATGTGTTCAGCACCTAGCATTGCAAAATAGACGGCAAACAGATGTTGAGCTCGACGATAAAATTGTCAGAGTTTTGCAAGGATTTCAAGACTCTTTTCAATTATAAACTACCACCTTATGCTACTTTCTCATTTTCTTGCCACAAAAAGAACATACAGATGTTTGAATGTGTCATGGAATTAAATCACTTCATTTCACCGATCAAAAAAATTATCACTTTTTGTTTTTACCTAAGAAGCACAAATACAGATACAGACACAGGACACGGATACGACACGGACACACAAACATGTTATTTCTCAAAACAAGTAAGACACCGACATATTAGGGACATGTTGAATATATAAATTTTTTATATATTTTATATGACCATATAATAAAAATCTAATGTTATTTCAGTTAAAATGTCATAAAAACACTAAAATCACAAAAATATTATTAAGATATTAAAATAACAAAGTCATTAAATAAAAATTAAAGAACTTTTTCATTTAATCATCAACATCCATGACTCAAGTGTCTGACACGTGTCCGAGAGTGTCGGTGTTCGACACGGACACGTGAGCCAAAATAGAGTATTCGTGCTTCACAGGTTTTTACATATATATAAAGTGGAGTCATCATTGTCACCATTATTGTCATTGACATCATCATCATCAATATAGCAGTAATAGTCATGAGAACATTCATTGAAATTCTAAAAATAACTTATCATGAACAAGGGTCAAGCAAAACAATAGATTATCTTCAAACCCTTGCTTAACAAAATGAACTAGTGAACTCATTTCAAATATGATACAAAGCACAATGAAATAATTTTATTTTCATGAGACACCCAACCATTCCCTAGCACACAATAAAGGATATATTCAGTGCATTTAGAAGATTCTCAATTGATATAAATCATTTTATACTAATCATATGTGTTTCAAAATCCCCTCTCTCATATGCTTCATGCACAATTTCTTGCTCCTTTTCCCCAATCAATGACCAAAATAAACTCTAGCATATCCATGAGCCCGAATTGAAAGCATACAATTAATACAAACTCTTACATATCCTATTATCTGAAGTATTCCTCCCATCATGTCCAGTGAAACGAACCAAGTATTTTCTATATTGAAACGGAGAAAAATAAAATACACAAATGTTTGTGCCAAAACAAAAAAAAAAAAACCAATCAAACAAACATAAATGTTGGATGATTAGCACAATGTGATCTCAATCATATCCAACCCCGTTGCAGTTAACAGTGGGGAGGGCATGATTAGTACTAGGTGCCCTCAACCTACACCCAACCTGATTACTGTTAACACCCTCCCTTCCCCAGCCCCCCATGACCATAAAAGAAAACAAAAAAGAATATAAGAACCAAACTCAAATTTAAAAAATTCCCTCGACACTAGAGGATATTCTCATATTCTTTTGTACATAATTCTTGATAGAATCCCGTGAGTAGAGCATAAACCTAAACAGATTGAAAAGACCCATTTAGGAACAAGAAAATGACATTGCGAGAAACGTTGGTTTTTTATCCTAGATTGGAAAAATATCGATTGAATCCATTGAGATCCAGGATTCTATTTTATCATCAATCCAATCCCTGCTCACATTTTTTTTTCTCACTAATGAAAATATCAGTCCAAATCTGTCCCTTCTAAACTATTTGAATCTAAACCCACTCCTAAAGAGCATACAGCCTGATCAACACAACCCCATACCATCCCTACCAAATATCTTGTTGAGAATGAGTTACCATCCATTCCTAATGCTCATTCCCGTGAAGGAACCCTTTTTCCCCTTTTACACAAGTAACACAACAGAGAGAACAAAAATAAAGCCTATTCCAAACACTAGTCTGCAGCTTTCCATTTTGGGTGAACCAGTGAACAACTTTTGTCTTATCTTTGCACCTTCTGCTTCCCTTCTTTTTCCCCAAAACAGTTTAGGAGGCCTCGAGGAAAAAAAAACAATCCCCAAGCAAAGATATTGCTCTAATTTATATGGGAGCTTGTCTTTGGAAGAACAAAGCATTTTCTGATTGGTTCTGATTTATAATTCCATTTGAGTCAATCGTATTTTTCAATTTGAGTGTTTGGATTACCACTCCCTCAAAATATCCATCAATTCATGCAGGAGAGGTATTCTCCTCTTTGACCAGTCCTTAACCTATTGGACATCTCTAGTTTCTTACTTCCATACTGAGCTACTGAAAACACATCTTGCTTAAGACAAAGCAGCTTCCTTCTTCCTCTTTAGGTTATAACACCGGGCCTGCTTGTTTCTGGGTTCATTGCTATCAAACACTCTTCAAAGTCAGGCTTCTCGACTCAAGTTGCCCAGAATCTTAATGATTCAAGCCCTCACTCAAAATAAACCTATCAGTCATCATTAGCTATGCAATTGACACTAATTGCTTCATCTAAAAATGCAAAAGATAACAAAACGCGTTCCTGCAATCTTTCAAAAAAAACAAACCAACACAGATGACAGAGAGCAAACTAAATCACGATCAACGGAACATGTATAATCTAATGTCATCAACACTAACAAAACAAAACAAAATAACTATTCTTTTTTAGCAAGACAAAATACTTCTTCAAAGTTCAAACAACTATATAGTGGCTTTAAATAAAAACATATTCACAATGCATGTAATACTTCTCAAAAGCCCCCAAAATTTATTCGTCATAATTCAAGAAGGCACAACAACTGTGTGTGACCCAGAAAAGTTGACGAATTTCAATATTTTTTTTATAAGCAATCTATATCGAACTATAGAAAAAGAAATAAAGAAACAGAAGATCCTAACCCTAGCGAAACCATAGAAAAAAAAAAAACATAAATCTTGCATTAAAAAAAAAAAAAAAACACAAGAATCATTAACGACAATCGATTGAATGAATGATAGCATAAAAACTCTTGAACATAAAAGAGATTGGCGAAAACGATACGATGCTAACCTTTCTGAGGAAAAGGAGCAAGAAGATCGAATTAAACGTAAATCTCAACGTCAACAGGTGGCCCGACTTTTCAATGATGCAACATGTCTTCTCCCTTAAAAGGTTCTAATTTTCCGGGTAAGGTAAAAAAAAGCTCGCTGGCATGGGGCTGGATGCGGGTCGGGGCATTACATAAATATAAATAAGCGTAAATTACAATAATTTTGGTTTAATTTTTAAAATAGTACATTGAAATATTTTATTTTTATTAATATATTAAAAAAACTACTCGCTCAATCTTAAATTTTTAAAATAATAAAAATATTGAAAGACAGAGTCAGAAATATCTTTCATAAAAAAAATTATAGAAAGAATATGTAACTCTCATAATGAGAAGGAAGAGTCAATTTAAAATCAGGAGTAAGAACATTTTTAATAGTCACATTTTATTTAAATTAAAATTAAAATTTAAATAAAAATAAATTTGAGTCTCATATTTTTTTAATAATTATTTAAATTTGAGTTTAGAAATAATAATACATTAATTTAGGTATAAATTTAAGTAAAATTTATTTTAAAATTATATTTAAATAATTATTAAAAAAATAATTTTGATAAATTTAGTATTTGAGTCTGTGTCAAATATATTTTAACAACGAAATGAGTTAAATGATTTAAATATTAATAAATTACAAAATAAAGATTACTGTTAATAATTATTTAATAAGATTTTTACATCATGTCTCATAAAAATATAATTTTTTTTATTTTATTAGTTAAAAATTATCCTCAATTTCAGTCTTAATAACTTCTTCGGGTGACGGGCTCTCGGAAGATCATTTCTCACTAGTGTTTCTAGCACATGCAAGATTTATAAGGAACTCCATATATCAGGCTTCAACGGCTCAACCCAAGTCTGTTTTGGGGCGGAACCTTCAAATTTGCAAGTGCCGATCCAACCACCCTTGTACCAATGGCGAATACTTCCCTCATCTTCGTCACCTTCATCGTACTCCTCCCAGTCCTTTGCCTCTCATTCTCTCCCGACAACCCTACGGATCGGCGCATATTAGTCTTGCTCGACGACTTGGCCCTCAAGTCTTCGCACTCGATCTTTTTCAAGTCTCTGCAAGCTCGCGGGTTTGAGCTCGATTTCAAGCTCGCTGACGATCCGAAGATCACCTTGCAGAGATACGGACAGTACTTGTACAATGGACTAATTATTTTTTCACCGACGACCGAGCGTAAGTTATACGTGATTCAGCTCTCGTGGTTGATTTTTTATTGACTGTTGAGACGGTGATTGAAATTCGTGATAAATTTAACAGGTTTCGGAGGGTCTTTGGATTTGGTGGCTGTGTTGGAGTTTGTTGATTCGGGCCGTGATTTGATTCTATCGGCTGATACAAATGCGTCTGATTTGATTCGGAACATTGCTGCTGAGTGTGGCGTTGATTTCGATGAGGTGCATAGAGATTCCTCTCTTTAATTGCATATCTCACTGTTCTCCAATTTCGTTTTGTATTTTGTTATTACCTCTATTGGATTGAATTTTTATTTTTTTAGTAATTGTTTTGGTGGGTGATATTTTGGTAATTGAATTTACATCTGAAAAAGAAGTTTGAAACTTGAAAT
Organism: Nyssa sinensis; assembly: GCA_008638375.1. NCBI lineage: Eukaryota > Viridiplantae > Streptophyta > Magnoliopsida > Cornales > Nyssaceae > Nyssa > Nyssa sinensis. The sequence goes on along the minus strand of CM018043.1, from coordinate 54,054,504 downwards.
TAAAGTTAGAGATCTTTGAAATCCATCTTTTAGGCTTACCAATCAATTGTAAAACCATACAGTGATGATGCTTTAGCTGTTTCAATAAAATAATGTCTAGGTGTAGGTTACAATTAGCTACTCTAGCCTTTCTGCTAAGTAATATCAAGAAGAATTGACCTTATTTCAAAACATGTTTTGACCTCATTTTGCATATACCCTGAACCTTACGTTGGACATAACAGGGATGATCTGTTTGTTATGACAAATTTATTGCATTCTACTGCAGTGCAAGCTGCAACAATTTCCTCTTTAATTGTCTTACTGTGTTTCTATGGCTCCATTGTTCTGCCCTTGTCATACTCATCAAAGAAAAAGAAACAAAAGAACTCGTACTGCCATTATCATCTCAAAGACTTGCGCCATCAACCCAATGCCTGATGCATGTGTATCTCAGTCTAGAGTCCATTTAAATGCTAAAATTTAGCTTTAAAAACCTCTTCCAATCTTGCCGGCGCCTGGCCCCCCATTCTTGCCTTGTAGATGTTACATGTTAGACTCTTGGGTCAGACATTTTATACTTTAAATTTCCTCCTCTCAACAACACCTCTGAAAGCTGCTACACTTATGTTTAATTTTGAGCCTCGTGGATCTAGAATTTTCATACTACAAAGATAATGGAGCAGCTTTTGTCAGGATCAAGGACATGCAGCTTTGTCATTCATTTTAGATATCTTCATAGTTATGAATGTATTAACATCTAGATTCTCTTGATTTATATCGCCATAAAAATCAATTTCTTTAACTTTCATAGGTGCAACTACAATTCCCTTTTAATTCCCATGACCCCTTCACAGTCTCCAGTGCTTGTCTTCTCACAATCCTTTTCAAGGAGAAACAATTTCTGGTATCTTAGTAATTCAGTGGGCAGATTTCACTAGCTGTCTTACCAATTTTTTGGTTATTTGAAATAATGGCGGGAAGGAAGTGAAGATTCCTTTTCTAATTTTTTCAAGATAAGGAAAAAAGAACTGCATTAGAAAGGAAGTCATATTTAATGATTTTCCTTTCATGTTCCTCACTGATCCAATTAGAGCTTGAAGCAAGTCAATTTTTTGAATAAGTCCAATTATAATAAAAATAATATGAAGTAATACCAACCTAAGCTATATTCACCACTCAAACTTGGAATTCGGTTGTAGAAGGTTGAGAAGATTTTCTTTCTCTGTGCCTTCTGTCTGTTGATTTGATACCTATCAATTACCATTTACATTCTTTTATTTGCATTTCTCATAAGCAAGACAACCATTATATAATTTGCACTAGGAGGCCAGTCCTAATTCTACTTATAAAAAAGAAAAAAAAGAAGAAAATATAAAAAAAAGTTTTTCCTAAATTTTTTAACCCTCAATATCATTTTTTTTGATAAGTAACCCTCTACATCACCAATATCCCAATGAATACCTACTTTGGAATTTTCCCCTAATAAACTTTTCCAGATGCATGCTGATTGCTGACATGGATGGAGTAGCAGCAGCTTTATCACACATTCTTTGAGAGACCTCCTTTTTATGCTTCTTTTTTCTTTTGGGATAAGCACCTCCTTTTGTATTTATTATAAATATATATATTTTTCCTAAAAATGAGAAGAGTTAAATTAAAGACACCATATTCTGGAAGCATTGAGCTGAACTGGAACTTCAGCTCCCGCCTGAGAAAGAAACTTCTCCATCCTCCTTCATTTTAATGTCCTATCCTTAATCGATGAGCAAATTGAGTCTTTGGAACTGATTTATGTAGCTGTTCATTCTTTGTGATTGACTAATTCAAATCCCTCACTATCTCTTTTTATTCATTTTCTAAGCATTTGTTTCTTATAATTGAGTTTCTCATGTTGTTTTTTTCACTGTACAGGATCCCTCAGCTATGGTTATTGATCACACTAGCTATGCTGTCTCAGACGCCAAGGGAGATCATACCTTGATAGCCTCAGATGGTCTTATTCAATCTGATGTAATATTGGGAAGCACAAAAATTGAGGTCAGCTTTATAATAAATGATATAGCTTTTGTTTAGATTTTATTATAACGTTGCTAGAATTGTGTGCACGCATCCCTCAGCCATGTCTCTTTATACACACATGCACACATACACATACATACTATATGTTCATAAGCAGATTGCTGTTCTGTAGACACTTGGATCTTTTTTCTAAATTTGGGGAAGTGATGTGATGTAATAGCTAATTGCTGCACTTGTGTCTGTCACATTATTTTTGTTTTGATATCAATATTTTCATTTTTTTTTCTTTTTTATAAGTAACTCAATGTTATTGCATGTAACAGGCTCCAGTACTTTTCAAAGGGATTGGACATTCATTAAATTCTGCCAGTAGCTTGGTAAGGTCAAATTTTTTATTGTGTTTGTTGTTTGCTTACAATAGCTTGATGATACTACATTTAGAAGCAAATGCACATCAAACTACATAAAGTTTTTGATGTTTTGTGTTTATCATTTTTGCTTTTTGAAATGTCTGATCCATTTTGTAGGTTTTGAAAGTTCTCTCAGCTTCCCCTTCGGCATATTTTGCTAATCCAAACACCAAGTTGACAAGTCCTCCGCCTCTTACTGGATCTGATATCTCATTAGTTTCAGTTGTGCAGGTCAGTGGTCACTCTCTGTCACCTTTCTAAGTTTGTTTAATGCTTTCCAAGATGCTATAATCCTCAAACTAACAAGTTATCTTTTTAGAAATATTATTTTTTTTTATCAATATTTCTTTTTAGAAATATTATTGTTGAACGAATTCTTAAAGTTTTAATTGGGAGGGACATCTGAACATTTTTTCCTTTCTTGACATTTATTTTTGGTGCTTTTGACCATCAAACTATATTAATTGCTCATAAATTGTTACTGTCTTACAAAATTCTAGTCCTTTTGTCAAGCTATATGATTCATCAGTATTTCTTGTGAGGATGGCCTGATTATGTGTCAACCTATTTGTTACTGGCCTTTTTCTGTAAACTTGATTCTACACATTATGGGATGGCAACGGGGTGGGGACCACCCACCCTGCCCCCCGCCTTGCTTAAAAGAACTTCCCCTATCCCCTCCCCGGCCTGCTGTGTCTAGTGCCACACCCATCCTTTACCCTGTTTAAATTGTTTTGCACTGCCCCTGTACCACCACCCTGCCTAGCCTAATCAAGCGAGGCCAGATCAAATTTCACCATTTTGATGGGAAAAAAATTTAATAGAATTAATTTCAAAAGCCTATTTTTTAAACGAGAAAAATAAGTATAATTGAAAGAAAAAAATAAAACAAGTATCAACAAAAGTCTAAACCATATGATTAATTAATTAGATGACACAAAACATAAGAGATAAAAAATTAAAGTAACACCAAAATCTTAAACATACATACTTGTGCAGTTGTGCTACTTTTGAAATTAGAGTAAAATATAAAGGTATTTTAGTAAACTTATAACACAATTGGGCTAGGTACCGGATACCAGGGTCAAATTTCCATCCCAATTTGAACTTTCATCATTACTTTTTGTTGCTGATGAATTTTTTTATTTATGGGAATTGTTAGCATCAATTTAATCTTTTTTTTTTTTTGGGTACAAAGAGGAAAGAACCCAGGGTCTCCTAAAGACCACATAAGACAAATCAGTCAAGATAGGATCCATACACTTTTTTTTGGGGTGGGTGCGTGGGTGGGGGGAGCAAAGTCCAGCACCAACAGTTTTTCTGGTTACCTTCACGATGTTTGGAATTTTTTGGCATATAGGTGGCTGCCCTCCACAAGAGCAGAATAAGAGTGATTGCTCAAGTCCAAATTTTTAACCATTAAGAATCTAATATGACCCTTCCGCAATCAGATTCCGAGATCACTTTCCTGTCATTTCTTTGAAGAAGGATTCAAAGCCCTCTTTGACACTCCATAGTTCCGCCACGAGGCTGGTGCAGGATCCTATGTAGCCAAAAAAGCCTCCAACCCATCTTCTCGTCTCATCCTGGATAATGCCTCCAAAGCCAGCCAGCCCAGGATTAACCTTTGGACTTTCATCAATATTGATCTTCAGGAACCCTGCAGGAGGAAAGCCCATTTCACAAGTTTAACTCTTTTGTTAAATGAGATATTTGTTTCATTTTGTTCCTTTAGTTATATATAATTTTCTTGCCTGAAAAATTGGCTTTTAAAAATAATTCTCTTAAATTTGCCTTTAGCAAAATGGGTGAAATTCAGTCTGACCTAGCCCAACCCATCCGGCTTATGCTAGGCGGGAGCTCGGATGGGGCAGGGCAGGGCAAGGAAAGGCTGGAGCAGGGTGAGATTGGGACAAGATAAACTGGGTTGATGATGGGGTGTACCCCTAGATGGGCTGGGGGAGGTCTTTTTAAGCAGGGCGTTGTGGAAAGTCTTTGCCCACACACAACCCCATTGCCATTCCTATGAAGGCACCAATAAACAAATTCTAATTGGCTGATTCAGAAGTTCACATTTGTTTTATTTATATTATCTTGGGTAAACTTGTCTCGTTGATGGTTGCTGTCATTGATACTGGTCCACAGTTCTCTCCATATGGCGTTGTAACCTCTTGGCCTAATATTCTCTCTTTAAAAAAAGAGAGAAAAGGAGCTGACTCTGGTAGTATGTTGTTTGTATACTTCTGTAAAAGTTAATGAGCTCTTTGATAATCTAATTCATTGGGGTTGGGACTTGGGAGATGATTTGTGCGTGATTGCATTTTATTAAGGAACTCTCATCTCTAATTGTGTTCAATTCTTACCTTTTTCTTATGAGTTTCTGTTAACCATTTATAGTAAAAGATTCATCCATTATTCACATTTGCATTAATCATTTGTTGCATCAATTGTTTTATATGTGGATTCCATTTACGATCTACCTAGCTTGAAAATGGTACAAGTCTTTGTTTTGTTCCTTTAAGTGGATGGATTCTAACTTTGTAATTGAGATTTTCCAAATGTGAATAATATTTGGTGATAGTTCTTATATGATGCAGGCTAGAAATAATGCACGGATTATGATCTCTGGCTCTTTAGATATGTTTAGTAATCGGTATGTGGTGTTTTCACTTGTTTAAAGGTTCCCCTAGTATATGTTCTCTCATTGGCAACAGTTTATGTTTTTCAGATTGCTCAAATCAGGTGTGCAGAAGGCCAGGAGTTCAAACAAGTGAGTAAACTTCTTTTTTATCTTCGTTTTGTATGCTCTTTTTTTCCTACTTGTGAGCTACTTAGAACTCTCTTTAGCTTGTTATCTGACTCACGGAGTCACGATCTAATTGTCAATATGTGTATATGTGTGTATGTGTAAAGGTGCAAATAAGTTAACAGTTAGTTAAAATTATCACCTCCTCAACAAGTAAAGGAGGGCAATAACAGCACATGTTACATGGCGGTATGGAGTGTTTGGTTTGAGGGAAGCACTAGGGAGGGAGGGAGGGAGGGAGGGAGGGAGATGGCAACAGTATTTATATTATTGACATGCACTAAATAAAGGATATAAAGTTGGCAGTAAGGCTTAAAAGCGGAAAATGCTGTATATATAATTGAGAACTTCAAACTGGTTTATCCAATGCATTATTTTTCCATGGTAACCCTCATGTATATTAATAGAAAGGTATATGAACAAATGTCTATGAATAGAAAGGTTCATCTAGAGTAGTTTTTTCTATTTTACTTATTTTTCATCTAGAGCAGGTCACTCATTCTATGTTCTATATAATTACATAAAAGAACATTCCGATTATTGATGAGAGTATATTGACTTCTAATAATTAATATTCAATAACTCAATAATCTTTTAATAATTTTGAAAAAGAATAGAAAATACACATGTATAGCATATATATAAATATAAAAAATGATTAGTAACATTAACTTTTTTTATTAATAAAGCAAATGGCCACAAATCCATGGATTCTTTCCCACAAAAATAGTACCCAAAAAGTAACGTCATCTACGGGCTCCATATGATTCTCTGAGAAAACCAAATTTTAGTCTTCTAAAAGGTCACAATGCTGTGGTGTCTACTCAGGAAAAAACTGGAGTATGTTTTGTTACAAAATATTCTACAATCCTTAAAAGTCATAGAACGTAGAGATCACATGAGAGTGCCCCAAACCCAAACTTATTCATTAATATATAAAGAAAGCATCAATAAACTGAACAAAAGTAAGATAAAATCAACTGAAATATAGATCTATAAAGAAACAGCTTGAAGACAGCATCTACAGCCCCATACTTCTTACCTTACTGGTATACTGCCAAATGCATGAACTCCATTGTTGTTACACACACACACACACACACACACATATATATATATATATAATTTTTTTTTTCTTTTGTGCTTTTGAACATGGTTATTGATTGTCAAAAATGATTCAAAGAGGCCCTTAAAGTTTTAAGAGCTTCAAAACAGTCATCATAAAACAGGCCCTTATAGTTTTAGGAGTGAAACGGTCATCACCTATGTGCATCTGTGTTATGGAATTGATCTTATTGTCTACAGACTTTGTCAGTAATTTGATCAGCACAGAGTTTGTTGTTGTTCAGGGGTTGAGGAGTTATGAAAAGCTTGCATGAGGCTTTTTGCAACTTAATGCTAATCATTTTCTATTTTGTGGCGATTTATGCAAAGATTTTGATTACTTTTATTGAACAAACCCTTGCTCAGTATAACTTTTAGGTCTGATGCTGGGAGCTTTGACACGGTGCCTCATAAAGTGGATTTCTGGTCAGTATTGAGAGAGTTGCATGCCTTCTTGCTTATGATACATGCAACTACGACCATTATGTCTCTTCTGTCAAATCTGAGAATTTGGACAGGAGAATGAAGTTCAAAACAAAGTCAAAGCAGAAATGATTTATTTTTCTTCTCTGAGGATGTTCAGTGAATTTCTTTCTTGAGATTAACTAATAGCAGAAAATGCTCCCTGCAACGGAGAGAATAGTATTGTTAATTCTTGAGGAAAAAAATTCTCGGAAGCTTTCTAAAAGCTCTACATTTTTTTTTTTTGTGTACTTTAATATTTATTTGGGGTAGTTGCTGAAATTTGTATCATTTATCTTCTTCTTTTTTAAATTTTTTTTTCCTTCGAAGCAATAACTTTTTAAAAATATGATCATAATGATTCCTTTGATTTTAGAGCAATGGGATGAATATTTCTGTAATTTGTCATTCAGAAGCAAGCATTTTCTTTTTTTCTTCTTGTTACTTGCAGTAGGTGATTGATGCTCTTTAACAGTATTTTACTGAAGGGAAGAAACTCATGGAAAATATTACTTGTTCAAACAGATATGGGAAATCGGGCAATGAACAGTTTGTCACTGAACTTAGCAAATGGGTCTTCCATGAAAGGGGTCATCTAAAGGTGAGGCATATAAGAGTCGTCACTTACTCCTGTTGTCTGTGTTTGATTAGGACTGTACAATATATTAACTTTTAGCAAAGTTAAGAGGGTAGCAAATGGGTCTTCCATGAAAGGGGTCATCTAAAGGTGAGGCATATAAGAGTCGTCACTTACTCCTGTTGTCTGTGTTTGATTAGGACTGTACAATATATTAACTTTTAGCAAAGTTAAGAGGGAAAAACGGAAATCCAGAAAGGAAGCTATGGTTACTATTTCAAACTTCCACTTGGTTAAATGAATCACTGTCAGTTGTTGCATCATGTATAGTCATGCTCTTAATCTTCAGGCTGTCAATGTTAGCCATCACAAAGTTGGGGAAACAGATGAACCTGCAATATACAGGATTAATGATGACCTGGTAATGCCTCCTCACATTTTAATATGTCAAAATTCAGTTTCTGTGAAATAAAAACAAACAAAAAAATGGACTATTCTATTGCAGGAATACTCCGTTGAGATTTACGAGTGGTCTGGAACAAGCTGGGAACCATATGCGGCCAATGATGTTCAAGTGCAGTTCTACATGATGAGCCCTTATGTGTTGAAAACTTTGTCAACTGATCAGAAGGTAGTCATCCCAAGGCCACATTTGCATGAAGTTTTGCAATTTTATTTATACCACCATGGCAACATCTCCCTTCATATATATTCCTGATTTGCAGGGTCTATATTATACTTCGTTCAAGGTGCCAGATGTTTATGGTGTTTTCCAGTTCAAGGTTGAGTATCAGAGGCTTGGATATACTAGCTTATCTCTTGCAAAACAGGTGAGCTTTTGGCTAGTTAATCCTTATGTCACGTTTGGAAGGGGAAAGAGAAAACAAAAAGAGAGAGAAAAAGAAGGGGGGGGGGGGGTGTTACCTGTCAAACAACATTTTTTTAAGGTGTGGGTACGATAGTAAAATCACACAATATTCATTTCCTCCTTCCCTGCTCAACCAAACCAATGGAGGGGAAAACCCGCTCCTCTCCCTGTGGTAATCCTACTTTCCCTTCCTTCCACTTTTCCATCCTTTTACCAAACGGAGCATTTGTGCTGCTTAAAGTAGTTTGAATTTCAATTGCCCACACACGAACTTTGGTTTATGGCTATTTAAGAATTTCTATATAATTTCAGCTGGTGTTCTGATGTTCATGAAGGGAAACAGTTTCGTGAATTAAACAAACATTTTTTCTCCCCTCCTTTGCGGCTAGACAATGAACAGAAGAAACTTGGCAGTCTTGAATTACAGTATGATTCACTATGATCAACAATATAAACCGAGCACAATCATCTTGCTATATCGAACACTTTTTAGAGGTACCCTTGTTGAGCAATGTGAATTTTGGATTGCAGATTCCAGTACGACCTTTCAGACACAATGAGTATGAAAGATTTATAACAACGGCTTTCCCTTATGACGGAGCTTCGTTTTCTACAGTACTCTCTTTCTCTCTCTGTCTCTTGCACACACACATACACACTTTAGTCTATAATTATGAATATGCACTGAATACGTGATTTAATGGTTGCAGATGGCTGGGTTCTTTATCTTCAGCATTGTATACTTGTACAACAAGTAATACCCTTTTATTTGGTGCAAACATTGTGCTGACACGGGGATAATCTCTTCTGTTATTTTTGGAAAAAAATTGAGGGATTTTCAACAGTTTCACCCACTATAAAATAGGCTAATTACAACAGATGTAGTCAGTATAACTTGATCTTTTCTTGTCATTAACATCTCTTTCACATTTATTGCTGCTTTAGACTCTAGTAAAATTTGTTTTAATTATCTTTTGATGGTTCTTGGAGGGGCCATTGCATGATATTCTGATGTTGCCCTTGGTATCCTGATATCTTAATTGGCCAGTGCAGAAGAATAGTATGGGAGACATGATACATGTCCACGGGGGGGTTTGATCTGGAGTTGTTCTAGATTTGCCACATCCTTTCCTCACCTGCTCAGTTCGGTGGTCTCACTCCCCCCTTTAGGATGTGTGGAGGGACTGCCCAATACATCTTGCATGAATGTCAAACCTGGAGGAAAACAAGTAATGCCCAATGGTGGAGACAGGGAAATAGAAGAAAGAGGAGGAAGATCAATGCGCTAACATTCCCATGATCAGTTGAATATGTTGTAGTTTAAGGTGTCCTGGCGACATCAAAGTTTCTATTTGCCTAGGTGCAAGGAGCATATTCTTATCATGTCATGGATAGTTGGGTCATAATCTGTATAATGGTGTGGTTTCGAATATTTTTCACATCCCTTCGAGAACAATTTTGCCCCATTCCTCTTGCTAAGGAGAAAACATACTACTCTGGGAAAAAGAAGGAGCTAAAGCGTTGTTAAATCCTCCTCCCCGGTCTCTATAGAAATCGAAGTAGTTTTTTCACTTGGACTGTTCCACTTATGTGCTAAGGCGACTTGATGAGTTGAATTATGTTGTGGTTTAAGTTGTCCTGGTATCACGAGTTCCGAGATGGCATGAGGTCATGGTCATGACCATTGAGAAACTGTCATCGAGTTTGGCACCAACATGATGTGGGACTTGGTGATTGACCACACTTGCCTTGCACGAGTGGCATTTTTGTAAATATTGAGAACTTTGCTTTGGAGGGGTGTGTGTATTATTGGAAGAGTCTGGAAGCTACTCGGAGGTCATTAGAAATCTATTGCAACTTGTGGTATGTTAATTGAAAGTGCGTTGGATGAGACATGGATTTTGAGCATAGTGATGTTTTTCTGTTGTCATATTGGGGAATGTTTATTTTGCATATATAAGGTGAAAGTGAGAGTGAGCTCTTACTACCTCCTAGTGACTTATTAGGTACTAAATGGACAACCTAAGTAAACTTGAAAGCGGGTTCCAGGTAGGAGTGTCAATTTTTAACACAACAACACGACTCGAACACGACACGAAGTTAACAGGTTTGAGTTTAGCATAAATGAGTTTGGATCATAAACAGGTTGACACGTATAACACGATTAATAAATAGGTCGGGTTTGAGTTTTACTAGTGTCAACTCGTTTAACACGACTTAACACGTTTAATTATAAAATATATTATGAGTTAGGGTAATTCATCTCACATCAAATATTTATCAAGGTTTTGAGATTTTTTAGTTATAAAAGAGATTTCTACTTTGATTTGATTTATATCCAAAGTTGCTAAACTTGAAAATTATCTATACATATTAAAAGATAAGCAAATTTTTTTATTTAAAAAATAAAAAAATTAAGATAAATGGGTTAAATGTGTCGACACGTGTAACCCGTTTAATAAATGGGTTGGGTTTGAGTTTTGAAACTTGACACGATTAGTTAATAGTGTCGGGTTTGGGTTCACACATATTTTTAAATATGTATGCCTTGACACTCCGAACACGATACGATAACGCGAATTGGCACCTCTAGTTCTAAGCACCAAAAAAATGTATTTAGGGTCTCATTGAGGACAGAGTTTCATGGATGGTGTCATTAAGGTTGGTAGGCCAATGTCGTGCATGGTTCCTACTTTGGAGGTTCAGTCGTACGTGGTGGTTAGATGTTGTGCAAGGTTCCTAATTGAGATGCCAATGTCATGCATGGTTCTTACACCAAAGGCTTAGTTGTGCTATTTGTTATGCCTCTGGTTATATTCACTTGAGGGATGGCATATTGGGCCAAATAGGTTATTGAGGCACACAATCTAGGCGTTGTGTGCCAACTCGTGAGTGAGCTATTGCTTGGGTTCGGTTTTGCCTGTGAGGATCCCATGGCTTATGGCTTGCAGTATTAAGGCAACACTGCACTGGAGGGTTGTCTATAGATGGTTCTTTGGGTACTTAGTATTTGACTTGTCAGCTACATATTATGACATTGGGCACAAGTCTCCTAGCAATATGCTAGGAGACTTGTGCCATAGGTCGTCTGCTGGTTTTTAGTGCTTGTGAGCATAGTGATGTTTTTTGTCATTGAAGTGAGAAATGTTTATTTTGCATATACAAAGGGAAATGATGGTGAGCTCTTATCGTCACTCGGTGCCTAGTTAGGGCATTAAATGAACAATCTTAAGAGAACTTGAGACGACTTTTAGGCACCAAAGAGAGGTGTTTAGGGTCTCCATTAGAATCGGGAGTCTCACGGACAATGCCATTAAGGCTGGTGGGCTGGAAGGATGTTGTCACACGTGACTCCTATGCTAGAGGCTCAGTCATGGTATCTACTACACTTCTCGCTATATTCACTTGAGGGATGCCATATTCGGCCGAATGGGCTATCTAAGCACCAACTAGGCCTTGTGTACCAACTCGTGGGCAGTGGTTTGGCTTTGACCTTGCATATGGGGATCCCGTGGCTTGTGCCTTGTAGTGTTAAGGCAATGTCAAACAATAGGGTTGTTAGTGGATGGTATTAAGTTGGGTAACATGTTGGGTACCTAATGTTAGACTGGAGGGTGAGCAAGGTTCTACTTGTTAGGCTACAGATTATGAATCGTCTCATTCAGAAAGTATCAGTTTGTGCCATACAGATCACGTGGAAAGCTTCCTGGTAGGCGAGGGCCAAATTTGAGTAAGCTTGGGTTAGAGTCGGCACTTGGCAGTATCTGATATCCATTTTCACTGCCTGACTGTAACACGTGGTGACGTCAAAGTGTCTATTTAATAACATAGAAAATCAAACCACGTGAATCACGGGCCAAGTTATAAATTAGGAACAAGAATGCGCATCCACGTGATACTTGTACGTATTATATGTGAAAGCAAACGCACGGCAGGCAGGTGTATGACATTTATTTTGAAGTTGACAGTTCGAATGTCATTGGAGCCAAATAACAAAAATAAAAAACACATGGATTTAGGGAGGGTTTTTTTATTTATTTAATATCTTATTTATGAAGTTATATTGTTTATAATAAAGAGATATCTTCAAGAAACGTCTATATAAATGTAACTTCTAAGAAATGTACAAAGAATTTTTTAATTATATCTAATCTTATAATTTTAACCAAGGTGTCTCTTTTTGTAAGTGAAAAATGGACTTGACACCTCAAAGATGAAGCCTTCCGATCACCTTCTTGGAAAAAAATAGGCGATTGATCAGCAGGTCAATGAAATCTTTTTCATGTGAATTCTTGGACGGTGGAAGAGGAAAGTGGTGTCGTATTTTTTGCATGCCTTTCGTTTTCAATGAATCAGGAATTGACCATGCAAACTATAAATGCATATCAAAGCTGCAGTCATGTTGATTTTTAGATTCTTGATTCAATCTTTCTTTTGGCAGCTGAGATGAATCCTTAGTTTGGTATATTTAATGAGAAGGAAAGAAGGATTGAAAAGGTTTCTTAGGAAGGGAATTGTCTTTTTCTACAATTAAAGGAAATGGACAATGAAAAATATGTTAGTGTCTTTACATTTAAAGAAATTTGTTTTTTTTTTTTTAAATTTTTATTTCAAACATGTTAGAGAAAGGAGAAACTTTTATTTATCATTTTATCCACTCACTTTCAAAAGGTAAAAACTTAATGGACTAGAGTAGAAGTTTACCTTCTCCTTTTCTTTCTATTATCCATCCTACAAATCATGCATGTACTAATTTTTAATATTTTTTTTATTTTTTATTTTTTATATTAATTAGTGGGTCTTAGAAAATCTTGTGTATTCATTTAAGTGCCACAATTTTTAAATAAAAAAATATAATTACTGCTCTTTTCTCTTGGTCGTAAATTTGCTACAATTTCTACTCTTTTCTCTTGTTATCTATCTAACCCTTGAGATTACAGTCTCAAGCGACCATCAAATAATTATTTATTTGGATAGCAACTACTTAATTACATTTGTTTCATTTATTGGAGAACATTTTGCTGGCATCACCCATTAAATACACAAGTTTTAAAACTTTGCTACCTCCTTTGAGATGTCTTAATAAAATAAAATAACACCACTATATAATAATATTATTTTATCTTACACTTGTGAAATATAATCATTCAATAAAATTAATTAATATCATTTTAAATAAATATCTAAATAATAAGATATTATTTAGCCTATCTTACCCTTTCATTCTAGGAAAGAAACATAACCCTCAGCTTAGATGAAATATGAAAGTGAATGACACAATAAACTGAGTCAAGGCCAATACAAAGTGACTCAAGGTTACTTCATTAAAATTAATAAGGTTTAAATTATATTCAAACTCAATCTGATTATAACTTAAGCAAATCTAGAAGGAACCTCTAATTAAATTAATTACTAAGTTGAATTAGAATAACTTAATTTTTTTATATAGCAATAAAGTAATTTTTACTTTTATAAAGTTTGAACTGAAATTAATAAATTTTAAAATATATTTAAACTTAATTTATTTATTTTACGAATTTATTTTAAACGAGTCTCTAACTCAAATTAATTTCAAATAACCTGTTTAGTTTTACCATTCTAATGTAAAACATCCCAACAAAACTGTCATTGAACCCACGCTTTGATTTTATATTCTTTGTGATTCCACCTACAATGCACATCAAGGAGTGTGAAACTTATTCATATCATTAGTGTCAAATTCAATACATTAAGGTTAATAAATATTTAACAAATTAAAAAAATTATTTATTATTTATTATTTTCAAAGCATTACATTGAGAATAATAAATAATTAACAAATTTAGTATTAGGATTTGCACATTTTATTTATATATCTGTCAATAAAAATATTAATTACATCCAAATTAATAAATATTAGTACAGATAAAAGAATTGCAAGTTTTATTTTTGAGGACAGTCCAATCTGAATGGCTAGATTTGCCATCTGTCTTCAATTATATAACACTACTCGACCAATATTGTATTGTTCTGCAAACTTAACTATCTTCACACACACACACACACTCTCTCTGTGTCATTTTCTCTCTCTCTCTCTGGATTCCTAGTCTGCTTTGCATCTCAAGTCTGAACAACCAAAGGGATGATAGTGACTGGGGTTAACTCATCAACACCCATTAGCAGACACTTCATGGTGGAGCTTATAGTGGATTGAAAAGCCTTCAATCTCAAAATCTTTTTCTATCTTCTTCTGTGTCTCTCAACCTATATACATACACAGCAAAACCATTTGATACATAACTACAAGAAGAATGGGCGTTCTCAATCTGAGCGCATGGGTTCATACCCACTCCATGTATGACCTGCCAAGCAGATCTAGATCTACACCCTCCAAGTTGCTCCATCCTCTGAGAAACAAACCCATATCTCTCTTCTTTCCAAGAACTAGAGCACTACCCATTTCTTATTCTGCTCTCTCTATCTCTGCAATTCTCACCAAAGAACAGACTGTCAAAGATGAAGACACCCCACAAGGAGAATCGTCATCCTCAACATTCAATTTCAAGGCCTATATGGTTCAGAAGGCCAATTCCGTGAACCAAGCATTAGATGAGGCTATTTTGCTTCGGGACCCGCAAAAGATACACGAATCCATGCGATACTCTCTCCTCGCCGGCGGCAAGCGGGTCCGCCCCGCCCTTTGCATCGCCTCCTGCGAGATCGTCGGTGGCCACGAATCGACGGCGATGCCTGCCGCTTGCGCGGTGGAGATGATACACACCATGTCTCTGATGCACGACGATCTCCCCTGCATGGACAACGATGATCTCCGTCGCGGCAAGCCCACAAACCACAAGGTTTTCGGCGAAGACGTCGCGGTTTTAGCCGGCGACGCACTTCTTGCTTTCGCATTCGAGCACATAGCAACCGCCACAGCTGGCGTGTCTTCAGAAAGAATTGTTCGTGTGATTGGTGAATTAGCAAAATCGATTGGATCAGAAGGTTTGGTTGCTGGCCAGGTTGTTGATATAAATTCTGAAGGTATCTCCGATGTTGGATTGGAGCATCTTGAATTCATCCACGTTCACAAGACAGCAGCTTTATTGGAGGGTTCTGTGGTTCTTGGGGCGATTTTGGGAGGTGGGTCTGATGAAGAAGTTGAGAAACTTCGAAAGTTCGCGAGATGTATCGGCTTGTTGTTTCAGGTCGTGGACGATATACTGGATGTCACCAAGTCCTCCCAAGAGTTGGGGAAGACCGCGGGGAAAGATTTGGTGGCTGATAAAGTTACCTATCCGAAACTGATCGGTATTGAGAAGTCAAGAGAGTTTGCAGAGAAATTGAATAACGAGGCGAAGGATCAGCTTGCTGGGTTTGATCAAGAGAAGGCAGCGCCATTGATTGCCCTGGCGAATTACATTGCATACAGGGAAAATTGATCTGCTGTATTAATAGAATTATTTGTCTGTTTTTAGAGAAATCAATTCTTGTGGACTTATATTTGATGCTCATGACTGATGAAAAATATAATAGCAGGTGAGCTTGTATCACGTTTGGCTTAAGTCTTCAGTAGAAATGGGTCAATTTTATTGTTTTTCTTCTGCTTCAATCTTTGTTTTTGATGAAATAAAGCTTGTTACATCATTTTGTTCAACCTCATAGATCTGCATTAGTTACAAATGATTGATAATTTTGTATGATTGTGAAAGTTCAGAGATCTTTTGCATTAATGAAAGCTCATAGTTGTTACTCTGTGATGTTCTGGACTTGGTAGCTACCTTGGGATGTTTTTAGTATCTTGGACAGAAGTGTCACATATCTTGGTGGGTAACCCTCCTACTGTTAATACCCTACCTTTACTTAATACGTCCCTTGCTGACTTTTCTATCATTTTATCAAATTGAACTCTTTAACCAAGTTTCCTCGTGGAAAACATGTCCAAAAAAAAGAAAAGAAAAAGAGGATATATATATTGCGAGGGACACGTTCTGTGGCGTATTGTCTTCATTCTACAAGCCAACAACTGCATCTCATCAATTTCCTTAATTTTTTAAATGAGAGCTGTCTCTGGAAATAAATTCATGAACTCGATAATTAACTATAATAGAGCTGCAACCAGTTGTTCTTTTCACCCCCTCTCTCTTTCAGTTCCTTCATACTTCAGCGAAATTGACTCATCTGTCAATGGAGTCGTAGACATATGTTTGATAATGTCAAACAGTGATATGTTGTTTTAAGGAGTCAAATTAAAAGAACAATTACCGCTCCCGGAACTCTGTACTTGAGAAGCACCAAGACTGATCCCCAAAGAACTGTAATTCTCAGTCATCAGATAGAAATAGTGAAAACTCTCCTTGATGAATCCTCTGTGGCAGCAAGCAGATAATATTCTCAGAAATGTGGCTTTTGTCTAATGTTATTCCCTCACTTGTCATCAACGAAAGCTAGTTATATGCCTTTGTTCGCATGATTGCATTGCCGCTTCATGCCTAATCCAGTGATCAGTGCCATACTACTGATCAGGTCTCTTATTCTGCTGATGGTATAGAAGACATCTAAGCTCTTGTCCATGTCTCCATAGTTAGGATACATGATTATTAGTGCAATATCAAAATTCCTGCAATGATAATGCAACAATTAATGCACCTTCCCAATTCCAGTGCACCCGCGTTGCAACAAGCAATGAGGATCTTAAGAAGGATTGCTCCAATCGATCGAATTTTGGTCAGCTGCATGTGATGAAAGATTGATACACAAAGATTAAAGAAGCCATTCTTGTCCATCTTGCAGTGTCTCACAGTAGAGGTCATATTCTCTCCGTGTCTTCAACCTTACTAGTGTTACATTCCACGATACAGAGTTTTTAATGGAGAGAAGAGAAAAGAGTAGGAGAGAAATCGAATATGAGAAAAAGTTTGATAGTCTTCAACCTTTCATTTAACGATTATTTTACCTAAAACTTTCAAACTTTCTCTCATATTCTTTTCTTTTTTTTCTCTCTATTAAAAACTTTTAAACAAGAGACGTAATGATCTTTACACCTTAATCTTTTCTTTTCTCTTCTTTTCATCCAAACAAGCTGTAAAGCAATCACGGAGAGAAGATCCAATGGGTAATAATAAGGTTATTTAATTGAAATGGGTGTTGATCTTTTGCAGAGTTGGTAAGAAGTGTTAGAGGATATAATATTAAAGTTGTACCATCTCTAATAATTTAAATTTTTAAATGAATTAATAATTCAACATAGTATGACAATAGAAAAAGATCCCGTATTCAAAAAAAGTTAGTTAAAAGATTAAAAAATCACGGGATAAAACCCGCTTAATAAATTTTAATTAATTAACAATTAAT